>VDFB02000003.1:128490929-128795056 GCA_007258455.2 Sequoia sempervirens
CTTCTCTATCACTTTAGATTCACATAAAACATTGATTAGATAGAAACTGTAGTTACCACAAAAATCTAGATTATTGGTGATGATTAACAAATCCTACTAATAATTCACATGTGCAATTATTATAGATAAAAAACTTGTCGAATTATTAATCTTTATGGAATTAAGCCTTTCACCATAAAAATTACTCAATATTGTTAAGCAAATATCCTCAAGCATGGAAAGAGCACTTGCATATATGTTTAAATTAATTCCAATATAGTCATTTTTTCCTTCTAATATGTAATTGAATTCATAAATAGTTGTACTACAATTCTTTAATATGAGGAACACTTTTTTCGAAAGATCAATAGGAATATAACTTGTACAATAATAGGCTTCTCTTGGTGATTTTATACAAAATATATAGCATCAAAATGAACCCAAATAGCCATAGGAGCATTCACTTTTAGCCTGATTTTTTCATAAAATTACAAAAATAAAATATTCAATATCCATAATTGAAGAGTTGGCAAAGAATCAAACCTTCAAGGTAAGAAGTTCTATAAAAAAATCATTTAAAGAAGACAATACCAAATCACAATCAAAACAAAATCCAAATTTTGTAATTGTATTTTTTATGGTGCGAGTTTGTCAAAATTACCTTTGAAAATGCATAATTGTTATAGCATGCATTTCAAATTTCTCCAATGATTGTTTATCTTTTAAACATTGAAATAATAAGTAGAAGTGCAAGATTTTCCCAAGATGTTTAGATAATATGAAAATTAAATTTAAATATTAATTTACTATAAAGATCGTATATTTGAAATTCATTTATTTATATAATTTGAATGGATTGTTTACTAAACAATAATGTTTGCATGTAGCCTAAGAAAATATGCACTACTAGTGTAGCTATGGATCACATTCATTGTTTCATTTTAAGAAAATTATTTTACTTAAAAAATGGTGGGATAATTTTTGATGAATTGTATTGGTAATTTAAGTATATAAAGATATCAAGGATAAGCTCATAAAACATGATATTGGAAAACAATTAGAAAAGTGTTATTCTAGACACAAAGTATTACTATGCCTTTTCACTATTGCACTTATTTTCTCTTGCACCCTACTTAGCCATGGTCATGCTGCCATCAAATTTGAATAGAAAATTAAAGCCTTTGCTCATGTAAACCATAAAATAAAACATGTAAAGTAGTGATTTGCAACAACAAAGGGTTATGAATATATTATTAAACACTTCATAGGTAGCCTCTTCTAACAAACAATTAATTTAAAATTTAAGAATTGATAATGAACACAACATAATTTTCTTTTCTTCTTACATGACCACTATTCCCTTTATACAAAATTTATAACCATTTATTTTGATAGAATACCTATATGCAAAAAAGAAGACACAATTCATGTATTTAATGATTTTAATAAACACATTTCATAAATAGAGGGCCTTCTAGGGCGATGGTGAATATGAATTCAATTTGTTTTACATAAAATCATCAAGGCTATGTTCAAGATAGGTTGATAGACAAATCAATTATTAGATGTGCTACTAGAATGTTAGAGATCATATTTGAAAAGTATTACAACCTTAATAATCCTTTGTAAACAAGAATGAAGATACTGTTGAGACAAAAAACTCATACTCCTTTTATTTAGCTTTTCTTTCTATTTCTTATCATATACAAATCAATAATTATGTTTGCCTTATAAATGGCCAAAAATTATACAATATATTTAATCTCTAGAGTTTGGCCAAACATTATATACTTTCTCTTAGAATGTCATGAGATAAGTCCACCTACTGCAAAGTTTGACATCTCCTTGAATTGAGAGGTATTTTCCTCACTAGCACATTGCAATCAAGAAAAATATGTGTTGGTTGTGGGAAATCATCAAGACTATCTAAAAGGTGCCTTGAAAGCATCTATTCACTTAGTGAAACTTTTTGCGTAACCCAAAATTTACAAAACAACTCCATATACATTATTTTTTCCCAGATATAATTAGAGAGGGAGCTTAGGATTTCTCCCCAGAGTTGGTTTTCCTTTAAATTGAATTTTTGTAACTTTGGAAGTTAGGAAAACTCAAATGGAATCACTCCTGTCAACCTATTGTGTGAAAGAGAAAGATTTCTGAGCTGAGTAAGCATACCCAGTTCAATAGGAATACTACCATGGAGTATGTTCTCCTCCAAATACAATGCAATTAAAGAAGATAGGTTTCCTAGGGAGGGTGGGATTGTGCCTGCGAGGCTATTTTCACCAAGATAAAGACTTCTGAGTTGAGTAAGCATACCCAATTCAATAGGAATACTACCATGGAGTATGTTCTTATGCAAATACAATGCAATTAAAGAAGATAGGTTTCCTAGGGAGTGTGGGATTGTGCCTATGAGGTTGTTTCCCCAAAGATTAAGTGCTTTGAGTTGAGTAAGCATACCCAATTCAATAGGAATACTACCATGGAGTTTGTTTTTATACAAAATCAATTCAGTTAAAGAGGATAGGTTTCCTAGGGAGGGTGGGATTGTGCCTGTGAGGTTGTTTCCCCAAAGATAAAGAATTTTGAGTTGAGTAAGCATACCCATTTCAATAGGAATACTACCATGGAGTTTGTTGCTTGACAAGGCCAAGTCGGTTAAAGAGGATAGGTTTCCCAGGGATGGTGGGATTGTGCTCGTGAGGTTGTTATAATAAAGATAAAGAAATTTGAGTTGATTAAGCATACCCAATTCAAGAGGAATACTACCATGGAGTCTGTTTTCTGCCAATTGCAAGTCAGTTAAAGAAGATAGGTTTCCTAGAGAGGGTGGGATTGTGCCTGTCAATTTATTTACTCCTAAACAAAGGATTTCTAATTGTGAAAGAAGGCCAAGATGGGTAGGGATAGTATTGCTCAAAAGGTTATTTGATAGTATGAGAACTTGCAAAGAATGACAAGATGATAGAGTGGTGGGAATGGAGCCTTCCAATTGATTTTGAGACAATGTAAGTATTCTAAGGCGAGACAACCTTCCTAGTTGAGGAGGAATTTGGCCTTGGAAGCTGTTATCCCTGAGAGCAAGTACTCTTAAGAAAAGAGAGATTGCCAAGGAAAGGAGAGATGGGTCCGAGTAAAGACATACCAGTGAGATTCAAAGAAAGCACGTGCTGATGGCGAGAAGAGAAGAGAATCCCAGTCCAATTGCAGAAGGAATGACGAGCAGACCAATCAACCAAGGAATTGTGAGGGTCACGGGAGAGGGAACGCTTAAAAGCTAGCAGAGCTTCTTCTTCCTGTTCAGAAGAAGAGGAGGAATAAGAAGGCAGTGCAAAGAGAAAGAAGAGTAGGAGGAGTGGGGCAGAAACTACGAAACCCATGATCTTCATCTCTATTCAACTCTCAAACAAGTAAAGCTATCCAACTCTGTGTGTTGTCCGCAGGCTCTCCGAAGTCTGATTATAAAGCTGCAGAGGTAAAAAAGTCTCTTGTAAAGTCTACGGTGGTAAGTCAGTTTATGAATAGACATTCACGGGAAACATCTTCATTCATGTCAATTTTAAATCTGAAGTCATGTGCAGTGGTCAGGAGTCTTTATGATTTCGTCTTCATGTTTTACTTTTCTTGGGCGAAAATTCAATAGACAGTAACATCTTCATCTTCATCTTCATCTTTATTTCGTCGGTTTATCATCTTTCCCTTCATTCACGGAGATATTTTCATCTTTCCCTTCATTCACGGAGGCATGCGCAGTGATCAAAAGTCTCTTGATTTTAAGGTATGATTATTTAAAATAGACACAGACATATTTTGTTGATCCATATTTAAAATTAAAAATAAAATAAAAGTTGCGAAAAGTTAGCCTGCTAACTATTAATTATTAACAATTAAATAGAATTTAAGGTATGATTATTAATTTTATTTAGAGTGTTTTCAAATGCGATGGGTAGTTTTGGTATTTACGAAATATTTTAAATGGTTAGAATATTTTTTGTGTTTTTCATTAAATTATAATATTAGTATAAATTATAAATAAATATTTTAGAATATAAATAGGTTTTTTTTATTAAGAATTTGAATTTTAATAATGAAAATAATAAATAAACTATATTTTAGATTTAAATTTAATTAAAAATATTATTCTATTATAATTTATTTATGATTATTAATTAGTGATTGTATTATTTAACTAACATTTGTACTTAAAGAAGGTTCAAGACTACGCTGATAGAAAATTATATGTATGCAATGTGTTGCAAGTGGTTGAATTAAATAATTAATAATAAATGTTGAATAATGAAATAAAATAAACTTAGACAAATCTAGATTTTTAAATTGGATATTATCTAATTGGAAAATCAATACTTATTTGGCTTTTACCTGATATTGTGTAAGCTTGACAATTAATTTACCTTTTAATGACAATTGAAACTTGTTTTTTTTTGACAACTCAACATTGTTTGAGGCTCAAATCTCACACTATATGTAGCCTATCGATGAATTGATTATTTTGATTTTTGAGATTAAAATAATATTTTCAAATGAAAATAAAACAATTACTTATCATTATGTAGTACTTACTAAGTAATTGTTTTGATATTTTTGATTAAAATAATATTTTCAAATGAAAATAAAAAATTAGTTATCAGTTATTTAGCACTTACCATTAATTGTTTTGATTTTTTAGATTAAAATATCATAAAAAATTGAACATAAACATTGTAATTAATATGTTGATAATGGTAATAGTTAACCAAAATCTTATCATATCTAATCTTATAAAAATCAATATTAAAAATGTGAATAGGAATGACATCAAAGTTGCTACAATGATGTTGAACTCATCTCGAAACTCACTTATAAAGAATAAATGATTATTACACACTTATAATGTTAGATAATTTTTTTAATTAGTACATATAAATTTGATTATAGACCTAGAATTTCAAACATATTTTATATACTAGCACTTGCACCTAAAGGTGGTTCAAGGATTATGTTGATAGAAAACTATATGTAAATATGTTAGAGAGGATGCGCTGCAAATTCTAGTCTCATGTGGTTGGATTAAACAATTATTAATAAGTGCTAAATAATGTAATGAAATAGACTTGGACAAATCTAGATTTTTTCCTTGAAGAAATTAAGTATTATCTATTATGAAATATTTGCATACAAAATTAAAACATAATGCAATACAAATGAAAAAGAAAACTTGTCGTCAAATTGACCAAAAAATATTGTAAATGGAAATAGAATGTTCCCATCCAATTGTCAAATTAGTATTTATCTAGCTTTTAAGTGAAAAGTGAGATTTTGGAGGCTTTTACCATTAAATGTAGGTGAAACTTGTTTTTTGATAACTCAATAGTGGTTTACAAGCGTGAGACTTGTTTCAGGCTCAAATCTCACACTATATGTAACCTATGGGCTAAATATATACTAGACATGTCAATGGGAGCAATACAAACATCTATACATTGAAAATGAATTAAATGTGAGATATTTTGGTCTTTATGGTGTAATTAAAGTCTTCAAGGACACATAATTTTATATAAGGTGATACAAACATGTGTAAATCATGAGTGAAGTAGGCATGAGTATTGGATCATTGAATTTATAGCTTTCTCATTGCCTTAATTTCTTGTCCAACACTCCAAAATTGGATAGTAAATGTCATAAGTGAGGAAATCTCCTAGATCTTTCTTATATCTCAATTTCACATAAAAATATTGCTCTCATCATATATCTTAGCTTTTCACATTAAGGGACTTTGTTGTATGTTTGTTGTCAAATATTTTGTGATATATTGTATTTTTTAATTTATCATTATGACTAGTGGTGAGACCTTATCATATGATTGCTATTAGGATAGAATATTTATCTTAGAACTAGATATATAATTTTAGTGCCCATAGAATAATCCACTTGCACCATCCCAATAATTGACTAAATTTTATCTAAATTTTGGGTCAATCAATATCCATAAATTAGTTGGCACAAACCCCCCATATTTATTTCATTTTTCCATAGTTCTAGAATGGGGGTTTAGGGGTGTTAGCCATTGATATGGTTGAGGGGGTAGTGCCCCTTGAAGCCAAGAAAAAAAATCTACCATTAGGAAGGCATCAAAACACACAAGATTTGAATATTTAAATTTATCATGCTATATAAAGAAGACACTTATATTTTCCCCTACTCCAAGCTATGAATGAATATATACCTTATATTTACCCTACTACTCAGATGATTTTTATTTATTTCTAAGAAGTACTAAGTTCAATTTAAAATACTCAACCTAAACTATTTTAGATTGTTAGATTTTGATCAATAATTGGTTTATCAATAAATAATCTAATGTTTCAGAAATTTTCGATTGAAAAAACATTTCAAAATTTTCATGTATTATGATAGTTATCATCATATATGTGTTAATTTACATACTAATGATGTTTTGTAGGAATGTGGTATACAAGTCCCTCCTAAATCATCAAGATATTTTATTTCAAGTGTATTATGTAGAAGAGATGATGGCCAAATTTTTATAAGTCATGTTTGAAAGGATCATGTGTTACCTGTGGTGGTTTACAACATTAAAAAAAATGTCTACATTTAGAGAGCACACATGAAATTGGAAAAAAGGCTAGTTACTTTTAGAAAATACAAGACAGTGACATGTGGGGTTAAAGATGGAAAAGAGTTGAAGAGATGTGAGTTAGTGAATACAAATATTTTTGTAGCTGAATTTATGAGGATTTTTCAAGAGAAATAGTTTGAGTATACAATGCATACACATAGAGCTCGATGTTCGATGAGCAATGCAAGTTATGTAAGGATACATTTCTTCTTGGTACCATTGTTTTTATTATAGATTTTACTGAGAATTATACATTTAAACCATAAAATGAAGTACAATATCAATATAAAAATTCTAGTTAGGTTACTATTTTTGTACACATAACATTCATGCATGCACATGATAGCACAGAGAAAGACAAAAATATATTAAGAGAGTATCACTTCTACATCAACGATGATCGTACTCATTCCACAGAGTTTGTACAAGGTTGCTTTCAAATTTTCTATGATAATTTAAGGGAAAGAAACATGAGATACAATCAACACATCATATGGTCAGATAACTGCACAACACAATTCATCAGTTCAAGGATGTTCTATTGGTTGATTGGGATGCATGTGACAAGTGGTTTTCAACACTTTTAGAATTTCATTTAGGTTGGACATGGAAATGGTGAACATGATGTTGTCAGATGATTTGTAAAAAGAGCCCTATCTAAAGAGAAGTTGAAGTACCAATCTAGTGTTAAGTTGATTGATGCAACAATAATTGTGCAATTGTGTAACTCCACAATGAGACCAGGTAATAAAGGTAAGTCTATGGTTTCTAGATATTTTTGGTTGGTAAATGGATCTAATATTACAAACTACCGAGATTATTGTATAGTTACAAGATCGAGTGAGTTACACTCATTTAGAAGTTCAAATGCAAGTTTACTTCTTTTTTCATATGAGATCTAGATTGAAATTTTTTTTTCTTCCATGTATAGATTTTGTATGGGAATATTGTGAGTCAAAAGAGTGGGTTGATGAATGGTCTTGAAGACCTTAGTTCCCATTGACATGTTTCAAGTTCCACAACCACTACAATTGAACCAAATGGAAGTATCGATGGACTTTGACCATGTATCTAACCTAGTACAACTAGGTATTACAATTTATTAATTAGTTGAAATCAAAATTTTAAGTCATTTTATTATAATTTACATGGTTTTTGGAATTAATTTATTCACTCAATAAAATCTAGGTCATGTGTATGCAGTTATTAGTGATGAGAATAATGAAGGAATGAATTATTTTTGTGTCATTGTATAGAGGGGATTAAAAATTTGACTACCACAATCACTGATGGAGAGGGTATTGAGTATCCAATATGGTACATGTTGTTGTCATAGGAACATGGCTTATAAGGTACCCTGTTAAGAAATCAAATGTTTGGTTGTTTTAGGAGTTTGACACATGCATAGGCTTATTCTTCATTACTCTAACCTTATTGTTGCAACAAATATTCAATTAATTAAATATCAGGGTAGACCACTTACTAATAATTTATGAAAGATCAAGAAGTTGACCATAAGGAAATACTTGACACAATAAGGGTTAGAGTTGATCCACGAGGTTTAATAGATTTAATTTGGGCCAATTGTAGGTATTCGGTGTGTTGGAGAATTAGATCAAATTGATTCTATGAAAGGGTAGAAATTTTGAAAATTTTGTATATCATTGGTTGATTGATATATCATCTATTCATTGTACCAATTGTATGAAATGCATTTTTTTTAAATATCATTAGTTGATTTGTATCTATGTACAACTAAAATTTTGTATATATAAATGACCAAGTTTCTATGAAATGTTGGAAACACAATATTTTTTGTAAATATTTTTAGTTGATTTTTACCTATGTACAACTAAAATTTTGTACATATAAATGACCAAGATTCTACCATGATTGTACCAATTGATTGTAAATGTACGATTTTTGTACATTTTGTTAGTTGGTTTGTATATATGTATAGTTGATATATATCATTGAACATTTTGAAAAAAATTATATGAAGGACTTTTATAGATTGAAGGAAAAAACTAACTAAATCAAGTTACCTTTAATAATACCAAAAACTATTGAAAATTGGATAAGGATCTTAAGAGAAATCACTCGCACAATATAGTCTAAAACATTCGGGAGAGCTGGGGTGAAAAATAGAACCATGTCTAGCATAGATGTGACCAATTGAACATGTTGGCACTAATGGTTTGGCACCACAAAGAACAAAACAAAAATTAGGCTACCTTGCAACTTAACATTACATGTATATGATGATTTTTGAGGCAATAGAAAAACTTTCACCATGACCAAATGGACTGGAGATATGAAAAAATGAAAGAGGGTATTGTAGAGGGACCCTACAGCTCCATGCATCTTTGAAAAAAATATTTGTAAGTATCATGGTTTCCAAGAAATATCTCACTAAAGTTCATCACTTTTTGGCATTTAGGGATCTTAAGAGAAAGTGTCAATACAATATAGCCTAGAATGATCTAGCATGTTGGGGTGTGAAATAGGATCTTTTCTAGCATAAACCCACCCACCCAAATGTTTTAGCATTGTTAGTTTAGTTGCACAATGAACAAAACAAAAATTAGGCTACCTTGCAACTTAACATTGCATGCATCTGATGATTTTTGGGGTAGCAGAAAAAATTTCACCATGGCGATATGGATTGGAGATATGAAAAATGAGATAATTTATTGTAGAGGGACCCTACAACTCCCTACAACTTTAGAAAAAATGTTTGTAAGTTCCACAGTTTTTGAGAAATAGCTCATGAAAGTTTGCTACTTTTTGGCATTTATGACTCTTAAGAGAAAGAATTGATACAATATAACATAGAACAATCCAAAATACTGGGATGCAAAATAAGACCTTTCCTATCATAAAATCGACCACCTAGATGTGTTGGAATTTTTGGTTTGGCTACACAATGAATGAAACAAAAGTTATGCAACATTGCAACTTTTCATTGAAAGCATTTGATAGCTTTTGGGAAATAGAAAAACATTCACCATGGCCAAATGGACTAGGGATATGAAAAACTAAGAGGGGTCATTGTAAAGGGACCCTACATCTCCCTGGAGCTAGAGATATGAAAAACTAAGAGGGGTCATTGTAAAGGGACCCGACATGTCCCTAAATCTACAAACAAAAAAATTGTAAGTGCCACGGTTTCTGAGAAATAGTTTGTCAAAGTTCACCACCTTTTGGCATTTAGGGATCTTAAGAGAAAACAATTGGTTTAATGTAGTTTGGAATGATCTGACATGCTAGGGTGAAAAATATGACCTTTCCTAGCATAAAACTTGTTTCCACCATAGTTCCTTCAATGTTATGACCTATTTTCAGAGCACCTTCCTTCATACATCTTTTATAATTAGTTCTAATGTTTAGAGCCATGAACAAGCATTCATCACTATCTTCATCAGGATAGTATGAATCCTCATCATCAGATACACTATTGTCTTTTTCAACATAATAACTTTTATTAACAAATTTACCAGGTTTACGATCCTTATGTTTGTCATTTGCACCTTTGATTGGAAATTTAGAAGGATAATTTCCTATATTTCTACAATTGAAACATTTAAAGGGTAACTTACCTCTATATTTTCCAGTGCCCTTTTTTTAGTCTCCTTACAAAATTTGCTTCCACCTCCATCAAGATCATCTAGATCTGATTCATCAACCTTCTCTACCTTGTTGAATTTAAAAGCAATTTCTTTTTTTGTAACATCTTGACCAAACTCTCTCAATTGATAAGAAATTAAAGCACCAAACATCTAATCTCTAGAATATTGATCTAAATTTTGATCTTCCCCAATAGTAGAAACTTTAGAAATATAGGTTTTTGGAAGATTTATTAGTACCTTTTCACAACTTCTCTTTCTTCCATCTTACCACCAAGACCATTGATGGCATTAACAACTTCATCCACTCTAAGCATGTAGGTTGAAATATCTTCATCCTCAAACATACTTAGGGTTTCAAATTTGGCCTTGTAATTCTACATCTTCACCTACTTGACTTTATCATCTCCTAAAATGCTCTCCAAATTTGTCTAAATTTCTTTTGTAGTTTTGAGGCTTATCACTTTCCCTAGTTCTAAATAAGAAATTTCAGCCAATATAGCATTTCTTTCTTTTCCATTGTTCTCCTAATCCTTGATTTCATCATTACATGTCAAACAAGTAGTATGCATACTATATCCTTTTTCAGCTGATTTCCAAACACCAAACCATATAAAGACCAAAAAGGGTTCCATCCTAGCTCTCTAGTAAGTATAATTTGCTCAATAAAACATAGGAGGTTTGACACCTTCATGTGTGCCATCTAGATCTACCTCAAGTGGTTAAGCTTTCTTTAAGGATCCACAAATCTTTAATACCAATTGTTAGATGCACAATACAATTAGGGGGGGTGAATCAGTTGTACATTAAAACATTAAATCCCTCATTAACTTTAAAACCCCTATCAAACATTTAAACCCTCATTAAGCATTAGAAGAAAGTAAACATGTAAAACACCAATGTAAAAACAACCATACATAAGAGAACACTAGATTTACATTGAAAAACCTAAGCAGGGAAAAACTATGGTGAAGATTATCTCACATATAGATGAATAACAACATTGAATACAATTAGGCTCACTACCAAGGGCTCACAGCCTAGAAAAGAACAAAGGCTTACTGTCGAGTGGCTCACTACCAAGGACTCACTACCCAAAAGAAAGAAGAATAGAAGAAACTACTATAGAGAGATTCACTATCTTAGAGAAACAAGAACTCACCACTATAACTCTATTCCATCTACAAGATTTGGCTCACTGCCTCCACCAACTTCAAGCACACTAAAAATGTAGAAACCTTCTACTCACTGCATTCAGAGCCATGAGCATTAAAGCTCACATTCAGATCACCACACTTGATCACATTTTTTCTTTCACACACCTTATAACATCTCCAACAACTCACCTTTCATTTATACCATTCATGACCTAAACAATCTCAATTAGGTCAACTTCAATGAAATGTATGCACCTCAAAAATTCAACACCAAATAGATTGGAACCAAACACTTCCGTGGTGGAAAGAAGTGAAGGAATAACACACCAACCTGGGTTAACTATGACCCAAATCTACACCGACACACATCACATGCTTCCATAAACAACAAACAATACATAGCAACACTCCACAATATTCTAAAATATTCCACATTATCATAATTGTAGTAGTGGAAAAAGTTTCCTTTTCCCTTGCTTGTTGGATAATTGACATTAAAACTAAACTAATGGTGTCTTGGAGTGGTGTTGTAATTTCTTGTACAAATTCACATCATTTAAGGACCTTTATTTAACTGGGTATGTGTAGGATCATGATGGGCCAAAAAGTGGCAATATGATGGGTATTTGTAAGGTATGTGGCTGACAACTTTTGTTTTACCCAAAATTGATGAAATGAAAAGGTTTTTTAAAGGAGATTCTTAGCTTTCCACCAATATAAATTATGCTTTACTTTGAATTTAATAAATAATTATTATTTGTTTTCTATTTGAATTATGACTAAAGTCCTAATTGATAGGTTGATTGAAAAGCATTTATAGCTTTCAAACGATATGAAATTTTTGGAATCCAAAACATGCATCACATTCTATGTTTCACACACTATAGGATTAAAAAAAGAAAAATTGAATTTCATGAAGTTTTGACCAAGTTAAGGTGGTCAGACATACAAGTTTTTATATTTTTAAAATTTGTAATAAAAATTCATAATTAATTATTTACTTGGAAAAAATTACAAAAATATGCATCACATCCGACATGAGTCCTCTACTTATGTCTAAAATCTTATGAAAAATATTATCATTTTATTGTGGTTAGGGTGGTCATTGCATTACTTCTTATTTTTCCTTGAAATTTAAGTACTACCATTGAAATTTCAAATTTTCACCAAATGGATTTTTTATTTTAAAATAAACCTAGTAGTTTAAAAACTAAATTCAATTTTCTACAGATTCTATTCTTACATATTTTTCAAATAATATAGATAACTTATTCAAATTTTTACGTCAATTTGCCTAACTCTATTTTTTCTAATTTTTTTCCACTGAAGGGCATGTTTTTTCCATGATGATCTTGCACATACCCTACTAATACATGATTTAATTGGTCCATTTCAAGGGTGTTGTAAAGTTTTGCAACACACTTTCACACTTTTCTAAGACTTGTTTTCTTAATTAAGCCTAATGCACCCCTTCCTAAATGAAATAAGCATAATTTGTGCCTTGTTTAAGTGTTGCAAAGTTTTTTAAAGAACTTTCACATTTATCTTGTTAGTATTAATTTATTGTGGTTAATTGGAGCTATTAACCCCCATTTTAGGCCTCAATTTTGACACCTTCTGAGGATCTTTCCTGACAATCATAAATTAAATATCAAATTCTTTAACTAGGAAAAATTTGGTCCTGGTAAGCTGAACCCGGACACATTCTCCCTTGATGGCAAGTGGATCCTCCCTTAAGAGTGCCCCCATTTTTCAATTGATCTAGAATGGGTTTTTGGCCTTCTTTCAGCTCCCCGAAGCTTGGTACTAGAAACTAAGCCAGGACCCATTCACCTTTGGTGGTGAATGGGTCCTCCCTTAATGAGACCCTAATTTTTGAAAAAAATTTTTGGGGGAATTTAATTATGCTTCTTTCCAGATCTAGTGTTAGCCTTAATTCTTTGAATTTTGGGGCTAATCTCCTAATTTAGTATAAATAAGAGTTAATTCACATTAATTTCACCTAGAAATTTTGTGTGACTTCATGAGATCAAAAGAAAGAGCATTAGAAAACTTCAACAACATTCATAAGGCATTTCAAGGTAGATTTCAAGTATTCATTACAACAATTCAAAGTCATATCATCATGTCAAGGATTCAATACATTGATGTGTGTTGAGCTAAGAAGTGAATGTTGCATTGAGGATTCATTTACAAGCATTATCCTACATCCAAGATCTACATTCTTCATGGCCACTCCATTATTGTTTGTAGATTTGCATCACAAGACAAAATCCAAGGTGATATCATCTACATTATTGCACTTTCATGCTTTGTTTCCTTATAATCATTTGTTTTAATTACCTACAAGGGGTTTGACTAAGGAAAACCCCCATTCACTAACAAATCAACAAGTTTTCTTCCCCTTGAGTGTTTTGTTGTAGATTTACAAATTAAAGATCAAGTTGAGCAAGATTCAAAGAAAAGGTGTCAAAGTTGCAAAAGTTATCATTCAAAGTGAAAGATCATGGAAAGAGCTATACAAATTTAACTACAGGCTTCCAAAACTTGATAACCGATATTTCAAGAGTGTAGACATCAAGGTACAAGATCCTAAAATTTGTTTTCTAAAACCCTAAAAGGACCCATTTTCCATTGAAGGGAAATGAGTCCTCCATAGCTCAAACACAATAACTTTCTAGCTAGGTACACATCTTTTTATGCTCTAAAACATTTCCCATAGTTGTTATAATAGTTAGGTTGTATTTCTGGTTGTTATTAGCATCATATTTTACATAATTTGAGGTGTTTAGGGCCTTGAAAAATAAGTGACCCATCACTCTTCTTCACACATTAGGGTGGATCCTATTTTCAACCTAAACATTATTTGGTGAAACCGACTCATTCAACATAGTAATATTCTAATTTTTGGAGTCTTTCATTTCATTTTAAGTTAAAATATTGCATTCATTGTATTTAGACTTGCATTGAATTCAAATTTCTTCTTTTGCATTTAAATATTGCATACCATAAAGGGTTTAGATTTGTATTGTTGTGCATCTTCAAAATATGAAAATTCCAAAAAAGAAATCAATGATTGTGCATCTCATTTGGATTTCATTCAATTGCATTTGAAAATCAAAACAAAATTGCATTTCAAACAGGTCTTTCATTTCATATTTCTATTGCATTTTTCCATTCAATTTCTATAAAATCTAAAGTTGCATTTCACTGTCTACAACCTGGAATTGAAAGATAAATATGAGTACTTAAAAATCATTAAAAAATAGTTTAAAAAGACCTAACTATGACCCATTCACCTTTATTGGTGAATAAGTCCCTGATCAAGCCTAAGTTGCACCTTCTCATATTTGAAGAGGCATTAAAAGTCAATTTGAAATCCATAGAAAAATCCTAGAAAGATCTAAACATGACCCATTCACCCTTACTGGTGAATGAGTCCTTGTTAGCTATAGATCTACAATTTCAGGAAATTAAAATATCAATTTTTAGCTTCTGTTTGGTGCATTCATCTTGCTTTTTCAGTTTCTAGATTTGTTGTTTCATCAATTTCATTGCATTTAGCTTAAATTGCTTCATTTTATTGCATTGTTAAAACTTCAAAATTGCATCAAAATATTTCATTTTCAGCTTGTTGCATTGTTTAATCAGTAATTTGTATTGCTTAGAATCTTACAATTGAATTTCATTCTAGGTTATTGTATTTCCATTCCAGGATTTTCACACTAGATTTGTAAAAATTTCATGATATTTACAATTTGGTGTCCTATTTGCATACTATTATAATTTATGTAGTTTGAGGCTCATGTCATCCAGTGATCTCTCACTTGTCGTGGATCTTGGATACTCTAACTCTCTTTCTGATAGTGTTGAGAATCAACCCTCTATGGCTTATAGTATGCATACTTAATTTCCTATGAATTCACTTCCTACAACCAATTTTGTTAACATTACCACTTCCACTCAAGCTTTGGGGTCTACTCAAAGTCAAGGTGGAATTCCAATCTTGTCCTCCACAATAACAATGTCCATCCCTACATACACTAGTAAAAACCTACAACATTCCAGCCTACAACTATATTCCAACCTAAAACAACATTCCAACAAACAACAATCTTTCAACCCACAACTACCATTCAACCAACCACAACAGTCATACCTACTAGCACCATACACACTTCCATAGGTATTCCTACAGGAATTCCTTCCACTTTTATGCCTTCCAATACAATAATTATACAACAATCCAACTCTTCCAACCTACAATTCACTAGCCCTCTGCATACATACACTACACCACTATATTCCCCTCAACCCTATAACCAAAATGACCCTCTCATTAATTCACTTTTGCAAAACATGACATCCCTCCAACCACAAGTGGCAACATTACAACAAAACAATAATGGCCAACCTTTGCAATACATCAAGTCCACCCCATTCTCCCTCAACATATTAAGATCACAAATTCCGCAAGGTATAAAGGTCCCTTGATTTTAGAAATATGGTGGGAAAGGAGATCATGTAAGCCATGTTTCTTCCTTCATAACCTTGTGTAGTGATTTCATCTTTGAAGACAAATTGTTGGCTAAGTTATTCCCTAGATCCTTGAAAGATACTGTACCTTAGAGTGGTTTTCATCTTGACCAAATAATTTAATTGGTTCATTTAATAAGATCATTGATTCCTTTTACAACCACTTCCATATTCACATGGGTCCCAAGATGACCCTTGTGGATCTAATGACATGCAAGCAAAAAGAGAATGAGAAAGTGACTGATTTCATAGGAAGATATCAAACACTTTATTCGTAAGTGAACATTAAGATTCCTGATGCTGACATTCAAAGAATTTTCATTTCCAACTTACAAGATAAACTCCAAAGAAAGCTTGAAATTTTAAGGTTTCCATCCTTCACACAGTTATGTACAACCCTTCGTTACCATCAAAACTCAACTAGTGGTTGTGATGTGAAAAATCCACCTAGTCGTCATGAGAAGACTGAATCCACAACTCAAAACAACTATAAAACATTCAAGAAAAAAATAAGGGATTCTTACAATTAAATCCTCCCCAGACAGTTCAACAAAACAACAATCAAGTGGCTTCTATAAAAATGACAACTCCTTTTGGGAATAGAGAGAGAATTCAATCCTTTACCCGATACCCTTCAAAATATCATGTTGTAGCTTATAGACAAAAACATGCTTACTTTACCTCCCATTAGAGAACGTGATCCTATTGCACCATTGCCTGAAGGAATTTGAAAAAATGCTTATTATAATTACCATCAAACATTTAATGGGCATAGTATATGTAGACATCGAAAATGTACTGATTGACATCGTGCACCTGATCCTGAATTACTAACATTGTTTCTTCCTAAATCATCCCTCGGTCTAACCATTTAATCAAATTCTCCTATCTTATTAAATTCATCAATATTCATCCTTTAATTAAATAAATCATTTTTATCTAATTAAGGTCATCTCTTTTGTTAATTAAATCAATCCATTCGATATAATTATCCCTATTTAATTAAATAATCAATTTATTTGATTAAATCTCTAAAGTCTATCCATTAAATTAAATAAATTAAAACCTTATTTGATTTAATCTAACACCATCCCTTTTAATTAAATAAATCAAAATCTTTATCTAATTAGTCGCTTATCATATTCCTCTCTTATTTGATTTAAATAAATCCATAAATCTAAGTCAAATAAGTCACATCATCAAATCTCCCATTAAATTAATTAACCCTTGATTAATTTAATCTAATCTCATGTCACATCCTCTAGATAATGCAAGTTGCACATGAAAATAGATTTAATTCATTTATTAAATCTCTATTTTCCTCACAAGGCATCTTTTTGGAATATACTCTCAATTTGAATTCAAAAATTCCAAGTCAACATGTACATCCAACAAGGCAATAACTTCTTCTTACATATCCTTTTGCCTTGAGCCAAGTGGCATTTATTGCATTTTCCCTTCCCTCTTACATGTCATTTCAACAAATTTGAATTTCAAATATTGGCATTTATTGGCACAAACCCCAAATCTTGCACATCCATCATCCATTCATGGTTTGACAAGTGGTACCATATCATTGGATGAATGTTAGTCCCACATTGCTCAAATTTAGACATTCATCCATCTTGAAATCCTATAAATGAAGAGCTCCTCTCTTCATTTTATCATCCACAAACATTGCAAAGTTACCATGCTAAAATACTTAGCCCTTTCATCCATCATTCGAATTCTTAGCTAGGCTTTTTGCAGATTTGACTTGGAGTTCTCATCTTTCACCAAAGTGGATCAACATCATCTTCAACATTCGAATCTTGCATCATAGGAATTGGGAAAGGGTCAATTTTTACATGAAATTGGCAACAATTCCCCCATGGGATTAAGAGTTTGCTTGCTTAATTAGGATTCAATCTTTATTTTGTGATTTACTTTGTGTTCATCATTTTGTTCCTAATTTGAGCTATGTTAATGAATCTCATGGGGAATCCTTGTTATGCTTGCAAAATCTAACTTAAGGTGTTTATTGTCTTTGTCTTGCAGGTACCTAGGCTTGGGTTCACACATTTGGCACTAGAAGGAGGGCTGACATCAAAATTTCTGACATTTCCTTAAAATTTTTATGTTTTATTCATACACAGGAAATTCCAACGTGGGCTCTTCAGCATCGTTGTTTTAGCACCACGGGCTCGCCAGTGTTGCTGTTTTAGCACTATGGGATCATTAGTATTGCTGTTTTAGCACTGCTAGGCTCGTCTCGCCAATTTTTTTCAAATCACAAACTCCGCCACTGGACTCGCCGATCTGTAGAAGATTTTAAAAAAATTTAAAACTGTGACGCTAGAGCAAAAGAGTGACACAATCATGCTCTTTGTCCCGACACAAAGTGCCGCTTACTAGTCAGTGGCACTGTAGGAGTGACGTTAGAAGAAAAAAATAGTGACGCCTTCATGAATTGCAATGCTGGAAGACAGTAAAAAGGGAAAATTTGGTTTTTTAGCACGTGCTTTAATTTATGACTGCTTCTTCCCTTGTTTCCTACTTTTTTAATTTCTATATTTTTTCCAGAATCTGACCTTTTTTCTTATTACTCTTTGTAGGTAGGAAATCGAGAGCAAAAGAAAGGATAAGCATGGAGATGGTATTTGGTCTAATCAAAGTGTTTTTAAACACTTAAGTGTTCATTTAAACACTTCCTTAGGAACTTGTCATGTTTTCATCTTTAGAACACTAGCTTTCATTTTGGCTTAAAAAGGACCTCTCAAATTTCCATTTCTTGCAAAGGTTAAAATTAACAATAGGACCAAAAACTTACTAGATTTCATTTATGGGATTAACAAATTGAACAAATGTCTTTCACTTATGATTTGGTACTCTAAAATGAACTCACATATTGCTTTGAAGATCTAAAAAGAACAAGTGTAGCTTTGTTTGTTTGTGAGGGCTTACTTGGACTAAAGGCATTGGAAAAGGACGTATGTGCTTCTCTCGCGCTTTATAGCGATCTTGAAAATCAAAAGGCCTTTTCTATGACTTTGGGTTGAGATAAAGCAATCACCTCCACACTTCAATTTGGGCTTAAAATTTAACAAACTATCATGCAAGTGTGAGTGAGGACTTTGTTGCGTATATTCTCTTTCCTTGTTGCCAACAAGGATTGATTGAGTTACGAATATTGTTCTTCATTCACTTTTGTTTATCCTAGAGGGCCTGCCTTGGGGAAAAAGTACTCACCCAAGGGAATGACTCAACCGGTAACACTCTAAAGCCAAGAGTATTTCCAGTCAGGATATAAATGTGGATATTGGAAGAAACGACAATATCACACGGTTTATTTCAACAAGATGGATCCGAAAGGGGACTCTTGTCGTATGGGTCAATCTCCATGAACGAAAAGTCCTTATTAGAACCCATGTGCTAGAATTTTCCAAAATCCTTTTATCTATTTGTTGGTGCAAGAATGGTCGTTCTGAAGCTGCCCCACACTTTTACGATCTTCTAGTAGAAATGGAAAGCATGCCATGGGAGTTTCATGGGTGTTGATGCTCAGCTTCCCCGTATAAGTGAGTGTTGTGGAGGGGATTCAGTGGGGTTAAACATCTAACCATTCACTAGAGATAAGCGTAGCTAGACTTGTCCAAGTGGGAATCCAACAAATACTATCCTACACATCCATAGGATTGTACTTATTCTTGGGTTACAATGCATTGCTTGATCGAAACATCTCAAAACAAACACTTAACACCATCCAAATTTCAAACCCTTTTGAAGACAAATGCCATTAACTCAATCCATATGTTATTGCTTTCCCTTGGGATTCACATCCTTAGAGGTTTCTAAGCATTGGATTAAATCTCAATTTGTCTCCTTAAGTAAACAATAGGGAAACCCCTTGCCTTAAGTTCATTGAATTTCCACATAACATATCTTGTAGGGTTCAAAGAAATTAAGACATTGGACATTTTAGTTTGAAAACCTAAGAGAAGAAAGTGTTTTTGGTAAAATAAATATATTAAGCAAAGCTAAGCAAAATGAACTTTCATATGTGTTGAAGACTCATAATCCAAAATCATTGAAATGAATGTTCAAATGAAATCAATCCTTGGTTACAAAAGTCATTAGGAAGCATTTGCATGCTCTTGAATACCTAGATCTAGGCAAACAAAGTATACCTTTTAGGTTCATCTTGGGATCAAAACATATCAAAATATTTTTATCCATCAAATAACATCAAAATGAAATCCATCCCATCATCACCTTTAAAAATCTTGAAAAATCATCCTTGATACTAGGCTTTATGGCAAAATCAAAATCATCCAAATCCTTGAGACAAAATCCAAGTGAAAACATTTTATCAAAACACCCTTGGCTAGGTATGTGTAAATGCATCCTTTTGCATATGCTTAGTCAAAGTTATCAAAAACATCTTGTCTAGCTTAGTATATGAAGATGAATCCTTCTCCATATGCTTAGGGAAACAATCATCTTATTTGAATAGGTGTGGGTAGATGCATCCTTCTCCTCACATGTATTCAAATTATCATCCTTTGGAAAAATCTATCCCTTAGATCATCATCCAAACATCTTAGGGTCTTTTTGTTCAAAATCAAAATCCAAATCAAAATCCAAATCAAGGACAAAATCTCAAAATCTCAAAATCTCAAAATCCAGAATCAAAATCCAAAAGTCCTAAAAAGCCTAGTGTCTCATTCAAGATTGATCAAAAATCAAAAGCATCCATATCATCCATCCCTATTATCATCATCATATCATCATCACCTTTGATCCTTAAAAACATCCTAAGAATTTCTACTTTGAGGCATAAGATAAAGATCAACCCAAGGAATTAAAGAGATTCATCTCCCATATTCTCAAAAATTGACCCTTGTTTTATGGTTCTTACTAGATCTCAATACAAGAAAAGCATGGAAGCCAACAAAGAAACACCCGCTTCAAGTGATCTTAGCCAAACCAACACGAAAATGAATCCTGCTGAATCAAGTAATCCATTGACCCTCTCATCATCACAAAATCCACAAGAATAAAATCAAGGAGAGGACCTCATTTTTGGAATGTCTTGCAAAGAAATGACAAAAATGCTCCAAAATCCAGATAACCATAGAATCATCAACATCATGATGAGACTTTACCCCTCACCATACATGCTAGAACTAGCAAAGCAAGGGGCCAAGTTACCTTTTGATTTTGATATAAGCACTATAGTGGAGACATCTTTTCCACCAATCTCATCCACCATCCCCATTTCATCCGCACCCCTATCCCAAAATATCACGCAAAACATCCCACAAATCACAACATCACTTACTCCAACTCAACCCAACGTTAACAGAGGAAATGCATTCCTTAATGCTCTTCAATCACATCCCCTTGCTAATAATCAAAACTTGGACGTGAACACCACATTGGAACAAAACATCCCCCATAATCCATTACACAATAATGTTCCTATCACTTTACATTATGACCCATCATCAACATTTTTTCATGGAGCACCTCAAACTCTTCTCCTCACAAATTCACAAGAGGAGGGAGATATATTTGGACTAGGGGGCATATTCGACACCACACAACAACTAACACCCCTCACATTTCCACCTCTTCCGCCATTGACACCATCAGCTGCACCACTCCTTGGTTTAGGGTTGCCTCCCCCACCAAGTATCAATCAAACTTATATCCCAACTACCAACCAAAGCATTGCACCAAATGCTCAAAATTTGTTGATGATATCACAACAACAAACAAAAAATACACAAGCAATGGCCACATCATCAAATAACCCCATAACATCGCAAAGCATGGTCTCTTAAGGACCAAACACATCAACGGTGCCCCTCATCACTCAAACCACCACACTAACAGCACCATCCAACAATCAAACAAACAACATGACACTATCACTCACCACAAATGCCATTCTGAATCCACCACCACCCCCACCACCACCAGTATCAAACCAATACGATGCAGCATTGCAAGTTGCTTTTCAAAGAGGATACTAACAAGTCCAGAAATAAAAAGCTGTGCAACAAGCCACTCAAGTTGCACAAGCTGCCAAAGCTGCACAAGCCGCATTACAAGCACAACAAGCTACGCAAGCTCAAGCTTTATTGCAACAGCAACAACAAGCCGCACAAGCATTACAAGCAAAAAAGGTGGCACAAGCACAACTTCTTGCACAAGCAGCGCAATTGCAAGCATACCAACAGGCATTAAAGCAATACCAAGAGCAACAAGAAGCAACAGAATTGGCAGCCCAACAACAAGCATTGTGGGAACAACAACAAGCACAACAACAAGCGTTGTTGGAACAACAACAAGCACAAATCCTAGTGCAACAACAACAAGATCAACAATAGGCATCATTCATACAAAAGCAAGTAGAAGCCTACTTTGCTTGACAGAACATGCAAATACCATCAGACAACGCACCGACCAACCCATCCATCCAACTAGCGATTCAAACACCTCAAAACACATTCGTCCCACCCCCTGATCCCCAAAATGATGTAACAACACAACTCAGGTTGCTCTCGCAACAGGTGCTTGACCTTCAATCAGGGCAAACGACCAAAGCACCAAGCAACTTGTGTCCCTATCCATTTGATAGGAGCCTAGAAATGAAACCATTCCCTAAAGGATTCGAAATCCCCAAATTTGACAAATATCAAGGGATGGGAAACCCTGAAAATCATATCAGGGAATTCCAGGTTCATTGTATGGAAGTCGCATATGATGATACGTATCTGATGTAGCTATTCCCTAGGAGCTTGGCAGGTCCAGCTATAGAATGGTTCTCTCACTTATCTTCAGGCATTAGAACATTCAACGAAATTTAAGATGCATTCATTAAGAATTACACATGTAACATTACAATGGATGTTAGTCTCAAAGAATTATCGGCTCTCAAACAAGGAAAGAATGAGTCTTTCGCCTCATTCCTTCAACAATGGCGATCCAAGGCCAATCAGAGCAAGTGGACCATGTCAAAAGAACAACAATTTTGCACAATCATAGCCAATCTCAAAAGCTTCCTATCATTCCATCTCAAAGTTCAGGGTATCACTACATATGAACAATTGATCTCCAAAGTGCTCAGCATCGAAAGAGCCCTTGTGACTCAACCCGCCGAATCAACGTCATATAATGAGCAACAAAACAACCGCCCATCATCTAGTTACAATGATAAACCTCGCACGTGGGTGAGAAACAAGAACATTACTAATGATGGTTTTGTTGATGCCAAGGTGGTCATTAGTGGTCCATGCCAAAACACACCCGCACAACAAATCCAAACACCACATCAAAACACTCATCACACAATGCATCAACCCAACAGTAATCCCACAATCAATAACCTCAATGACCAAAGAGGACCACCTCAACACAAAACATACCCCAAACAAAAATACACCATGTTGGCGGAACCACTTGAGGACATCATGAAAAGGTTGATCGACGAGAAGCTCATCAAAGCACCTACATTCGAGAACTACCAAGAACCAGATGTCAAACCTCCTTGGTATAATGAAAATCAACTATGTGAGTTCCACAAAATCAAAGGCCACACCACAAAAAATTGTATGAAACTCAAGAACTTCATCCAAGATCTCATCGACAAAAGAATCATAAATGTGGAAACACCTACTAGGAATCAGGATCTTAAAATCTACACGAATCCGATGCCAAATCATGGCAACAAAGGGAATAACAAGGATAAAGGAAAGGGTGGTGTAAATCATGTATACGAAATAGTCGTTGCCTCCCTAAATGAAGACTGCATGGTCATCACCATCAAGGGCGCTCATGCCGAAGACTGTGGAGTCACCACAAGAGGCGGAAAAGTCACCATCATAGGATCATCCCAATCTAATAGAATCCCTTCATCAAGAGCTGTTCCACATAGCTACAATGTTGTAGAACAAATCAAAAGAACACCAGCACACATATCCATCATGGAGTTGTTAAAAATATCATCAGCCTATAAGAAGATCCTCAAGGAAGCATTAGCCTCATCCACCATCCCCATAGACCTTGATGCAGAACAATTCCAAGCTATGGTAAAAAACATCATAACATCTAATCTCCTTACTTTCTCTGACCAAGATTTTCCCACCCAACCATCTCACAACCATGCACTTCACTTAGAAGCCATTGTGAACAAGAGCAAAATCAAAAGGGTCTTGGTGGATGGAGGTGTAGGTTTAAACATTTGTTCTCTCAGCCTCATCAAGTAATTAAAAATATCAGAAGAGTCTATTGACAAAGGAAAGGGCATCAAAATAAGAGCATATGATGACCAAGAAATATTGTCTTAGGGCACAATTAAACTCCTTATTCAAGTAGGGCCAACACTCATGGAAACTACCTGTCAGGTCTTGGACCTCGACTTTCCATACAACATCCTCCTGGGACGCCCATGGATCGATGCGATGAAAGCCATAACATCAACCTTCCACCAATGTGTGAAATTTACACATAATGGGCAAGAAGTTACTGTCCATGGGGATCCTGAAACTTTCTCATACTGCAAGAACCTTGAAGCCAAATACTACAAAATCCCCCAAGTGCCAAAGAATGATGAGGGCCCATCCACACAATACATCAACCCCGCAACTCTCGCATCCACTTCTGAGACAGAGACACCCGCCATTCCCACCATATTAGACATCAAGCTCATCATCCAGGAGGATGGTTGTGGAAGCTACAAACTACCTATTAATGCCTTTGTGATAGGAGAGTTACCACAATCTCCTCGATCATGGGGATGTCCACAAGAAAATCAAGCTTCCACATCACAAATGTCTCCTAAAGACTATCCTGAATTCACAAGCTGGGGAGACCTTGGCCAGGAGGTTATGGAGGATCCATCGCACATGCTCTATCGAGATGAAAGATCGATACTCGAATTACCAATGGATGAAAGAAGCAGGCGCCTACAAATGATGCTCGCAATGGGCTATGAAAGAAATCAAAGACTGAGGCAAAACGATAATGGGCTCATAATACCTATCATACCAGAGATGTGGCCCATAAAAAATCTTGGCCTTGGATGTACCCCTCCAAGAATAACCATACTGGCCAAAGTCCTCTGGTTAGAACGGTTAATATTACTCCTCAACCAGTCCTAGTACAAGTACACTCACTAATAGTCACAGGTAGCAACACATAAATTTATAACCGAGGCCTATATTAGTAGCGATGATGAAGATACCATATCCAATCTCCCTAGGTTATTTGAAGATACTTCCCTTTGCATGATTAGCACCGTCTCCTTTGAAACCAACCATCAAAACCATGAGATCCGCCTAGTCTACCCCCAACTGATTGACTATGACCAACGAGGACCACTGATTCTTGATACATTTAAAAATGATGAAGTTCTCTCAAAATTCATGGGATTGAGGGATAATATTCCAGATGGAGATCATAAAGCAGGGTTTATAATGGAGTTAGACACACATGCTTATTACGAGGAAATGATTGAATCCTTTAGTCGCAAAAGTGAGAAACTGAGAATCATATCCAAGTCCTTGAGTGAAAACCACATTGTGGCACTCTCTGACAAGAAAATACTAAAAAGAAAGGATGTATCCAACAATGAAAACCTCTCTAAGGCACCCGAGGATGAAGGATTCAATCTTCCTCTAAGAGCTCTTCACCGGGAGAAGTCATTAGTCTTGGCCGAAAAGTGCAATCCAGTCAACCTAGGAACAGAGGAGACCCCACATCACATTCTATGTGGAATCACTATTATTAGAAGAGCAAGAACTCCTAGCAGCATTCCTAAAAGAAAGACTAATAAACTTCACATGGAGTTATGCTGACATGCTAGGGCTTGATCCAAAGACTGTGGTCCATCATTTAGTAGTATATCCAGAAGCAAAGCCGGTTAAACAAAAGCTTTGAAAAATGCATCCCCAAATCACCTTATTGGTTAAAATGGAGCTCAAAAAGTTGTTAGATGCAGGATTCATATGACCAATAGACTATCTAGAATGGGTATCAAATTTGGTACCTGTTTCAAAACTTGACAGAGCCATCAGAATCTATACGGATTTTAGAGATTTGAACAAAGCATGTCCCAAGGATGACATTCCACTTCCCAATATCAATATGATAGTGGAAATGACAATAGGGCACGAGATGCTATCACTAATGGACAAATTTTTTAGGATACAACCAGATTATGATAGCAAAAGAAGACCAACATAAGACAACGTTTACTTGTTCGTGGGGGACCTATTGCTGGAACATGATGCCATTCGGCCTAAAGAATGTAGGAGCAACCTATCAAAGGGATATGACATTGATCTTCCATGACATGATTCACAAAATAGTCGAAGACTATGTTGACGACGTTCTAGCTAAGTCAAGAAAGAGAAAAGATCATGTAGAAACTCTAAGTGCTATTTTTGACAGATTAGAGGAATACAAAGTTAGACTAAATCCTAAGAAGTGCGTCTTCGGCGTACAATCAAGTAAATTGCTAGGATACATAGTCTCCATGAGAGGTATTGAGGTGGATCCGGTGAAGGTGAAGGCAATCCTTGAGATGGAAGCACCAAAAACATTGAAACAACTAAGAGGTCTCCAAGGAAGGCTTCAATCCATTAGAAGGTTCATAGCACAACTGGCAGATAAGTAGAACCCATACTCACCTACTCCACAAGGGAGTAGCGTACAAATGGGATACCAAGTGCGAAGAGGCATTCAACAAAATAAAGGAATATCTACTGACACCGCGAGTCTTAATGCTGCCCATTCCAAAGAAGCCATTGATCCTATATGTGTCAGCAACAACAGTAGCCCTTGGGGCTCTATTAGCCCAACATGATGAAAATGGAACCGAGAGGGCTATCTACTATATTAGCAGAACAATGGTCGGTCATGAGCTAAATTACTCATTCATCAAGAAAGCTCTCCTTGCAGTAGTGTTTGCATCCCAAAAATTCAGACATTACATGCTAGCACACAAGATAAAGCTCATCACGAAAATTGATCCCCTAAAGTATCTACTATCAACGGCAATGCTCACAGGTAGAATGGAAAAATGGGTAATGATACTGTCAGAGTATGACATCGAGTATGTAGAAAGGAAAGAAATCAAAGGACAAGTTATTATAGATCAACTAGCGGAGGCACCCATTTATGTGGAGAATTCTCTTGTCTCAGAGTTTCTAGATGAGTCCATTTTTAACATCAATATAGCTGACCATTGGAAACTATACTTCGATGGTTCATACACACAACATGGCTTAGGAGCTAGTGTCTTCTTCATCACTCCACAAGGGGATTGCATACCAAGGTCATACAAACTAGCATTTCCTTGCACTAACAACATAGCTGAATATGAGGCTTTGACTATAGGTCTAAGGATAGCAGTACAATGGAATATCATAGCTCTCAAAGTCTATGGAGACTCTCAGTTGATCATAAATCAGGTCAATAATGAATATCAGACCAAGGATGATAAGCTCACTCCATACAATAAATTGGTGGAGACTCTCAAGGAATCTTTTATAGAAATAACATTTGAGCAAATTTCAAGAACTAACAATAGAGTAGCAGACGCTATGGCTACAATGGGATCCTTGTTGAATATCCCCCAACAATGTCCCAAGATACAAATTCTTGATTGAGCAGCTTCTCGTTCCCGCATTCGAGGTACCAGAATTATAATTCGTGTGTGAAATCGTTGGTCCTAATGATCCTTGGTACCTTGACATTTACACGTATCTTCGTATAGGAGTCATACCCGCTAACCTACCTTTGAGCCTAAAATGAACCTTTGTCAAAAAGGCATCTAGATTTGTCATCCTAGGTGATACCTTATACTGTAGAAGCATAGAAGGTACCTTGTTATGTTGCCTAAATGCTGAGGAGGCATTAACCTCTCTAACCGAGGTTCATAAGGGTATCTGTGGAATACACTTGAGTGGAATGACCATAGCCAAGAAACTGCTGAGGATGGGGTATTATTGGCCCACAATGGAAAGAGAAACACATGATCATGCTAAAATGTGCCTACAATGTTAGCAGCATGGGGACCTCATCCATGCTCCAGCTTAAGAGCTTCACCCCATTGTCACACCATGGTCCTTTTCATAGTGGGGACTCGATCTCATTGGGAAAATCACACCTACCTCATCCAATGGCCATAAATTCATCATCAGTGCAACTGAGTACTTCACAAAGTGGGTGGAAGCCATACCCATGACATATATCACTAGAAAGCAGATCTCAAAGTTCATCCTAAACTATCTCATATGTCGCTATGGTGTTCCAGAAGCCATTATCTCAGATAATGGGACACCATTCAAGAATCAGGATGTCCATGACTTGTGTGATAAATTCAAAATCTAGCATCGCTTCTCCACCCCATACTATCCCCAAGGCAATGGCCAAGCAGAAGCCACGAACAAAACCATTCTCAAAATTCTCAAGAAAACAGTCAATGACGCAGGTCGTGACTGACATTTGCAGCTTAACTCCACCCTCTGGCCTTATTGAACCAACATCCACACACACACTAGTGCCACACCCTTCTCCTTGGTCTACAGATTAGAAGTCGTACTACCCATTAAGATTAAGCTCCCATCCCTCAGAATATCACTGCAAAACCTTGTCATGGATGAAGAATATCGAGTTTCAAGACTAAACGAGCTGGAGCTACTGGATGAAAGAAGGATTGATTCCTTGAATTACTTTCAAGTCTATCAAAATAGACTTAAAAGAAGCTACAATAAGAAAATCAGAAGCAGGACTTTCCAAGTTGGAGAATTGGTCTTAAAAGAAAATCAGAAGAATGTCCCGAATCCCAAAAACAAAGGCAAGTTCGAACCTAATTGGTTAGGACCTTTCGTCATCACAACAAGTTATAAATTAGGGGCATATTAGTTATCAACACCTGAAGGGGAACCTCTGCAGGAGCCAATGAATAGCTCCCATCTCAAAAAGTTTTATGCCTAATTTCTTCAAGGTATAGAACCAAAAAAAAAAGAAATCAGAGAAAAGTCTTGAAAAAATGATTACTTTGGCAAAAACCTAGCAAACAGGCGTCTTGGTAACAACAAAAAAATAAAAAAAGCAAAAAATCCAAAAAAATAAGAAAGAATCAAAAATAGTAAAGAGAAAACTATCCTCTAGTGAAAACCACTTTGGTGGCACTTTGGGCAAGTACCTTGGTGAAAACCTGGAAAATAGACGCCTTGTGTAAATAAGCACTTTCCATCCACTAGGATCTTTATGGCTTGATCTGCATCATTATCCATTTCACTTCCATCATCCATCACATTCAGGTCTTCATCCATCACTCATCCACTCGCATCCACACCATAGCTTGGTCCTGTGTTCGTATTATGATCCCTCCTAGTACTACTCGGCCCATCTTCAAGGTCAGTTTGTCCTACCTTTATTGGAGTAGTCTATTACATCACATCGGGGACATGTTCTTATCGGATCGGATTCATGTGTGATCTTAAAATCCTTAAAATTAGAAAATCCAAAAACATCAAAACATTAGAAAATCCAAAAACATCAAAAAAAAAAATCAAAAATCCAAAAACATTCAAAACATCAAAATCCAAAAACAAGTCAAAAAGTCAGTCAAAAATTCAAAAACAAGGTCGTCTTGTCAAACTACGTTGTCTCTGAGCTTGAAAGTAGGCAAGGTTGATCTTTGATCATCCCCCAAAACATTTAGGTCAGTCCTATAGGAGTCCATCATAGTAAACTGACATTTCATCATGTGTATCATCATGTGTAAATTGGTTAGGTCATCAGTCGAACTACGTGGTCTCTGTGTATATAATATAGGCAAGGCTCATCTGTCAATCAGCCCTCGAGGCCCCTAGGATAAGTCTTTAGGTTGGTCTCTTCATCAAAATCTCAGAAAATCCCAAAACATTGAAAATTTGAAAAATCAAAACATTTGTAAAACCTTGAAAAATATCAAAAATCAGCCTCAAAAACATTTCAAAACCCCAAAAACATCCAAATATTTAGAAAAATCCATTTTCCTCATCTTGCTTACACCCGCAATAAACACCACTCATAATAAATTGATCGTCATCCTCAACCTTTGGTAAAACAATCGGAAACAAGTCTGGCAGATTGTAAGTAGAACTCCAAAGCATCAAGTCTTAAGTCTAAGTCAAGTACATAAACAAGTTGGTCATCTCTTCATAACAATCATCATTTGAATCAATCCCATATCAATCATCTGGTATAAATGAAATGACGTGCCACCATCCACTAACATGTCCTAGGATGAATCCTTCCTACAATGGGCATTATCTTCTGGCAATAAGTTTCGTTCATCATCCTTAGAAAACATATCCCCTTTCTGTTAGCGGTATTGAAGAGCATTAGTCTGTTTGTTTACTTGGTCTTTATCTTTTGACTTATCTTATTTTGCGCTCATTCCAAGGACGTCTCAATGATATCCCAAAATAGTGGATTTAGAGAAATAGGAATGGGGCAATGATTGTTATCTTTTGTCTATTGCACTTGTTGGATGCTCTTGCAATATAACCTTGGCAAATACTTGCTTTGTTAGGTATATGTGGAAGAAGTCTATGCCAACTTGTTGACTATTACAGGGATAGGTTTACCTTTCTGTGTTTTGGTCTGAGGTGTCTGAAACTCCTGAAGTGCATCCTAGCAAGGTTTCCGTATGTCAGGTGTGAACAAGAATACTCCTAGCTGATTGTCGACTCAAAGTCCATCACACTATGTACCACGCCATCTTGGTTCTTTATACCTTGATGCATCATACCACATGCATTATCAAACATAAGAAAATATGGCCCTTTGAAAATCCTAATTCCTCGGCAAGTGATCATCATCATCATCATCGTCATCATCTGCATTGGTGTCATCATGTTTGTTGTTGAAATGATTTCTTTTCTTACTAATCACACTAACAAGGTACTATGATAGTTGATCACCATCACCATCACCGTCATCAATCCTGCATCCACAAATCATTAGCATCTTGCACAAACATATCATAGAGAAATCATTGCATAAGCATATCATATAGGAAACATACACATCACATTTTAAATAGGTGCATTCATGACATTGCATTCACCCATCACGTGGTACCTCATGGCAGTACAATGATCATTGCATAAACATTCATTTACATATTACCATTACATACCATTGCATTACATACATCATCATTTAGGATAATAACATTTGTTAATCTAAACATCTCATACTACCATTTCATTAGCATCATATCATGACCATTGTATCATATCACATCCATCACATCATAGATCATCTCATATATAAGCATTTTCCATACATCATTACATATACCATAAATCATTTCACATATCACATTTGCATAAAATAAATCATCATAGGGTTAAACATCATTGCACATCATATCATAGGTCATAATAGTTGCATAAACATCATTAGAAATAAATGCATCCATAACATATAGAAATAAACCATCCATGCATGAATAAAAGTAAAACAACTCATATATATCATATCATCTGTCATAGTACAAAAAAATAACCGGATCACTCTACTTATGTCTGTCAATCGGTACAAGAAAGCCCATTGGGGCTATCAAAAATGAGCCCATAAGGTACAAAAATCATCTATCATCTCGATCAAGCTTGGTCTCTGTGGATGCTGCCCTCACCCCTATCACCGTGACCCTCTGGTGGTCTCTGACTAGCCCGCTCTGAGTACTTAAGAACCCAATCTGCTCTAGGTATTGTGTCATGATAGGCTCGACAGTAGTACTCTACCTCTTGAATGACATCTCTATAGGATCGTACCAGCACGGTACCCTAGGAGGCAGAGGCTGTCATGTTCTCGATCTGCTGTCGGCAGCCTAGCTCTATGGCTGCTTGTACCTCTGCGGCCTATCGCTGCTGCACTGCCTGATCCCTCTCAACCCTAACCTAGTCCCTCTTAGCCTGTGCTTGGTCTCTCTCGACTGTCATGGCCTGTACCTGCACCTGTAGCTATAAAATCAGGGCATCCCGTGCATCTGCCTGCCCTGCTGGCTGTGCCCGTGCTTGGTCCTCACCCCTGACATGTGGTGGTGGGACCGGTGGATCCTGCTGTTGATCCCGCATGTGGACGTCCCCATGACTAGGAAAAACTGGGAGCACCTCTGGTGGATCCTGTCGTACCTCGATCCTCAGACCTCACCCTCGTCCTTGCCCCTTGCCTCTACCTCTGACCCTATATGCCTCTGGATCCCACCTAGAACAGTCAACCATAGGGGAGGTCTAAACTAGTCTCTGAAGGTCTGTGTGGTGCCTAGATTTGTTGGACCCTAATAATAAGCCCAAGGTTGGGCCACCAACTGTCGGAAGCTATCAACTGCCTCTATGGTTGGAATACCTAGCCCCCATGCCACCTGTGTCATGTTGCACGTGAAGATGACCACGTAGCCATCATCTGGCCGATCCTATGGCTCTTTGAACTGACGCTATACACATCCGAGCAGGTATCTCTCTATCATCGTATACTCTCAGCCCTGCATGTACCAATCCTGACAACAATAGAAGAGCTGGGTAGCATCATCGGCCCATTGGGGCTAACCAAGGTACGAGCGCCAAGTAAAAATGAGCATCTCATCTATGACCCACCTCCAGTAGGGGATCCCATGCGCACTAGTGTGTGTGAAAGACACACCGCCTCTGTACTGAGCCACGAGGGCATCCTCCGCCCCCATCGAAACTGGAACAACCCGTGAATGTAGCACAGAAATGTGCTCCCACACCCAGATATGTAGCAAGGTCACGCCGGCTCCCAGTGCTCTGCCATCTGCATACACATACTCATGCAAGACCCTGTACAGTGAAGCCAAAAGTATGGGCCCCCACGCGAACTAAACCAGCCTATCCTAGACCATCCTCTCCCAGTAGTAACCCCAGCCTGGACTGAAATACCGCCCTCACCTATCTGGGGTAACCAAACCATAAATAATCACTGCAACCGCCCAACAGAAGGGAGGTGCAATAACTCTGTATCTCTCCAACTCGATTTTCCCCTCGCAGTATATGATGTGTCGTGTAGCAAGGACTCTGGTATAGTACTCGCGACCCTTCTCTATGCCATAGATTGCCCGTCAGCCGTGAATGGGTGATCGTAGTATACGCCAGACGTCCTCCAATGTGACGGTCGCCTCACCAATGGGAAGATGAAACGACGAGGTCTTGCTATGCCATCTCTCAGCTAGTGCTAACAACATCTTGAGGTGTGTACGCACGGGCGTTGTATACGCAATATGCCACAATCCTACAACTCCCAGTCGATCCTGGTTGCGGTCGCTCAGGTCCCGTGACCGGTGCTCCCAAGAATATAGCTCCCTAGGCCTGTCCTGCATCAGCAAATGTCAGTGTGTTAAAATTTTTGAAAAAAATCCTAACGTAACACCTCAAATTTGCTTTAAGCGGTGCAATTTGTGAAGGCATCATAGTTTGAGTCTCCTCAAATAGCGACATTGGACCCAAAATTTAACCAAATGGTGTCACCGCAGCTCACTTCAGCCCCTAGCATCGTAGTTTTGGTGAAAAGGGCACTGCCGCAATGCACTTTTCCAAAACTAGCCTGCCGAGTTCGAGCTGAGTCCAAGCCCAGTGGTGGAGTTCTTAAACTCCAAATTGCACCGCTGCAGTGCTAAATAGTGCCGCTGCGACGCAAAGAGCGAATTAGCGGTGCGTTTTAAACACCGAGTAGCGCTATAATATCGCCGCTGGAGGTGAGCTCTTCCTAAAACACTTAATAAATGCGTTAAAACAAAAAAGTGAAGCATTAGTTAGGGCCACATACTGGGGCACTGATACGAGGAGGCCACTAGTAGGTCCGAACGCGGTCCGAAATGTGCAAGGGAATTTGTCATTGCACCATATTGTTAGGAGGTCAGAGCTTGAATCTCAAGGTTGCTAATGGAGGTGTGTGAAAAATTAGGGTTTTTTGACCCTTTAGGGCTGTCCTGCTAGGTTTTTGGCCCCCTGAACCCGTTTTTGTTCGTTTGAGGCTTGTTTTTCATTGTTTTATTGCGTTTAGACACGTTTTTAGCCTCCTGGACCCCTTTTGGACCTGCCGGGCACTTTGTCACTTTTTTTCACGAGATCACCCAAAAAATGGAAATTTTCGTCTGATCTCTCGAGGGGGCATCATAATGGCATGTTCTCTCACCATATAGCAGTAGGGCAAGCTTTTGAATATCAAAATTTTTTTTTGGCTTTGATCGAGATCGGTTATTCCTTGAACCAATACAAGTGCATTGCTTCAAAGAGGGGCAAAATGTAGACATCGAAAATGTACTGATTGACATCGTGCACCTGATCCTGAATTACTAACATCGTTTCTTCCTAAATCATCCCTTGGTCTAACCGTTTAATCAAATTCCCCTATCTGATTAAATTCATCAATATTCATCCTTTAATTAAATAAATCATTTTTATCTAATTAAGGTCATCTCTTTTGTTAATTAAATCAATCCATTCGATCTAATTATCGCTATTTAATTAAATAATTAATTTATTTGGTTAAATCTCTAAAGTCTATCCATTAAATTAAATAAATTAAAACCTTATTTGATTTAATCTAACACCATCCCTTTTAATTAAATAAATCAATATCTTTATCTAATTAGCCACTTATCATATTCCTCTCTTATTTGATTTAAATAAATCCATAAATCTAAGTCAAATAAGTCACATCATCAAATTTCCCATTAAATTAATTAACCCTTGATTAATTTAATCTAATCTCATGTCACATTCTCTAGATAATGCAAGTTGCACATGAAAATAGATTTAATTCATTTATTAAATCCCTATTTTCCTCACAAGGCATCTTTTTGGAATATACTCTCAATTTGAATTCAAAAGTTCCAAGTCAACATGTACATCCAACAAGGCAATAACTTCTTCTTACATGTCCTTTTTCCTTGAGCCAAGTGGCATTTATTGCATTTTCCCTTCCCTCTTACATGTCATTTCAACAAATTTGAATTTCAAATATTGGCATTTATTGGCACAAACCCCAAATCTTGCACATCCATCATCCATTCATGGTTTGACAAGTGGTACCATATCATTGGATGAATGTTAGTCCCACATTGCTCAAATTTAGACATTCATCCATCTTGAAATCCTATAAATGAAGAGCTCCTCTCTTCATTTTATCATCCACAAACATTGCAAAGTTACCATGCTAAAATACTTAGCCATTTCATCCATCATTCAAATTCTTAGCTAGGATTTTTGCAGATTTGGCTTGGAGTTCTCATCTTTCACCAAAGTGAATCAACATCATCTTCAACATTCGAATCTTGCATCATAGGAATTGGGAAAGGGCCAATTTTCACATCAAATTGGCACCAATTCCCCCATGGGATTAAGAGTTTGCTTGCTTAATTAGGATTCAATCTTTATTTTGTGATTTACTTTGTGTTCTTCATCATTTTGTTCCTAATTTGAGCTATGTTAATGAATCTCATGGGGAATCCTTGTTTATACTTGCAAAATCTAACTTAAGGTGTTTATTGTCTTTGTCTTGCAGGTACCTAGGCTTGGGTTCACACAGTATAGAATATTGTAAGCATCTAAAACATCTTGTACAAGACCTTATTGATTCTAATAATTTACTAATCGGAGGTGTGAATGATCAAGGAAATAAGTTTGTAGCTCCTCCTAATAAAAATTTTCAAATCTTTACAAATCAAAAGCCTAAGCATAATATTTCATTTGTCAAAGCTAGTGGAACGAAGACTGATGCGATGAATGTTGACATGAATGATGAAAATACGAATACCATTAAACAACATCCCATGAATGATGTGATAGCATTTATCAAACCTAGACCTCTAAGGGCTTGACTAAACAACCTCTTGAAATTTCTTTCTCACAAAATGACATACCTAAACATGCACCTAATAGTCATCTTTACATAGCTAGCCAAATCAACAATAAGCCACTAATTGGATATTGATTGATCCCGTCTATGGAGAGAATGCGATCACAGAAGAATTATTATATGTGCATGAGCTATATCAAGATACATATGAAAATTTGAAAGCATGGATTAAGAAACATAATGGATTTTCTTTCCCTACGATAGGCTTGATAGATGTCCCTTTAAAAGTGGGACCAAAAACATTAATAGTCTCATTCTCCATCATTCCACAATCAGACCAATTTCATGTGAAGATAGGATATCCATGGCTTTGATCCATGAATGTTTCCCCCTTTGTTGTGCATAAATGTCTAAAGTTTCCATTTTGCAATGACATCTTCACTATGCATCATTGCAGATTCCATCTTGCCTTGGCAAAAGGGAAATTTTCACTAGATTAATTTTGGCTCGAACCTATGGAACTTAGCAAGCCTCGTGAAGATTTATTTTTCAAATCATATAAAAAATTAAAGGAAAATAAAATATCAAAACTATCCCTTCACAATATGCCTCAACCTATGACTGAACCAACCATCCTTGATGAGATAATGATTGAACCTAAAACACTTTCGAACATACAAGAAAAACCTATAGAACAACCTCATGCAATTTCATATAAGAGACCACGAGATAACACAAACAATCTCATTGTCCCTTCTAGAGTCAACCAAGTTTACTAAGTCAAAGAGAAAGTAGTTGAGAAATCTATTGTGGTTCTCTCTAGTCCTCCCAAGGAAGAGAAGGAACCTTTGATTGAAAAAACAACTCTTACACAAAAACAAATTGACAATAAACTAAAAATAAATTGAAGTGCTAGGGAGTGTAACATAGACATCATGCTATTTCTCATAGATTGTAAACACAAAAAAACAATAATAACATAGAAAATAAAAATACAAACCAACTTGAAGCAATGCATTATGATTCTCAATCCTCACCACAACATAAACAAGAACATAAAGCATGGAAATTGTTATTTAACCTCCTACTATGATTAATTTAGATGATGACATTGATTTTGAAAAGATTGATGAACAATTGCATGATGAGTTGAATACATTGTTTTCTTCTTCCATGAGCTTAAATGAAAAATCTACTAAAAAGAGTGTTGAACTTGGTGTGTGTCCTAGTTTAGAACTTGCTTTCCTCCCTTTGGCTAGTTTCCCTCCTTCCATTTATACAAACTAAGATTGGAAGGTGGATGACTTGTTTTAGGTTGACTCACCTCTACCTTTCAAGCCTTTTGATTTTTCATTTTTTTTATGATTGCATGTGCATAATGTGATCCCCTGTGAGGTTTCATTTGATGTTCTTCTCTCTTTTGTGCATTCTTCAATATGTACCCTCGTTCTTCTCTATGTCATAAGAAATTTTGATTTGTCTTGTGTTTTCCTTTTAGGGATGATGCAAGGCATTGAGACATTCATGTCTCTTCCATGTTGACCCAAAAGCTTTTTCTTTATCTTTTCTTTGTTTTGTGTTTTCCTTTTGGGGATGATGCAAGGCTTTGAGACATTCACGTTTCTTCCATGTTGACCCAAAAGGTTTTTCTTTGTTTTTTCTCTCTTTGTGTCACCCTTCTAGTTCTATGTGTATTATGGGAATAATGACATCTCCATGCTCTATGACAACATTGTAGCATAGACATACTGACCCCAAATCCATAGACCCCTTATGTTTTTGTGGGGGCAACCCTTCCTTCCTATTTCATGATGCAACTTGCTTCAGAAACATATGACTTGGCATAGGGTTTTCCAAGGAAAGATCTCATGTCTTAGGATTAAAAAAATTGGCTACTTTAAATCAATTGCTCACAGTGATGGTGTAGCAACCACTTTAAAGTGGTGGCATACAACGATAACATTTTCAAGAAAAATTTCATGGAGCACATTTTTTCTTTTTTCTTGTGATGTGTCCTCTTCTTGGTGGTGTCATTGGTTTTGATTTCCTCCAAAAGTGTACAATCTACTATCATGGCATGATGTGAATGAGGCATACCATGGGTAGTAATTTGACACTTTGGCTTGTCCTCTCTTGGAGACATTAGGCACAATACTCCCTAAGAGGAAGACTATTGCACTAACAAAGCAAAATACCCTTTAAACAAAATTTTTACATAGCATTTATAAAAGAATATTCATTGTGGTGCCTTATCAAAGATTTTAGGAGGATAAATTTGGTATATGGTATGAGAGGCTAATTCGATTATCTCATTTTCCACCTCTTTGCAAGGATAACTCACCTAGTGGAAAAATTGAGGTTCCACTACCTCAGAGTGAGCATACATATTTTGGGAAAAAATCACCCTGTAGATGAATTAAGGTTTTATGGCCCTAAAGTGAGTAGCATGTCTTATAGACAAACAACCACCGCTTCACATCGTGTTAAATCGGTTGTGCTTGATCCTTTGTTTTTGTTTATTTTTCTTGGCCTTTGACAAGGTATGATAATGTATCTTTGTTATTTCTGCATACTTAATTGTCTTGGATGTCTACTTTAGTGTGAGTTTGGCATGGGGTCATCCTCTCACTAAAGTGGGGGAAAAATGTAGTAACCAGAAAAGTTTCCTTTTCCCTTGCTTGTTGGATAATTGATAATAAAACCAAACTAACAGAGTCTTGGAGTGGTTTTGTAATGTCTTTTACACATTCACATCATTTTAAGACCTTTATTTAACTAATACATGCTTTAATTGGTTCTTTTCAAAGGTGTTGTAAAGTGTTGTAACACATTTTCACACTTTTCTAGAACTTATTTGCTTAATTAAACCTTATGGGCCCCTTCCTAAATAAAATAATCATAATCTATGCCTTTTTTAAGTGTTATAAAGTTTTTTAAAGCACTTTCACATTTATCTAGGTAGTCTTAATTCATTTTGGTTAATAGGAGTTATTAACCCCTATTTAGGCCTTAATTTTGACACCTCTCAAGGATCTTTCCTGACAATCATAAATTAAATATCAAATTATTTCATTGGGAAAAATATGGTCCTTGTAAGTTGAGCCAGGACCCATTCACTGTTGATGGCGAGTGGATCCTCCCTTAATAGGACCCCCCTTTTTCAGTTGATTTGGAATGAGTTTTGGCCTTCTTTCATCTCCCCCAAGCTTGGTCCTAGAAACTTAGCCAAGACCCATTCGCCTTTGGTGGAAAATGGATCCTTCCTTAATGAGACCCTAATTTTTAAATTTCATTCTAGTAAAAATTTAATTATGTTTCTTTCCAGATCTTGTTTTGGCCTTAATTCTTTAAATTTCTGGGTTAATCTCCTAATTTAGTATAAATAAGGGGTTAATTCACAACATTTTCACCTAGCAATTTTGTGTGACTTGATGAGATAAAAAGCAAGAGCATTAGAGTACTTCAAGAGCATTCATCAGGAATTTCAAGGCAGATTTCAAGTATTCATTGCAACAATTCAAAGTCATATCATCATGCAAAGGGTTTAATGCATTCATGGGTGTTGAACTAAGAAGTGAATTTTGCATTGAGGATGCATTTACAAGCATCATCCTACATACAAGATCTAGATTCTTCATGGCCACTCCATGATTGTTTGTAGATTTGCATCACAGGACAAAACTCAAGGTGATATCATCTACATTATTGCACTTTCATGCTTCATTTCCTTATTTCATCATTTGGCTTAATTACCTACAAGTGGTTTGACTACGGAAAACCCCCATTCACTAAAAAATTAAAAAATTTCCTTGCCCTTGAGTGTGTTGTTGTAGATTTATAGATTGAAGATCAAGTTAAGCAAGATTCAAAGCAAAGTTGTCAAAGTTACAAAGTTGAAAAAGTTGTCATTCAAAGTGCAAGATCACAGAAAGAGCTCTATAGAATTAACTACAGGATTCCAGAACTTGATAACCAAGATTTCAAGAGTGCAAACATCAAGGTACAAGATCCTGAAATTAGTATTTTGAAACCCTAAAAGGTCCCATTTTCCATTGAATGTGAATGAATCCTCCATAGCTCAAAAACAACAACTTTCTAGCTAGGTACAACTTCTATGCTCTAAAAACATTCCCCATTGTTTCTATAATAGTCAGGTTATGTTTCTAGTTGTTATTAGTATCATATTTTACATAATTTGAGGTGTTTAGGGCCTTGAAAAATAAGTGATCCATCACTCTTGTTCACATGTTAGGGTGGATCCTATTTTCACCCTATACAATAATATCCAACACCACTACTACAACCACTTGAAATTGAAGAATGCATTCATTTTCTGCAACCATACACACTACCACTAAACTTTAACACATTAACCAAGTTTGTGAAGCAACTCAATACTCAAAACTACAAGGGAGATTGGATATAGAAATTATAAGCACATTCCCAAATCCATGAGATAAGAAACAACAACGCAAAAAAATGTAGAGCAATCTCATTTCTCCCAAACAACCTTCTTCATAGGAAAATGCTCTGCCAAACAAAAATTCTATTGTTGCATGATCTAAAACTTGAAACTCTCAATATAACACCTTTAAACACCTTTGATCATCACATTCATACCACACAAGCATATCTTCAATTATGAAGAAATACGAAGCACAACATAGAACACATATGTGTTACACTGCACAGTCTCTTATTCATTTTTTTCAAAATTACTTGGAAACCAAGTGAACCAGCTGCATCAATAACACTACAAAAAACTCCTCAACCTATCTATAATACTTTCTCAATACCACAAAAACTTCTCAACATAACCACATAACATGACTACACTAGAGGTTAGTAGATCAAACCACAACATAGTGCAACACTTCTTCAATAGCTCCAACAATCTCCACTCTATTGACAACAATAGCCAACTATTGACATCAATGACCACCTGCAACTTACTTGCAACACCATGAACACCTCAAACTGCATGACAATATTTTTCATAGTAGAGCAATGCAGACCACAAAAATGTTCCTCTAATCACTAAATATGCACACTAAGACTTAGCCAATTCTTCAGTACACTTGGTCTTCTCCCGAACAACACTTCTACATTTTTACAATGGATTTCCATCAATGACCACCATACACCAACATGCTCATGTTGTCAACACTCATTGGAGAAGGCAGTAGGTTTTGTGGTGTTTGTTGTCCTTCCAATTGTATGAAGGATGTCTTTTTCTCTTGTTGTATCTTTTATTTTTCCCTTTTCATTTATCAATACACCTTTTTAGTAACCTCCCTTGTCCCCTTTTTAATTTTGGCTTTATTTTTTCTATTAGATGTATTAATGTATCTACACTCTACTTGGATCAAAGCTCTCCATCTTCCAACTAAGACAATTTTGTCTTTTGATTAGGAGCTAGGTTATGTTCAACCACGTTGAGCACTAGTTTTCTTAGCTATTCATATAATTATGTAGCAAGTTATCCCTTTGTTTCTTAAGTTTAAATGCTAATTTATTTAGGAATGTGACAATGATTTTATCCAAATTATCCAAGGATACTTTTATGTATCATACTAGGGCCTCTTTTATCACTCACTTATTCGCTAACCCCATTTCCTTATATATTTGTACCATCTTTTTCAATATGTTTTTATCATGGAGGCCACCACTAAGGAGGTCCATGTCCATGATATCATATTTCTTATACTTCTCTAGAGATTCTTATTAGATTGAATATTTTTCATTTCTCTTGGTAGTTCTCTTCCTTGGTTTTTCCACCTCTTCTTCAAATTCTTGCATGATCTTCCTTTTAACTCATTTTTTTCTTGATTGCTTCTTCTCAAAGCTCATCTATAGTAATGTTTTAGATGCTTCCTATAGAGATTTATCTTATTTTTTAATGGGAGAGTGCTTTCAAATAGGGGACCTAGATTCCTCCTTTCAAATATCTTTGGTGTAGAGGTATCTCTAGGGTTTTTTGTTTTAATTAAAAATTGGGATCTTAGGACACTAATCATTATAAAAAATATAAATAAAATAAAATAAGAAACATATAGGATTTAACCACTAGGTTCTAGCATTGGCATGCACACTTCCCCTCCATGGATCACCTAATGCCAAGAATTTATTTGAATTTGGAGCATGTAATGCCTAGAGGTCTTATGTTATGCCTATTAGGTATTACATGTAGGATTTATCCACAAGGTGATGTTATGGACACTCCCCCTCAACAAAATCACCTAAGGCCAATCATTGCACAAATATTTTAATAAGTGATGGTGAATATTCTAACATATTTCTACTTGATCATAGTATACACTAGATATTTATATTAATAGAATTGGAGAGAACTTTTATGATGGAATATTTTTGCTTGAGTGAGGTGCTCATGATCTTCAATGTGTTTTTCTCTCTTTGGAAATGAGATTCTTTGGTAAGAGTAAAATAACTCCAATTATCATATAGTAAGGTGGTACTTTGACAAGTATTCAATTGAATCTCTTCCATAAATCTTCAAAGCCATGTTAATTTTTTAAGAGCTATTTTTGTATTTTTGGATTTGATTAAAAAACATAGAAGATAGATTTTTTAAAAGTATTACACCATCCATTTAAGAGCACCTATACCATTTATTTTGAAGACATAATCTATGGTATATTTCATATAAATGGATTCACTAGTATAGTTAGTAACACAATAGTCAAATGAATTTGATTCTTGGTGTAGAGAAAATATTTTTAAAATATAGCTTTCAATTGCCAACGAGCATATAGTATTGTGCATAAATCTGGAAAAAAGTATAATGATCATTAGCAAGGATATCATAAGAGATTTTTATGAACATAAGTATGAATAATTTTTCTTTCTTGAAGAAAAAATAGTCATGTTGTTAATCATATAACAATTATATCCATAAAAAATTAAGCAATGGGTTAGCTATTCTTTCCATGCTTTCTCCCTGAATAATTTACTAGGGCCATAGCCACACATTATAAGTAGGTGTTTTATAACCAATAAATTTTAGAGGATTAATGTATAACAAGGGGGGGAAATCAAAATTTTTTACTAGAATGTAATTAGAGTGTTCCCTTTTCCACACATTGCAAGTGTATAATTTCATATTCACCATATAAAAATGAATGTTTGTCAAGGTATATACAAAAAATACTACTAGTTCCTTGAAAGTAATTTAGGACCAATATTTAATAGCATGAAGTTGAAAGTAAATTTTTAATAGGCTTGAATATAGAGTCCCACAATAGGTCACAAGGGATTCCACCTAAGTTGATATAATCAAAATTAAGATTTATAAGCTTGCAAACATTGTCTTGTAGATGTTATCTAAGATCTTGGCCCAATCATCTTGTGATCTATTGGATAAGTTGGTATGTGTAGTTTAAAATTAATAAGCCTAATTCAAATGTAAAGAATAAAGATGTCGACCATGTGGGTATGCTTATGACAATCAAATTGAATAGAAGGACTACATTAATGGTAAGGTCATAGAGACATCCAAAATACATTTTTACACTATAATGTTCAACTCAAAGTCAATTTCACCCCTACATCAGGATTAAAACTAAATTACTTCAAATAAGGGATGTTATTGTCATGAGATTGTTGGTCAAAATGATCTAAGTATCTGATGTTAATAACCATGTACTTACACTATCATAACCAATTTTAAAAAAGGGTAATATATTCCTTACAAAGAATTGTCTCTTTTTGTAAGGAATGTTATGCCACAAATGTCATTTATAAATAACAATTGCTTCAACAAGAGATTCAATATTATCTATTATGAAAAATTATTTGTAGTCAAAGTAACTTTATCCTATTCTAATGTCACACTTATTGATTAAATTCCACCATGTTCCTATCATTCTTTTCACATTTGGGCTCCTCCTCAATCAAGTACAACATTAAGGAATTGGAATTTTGCTACTCATGTTGGTCTATTTTTTTCCATTACTCAATCAAAGAAGTTATGAGACTTTCTTATTCATCAACTAATTCAATATGGAATGAAGTTGGCAATATTAGAAGCCTCAACCATAATGGTGACCTCATTGATTATTGAAGGCAAAATGATTCATCCCAGAATGAACATCTAAAATTAGTAGGTGCCTTGATAAACTATGTTTCTTCAGAGAAACTCAAAAAGCATGTACTACTATATCATAAAGCGGAACCAAACATAGTTAATTTCCCACCATTAATCCTTAGAGGAAAGTTCATGAAATTTTAGATCATGCAAGATCAATCAATTTGAGCAACATGCATTAAATAGATTCAATAAACAAAATCATTTTGAACATGAAAGAACATAAGACATGAACACAAATATTTACGTAGGGAAAACCCTTTTGGGTAAAAAACCCATACTCCAAAAGCATAGATCCATTGTATTATTCAACAACCAAATTAATAGTTACAATACAATTGTAGGATCTAAGCCTTTACATGAAGATTTACATCTTGTTCCATCTGAAGAAAATTCGGTAGCATAACCCCTGTGAATTCAATCTCTCCTCTCTTAACTCCTAAAAAAAAATCTCATATTTATAGAACTCACAATGCACAACTCCACTTGTAAAATCAACTTTCCAACTTGACTCCTCATCAGAAAAAGAAATTGTAAGTTGTAACTCATAAGGCAATGTGAGAAAAATAACAACAATTAAAAAATCAATGTAATGGGAAAATCAAAGGTTGAGACACCTTCTTTTTCCTAACATTCTCCCACTTGTCGAAAACCTTTGAAGATTGCATGAAAGTAATAGGATTTAATTGCTAAGAGTCAACCGATGAAAACACATCATCACAACCATACATGCAATCTCAAGAATCTCGAACAATGCTTTCATGCTCCAACCAAGACACCTACAACAACATCCAAGATGTCCACCATTTCAAGCAATAGTTCCTACCATCCTCCAAAAGAAAAGAATTAGCCATGGTGTATATGCACAACTCCAAAGAACACAAGCATCAAATCCAACTGATAGCAAAGGCTACATAATATTGCCACCACTCCACTGTGCTCATAAGTTATACAGAAGCATTAACATCATCAACTTCAAAGCCTAGAACCCGAACACAACCATGAATTCATGCTGCAGAAAACAAGATAGAACATCAGTTAGAACAACAACCAAGAAACTAATTGCTCCCATCCAACTGAAAAACCAACGTGACTAAAAATAGCACACAACAAATTCTAATCCATCCATTCACCCATACCTAGAAGGTATCCACATTAGAAAAATCATACCACCTACATAGCCAACTCATCAACTATAAATACAAGCTCCATGTGCCAACCAGTCAAAGAAGACCAAACACATTTAGGAACTTCCATTGCATGGGTAATGTCAAATATAAAAATATCAAAGGCATGCCAAGTCTACTAATCGCAACACATAGAAAGTGCAACCATGTAGTGCCAAGGACCATCCACAAAGATTTGAAAATATTGCAACCAACTACTGCAAGAAATATCTCTCTTAATAATCTTCCATAGCTCTCCCATGTTCTCCATATCTAACAGAAGAAAGAGATACAAGAACCTCCATGTCATCAACCAAGTGACAACACATGACCACAAACTAGTGATCACCATAGCTCCACATAGAAATCTCACATCTAAAGTCATATGAATCTGAACATATAAGAAGAAGAACAAGACTAAAGAGAAAAAATTGAAAATCATAAACATGTAGCATGCCCTTCTACATACACCTCTAAGTTCCAACTATGTCAAGTAAGATCTCCTTCACAACGCCAAGAGAAAATACATAACAACATCCAAACCCATTCAACCTCAAGAGATCAAACCTAAAATTTTCATCATGTATCTACATAGATGTAAGCTTCTCAAAGAAGATCAAACTACTCCATTTCCCATCTCAAGAAATCATCCCACTACCATCCCCTATGATCATCATAAATTAAAATGAAAACCCAAGGAGATAACCATGTTATCCATCTCTCACAATGAATCCTCCAAAACCATCTAATATCAGCTCAAGTTCCATTTCTATGAAAGAAAGCATAAAACACCTGAGAGAAACAATGGGCAATACCTCTCAAGCGATAAGTTTCCAAGTAGACCAAGAGCAGGGAATGAGAACACTCCTCCAAGATATGCAAACCATCATGACTCCTCCAAGAGAAATCTCCTCATAATTTTCTATTGAACTCATGTCCAACCAAGGTGTAGGCTTCTCGTACTTTCTATTGAAATATCATCAAGAGTAACCATCTCAACAACACTTCTCTCATCTCAAGAGAAATACAACCTCACCTCATTTTACATGTATCCATGAGCACCAACAAATAATCATCTCATGCTAAACTACAAATGCATCATTGCACTATCATGAAGTGCTCAAGCATAAGACCAATGCACCTGAAACAAAGAGAGTCACCCAACCACTATCAAAGCTCCAATCATCTAAATTAGGAACTTATATGAAATTATGATCTTACCATCCCAATTAGGAGATCCCATGCTCCAAGTAAACATACCATGGTCTCAAGAGCAATGCATCATGCCAAAACTCTAATGTGCAATCAAGAGTATACCATGACATAAAACAAAAAACCTCTAAACCAACATCACTTGTCAAACACCATCAACGCCTCAACCTAAAGAATACAAGAGTCCTCCATGGATTCGAGATGCTATGCATCCTCAAATAGTGTTCACATGCAAATGTGAAGAAACCCTTCTGTAACAACAAGATCTAAAAGTCCCTCTGAAACACCTGCATCACTAAAGAAGATCATTTACCACATAGTGATGAATACACAGTCACTACTAAATCTCCTAGTGAACAGTGGTACCGAGCTTTCCAAGCACATGACACATCATCTCCCAAATCTGAAAATCATCCAGGTCCATGCATATACAAGTGTATTGTTGATCACACCAAGTGAAACCAAGATCTCCAAATCAAAGAAATACACCATGCTATAGGACCCCAACACAGACTATCTAGATACTCTCGTATCATCCATCCTTTCATCTCAAAGCAACCAAACCAATGCACAAGTGACCACAGACAAGGTTAGCTAAAAAAATTTCATCAACATAAAATCAAACCTTGTGGATATAGACAATCCACTTCTGAGTCATCTATGCAATCAAGTAGGTAAAGACAACCAACAACATTGCACAACCTGTAGATCCAATCAACGTAACATGCAAAACCATTATCATACTGGAAACTACAAAACTAAGATCTCAAAGAGAATAACCATATAGACAAGATGACTCAAGCACTAGATCAAGCTCAAATCGAATTCAAAAATCATGTCCACAATGAGCACCATAATCATGGAATCCACCAAACATCGCCATAGGAATGTTGAGTGACTAATCATGTACCAACACTCTCATGTAGAGAAAGAATCTCACCTCCTCACACCACACATGAATCATGCATGCAAACCTGCAACTATCTCATCTAGTAGCACCCCAAAATCCATGGTCTTGAAAATAGCTTAACTGTAGCTCCATAAAACCATAAGTTTTTCTTGATCTTTTAAAGCTTGCAAAACCATTGTGTTTGGAAAACACCCATGTGCATCCACCCACTTCACATATGGAAGACTCAAAAGTCTAAAAAGCCACCATAACAATTAAAACAGAATAATGGATTATCATAGATGAGCATAACCATAAATTTTATTAGGAAAATATATAAAAGCCTCATATCCAAAGAACATGAATCTGAGCCATGCAAGTGCAAAGCATCCATAAACGGAAAAATCAGTTCAAGAAATCCAAGCCCATTTCAGACCAATTCCATAACCACCAACATGCGCATGTATCTGAGGGAGACAAGCTATTGTAGAAGCTTCTAGATCATCCAATGATCAACTCCATAGCCTACATGTAATCAGGGTAATAGAAAATAATACCTTCCAATACTAGGAAAAAGCACCCAGCATAAACACATTACTCCATAGCTAAAAAAAACCCAAGCTTCTCCATATCACCAAGGAGCCTCTCACCCAGACACCTAATATGAAAGCTTTGCTGCAACAAAACCACAAAGCATAAAAACCACAACCCATGCACCAAGGTTATTCCACTATCAACTAGGAGCTTCAGATCACATCATTTCAATATGATCAACTCCATTTTCTCTGTCTTCATCATCCTTCAAATTGTGTGTCATCTCTTGAAACTAAAACAAAAAAGCAAAAACTTCCACTCACCAAATGATCAATCTTCAACCAATTCCTTCAAATTTTCTCAAGCTTTCCAAGCTAAGGAATACTTAGAACTAGAAACACCAAGAATTATTACATACATCAACATGCAAGCACATGCAATCCACATGTGAGTCCATGCAAGCACATGCAACTCACAAACCTGCACATGAAAGTAAAAAGAAAATCCCGAAAGAAAGCTCTAATACCAATTGAAACGAAATTGACTCATCCCAAAATGGACATCTGAAATCAATAGGTGCTTTCAATAAACTATGTTTCTTTAGAGAACCTAAAAAAAAATGTACTACTATGTCATAAAGTGAAATTAGACATAGTTTATTTCCTACCATTAATCCTTAGAGGAAATTTCATGCAATTTTAGATCATGCAAGATCAACCAATTTCAACAACATGCATTAAACAGATTCAATAAAAAAAATCATTTCACATGAAAGAACAAAAGACATAAACACAAAGATTTCCATGGGGAAAACCCTTTCAAGTAAAAAACCCCACACTTCAAAAGAATAGATCCATTGTATTATTCAGCAACCAAATACATAGTTACAATATAATTGCATGCTCTAAGCCTTTACATCATGGAGATTTACATCTTGTTCCATCTAGAGAAAATCTAGCAACATAACCCCTGTGAATTCAATCTCTCCTCTCTTAACTCCTCAAGAAAATTCTCATATTTATAGAGCTTTCAATGCACAACTCCACCTATAAAATCAACTTTCCAACTTGACTCCTCATTAGAAAAAGAAACTGCAAGTTGTAACTCATAAGACAACATGAGAAAAATAGCAACAATTAAAAAATCAATGCTATGGGAAAAATCAAAGGTTGAGACACCTTCTTTGTCCTAACACTTATCATGATAAGCTTACTGGCTCTACCAACTAAATTGGAATACACTCCAAAATTGCTTCCTACTAGAATCCCCCACAAAATAGTGGTTGTCACATCAACATGAGTTGTGGCAACATAACAAGTTAAAGAACAGTTGATTGACGAACAAAAAATTAAAGAATAGGAGATAAAACAAAAGATTCAAGAACAAAAAAGACCTTTTCGTTGCTTCTTACATATCTAAAACACTATTGAGATTACTATTTGTGGTATAGTACATATTTTCTATGTTCACTAATGTCGTAGTTCTTACGACGCATATTTGTAAACTTCTTTTTTTTAAAATCTTAAGGAAAATCCACTTACCATGATTAAGATGGGTTTATATTACCTTTTGAAATTTGTATTCCTTATGATAGTTTAGGTGCAAGAAAATATAAATCCATGCATCTTCTCCAAGCCTTTTTCTATTTGGTTGAAAGGGAATTCTGATAACAAAAGACCAAAACTAGTTGTTTCTATATTGCAATGAATCGCTTATTTTATCAAAACTTGCAAGTAAAATACTTATGAATTCACAAGTGAGGTATTAATATGATGAGCATTGTTATTATGGAGGAGAATTCCACATGAGTTTCTCTTTAGACTTTAAGTCCTCTGAGATTCATTCACTTTGGTACTATGTATCCATTTCTTTTTTTGTGGCTAGGTTTATTCTTGTGCATGCATCCTCTTTGTCCTCTGAGTTAAGTTTTATTGATGACAATATTTGTGTTCCTATTGCAATTCTAATCCATTGTTTCATGATATTACACAACATTGAACATGGTTTGCTATAAATTGTACTGTGTATCTTCAGAAGTTGAGATTATATAATACAGGACATGATTTTTACATGAGATACAAATTAAATGAGTGTAACTTTACAAGAAATGGTTTTTGGATCGAGTAGGGACATATATCAAAGGATGAAAGAATGGAAAAAAAAAATAATAAAAAAAAAACCATTGTAATTGTGATTGTCTAGTGGATATTCTTGAAGAATGTGATAAGTTTAAAAAAATATTTGAAAAAAAAAAGTTATAGAAAAAATGGGTTTGTGAAGAAAGAAGCTTTTGTGGGACGATGCATTACTTAACAATTTAATGATGCTCCTGGGTCATCCCACAATAATGGGTTACACTTTTTGGCCAAACTTGACATTGAAATCAACATTTTCAAAGAAAAATTCTCTTTCTGACACTTATAGTAGGTAAACTATTAGGAATTTGAAAATGATGTAAACTAGTGATTTATGAGATTTTTTCTGTAGATTTTAAATGTTTTTTTTTTTTAAATTGAAATTAAATTGTAATTTTTTTGTGTCTCCTTTGATAACTAGTTTTTAATAGTAAACAACATTTTTAAAAAGTGGTGTGTACTTTGGCACACATAGCTTTTTTTCTACAAAGGATAAAATTCTAATTCTTTTGAATTTAGGTTGGTAACACAAGTATCTAGTTCTTTCATTTTGTTTCATAGCATTTTGTTGAATATTTTTCTTTTAATTAAGTTTTGAAGTCAAAGATTTATAATTTAGACATAGGTGCACTTCGACATGCATAACTTTTTTGGTATGTATTGAAATTCAATTTTTCTTTTTTTGTTAGAACAAGGACATCAATACCTAGTGGATATATATTTTTCAAAATTTTTTCCCTCAAATTTACTATTTTTCCACAATGATTTTTCATCAAACTTGACATTCGGTGAAAAACCTATGTACAGTAAAACTAAAAAATAAAATATAAAATAAAAACAAAATATATTAAATTTATAGTCATTGGAAAGCACGTTTCGATCACTACAATCATCCAACTTGGTTTATCAAGTTGACTCCATTTGCACCTCCTTCCCAAGCTTCGATAGTAAAAAAATGCATAAATTTTGAAATGGTGGAGGGGAAGGTGAAAAAAGGGGGTTCATTAGAAGGGAGGGGGGTTCATTAGAAGGGGGGAGGGTTCATTAGAAGGGGGGGTTCATTAGAAGGGGGGTGGTTCATTTGAACCCCCTTCGTTAGAAGGGGTAAACCATTCTGTGTGTTTTCTTTGATTTTGCTTGCCAATTTTTTATTAGTCATGACTTTTGATGTCTCAAGACATACCTTTTTGTATCTTGAATTTTTGTATATATGTTGGAGAGATTTATAATTTTATTATATAGATATATCACAAGTTTTGAGGGTTCATTAGAATTTGCTATTAGTTAAGTTGATTTGATCAATATAAAGTTTTCTATAGACTATTTCTGAATGCTTGATATCTTCTAATAGTGAATGTAGTATAATATACCTAAACTTTTGATAATTTTCAAATCATTGAAAATTCTCAAGTATGATATAAATATTGTAAATATCAAATAAACATTATAGAATGTTGATAACTAACAAATTTTGAGTACTATTATAAAATTTGAAAAGTATAAAAATTATATTATGTAATGTTCATAATAGGTAAATCTAAAACATTATTATAAGCAATGAAATTGCATGCTATGGAGTAAAGAAATGATTAAGTGGATTGTCTAATTTTAAGATTAGTGATATATAATGTTGAAACTTTTCAAGAAAGAGGGACAAAATGTGAACCTTTTTTATACCTTTTATTATTGTCTTACATATTTCTATCTATTTGTCAATATATATTAAATGTCACTAGTGGGAGCATGAATAATTTTCTCAAATATTACATTAAAAAAGTAACATTTCCTAACTTAGTGCTTATGAAAATTTAATTTTAATATAATAGAAAAGACACACCAGATGTATTACACAAATGGACTTGCATATGTATTCCATAGCAATAACGAGTGAATTCCAAGATTACATAATAACATACAACCATCCATGATCATAAGAGATGAAAAAGATGCATACATCATTTTATTACATCTCAATTCATAGTTCAATATTACAATTCTAGAGCATATTTCCATAGATACAACACATCATGGGTACAATAATACATTATATATTTCTTCCCTTATATCAACGAGAAGAGTACATCAAGTACAAGAATAATGCATCAATGAAGAATAAGGTACAAAGCGTAGAATAGTCTTCAACCAAGTGAAGCTTTGGAAACTTTGCATCCGCTCTCGCATCATGAACACAACTTGGGAGCCCAATGGGGTGCATAGCATGGTTCACTTGACCATATGGACCCAGTGTTCCACCCTCCATGCTAGGAGTTGACAAGAAAGACCCACAACCAAGATAGACGAGTAGAACAACCACAAGACCAAACCACAAGAGAAACCAAAACATAACAAGCAACAATCTCAATGACTACTTACAAGGTGACTGCTTCCAAAGGGATACTATGGGAGAGTTTCATCCCACGGTCCTATCATGGGTTATCCTAGCTGTCCCTCAATAGGCACCAACCCCCATCTATGGTTATCCTAACTACCTCTCACTAGGCATCGGCCCCATAGGGTGACATGTGTGGGATCACTAGCCTCTCATGAGGATGAGATAGCGATCTTGCCGACCATGGCCTTCTTATCCCACCCTTAGTCTACAAAAGCACTAACGGCATGGATGAGGTATCATATTATCTTTATTTAATGTGTTCCTACCCATAACCACTAGCATATTTTATTAGGTTTTCACTTATTTAACCAACTCTTCCATGGATTATCTAGGCTCCCCTTTGTGCACCAACCCCCATGAAAAGCCACTCTCCCTAATAGCCCTAATACAAAACTTACAACAAAGGGGTGTACCAAACATAAAACACCAAAAATTACTAGTCTAAGTACAAATGCGAGGCATGGTCCATCTCGCCAAACAACCATAACAAGAGGCAAAACAACGAAATAAGGTAATGCCCACAAGAGTTAAAAATAATAATTAAATAAAACGTTTCAAAGTCAAATCCAAGAAATCCAACATAAACCCATTACCCAATGCCTCAGGAAGCCTATAATACCAACTATCATATACTCCCCACTGAAGGGTACACAAATACTTCGGGTTCCCAAAGAAACTCACATCATGGCTTCACATATAAACTCGTCAAAATGAAAAATAATACAATGGAGAATACAATCAATCATGCGAACATAAAAATCAAACTTTAATCTCCCAACACAATTCCATGTAACGAAACATAAAAGCATATTCAATACTCCACTTGTTTATACATTCCTATCCAATTTGAAAAATAGACTAACTCAATAAGAACATGAAAGGATTATTTATTTAATAAAAATAATCTAACTTCAATGTTCAATTCTTTAATTATAAAACTCAATTAAATCAAATCTCACCTAGTAACTTTTAGATTATTAAATAATCAAGAATCACAAATTTTATTTTATTTACACATCTATATTGAAATCATTTAAATAAATAAAGAACTATGAAAACCTATAGTATGTAAACCAACATATTTCTCTTAATTTATGATTCCTAGCATATACATTTGTTTACTTCAAAATAAATAAATTTAATTAAAATATAACATATACATTTGAAAGTAATAATTTCAAAAATATACATTTAAATCGGCATGTTGTATTTAATCATTAAACTCATTTGTGAAAAAGGTAAAAGATAATGAAATAAACTATTTTAACCGATTTCGTAATTAACTAAGTATAAAATTTACCCACATAAGTTACTTGTCATTTTCATAATCAAACCCATACAAATAACTTATATGCATTTAAATATTAGTACAAGGAACATTTTAAATAACCAATTACATTCTATTCGAACAAACCACATGGAATCACTAACAACCATCTTAAAGTAATAATTTCAATAAGCATACTAAATAATCAAATACATTTATTCAAACGTCCACTATAAAAATCATAAACAAATTGCAGTGAATTAATCCCATTTAATATTTAACCTAATTCATGAATCAATTAAATGTACATTTTCTTTTGTTTTCTCCATTTTATAATTTCATCGATTATAAATATCATTAAAAATTATTCATAATGGAATTGACAAGTAATACAATAATTTGCAATAAAATATCCTATTTGATTAACCACTTCAAATTCATTTGAATATTTTCCCTTCTTTGAAATCTATCAAATATAATTAACTTTCTACAAATTATCCAAATATAATTATATAACTATATATTTATATAAACACAATAGATTTCTCCCTATATATATATCCACATATCTATACGAATATACTCAATAAAAGGACTCTGTCGTTAAATAAGATTAAATATAACTGGAAGAAGGAAATTTATTGTGTTAACAATGCATTATACAAAAAAACACACACATATACAGTGTTGCCCCCATAGAGCAGCCCTTCCCCATATGTGGAAGGCACGACAGGGGAAAGTTCCCCATCCCATTGCATAAACTTTGACTTCCTTTAAATTAAATTCAAAGCAAACAACATTTATATAGACTGTGAAAAGTGTCTTCGATCTATCAAACATAAATACAGATTAGATATATCTATTTAAATATATATGTATATGTATATATATATTTATATACATACAAAATTATTGTATGTCTATAGATATATATATGTATATATAATTAGACATATATATTATATTTACCCAATCTGGAATATGATTTATTCAAAAATTCATCCTAAAAGAAAAGATAATCTAGAGATAAGGTGTTTAATACAGAGAGGCTGCAAAAATTATAAATAACACATAAGAGATTTAAAAAGATTGTACCATTAAATTTTTGGTACACAAACACAATTACAAAGATTTTGTACAATGATTTTCAAAAGAATTAAATTCTTGAACAACATAGGAATTCTTTTTTGAGATTATGAAAATTTAATAAAAACTAATAGGAGAGATTTTAAATACTTGGATAGTTTGCCTCCAGCTGAAAATGCCCTTCTTTTACTTCTCTTGTAGCTCTCCTTCCTTGCAATTTGTTTTCTGAATAGTCTTCCTTCCTTTCTTTTTCTTGTACTCCTCTTATTTCCTTATTTCTATTCTACAGAAAATCAAAACATCTAATGGCAGCCATTCAATTGCAAATGCGAAGCAAAATCAAGAAAATTATTCAAGAACCATTGTGTTCTCGTTATTCATCTTTCTCTTTTTTAAAAGATTTCCCAAACCTAATCTTGAAATTCTAATTAAATTTATTTTCCCAATGCTTCCTTTCTTTACTGAAGATTACTTTTAATTTCACTATATTCATTTATTTCCAATTAACTAAGTAAATGAATACCACTATATTGTAAATAATATATTACCTTTCTAATATAAATAATAATTTGCCAACTAATAAACAACTTCAGTAAAATTATTTTCACTCAACAAAGCATGTAGACTTATTTACATAATAAAATTCTTTAAACTAGATTTCTTTCTATTATTTCCACTTCATAAATTAAAATAAACACTTAGAAAAACATACAATTATGCATTCAATTTAAATTAATACTACATGCATTAAATGACACTACGTGCACGTGTGTGTATGCGAGAGTTTCATTCCTATTGTACCCTTCCATGAAGCTAACCTTCTCTCCTTAGTGACACCCTTGGTCTTCGATGACCTGCATCTCAATACCCTTAGACACAGATCAATAGATTAGTATCCACATAAAGATGTAAATAAAAACATTAAAACTCATGAATTCAAATAGCATTTTCCATTTTTCATCATATTCAAAATAAATTGCATTTCTAAGCATTCAAATTTTCTTAACTTAAAACAACATTTCACATTTCATCACACCAAAAATACTGTAGTATTCACTATGTAACCTACCCCACAAACACATCCAATCATATATCAAATTCACACAAAGCCAAAAACAAGAAGCATCAAAGTTTAAGATGTAATAGAATGGGTTAGGGGAACTATAGCTATAATATTTTAGGCTTATATATACAGAAATGATGGTCATGAGGATGGATGCATACAGTGTAAAATAGAGTGGTCATACTGAGGTGGCTAGAATTGATAAAAAATTTGGGGTTAAATTTTGGTTCCAATAGTGGCTCCAACTAGGGATGAATGACTGTGAGGTCATTGCAAGAATCAAGATCTAATCTGGGATGCAAACCATGGATGAGGTGGTAAAGAAAAGGGGGGGTCCTAAAACTAATGTGCATGGAATAGAGTTTCTTTTTAAGAAAAGAAGGGTATGTGCAGGATCATCATGGAAAAAATAGGCCCTTAAGTGGCAAAAATTTCAAAAAAATCAAAGTTAGGCAACTTGACATAAAAATTTGAATAAGTTATCTATATTATTTGAAAAATATATAAGAATAGAATATGTAGAAAATTGAATATAGTTTCTAAACTACAAGGTTTATTTAAAAAAATCTACTTGGTGAAAATTTGAAATTTCAATGCAATAGTACTTAAATTTCAGGGAAAAAATAAGTAGTTGTCTGTCTGACCACCCTAACCAAAATAAAATGATAATATTTTTTTATAATATTTTTGATATAAGCAAAGGACTCATGTCTAGATGTGATGCATATTTTTTTGTAATTTTTTACAAAATAATTAATTAATTATAATTGTTTTATTACAACTTTTAAAAAATATAAAAAACTCGTATGTCTGACCACCTTAACTTGGTCAAAACTTCATGAAATTCATTTTTTAATTTTTTAATCCTATAGTATACAAAGCATAGAATGTGATGCATGTTTTGGATTCCAAAAATGTGGTACTGTTTGAAAGCTATAGATGTTTCTCAATTAGCTTATCAATTAGGACTTTAGTCATAATTCAAATAGAAAATGAATAATAATAATTTATTAAATTCAAAGTAAAGCATAGTTTATATTTGTGGAAATCTGAGAATCTCCTTTAAAAACCCTTTTCATTTCATCAATTTTGGGTAAAAAGAAAATCATCAGCCACATACCCTACAAATACCCATCATACTACCACTTTTTGGCCCATCATGATCCTGCACATACCAAAAAAACTTCAAGAATTGTCCATACATTGGCAATTGTTGGCTTTCTCCTACCATGTTTTGCAAATAGTATGATTCTTCACCCCACTTGTGAGTGATGATAAATGGTCCAAGCCATAAGAATTCAAATTTCCCATGCTTTCCTTTCTCCTGGCCCTTAGCATTCCACATGAGAACCATATCCCCTATTGGAACTTTCTTTCTTTTGCTTTCTTATCAAATAGGTACTTCATCTGTGACTACAAATTTTGATTATTCTCTTGTGCTAGATTCCCAACTTCATCCATTTTTTCTAACTATTCCATTCTATCCTCCATAGGTTCTGAGATGTATAAGTCTTGGACCTACAATATGAACTCATATACTAGTAAAAGATTTTGTAAAGAAATCCTACCTTGGGTCCCATATACCAGCTCAAAAGGAGACTTTCTAGTAGAATTCTTTATTTTGATCATCTCTGCCCAAATTGCTAGTCTCAGCTTAGAGTCCCATGCCTTCTAGTGTCCAACATCCTTTGGATTATCTTCATAATAATTTTATTGTTGGACTCGACCTGTCCATTTGATTGGGGTGATATGGGGAAGCATATGAAACTATTATACCATATGATTCACAAAACCTTTTGAATTCCTCTGATCTAAAACACATACCATTGTTTGTTATCGGGCTTACAAGTACTCCAAATATGGGTGATCCCACAAAGCTAGTTTACAATTTCTAGGAGATTTTTATTTTTGCTGAAATCACATATTTTTAGAAAATATAATGATTTAAGCCTTAAAAAGTTCCATTTAAAGTATTCCAAGTTAAGAGGGTTTGATTAAACTACCTTAGATCAAACCCCCTTGGATAGAACCCTGCTAGTTTTAAACCATACATATAATGGAGTCTCCTTTACACCTATCAAAATCTTGATAAAAAACCACTTTTGATTTACCTTTTGGGGGATCAAATGAATTCATTTAAATTTTATTTTTTGTAAGTATGTATTCCTTATCATAAGCTTCCCAAAAAGTATAATTTTAAATAAATTTAATTTTATTATTATATTTATTTTTTATTTCTTGTGAATGTAGTTTTTTCACCAAAAATCAAGCTCTTTGTTCTGCACATGTGGAAAAATAGAAAATTATAAAAAAATAAAAAATGAAAAATATGAGTGCACTAGATATTTAAGTCCTTGATCAAACAAAAAAATAATTGAATTTCAATTTACATACAAAAAAGGTTATGCATTATACGATTGCGCTATGTCTGAATTGTAATTGGTTTGACTTCGAAACTTGATTAAAGAAAAAATATTCAATAAAAAACTATCTAACATAGTGGAAGCACTAGATATCAAAGTTACAAATCTAAATTTTAAAGAACTAGAATTTTATCCTTCATGGAAAAAAGTTATGTGTTATACGGTGAGCATCACTTTTTAAAAATGTTGTTTTATGAAAAAAACTAGTTTTCGAGGGAGATGGAAAAGGAAGTGCAATTTGATTCCAAAAAATTTTTAAAATATATATTTAGAATCTAAAAGAAAAATTTCACGAAACTCTAGTTTGCATCATCTTCAAATTCCTCACGGTTTAGCCACTATAGGTGCCTGAAAGTGAAGATTTAGTTAAAAAAAATTATTTCAGTGTCCAGTTTAGCCAAAAATTATAGAGCACTATTGTGGGATCACCCATATGGTTATGATTTTTTCCAACAAGAAATTTATTACAACCTTGCTAGTAGCTCGCTTTGTTGGTATGGCTTCTATCCATTTTGTGAAGTAATCAGTAGCTACCATGATTCATCTATACCCACCGCTATATTTATCAACAATCTCACCTATGAAATCAATTCCCCACTAATGGAATGGAGCTATTAATGGTAATGCTACTTGATATTGAGTTTTACCAAAAGATCTTTGGAATGCTTCACATTTTCTTTCATAATTGTAAGCATCATTGAAAACCCTAGGCCAATAACACACCATCTTTGTTCATCCAATACAAATCTCCATTCAAAAAGGCATACCTTGGTGCATGAAGCTTTAGTGTTCTCCTTTGGTTATCATTTAACCCTTTTGGAAATTTCAAGTGCTTGAGGTAGTATGCAATGTTTGTGTACCATTTTTTATTTTCTATGCTTGATACCCAAGTTTCTTCTCCTTCAGTGGTGCAAATATGTGTAGCTTCTAGGTTTGATTCAACCATCAACTTTGCTAATCCCTTCCCTCTCACCAATTTAGTAATTTGGATGTTGATGTTGAACTCTTAGATATAGTTAATTCAGTGACACCTTCTTCCAGTCACCTCTGTTTGTGAGAAAACATCTTTCATTGTAGCATTTGGTACATAAGCAATGGATTTTTCCCCTACCAGATAAGGCCTAAATGCATTAACCACTTTTACTAAGGCGTAATTCTACTTCTCGGTGATGCCATATTTCAATTCAGCTCCTTGTAATGACTTAGTAAAGAATGAAATAGGTTGTTCATGTCCATCACTGTTCTTTTGTAACATCATGGTTGCTATGGTGCGGAATGATGCAAAGGAGAATATTTGGAAGGGTTTGTCAAATTCTGGGGACTTTAACACATGTGCTTTTTTGATAGATATTTTAATTGAAATAAATGCACCAATGATCTTCTCCATCCAATCAATTTTTGCACCCTTTTTTAGCATCTTGGAGATTGGTTTCACAATTTCTACAAAGTTTGAAATAAATCTCCAAACAAAGTTGATCTATCCAAAGAAGGATTGAATAACTTTCACATTCTTAGGGATGGGGATTTTTTCAATAACTTCCACCCTTTCTAGATCAATTCATACTCCATCCTTTGAGACAACGTGCCCTAATAATTTTCCCTTTGTGACAACAAAATGACACATCTTTGGGTTTAGGAAGATGCCATATTCAAGTGCCCTAATAAATATCTTCTCTAGATGTGCACAATGATCTTAGGTCTTCTTAGAATATGCCATCAAATCATTCTGACACACCACCATTATATCATTGATCAAATCCGCAAAGGCCACATCCATGGCCCTTTGGAATGTGGCTCCAACATTGGTAAGGCCAAAAGGAATTCTTACATCTAGACATATGTTCCCCAAGGTATAGTGAAAGTAGTTTTATACTGCTTTGACTCCTTGAATTTTTCCTAATTATATCTTGAGAAATTGTCCATCATGGATAAAATCTCACATCCAATCACTCTCTACAACATTGCCTCTATGTTTGTAAAGGGGTAGTTGTCTTTAAGTGATTCCATATTTAGGTTTCTAAAGTCCACACAGAGTCTTATATCTCCATTCTTCTTTCTCACGGGTCCCAAGTTATATGTGCCTGATTCATTTAATGATTCCTCCATCCCTTAACTTCATAAGCTCTTCCTACATTTTTGGTGCCAAAGTAGGGTTTATGGGTCATTGAATTTTCCTAAAATATTTAGCATTAGGATTTAATAGAATCTCATGCTAAAAGAGATCTTCTCTATATGCTTTGAGGTCATCATATGCCCAGAAAAAAACATGTTTATACTTTCAGAGAATAATTATGAGCATCTCTCTTCCTTTGGGACTAACTCTCTTTCCAATATACACTTTCTTGGGGGCAATTTTTATTCCTAGGTAAATCTCTTCAACATCATCTTGTTTAACAGAAGTAGGCTTTAGATTGAACCTGTCTTATTCATCAAACACTCTTTCTAATACCACAAGTACTTTTGGGATCTTGTTGGTTTTGAGTTGTACCTCTTCCTACCCAAAGACTATTTCTTTTCCATCTACCTTTTCTAGAAACACATTGAAGTCTATCTCTTGAGACTCATATTGATCAATACATTAGAGGAATTTGATCAAATCTTCATCATCATTGAACACCTACTAGTTGTATATATTATCTGGGATAATAGGTCTTATTTTGAATTCAACCTCAATGATTCTAGATAATGTATTATCATCTTGTTTGAAATCAGTTTTAGCCAAGAAATATGCCATTATGTTTTTAGACCTCTCAATCTATTCAATTGAGAATGCATCAAACAATTCAATGCAGTCCCAAACTGCATTTCCACCTACTGTTGCAGTCCATTGTCTAGATAACAACATTCCATAATAAGGAGTATCCACCACAGTGATTTCTATCATATATGTTTCCTTAGGGTATGATGACAGTTTCAATTGCACATTCCATATCACTGCAACCATTGGAACTAACCTATTATCCATGGCATAGCGTTTTCCATAGGTAGTGTTCACCCACAAGCCTAGTTCCTTCATGATAGCCATAGGCATGATGTTGATGGATGACCCTAAGTCAATCGTGTAGCTTTTCACCATTTTGTTATTGATCAATAGGGTAGTGTAAAATGGATCCACTTGAGAGGGATTCTTTGGAAGTGTCACCCAAGTAAACCTCTAGTGTTTTTGTGGTTTCTCATTCCACATTGTTGACCTTACTACTCTTGTCCTTGTTCTGATTTTGTTGTTTGTGGGATGTGTTGGAAATTAGTTGGAGGGAAGTATCCCTATATTCATCTATCTTCATCATCTCCATTAATGGCATCGTCATCTTGATTTGGTTTAATGCTTTGGAAATATCAAAAGAGGGGGTAGTCACTATTTTCTCTATCCTTTCTAGTTTGATAAATTTCATATCTTTAGTTTGAACTTTAGCATTATCCTTAATTTTTTATGATTTAGTTTTTGTGTTTTATTTTGGTACATCCTTTTGAATTTTTACTTTCTCTTCTTTCTTCTAGTTATTTAGGTCATTTTATTTGTGTTATTATTCTTTTATAAACACACTCCTGCATGTCCCTTTTTCTGCATCTAAAGGTCTACTTCTCAAATTGTAACCATTTCTTTTGGCTGCTACCACAACTTTTGTTGTTATGGCCCTCTTTTCTTTCTTTGTTGGTGTTCTCAATTGGAACTATAGTGTTGTATGATATGTGTAACGCCCCGCCACACAACCCTAGGGGAAGTTGCAATTAACTACACAAATGAACTAATTTTTTTTTTTTAAAGAACAATTAGAACAATTAACATGCAAGTTCACTAACCATTTCCAACCAATCACCTAAGGTCACGAGATTGAGTTACTTAAACCCAAGCAAGAAACATGAATTAACCATAACATTTAATTACTTAACAAATAAAGTTCACATACATTCCATACCTAATAATTTACATCGAAGAAAATGAAGTGCCACTTGATTCCAATGATATCATTCACAACATGATTACTACACTTATTCTCTGAATGAGATAAATCAAATAATCATGATTACATATTACAAATTCCACCTCGATAAAAATGAGGGGTAATAAAATACAAGATCAACAGAATGAATATAGCATGCAAAGAAACTAGATTCCACGAGCTCTCCAACTGGAAACCTCATCCACATGAACAAGAAGAAAACCAATGGATTACAGTGCATGGGCTACCCAACTGCGTGGAACCTGAAGGTCCACTCCCTCCATGCTAGGAGATAGTAACCAAGAATTCCTAAACAAGATCATCTACCTCTAGACACAAGTTAAAACATAACTGAACTAAAAGGATACAAGTACATCACTTAACACAAAGGTTACAATGCTTCTAGAGTACAGGGTTCATTTATGTAGTACAAAAAACTGACATCTGGTTGACATAGTGAGAGTGTCACACGAAATTTGCTATGAGTTACCCTGGATCAACTATCTAAGGCAACTAAACCCACATCTTGGGCTATCCATGCTCAACTCTACCAGCCGCTGGACCCTCATACCAACTGCACTTCTCGACTCATCTCAAACCTTAAAAGCGAATGAGTTAAGAGAGAGGCATTAATTATCTTAATTAGTTTGAGAGTTTTTCTTTAATTCTTTTTAAGTTATCACTTACTTAAACCCTAAGTGAGTTACCCTGGTGCCCCTTTGTGTGCCAGACCCCCACATAGAGCCACTCTCCTATCGACAACACATACAGTTCAAGGACCACAAACCAATGGGTAACTGGATAAGACGACCTCTCCAAACCAAGGAGGCAACAAATAAAAGAAACTCACTCCAACATAGGAGGAAACAAAAATACAAAACCCTCTCCAAACACTAGAGGCTACAAGGTCAAAACCCTCTCCAAACACTGGAGGCAACAAAGGTCAAAACCCTCTCCAAGCACTGGAGGCAACTATATACATACTCCACTCCTAATCCAAAGGAGACTCAAATCTCATAACTCACTCCTAATCCAAAGGAGGCACAATCCATCCCCATTCGTGGAAACTGGGTAAGACAACAAAATACCACTATACACACTTCCCAAGGCAAAACAGAGGTTGACAACTTAATGACAACTCATACCAATAAACGAACCCCTATCTGGAAGACTTTAAAACATTAACTCTATTTCCACAACATTGAGGATGAACAATAAAACACTAAAAGCATTTTAGAGAATTAAATAATCTAAAGTTAGGATTTCCTAAATCTAGTCAATCACAGTTTTCATTACTTACATTTATTCAAACAAATACACCAAATTCATTCACAACATTGAAGTATTTAAAAACCAATCATCTACTCTAAGTTTTACAATTATATTCCATAATCAAAACAATTTAATGAATAAAACCATATGATTAAAATAAATCACTCATTATTTCAAAGTTTAACAATTATATTCATAATCAAAAGGTTTTAATAAATAAAACATTTAGTTAAAATCAATTAATCCTTATTTCAACATAGAATAAATTAATCAATTAAAACTCATCTATACAAAATACATTGTACCTTAAATACATATACCAAAAAAAGTATTTATTCAATGAATGATCCATGATATATATATTTATATACTTAAAACATCTAAACCGCAATGAAATTAAGCAAATCAGCATAATAAACTAATTTATTTAAAATATATAAGTTATACATATATACATTATATATAAACATGTACACACTTAATGTGTATAATATATATATATATAATATTTATAAATAAACTATGATAAAATAAATATTATTTAAATATTAAAATAATATTATATATATACATATAACATATCTATATTATATATATAATATAATATATATATTATTATATATATAAATAATATTAAAATTAATATTTAAAACAAATAATATAAGAAAATGAATTTTATTTTATAGCCACAAAACCCTAGTTCAGGCACGCGGCTGCCCTGCCTCCACATGGGCAGCGGGGCCTGTCTGCTTCGCACACAGTCCTCCCCCCATGGGTGGCAAAGCCTGTGTGCTTGGCACATAGAGCCCGCCTCCCATGGGTGGCGGCCTGTGTGCACTACACACAATCCACCTCCCCAAGGCGGTGGCCTGTGTGCCCTACACACGGCTCACCTCCCAGCGGGCGGTGCCGGCAGTGGCAGTGGCAGTGGGGGTGGCTCCCCTGCCTCCCCACCACTACAACCAAAAAGTATATATATTTTATTTAAAAAATTTCAAAAATAATAAATAATATAGTCCCCTATGTTTTTCTAGAATGAAAAAAAATTCATAACAGGGAAGAAAATAAATAAATTTATTGCTATAAATATATATTTGTAAAAGATGAACTCCATTGTTTTACAAGCCATATATATATATATATATATATATATAAACTACAATCCATTTCCCAACCCAAATTGGGCAAATCATCAACAGAAAATGGAAACACAACAACATTTAAATTTCAAAAAGAAGAATATGAGGTTTCCAAATACTCACACAAAGTTTTTTGATTTTATTTTGTCTTCTTTCAAATTGCTATTGTTTAGAATAGAAGATTTCTATTGTAAATTTTCATTTCTTAACAACAAATCAAATTTGTTCTAAAGATCTAATCAAGATTCAAACCAAGAATTTGAAAACAAGATTTAAACTAAAAAAAATAAATTTTTTACACAAATAAAACATGAAAACCTTTGATCTAAAGTTTGAAAGAAGATCTTGAGAAGAAGATGAGTTGCAAATTCCACTCTAAGTTTTCCCATATTCCAAATCTTGATCTCCCCTTCCAAAATCCACAGCAAAATCCTTCCTTTTTCCAAAATTGCCAAAATTTCATTATATGAATTTTCATTTGCTAAAATAGAGTTTTTCCCCAAATTGGTCAAACCCCTAAAATATTCCTACCCACTAAATTTATTGCAAAATTTGAAGGATATTTCCATTTTTAAATTTAAAACAAATTTCTATTTTCTAATTCAAACCTCATGCACTTTTCAAAATTCACTAAAATAAAAGAATACAAACTTTGCAAAAAAATTACTTTATCAATAATTTTCAAAAGTGAGATTCAAAACACATTCTCCTTTTTATTTATTTGTTTTAATTTATCTCCAACTATCCAAATATGATTTATATTTATATTTTGATTAAATCTTAATATCCAATAATTTCCAAAACAACTATCACATTTAATAAAACACCATTAATATAATTACTCAATAAACTCAATCGAATTTTATTAATTAATTCAAATCAATCAATCAAATAAATAACAAATCAACCTTGCAACTAGATACATTTAATCATAAATTTAACCACGTAAGCTATTTAATAACCTTTAAAAATATGAATTTAAATAAATACGCAAGGTGAAATGGACCAAATTAAAACAACCAACCCGACAACCACTTGACGACACGATATGACTAGGGGATGACTTGGCACAAAAAACCTAGCTGCTATCTCCGAATCAATTCCCGTTGGTCAACGGATATGCTCAAACCTGTGAACTAGGTGGAATCAATGTCATGTACCCGTCAACCTACAATAAAGAGTACATCGAACATGCATATATATATAAAATGATCAAACACACCGTGAAGAGGAAATCTTAGAATCGTAGGGCACTCGCAAGTGAGTGATACAATCCCGTCCCCTTCACCAATACACAATTACTAACTGATGATGCTAACATCAATGATATGATCACAAGCATAAAAAATCATTAAATCAATTATTTGCTAAATTAATCCAAAACATGCCATAAAGATAACATCAGAGTAAATAACATCACATCAAAATATAATGTTTACATCTCTTAACAGATAACGGTCAAAAGTAACCAAGTTCCAAAGTTAAGGCATAATCAAACACAATCATTACAAAGAAAACATTGCCGAACAAAAGAGGCAAAATGGAGGGGTGTTACATCCTCCCCCTAGGGTCAGGCTTACTCCTAGAAGCCTGCAAAAAGAATAGGGATAGAACTCCCTCAAAACCAACTGAACACTAATAGACTTAGAACCTCGATCTGCAAGGATCAACTCTTGAAGCTGAAGGACGAACTGCACCCAGATGCTCAGCCTGACGGGTATCCACCGCAGTGAGTGCCCTATGCAATCTGCCTACATCTCCTACTGTCGGCTTTGAAGCTGCCGGCCTCTGACTAAAACTAGAATTGCCCTGCTGAGGATACTCACGAGCAAAGTGGCCCTGCTGACCACATGAGAAACATCCAGTCCCTCTACTGAAACCTTGAATAGCTGGAGGCCCACTAGGTCATGGAAAACCACCTCCATTGAACACTGATTGAGAAGTCTGAGCAGGATGATCAACACAATCACGATGAGCTCGCAACCAACTCCTATCTCTCTTCTTCTATCTTGAACTTCTATTAGGTTAGGACTGAGGATTCTACTGCCTAGACTGTGAAGAATGTTGCTGCTCACCCTTAGTGGATGAATGATGCCCTCTAGAAAACCCTGTAGCCTAAGTCGGCCACCCTAAGATGCAACACCAGTAGAAGGAGCACTGCCAAACTGAACTCCCACCTGACCACCTAAAACTAAAGCCAAATTCTCTTCAATAATATGAGCCTTATCTACAACTACCTCCATGGTCTGCAGCTCGAATATTCGAATGCCACCACTAATTTGGGGGTTTAAACCCCTAATGAAATGCTGGACTAACATACCCTCATCATCACCTATGCCTACAAACTATTTGAGCTCAAAGAAGAGATGCTCAAACTATTCCACTGACATATCCATTTTTTGAAGGGCATGAAACTCATCTCCATAGCACTGATGCCAATGATTAGAAAGGAATCGAGCTCTAACCGCTCTAGGAACAACTCCCAAGAAATAGTGCCGATATCCAAATGGAGCTTCTACTCCTCTAACCTCCACCAGGTAGATGCGAAATCCCTCAATTGCATAATTGCACACCTAGCCTTGGTCTTACTACCATACGGATGCATGGAAAAACACATATTCAAATCAAACAACCAAGTCTCGGCCTCTAATCCACTACCCAAACCATCAAAAGTGGGTGGACGAGCTCTAAGAAGATCCCTCATGTGAGCAGCCATGACTGACCCAGATGGAGCTAGAACTGATCTCTCTCCTAGGACCTCTTGATCCCTAACCTACCTTGGGCCCATACATGTAAGAGTCTCCTCAAGCAAGTGACACAACTGATCATCCCCGATCCCTAGTGGATCTTGATGTTGGCTACCAACCACTGGCACAAACTGAGAAGCCTGATGCTCCTCAGCTTAGAAACATGGGGAACAATGGGAGGTGCATCCTGTTGATTACCTCCCCGTCTGCCTACATGGCCTCGACCCTTACGACCTTGCCTAGGTGGCATGATCCTGAAAAGATACACACCACAACATAAGACAAGGTACACAAACAAAACATCCTATGCAGCTAACAACTTAATGGGTCCACATTATCCCAGAGCACCTAGTGTTTAAACTTGGGCTCTAATACCATGTGTAATGCCCCGCCATGCAACCCTAGGGGAAGTTGCAATTAGCTACACAAACGAACTAATTTTTTTAAAAAAAAAGAACAATTAGAAAAATTAACATGCAAGTTCACTAACCATTTCCAACCAATCCCCTAAGGTTACGAGACTGAGTTACTTAAACCCAAGCAAGAAACATGAATTAACCATAACATTTAATTACTTAACAAATAAAGTTCACATACATTCCATACATAATAATTTACATTGAAGAAAATGAAGTACCACTTGATTCCAATGATATCACTCACAACATGATTACTACACTCATTCCCCGAATGGGATAATTCCAATAATCATGATTACATATTACAAATTCCACCTAGATAACAATGAGGGGTAATAAAATATAAGATCAACAGAATGAATAAAACATGCCAAGAAACTAGATGCCACGAGCTCTCCAACTGGAAACCTCATCCACACGAACAAGAAGAAAACCAACGGATTACAGTGCACGTGCCACCCAATTGCGTGGAACCCAAAGGTCCACTCCCTCTATGCTAGGAGATAGTAACCAGGAATTCCTAAACAATATCATCTACTTCTAGACACAGGTTAAAACATAACTGAACTAAAAGGATACAAGTACAACATCACTTAACACAAAGGTTACAATGCTTCCAGAGTACAGGGTTCATTTACGCAGTACAACAAATTGACATCTAGTTGACATAGTGAGAGTGTCACATGAAATTTTCTATGAGTTACCCTGGATCAATTGTATAAGGCAACCAAACCCACATCTTAGGCTATCCAGGCTCAACTCTACCAGCCGTCAGACCCTCATACCAACTGTGCTTCTCGACTCATCTCAAACCTTAAAAGTGAATGAGTTAAGAGAGAGGCATTAACTATCTTAATTAGTTTGAGAGTTTTTCTTTAATTCTTTTTAAGTTATCACTTACTTAAACCCTAAGTGAGTTACCCTGGTGCCCCTTTGTGTGCTAGACCCCCACATAGAGCCACTCTCCTATTGACAACACATACGGTTCAAGGACCACAAACCAATGCGTAACTGGATAAGACGACCTCTCCAAACCAAGGAGGCAACAAATAAAAGAAACTCACTCCAACATAGGAGGAAACAAAAATTCAAAACCCTCTCCAAACATTGGAGGTTACAAGGTCAAAACCCTCTCCAAACACTAGAGGCAACAAAGGTCAAAACCCTCTCCAAGAACTGGAGGCAACTAAACACATACTCCACTTCTAATCCAAAGGAGACTCAAAACTCATAACTCACTCCTAATCCAAAGGAGGCACAATCCGTCCCCATTCGTGGAAACTAGGTAAGACAAAAAAATACCACTATACACACTTCCGAAGGCAAAACAGAGGTTGGCAACTTAACGACAACTCATACCAATAAACGAACCCCTATCTGGAAGACTTTAAAACATTAACTCTATTTCCACAACATCGAGGACGAACAATAAAACACTAAAAGAATTTTAGACAATTAAATAATCTAAAGTTAGGATTTCCTAAATCTAGTCAATCACAATTTTCATTACTTACATTTATTCAAACAAATACACCAAATTCATTCACAACATTGAAGTATTTAAAAACCAATCATCTACTCTAGGTTTTACAATTATATTCCATAATCAAAACAATTTAATGAATAAAACCATATGATTAAAATAATCACTCATTATTTCAAAGTTTAACAATTATATTCATAATCAAAAGGTTTTAATAAATAAAACATTTAATTAAAATCAATTAATCCTTATTTCAACATAGAATAAATTAATCAATTAAAACTAATCTATACAAAATACATTGTACCTTAAATACATATACAAAAAAAATTATGTATTCAATGAATGATCCATGATATATATATTTATATACTTAAAACATCTAAACCACAATGAAATTAAGCAAATCAACATAATAAACTAATATTTTTAAAATATATAAGTTATACATATATACATTATATATACACATGTACACACTTAATGTGTATAATATATATATATAATATATTTATAAATAAACTATGATAAAATAAATATTATTTAAATATTAAAATAATATTATTTATATACATATAACATATCTATATTATATATATAATATAAAATATATATTATTATATATATAAATAATACTAAAATTAATATTTAAAACAAATAATAAAAGAAAATCAATTTTATTTTACAGCCACGAAAGCCTAGTTAGGACTCGCGATTGCCCTGCCTCCCCATGGGCAGCGGGGCCTGTATGCTTCACACACAGTCCACCCCCCATGGGCGGTGGAGCCTGTGTGCTCGACACACAGTGCCCGCCTCACACAGGCGGCGGCCTGTGTGCATTGAACACAGTCCGCCTCCCCAGGGCGGCTGCATATGTGCACTGCACACAGTCCACCTCCCTAGGGCAGTGGCCTATGTGCATTGCACATAGTCCGCCTCCCCAGGGCGGTGGCCTGTGTGCATTGCACACAGTCTGCCTGCCCAGGGCGGCGACCCATGTGACCTGCACACGGCTCGCCTCCCGGCAGGCGGTGGCAGTGGTGGCAGTGGTGGTGGGGGTGGCTCCCCTGCCTCCCCACCACTACAACCAAAAAATATATATAATTTATTTGAAAATTTTCAAAAATAGTAAATAAAACAGTCCCCTATGTTTTTCCAAAATGGAAAAAAATTCATAACAGGGAAGAAAATAAATAAATTTATTGCTATAAATACAAATTTATAAAAGATGAACTCCATGGTTTTACAAACCAAGATATTTATATATATATTTATAAAAACTACAATCCATTTCCCAACCCAAATTGGGCAAATCATCAATAGAAAATGGAAACACAACAACATTTAAATTTCAAAATGAAGAACACGAGGTTTCCAAATACTCACACAAAGTTTACTGATTTTATTTTGTCTTCTTTCAAATTGCTATTGTTTAGAATAGAAGATTTTTATTGTAAATTTTGATTTCTTAACAACAAATCAAATTTGTTCCAAAGATCTAATCAAGATTCAAACCAAGAATTTGAAAACAAGATTTAAACTAAAAAAATAAATTTCTTATACAAATAAAACATGAAAACCTGTGATCTGAAGTTTGAAAGAAGATCTTGAGAAGAAGATGAGTTGCAAATTCCACTCCAAGTTTTCCCAGATTCCAAGTCTTGATCTCCCCTTCCAAAATCCACAGCAAAATCCTTCCTTTTTCCAAAATTGCCAAAATTTCATTATATGAATTTTCATATGCTAAAATAGAGTTTTTCCCCAAATTGGTCAAACCCTGAAAATATCCCCACCCACTAAATTTATTGCAAAATTTGGAGAATATTTCCATTTTTAAATTTAAAACAAATTTCTATTTTCTAATTCAAACCTCATGCACTTTTCAAAATTCACTAAAATAAAAGAATACAAACTTTGCAAAAAAATTACTTTATCAATAATTTTCAAAAGTGAGATTCAAAACACATTCTCCTTTTTATTTATTTATTTTAATTTATCTCCAACTATCCAAATATGATTTATATTTATATTTTGATTAAATCTTAATATCCAATAATTTCCAAAACAACTATCACATTTAATAAAACACCATTAATATAATTACTCAATAAACTCAATCTAATTTTATTAATTAATTCAAATCAATCAATCAAATAAATAACAAATCAACCTTGCAACTAGATACATTTAATCATAAATTTAACTACGCAAGCTATTTAATAACCTTTAAAAATATGAATTTAAATAAATATGCAAGGTGAAATGGACCAAATTAAAACAACCAACCTGACAACCACTCGATGACATGCTATGACTAGGGTGACGACTTGGCATGGAAAACCTAGCTACTATCTCCCAATCAATTCCCGTTGGTCAATGGACACGCTCAAACCTATGAACTAGGAGGAGTCAATGTCATGTACCTGTCAACCTACAACAAAGAGTACATCGAACATGCATATATATATAAAATGATCAAACACATCGTGAAGAGGAAATCTCAGAATCATAGGGAACTCGCAAGCGAGTGATACAATCCCATCCCCTTCACCAATACACAATTACTAACTAACGATGCTAACATGAATGATATGATCACAAGCATAAAAAATCATTAAATCAATTATTTGCTAAATTAATCCAAAACATGCCATAAAGATAACATCATAATAAATAACATCACATCAAAATATAATGTTTACATCGCTTAACAGATAACGGTCAAAAGTAACCAAGTTCCAAAGTCAAAGCATAATAAAACACAATCATTACAAAGAAAACACTACCGAACAAAAGAGCCAAAACGAAGGGGTGTTACAATATGTATAAGAAATTTCTTCTTTGTCCTCTTATGGATTAGAGAACACTTGTTGTCTCGAATCAACATTGTACCTCTGACTATTGACATCATACTCATACCCTTCTTTAGAAGATGATTATCCATCATTAGTTTTATGAGGGCCCCATCCCAACATGTTTATGGTGTGATAATCTATATTTTTTTCTTTGGGACAATTCACTTTCTTTTAAGGTTTGAGCCACTATGCATTATTTCGATGCATGGGGCCTATCACATTCTAGACACCATGGTTTATTTCACACCATGTGTGCCCCATGTTTTTTCAAAGGATCTGGGTTATCTTTATATTTCTGTTTATGATAATTATCAATCGGCCTCCCATCTTTCCATTTGGTTTTGTATGGCATGTCATGTAATCTTGGTCTTTTATTCCTATATTGGTTTTCCTGCCTATTTGGGTAGTTTTTGGGATTTGATGGGATTCTAATGTTATATCTTTTACTAGTCATCCATGTAGCTTTTCTATTATTCTCAATATTTATAGCATCTTGTTGGGCGTATGCTAGGGTATGAGGGAATCTATTTCTAAGCTCATATCCATTTTTTGGGTCAAAAGCTTTTAAATAAATGGATAGGGAAGAAGAGTCTGTTTAGACCGATGTGGTATTTTTTTATTTATTTTAGAAAATATCTTATTGAAATAAAAAATAGATTTTTTTTGGTACTTTTGGATACTCATTAAATAATGTAGGGAAAACTCTAGGGCACAATTATTTCCATATTGTTCAATGAATTAATTCTTAAAATATGTTGAGGAGGTGATTGAGGTGTCAAGTAGGGTGGTAAACCAATCTCTGGCTTCTTCAGTCAAGGACATCATAAATAGCCTCACGAGAACTTCTTCATATTCTATACCAAGATCTTGTATAAATGCATTAAAATTTCTTATGTGTTCCTTTTTTGTGATTGCATTGTTACCTAAGAACTTAGGGACTGTATTCCTTAGATCACTACCGATTGGGTTTGGGCATGGTGGATGTCCAGGAAAGTCCAATTGTCTATACACATTTACATTTGGGAGCCCTCATGAATAAGGATTTTGGTTGGGTTGGTTGGGGTAATATTGAAACCCATACTAAGGTTGATGGACATTCTATTGGATGTTTTGGTGGGAGTACATATTGCTATGGAAATTTGGATGAGTTATGTAATGCTGGTGAGGCGGGACATACTGTTGGCTAGGAGGTGGATAATATTGTGAGATGGTGTTGGTACTCTATGACTGTGAGGTTTGTAGTGGGACATTTTGCTACACATAATTAGTATGGCTTGGATTCCCAATTGTATTGGAAGGTATTTTTGAACTACTTGGAACACCTATATTCTGAGATGATCCTTGTGGATAGATGTTCCCTCCCTACTTATGGGGAGGTATATACTTTGGTCCTTTCGATGACTAGATATTTTTTGCAGTTGTTGGGTCAGTTCTTTAATCTCTTTTATTAATTGTTGCATCCTAAGTTCTTCCATTTTTCTTTGCACATTATGTTCCAATTCTTGGGTGGGCATTCGGGCCATGGTAGTTTGTTCATCATGATTTTCAATGGATTATGTTTTTTCTACTACTCTATGTTGGGTTTCTTCACCATATTGTATTTTCATCCTATAGTCATATTCATGTTGTCTTCATACTCTTTCAACTTCAAAATTTGTGTGGAATTCACTCATCTATTGAGGATCCACCTCAAGTGAGGAAGACTATGATCCTTTGGTAGATTCCCCCTATTTTTTCTAAAATTATGGCCCCTCCAAGGGACTAAAATTGTTATGTGTGAGGAGAGGTTGTCCAAATGTGTCCTATTGATTGTTAAGTTAGTTACATTCGGTTGAGTTGATGTCATTCCAACTTTATTGGCCATAACCTTTGGAGGAGTAGACACCTTTTTATCTATCCACCTATCTTCATTCTTCTTTGGACTTCCTTTATGTAGGGATTGTCTACCATCCATTTTAGGTGAAATTGTGATTCTGTGGTGTCTATGGTCTAATCTACTGACCTGATATTAAGTTATCAGTCATAAAAGTTTGATAGATTTTCCACCTAATTCTTCATAAGAAAGAATGTTAATATTTGGATGAACTTTGTTTTATCCCTATGGATTCATTTATTCAATCAAGTGTTTGAGTATTTACACAAACTGTGGATGTCAATGACTCTATGATGGGAGGCCCAGATTGAGCTTAAACTTGGATAGGCTAAAATACTTTCCTTGTGTGCATCCCTAGCAGAGTCGCCAATCTATTAGGTCTCAAAAATGTAGGTTGTAAATCCTAAGAGGATACCAGGCTCTATGATTAGACTTACAATTTTTTTGAACTAACGAAAAAAGTTAACCTATATGGTTGATGATTCTTTGCACTTCAAGCTTTGCTAAACCTTGGTGGGTGGACCTTAATGATAGAAGCAGATTTGATCAAGATGTGTGACTTAATTAAGTATTGAGTATCTACCCACAATGGCATGAAGTGTGGAATAGATGAAGGCTTGTTTACTACTACTCGTAATACTTAAATCTAAATGTGAAGGTATAAATGATATTTAATGAGATTTCAAATGAGATGGGTAAGATTAGTGCCTACTACTATTGGGCTAATGGAGTCAATAGGTGAATGATGTGTGACCTACTTACTAGATACAATTCAAATTGTTTGGAACTTGTGAATGTTTACACCTTGTGTAAACATGCATGAATGTAATTATTAGACTCTTCTTATTGATCCAAGTGGTTCTTATCATGTTACTATGATCTATTGATAGTGAATTTTAATCCTTTAATAGAATTAGTCAACCAAATCACACAAAAACAAAAAATATGTTCTAAAAAATTCAAAATGGACTTCTAATTTGAATAACAAGAATAAACCAAGTTGGAGACAGTATGACAATTTTAATGATTATATGACTCTTCTTATTGATCCAAATGGAACTCCCAAATTATTGTGATCTTATTAAAATGATATTTAATTATTTAAAAGAAACCAATCAATGAAACCACATTAGAACAACAAATGTGTTTGGATAAATTGAGTTTTGACACATAAATTTAAATTATATGGAAGCAATAAATTGGAGATAGTCAGATAGTCAAATAATAACAACAAAAAATTAACACCAGTGTTGGGAAATTAATTAAGCATCTTCCTCCATTTTTTCATATTACTTCAAAAATGATGAACATTATATATGATAGTCTTTCTTTCTGTGAAGTTGATATGCTTTTAATACTACTATTGCAATGATAATCCTATTCTATATATGTTCATTAGGAATTAGTTTCCCATTTTATATGTAGGAAGCAAAAAGCTTTGGGCCTTTTACAAAAACTCATGTTGTTTGATAAATAAAACATAAAAATTTGATTAAACATAAAACATGAAATATTTTAGATGTTCGTAGGTAGATTTACCATGATCTGTTAATCTCCAACAAGAAATCGTTATCATTGAAGATCTGTTCAAGGTCCATATGCCATGATAGTGCACCAAATACTACAAAGCTTCATTACCATGTATTCCTCATTTGTTTCATGCCATAACCAAATTGATCTTTGACAAGTGTTCAATATATACTGACTTTGCATAAGTGTCTAAATTGTTGATGATGTCTTTCATTGCATACTCAAGATCAAAGATCCGTCCCAATTGCACATGTGTTTTTTTGAGTACCTCCTCATCATTGAATTCATCTAGAGCCATTCATAGATACTGAGAGATCTCATCTTTCTACACATCCCAATCTTTCAATTCTCCTTCATCAAAGAAGTTTGGAATGACCATACTCAATGGCTATTTGAATTCACTTAGTTCCTATGTAAATACATTGTGAAAATGATCATGCATTTTCACCAACTCTTGGTACTCCTAAAGTATACATTCACTGCCAACCCCTTTAGCTTTTATTTATGCCTCTACTTCCTTCATTCTATTGCTTAATTTTCCATGCTCTTGGAAAGCTACAAATGTCTTACTATGGATAATCCAGACCTTTTCAACATTCTCAAACATCTTGGAAAATATTTTGCAAATCAATTCTGATACTACCTCAAACGTATTAGTTTTTAATTCTTTCTTTAACTCCTTTCTTTTTAGATTATTTCATATTTTTGTTTCCAATATGTAGTCTCAGACATTGCTTCAAGCACTTTCCTTTCATAGTCCACTAGTGGTGATAAAGACCTAAAGAGGAAGGAAACTTATCTATGTAATTGATCACATCTCATTTCAATATTTCATTTTCATTTATCAGCCCCTTATTATCTCTGACTATTTTCTCAATCTGAGCCTTGGTAAACTTGGCCAAATTTACATTTACTTCAATAGTATCAACAGGGTTTGTATCCCCTACTCTTTGTACTAGAAGGCAACCAAAGACCTGATCAAGATTATCAATAAGAGAAGGCCTATTTCATGGTGGGTAAAGGGACCAAATCTACAAAGTAGTATTATCAAGATTATACTCTAATCCAATATATATCTTATCACTCGCCTCATCTATTAATTACAAAGCTTTGTTTTCTCTCTTCAGGAAACTGTCAAAGACAATGTATGAGCTAATTTCTCACCTTGGAAGAAGCATGACTCTAACTTCCTATAACAAAAATCTTCCTCTTTCAGGGGTGATGTTGTCCATTTCCTTATCAACTTCACCTTAAATATATTTTAAGGCATCCACTTCTCATTTAGGGATCATCTAGTTTATATTTTCTCTTATCATTATTCCCTTGTACTCATAAATGAAAGTTTTAAATCCAAGATTTTGAACAAATGCATTGTTTGTAATGAACTCCTGACTAGCACAATGTATTATATCATCAGATAGATTGTCAGAGGCCTCAAAGGTGATCACACTCCTTTCTCATGGTATTTCATAGTGGGGAATGATAGGAGAATTGATTTGTGTGACCTCATTCTCGTCTTCAATATCATATTCAATTATGATGGGAGTGTGCTGAGAAACTAACATTTAGAGTGTGTTGTGGTGATGAACGACTCAAGGGTTATATACTTTCACCCTGTCTTCTCAAACAAGCCCCTCTCCTTTTCTCCAAAGCTATAAGTAGTATGTCATTGATTAATTATTCTCCAAATAGAAGCAAGTACTCAATTCTTTCCATGTGATCTAATATTTCATGAAAGGCATCTATGTATGATAGGTTATGGCTCTTCCTCCATGCTTCTACCATAACTATCCTATTGTACGCATCCTTTCTCATTGTTGCTTGAGTTTCATCACAATTTCTAATAACATCATCTACAAAAAACTCATGCTCATATCTCTTTAGTTTTTGTGTCATTTTGGAATTATTAATAAAATGCTCAGGGTCGAACTTCTCCCTCTTACTTCCTAGTGGCATGCCATAATAATCTATTTTACTACCAATTGAATAGTACTCTTTATTATAAATGATGGTAAAGTCATCAAAACACAAAGTTGAAGGCATAAGGGACTATCTTCCATAGCTCTTGAGGTGCATATAGTCTAAATAGGCCAATTGCCTCACCATTTCCAAGTATGCAACCCTGTCAGCTATTATTTTAGGCAACAAGAATGGAGCTGCCTCAAATCCATATACTCTTATCATGGTGTAATATCCAAATACATTTCAGTCCCCCTAATTGTGGTTTATCTTTCCTTCATGGTTTTTCTCCTTTGGTCTGAGAAATATTTGTATCTTTGGAGACAAGTTATAATCACAATTATGTCCAAGAAATCTGTATAGGGGTATCACAAAGTACTCTTCCAAATATAAATAGTGGGACCTCGCACATTCCAAATCTTTGATCCTTGATTCCTCTCCCCACATGCCCATTTATTGTCCCCCATATAGTATCATATGTATGAGCAAGGAGGATTGTTTGAAATTGATAGCATCACTATTGCTTTTTATACTGGAACTTAGTGAGGTATTAATAAAATCAGATAAGTACTCTACATAATCATATGACTTAGCATCTTGATTTAGTGGCCTAGTCTTGATTTTCTACCTTTTCACTTTCAGCTTTTCTAGTGTTCTTTCTATGTTTAAAACCCTATCTACACTTTACTGAAAAAAAAAAATGATAAAACATCTTTAGTTGGGCCACAAATACTTGAATTAATTTCATATTTTCTAAATTGCTCGCTATCACCCAACTTTTCCTCCTCGATTTTCAGCTACAATTCACTATGATTTCTAGTGTAGGAGCACTTGTTTGATTTCTTGCCTCCATGAGGCCATTTGTAAATAGTTTCACTATTTTGTGTATTGGGTCTTATAATAAGGTTTATCAAACCATTTTAGAGGTGTTTGAGTCTTAGGAAGTCATATTTTAGTCATTTTTCAAATAGTGTTTAATGTTGTTTCATATTGTAAAAAATGTAAAAGTTGCTCAAGAAAGTTGTCAAGCAACTTGTCAAAATGTGTCATTAAGGTGTTTTGTCAATAAAATAATCAAAACATGGTTGAAAATAGTTTTTTTTTGGTTGGAAATGTATAAAGACACCCTCCAAAACTCGAATTGGGGGTTGGAGACTTTTTTTTTTAAGTTTGATGAATTGGCAACCTCAAATTTTGTGTGTATTTTCTAATTTTTACATTATTTACAAGTTGAAGCTATGCTTTGTATGGCTTGGCATGGACTCAAATAATGGAGTATCATATATGGATGGAAATATTTCTATTTATAGTTTCCAATTATTTTTGTCTCATTGAATTTTATGTAGTTGTGTGGGAGTTATGACTATTTTGGTGAGACTACCCTATTCTAACAATATTGTGTGGAATTTACAGTCTAAAAATTGGAATGGTACAGATTGTAAATTATATATTTTGGATATAAAACCAATTGGAATTTTTTTCTATGTGAATCTGCTTTCATTTTCTTCAAGTCTCATTAAATTTCATTAAGATTTGAATAAGTTATGACCATTTTTGTGAGGGCAGGTCTGAACCTTGCTTAGGGTTTGCAATTTTGGGAAAAAAAATTTGCCATTGGATCTTCATAAAAATTGAAGAAAAATTCTATAACTATGTTTTATTCAATCTCACTAGAGCGATTGGATTCATTATTTATTTTTTAGAATCTATTAATGATTGTTCGTTGCAATAAATTGTGGGCTGCCATGACAATGTTTCCAATGTGATATAGAATGACTAATAGCATGCGTTATACAAAGATTATTTTGAATTATTATTGAAGGTTTGTGAGATGTGTTGTTGAATCCTCCTAGATCTACATCAAATTTCTATTAGATCCCAGTAAGGTTTGGGTAGAGGAAGAGTTTGTGTTTTTGGTTGTGGTTGTGGTTACGTGTTATGTTGTGTAGGTTGAGGAAAGAACCTAATTGCCTAGGTGAGGCAAAGTGAAGTGGAAGCAAGGAGAGACTTGATTGTGGAGATGGATTTTTTGAGAAAATTGGAAAGATGTTTGTAGAAAGAGGAGGAAAGGAAGAGACAAGAAATAATTGACAAAGAGATAGCTGAGTTAAAGCAAGAGATGAGGAGAAGGGAAGTAGAGTTCAATGATTTTTATGTAGATTCCATGATGAAGATGGAACATTGGATCATACAAGCAACAAGTTTGCACTTGAAAGTTAAGAATAAGGTAGTGTGTCCTATTCGAAGGTTAATGAAAATGAGATTAGTTGCACCTAATGTGAAGACAAAAGAACCATTGATGGGAGAAGGTAATGAACAATCAAAGGTGGATGAAGAAGATGATCTGTGGAAAAATTTTGTAGCCATTGAAGAAGAATGGGATAGTAAGGTTGGTAACAAACACGAGGAAGAGGAACTCATCAAGGTAGAGGAATACAAGGACATTGAGGTTTCAAGTGAATTTCTTATGGAGGGAAATAATAAGTTGGTCATGGACGAAGAGGAATTTGAAGTACATGAAGACAAGGAGGAGGCTTCAAGGTCTCTATATTTTGTTTCTAATTTTTCTTTAGATTATGTATGTGTAGGTTATGAAGGACAAAGTGAAGTGTATGATGATATGATAGAGTTTTGGGACTTCCAAGTTGCAAGAATGATTGATAGAAGAAGGCATAAGAAGAAGAAAAGGAAGAAAAGACCAAAGATTATTGAAAAGAAAAAGGAAAAAGTGCAAAGTAACAGGAATACTAGGAAGAAGACAATTCAAAGGGGCTTGAATTATTTTTCGCCCGAGAGTTTGGTGCAAGAGCACTTGTTTGATTTCTTTCCTCCATGAGGCCATTTGTAAATAATTTCCCTATTTTTTGTATTGGGTCTTATAATAAGGTTTATAAAACTCTTTTAGAGGTGTTTGAGTCTTAGGAAGTCATATTTTAGTCATTTGTCAAATAGTGTTCAACGTTGTTTCATATTGTAAAAAATTGTAAAAGTTGCTCAAGAAAGTTGTCAAGCAACTTGTCAAAAAGTGTCATTAAGGTGTTTTGTCAATAAAATAATCAAAACATGGTTGAAAATAGTTGGTTTTGGTTGGAAATTTATAAATACACCATCCAAAACTCTAATTGAGGGTTAGAGACATTATTTTTGAAGTTTGATGAATGGACCTCAAATTTTGTGTGCATTTTCTGATTTTTACATTGTTTTCAGGTAGAAGCTATGCTTTGTATGGCCTGTTATGGAATAAAATAATGGAGTATCATATATGTATGGAAATATATCTGTTTCTAGTTTCCAATTATTTTTGTCTTATTGAATTTTATGTAGTTTTGTGTGAGTTATGAATATTTTGGTGAGACTGCCCTATTTTAACAATATTGTGTAGAATTTAGAGTCTAAAAATTGGGATGGTATGGATTGTAAATTGTATATTTTGTATCTAAATTTTTATTTATTTTGTTTCCATGTGAATCTACTTTAGTTTTCTTCAAGTCTCATAAAATTTCATTAATATTTGAATAAGTTATGACCATTTTTGTGAGGGGAGGTTTGAACCCTACCTAGGGTTTGTACTTTTGGGGAAAATGTAATAACTTTCTTTTTAACCATTGGATCTTCATAAAAATTGGAGAAAAATTCTATGACTATGTTTTCTTATACATCACCAGAGCGATTGGCTTCATTATTTGTTTTTTAGAAGTTATTAATGATTGTTCATTACAATAAATTTTGGACTGCCATGACAATGTTTCCAATGTGATATAGAATGACTAATAGCATGTGTTATACAAAAGATTGTTTTGAATTATTAATGAATTTTTGTGAGATTTTTTGTTGAATCTTCCTAACTCTACATCAATTTCCCTTTGATGAACCTATGTCTCTTCAACATACCGATAGTTTTTTTTTTATCAGTGTTTTTGGAAAACCCTTTGATGTCTTCCTGATGCGAGTTTCTCTCTCCGATGTCTCTTGCATTTCATTTTTTATTTCAAGGTGTTGAAGAGACATGTGGTTACTTCTCTTCGATGTCCCATAGTCTCCTTAATAATATTTCCTTATGGCCATGTTCCTGTTGTCAGGGGATCGAAGAGAACTTTTTCAATGTCCTCTCAATGCAATTTTGTCTCTTCAACATTTTGTTCTTAGATGTTCTCATGGTGTTGAAGAGACTTCTTCATTTCTTATTCTAATATATTGAAATCTCCTTGAGATTTCTTGAATTCTCTAGCTGTCCAATATTTATTTTATAATAATCTCTTAATGTCTGAGAGATTTTTTTTTGTTTCCTAAATGCCAAATGATTCAACACCATTAAAATATCAATGTTTGGTTGTACTGTATTTTGTCAAAGATACAAGATGAATTCTCACTCTAAGATACCCAGGTCTCTTCAATATATTTCTCTTCAAGATGTCAAAGATACATTTCAACATGTCACTTCGAAGCATGGTGGTCTCACTAATATTTTGTGTTGGCTTCTGTAACACCCGCCAGAAAACCCTAGAGAATGTCACACACATAACGAAAGTGATTTTTTTTTAAAGTGTAATTAAAAAAGTAGCGTAAACTACACTTACACATGTATTCTCTAAGGTACGTGACGACGCTTACTTGTAATACCCATTACTAACAAAAGTTACTAAACATAACATAAGATTATTACTTATGAATTAAAGATCATACATCTATTAACATTAAAATACATCACATAAAATATAAAGTATAGTAATGATCCATTCATACATTGCATCCATTCAATATTACAATTACAACTCTCATTTCCAAAAGAGATAGTTTATACAAAAGTGTTGCAATTAAAAATTACAAAAATTCTCCTCGAATATAATTGAGGAGTGATACAATTACAAATTACAAAGTATCCAATAGATACAAGTGAGAACATGAAAGAATCACAAATTCATTGGTACACATGAGCTCTCCATCAAGAAGTACTCAACAACATGAACGAGAGAAATAGGAACTCGTCCCACGAACAAAGTTATCCAAGAATAGTAACACCAGTGAGAGAACCCAATAGAAGAAATAGCACAGTTTCCTCCCAACTAAGTGGTACCTGAAGGTCCACTCCCTCCGTGCTAGGAGATAGTAAAGAGTTTCCAAGGAAAAACCTACAACCCCTAGACACTGTAAATACATTTCAAACAACACAAGTACAAAACCCACAAGACGGTTACATTACTTCCAAATTACATAGATCAAGTACATCATTGGTACAATCCATTCACTAACTAACATATTGTTATTGTAGGAAGAGTGTCACACATAATTTTCTATGAGTTACCCTAGCTCAACCTTCCTAGGCTATTGGACCCCCATTTTGGGTTACCCTGGCTTTCCTCTACCAGCTTCCAACCCCTCATACAAACTATGCATCTCATCTCATCTCAAGCCTTAACAAGCACATGATCCATGAGAGAGGCATTCATTATCTTATTAGTGTGAAAATTCCCCATCAATTATTTTAAATTATCACTTGATTAAACCCTAGGTGAGTTACACTAATGCCCCTTTGTGTGTAAGACCCCCACAAAGAGCCACTCTCCTACAAACAACACAAAGTTAAAATCCATAATTTCATGGGTAGACAAGGTGCACTATGTTGTAAACACTTCTCAACCTTAAAACATAAGGTCACACAACCTATTTGTAGTAACTAAGAGTTTAACTGACTATGTCCACGTGCACTACCCAAGTAAACTCAAAAGCCAAACCAACTCAAGTTGCAACCCCACCACAAAGGAGACACATCTGTAAATCTTACATAAACAATAACTCAATTTTTCCCCAACAACAAGAATGAGGGAAACATAACTTTACAAAAATTTCAAGCAAAAGATAAAATCTAATATTAGGATATTCTAAATCCAAATAAGGAAATTACATATTGCATGCGAACAATCAAAATAACACCTTGCTCAATTATTTCTAACTCCAGACAATTTTCATTCATAGGATAAGAACAAATCATAAGTAATTGTCTAACTCTATAATTCCTCAATTACACATTACATGAAAGTAACTAATCTTATTATAAATTCATTTGCAACCAATAAGAAATATAAATAAATAAAAATTGCTTTCTTAAAAATTTCATTTCATTTAAAACAAACAACCATTTCCCTTAAAATCACTCCCTTATTAAATAACTACTTGTGCATTTGACAAGCAATAATACATTTCAATCTAAAGGTTTACTTCAATTTCCCAATAATATTTAAATATAAAAATCCCATTTCCCCATTAAAATAATTTCTTTATAAAATAGCTACTTGGATATAGACATGCATCACTATTAATTTATATTCATTTAAATAAAAATGTGTTTCTATATAAATTTAATATCAATTTCTCATGTTTAAATATTCATTTATTTAACCAAATGCACTTTATCCATTTGCCTTAGTTGCGCATAATGATCAAAATCCATTAAAGAGGATAGGTTTCCTAGTGAGGGTTGGGATTGTGCCTGTGAGGTTGTTTTCATGAAGATAAAGTATTTTGAGTTGAGTAAGCATACCCAATTCAATAGGAATACTACCATGGAGTCTATTTTCTACCAATTGCAAGTTAGTTAAAGAGGATAAGTTTCCTAGAGAGGGTGAGATTTTTCCTATCAATTGATTTTCTCCTAAATAAAGGATTTCTAATTGTGAAAGAAGGCCAAGTTGGGAAGGGATGGTCTTGCTCAAAAGGTTAGATGACAGTATGAGAACTTTCAAAGAGGAGAAAGATGATAGAGTGGTAGGAATGGAGCCTTCCAATTGATTTTGAGACAATCTAAGTGTTCCAAGCGAGACAACCTCCCTAATTGAGGAGGAATTTGGCCTTGGAAGTTGTTATTCTTGAGATCAAGTACTCTAAGAAAAGAGAGATTGCCAAGAAAAGGAGAGATTGGTCCGAGTAAGGACATACCAGTAAGATTCAAAGAGAGCACATGCTGATGGCGAGAATAGCAGACAATCCCGGTCCAGTTGCAGAAGGAGTGACAAGGAGACCAATAAACTAAGGAATTGTGAGGGTCACAGGAGAGGGAATGCTTAAAAGCTAGTAGAGCTTCTTGTTCTTGTTCAGAAGAAGAAGAGGAATAAGAAGGTAGTGTAGAGAGAAAGAAGAGTAGGAGAGTAGAAACTACGAAACCCATGATCTTCATCTCTATTCAACTCTCAAACAAGTAAAGCTATCCAACTCTGTGTGTTGTCCACAGGCTCTCTGAAGTCTTATTATAAAGCTGCAGTGGTCAAACGTCCTTTGTTTTTTCCGACCACGTGGGGGAAAAAATCTATGCTAGTAGGTCAAGAAGAAAAAGTGGGAAGAAGGTTTACAATAGCTAGAAACATCTTCATCTTAAATCACGTGAGTTTGAATTTCATTCATTCATTCACGTCTGTTGTTTAGAATATACAGAAACATCTTCATCTTTCACTTCATTCACATCAATTTTAAATCTCTTCAATTTTATTTTTTATGTATTCTTGACTAGTCTGATAAAGTATGAGTGGATATGGAAATCGTATGGATTTACATGGCTCCTTTGGATATCAATGGGTTTTATTTTTTTCAAATTAGATTAATTATGAGCCACCCGTATTAAATTTGAAGTTGACTTACAATAGACAGAGACATCTTCATCTTTCACTTAATTCATGTCAATTTTAAATCACGTAAGTGGGGAAATTAGTGTAATGCCCCTCCATTTTGAATGTTTGGCTCGACAAGTGTTTGCTTTGTGATGATTGTGTCTGATTATGCATTGACTTTGGAACTTGGTTACTTCTAATTTTAATGGTTAAACGATGTGAAAGTTATATTTCGATGTGATGTGATTTTATTCTGATGCTATCTTTATGACATGTTTTGGATTAACTTAGAAGATATTTGATAAAATGATGTTTTATGTTGTTGATCATATCATTGATGTTAGATGCGTCAATTAGTGATATTATATTGGTGGAGGGAATAGGATTGTATCACTCACTTGCGAGCGCCCTACAATTCTGAGATTTCCTCTTCACGGTGTGTTTGATCATATTATATATATATTGGACATTTGACATGCTCTTTGTTGTAGGTTGGCAGGTACACGACATCGACTCCACTTGGTTCACAGGTTTGAGCGTGTCCATTGACCAACGGTAATTGATTAGGAGATAGTAGCTAGGTATTATGTGCCAAGTCGTCACCCTAGTCATGTCGTTGGGTTGTTGTTGGGTTAGTTGTTTTGATTTGGCCCTTTTCACCTTGAGTGTTTATTTAATTTCAATTTTAAAGTTTATTAAATGTTAGGTGTAATTTAATTGATGATTAAATGTATTTAGTTACAATGTTGAAATACTAATTATTTTATTGATTTATTTGATTTAATTAATAAAATAATTTTTGGGTTATTGATTGATTTGATTAATTAATAAAATTAAATTGAGTTTAATGATTAATTAGATTAATGGTGAAATATTAATTAAAATAGTTGTTTTGGCATTATTATATATTTAGATTCAAATTTAAATTGGAAATGGAAATTATAGTGGATATTAAGATCTAATTAAAATAAAAATAAGAATCTTGTTTGAATAGTTACAGTTAAATATAAATAAATAAATAAATGATAATGTGTTTTAATTTCACTTTTGAAAATGGTAGATAAAATAAATTCCTTGCCTTTGAAATTTTTTTTGTTTTAATGAATTTGGAAAAATGCATGAAGTTTGAATTAAAAATTAGAAATTTGTTTTAAAATTAAAAATTAGAAATATTCCCCAAATGTTTTTAAAGTATATTTGGTGAGTGGGATTTTTAGGGTTTTTGACCAATTTGGGGAAAAACCCTATTTTTAATAATGCAATCTCATCTAAGTTTCATTTGGTCAAGTTGGGCAAAAATTCTCTTGGTGGTGGCTTGATTTGGATTTATGAAGGAGATTGAAGGTTTGCTTGGGCTGGGATTTGAAGAGGGTTTGAAAGCTCCATTGGAATCTTCAAGCTTTGGAGAAAAATCAGGTTCCTCTTGTTCTTGCTTTGTTCATTTTGAAAATAGTTTAAATCCTTAATATGCTGTTTGGAAATCCTTGAAAAGAAGTTTAAACTTAATGAAAACCCATGAAAATTTGTTTCAAAATTAGCAATAGAGCTTGGAAGGGATTCAAATGAAAAGATTTAACTTATTTGTCAAATTGGGGAAAACCCAGAAAAATTTATCATATTATTGTGCTTTAAATCTTTCTTCTTAGTCTTTTCCTCATGAAAATTTGCCCAATTTGGACTATGAAATGATATATTCATACATATTTATCCACTTATATTTTACAGATAAAATCTATGCAAGCTGGAAGTTTTCTTTTCAAAATTTTGCTGTGTGAAATTCGTTCTGGGGGTTTTGATTTTCGTTTTTCATTTTTAAACGAAATTATGTAAATAAAAATAAAATTTGTTTTTGTTTTTGTGTGGGGGCTGCCCACAGCCAACCCCCATCCATGGGGTGCAAGCGACTCCCCATGGTTGGGAGGCTTAGCCACCATGGGGGGGGCTCTGATAATTTTTGGGACTGTTGTCCCATCTTTTTAATTTTTTTTAATTTTATTTTAAATTTTGTTTTTATATATATATATATATATAATTATATATAATAGTTTTATATTATATATACATATATATATATATATATATTATAGGTATATATATAATATAATATGTTTTATATAAAATATTTATATAATGTATTTTCGGTTAAAATAATTTGTTATAAGGAATTTTTAAATAGGTGTTTAAATTTATATTTAAATAATTTATTTATATACAAATAATGATAATATTTTATTTGACATATTTAAATAATGTTAAATATTAAATAGGAATTTTAAAATGATTATGTGACTATTATAGTGAAGGAAATTGATATTATAATAAATAATTTGTAATATGGAAAATTTTAATTAGCTGATTTAAAATATGTTTAAATAATTATATAATTAAACGGATATATTTTATAATTGCATATATATATACACATTATGTATATATATATCTATCTATACTTTTACATGTATATGTAATATATAGTTAAATTCGAGTATAAATTAATGTATGATGCATATGTAAAGGCAAAAATTATAATCAAATGTTTTAATTAAAAGTTGGTTTTGTAATCAAACGACTATTTACAAGTTGATTAAATGGGTTTATTTTAAAAGATTATTTTAATCCTTATCCATAATTGAGCAAATAGAATTAAAATATTAAATTTGAATTCCTCAATGGTGCCAGGTGAATATTAGATAATTTAATGATTATTGAAAGAGTTGATTTTATAAAGAAATATCCTTACTTAGAGATTTCATTTCCAAATTATCATGAATAATTTGTAAACTTTAGAATATTAAATAATGTGTTAGAGGCATATATTTAAATGATGTTTTAATATTTAAAATAGGAATTTGAAATGATTATCCCATTTGTATAAGCAGAAGGGAAACTGATGAATAAACAAATGTTTCTTAATTAAAATATTGAAATTGATTAATTGTAGTTTGAGCAAGTAGATTTAATTATTGGTTTAAATTCTTTAATGTCGACAAGGTGTTTTAGATAATTAAATATATACTATTAAGTATATTTGTTTTGGAATATAATGGTATTCAAGTAGAGATAAGAATTAGTTGATTTATTTAATGCTAAATTGAAATAAAGGCAAATTGATTTGATCTAAATGTCTATTTTTCAAGATGTTTAATTATAGAATATGATTGTGGAACTGAGAGTAGATGATGAACTTATTAATTAATCTAAATGATTTATTAAACAAGTGGTTTTATTTATAGTATATGATCGTGAAACTTAGAGAGAACGATTAATTTTAATTTTAATCAGATGACTGCATTTATTAAAGTGTTTTGATTATGAATATAATTGTGAAATTTAGAGTTAATGAATGATTTATTTTAGTCAAAATAACTTTAATCATCATGATGCTTTGATTTTGAATTTAATTGTGAGCCTTAGAGTAAAATGATTGGTTTTTAAATATTTCTGTGCCATGAAATGAAATTGGTGCATTGGATTTGAATACTTGCAAGAAATGAAAACTGTGATTGACTGGATTTAGAAAATCTGAACATTAGTTTATTTAACTGCTCAAAATGCTTTTATTGTTTATATGTTCTTTCTCAATGTTGGTGGAATAGAGTAAATGTTTGAAGTCTTCCAGATAGGGGTTCGTTTGTCAGTATGGGTTGTTGTTATGTTGGCAAACTTTTGATGTGTCATGGAAAATGTGCATAGTTACACTAGGTTGTTTCACCCATTTTTCACGAACGGGGATGGTGTGTGCCTCCTTGGGATTAGGAGAGGGTTATGTAATTTGTGCCTCCTTTGCAAGGAGTGGGTTGTTGCGACCCTATTTTCCTCCAGTGTTTGGAGAGGGTTTGACCTTGTTGCCTCTAGTGTTTGGACAGGGTCTTGACCTTGTTGCCTCTAGTGTTTGGAGCGAGTCTCCTTGATTTGTTACCTCCTTGAAATGGAGAGGTCGTATTTATCTGGTTACCTATTGTGGTTTTCACCATGTGTGTTGTCTTAGAGGAATGGCTTGCAATGGGGGCCGACGCACAAAGTGGTGTCAAGGATAACCCTTTGCAAGTTGGTTAATTCAGTGATAACTAAATAAACTTTTAGAAGCTTAGGTTGCATCAAACATTAAACAAGATTAATTATGCCTCACTCATGGACCCAAGGGCTTGTCTATACTTGGGATGAGACAGGAAGGCCCAGAATGGCAAGATCATCTACCTCGTCTTCATGAGAGGTATTTGATTCTACATGAGTAAGCATGGGTGCTAGGATTTTGGTAGAGGCCACCAGAATAACCCAAGGTGGGGGCCAGAGCCTAGGAAGATTTCCAGAGGATATCCCTTGACGAGCTATGCAATGACACTCTTCCTAAGTCAACAGTTTGTACTTGATATTTGTGACACTCTTGATCTATTCTATGTCTGGAAGCAATGTAACCTATGTCAGTGTTATGAGAGTCGTACCTAGAGTTGTGCGTATGACCATTCATTTCATGTGATGTGTACTTGTATTTATTTCATATCATTTTTGTGTAGCCTGTGTCTAGTGGTAGATGGTCTTGTGTGGGAATTCCTTGTTGCTATCTCCTAGCACGGAGGGAGTGGGACCTTTGGGTTCCACGCAGTTGGGTGGCACGTGCTTCTTAATCCGTTGGTTCTTCTTCTTGTTCGTGTGGTCGTGATTTCCAGTTGGAGAGCTTGTGGGAAATCAGTTTCTTCTCATGCCTTATTCTCTTAATACTTATTTTATTTTATTACCCCTCATTTGTTATCGAGGTGGAATTTGTAATATGTAATCATACTAGTTGGATTTACCTCATTCAGGGAAAGAGTGTTGTAATCATGTTGTAAGTTATATTATTGGAATTAAGTGGTATCTCATACTCTTGGATGTAATTTATTATGAATGGAATGTATGTGAACTTTAATTGTTAAGTAATTATATGGTGTGGTTTTAATTCATGTTCTGTGTATGGTTTAAGTAACACAGTCTCGTTACCTTAGGGGATTGGTTGGCAATAGTTAGTGACTTGTATGTTAATTGTTCCTATTCAAAAAAAAAACATAGTTCGTTTGTGTAGTAAATTGCAACTTCCCCTAGGGTTGCGTGGCGGGGGCGTTACAATTAGTTTACAATATATAGGCATATTTGTTTCATTGATATTTAAATTTAAAAATAAAATAAAAGTTGAGGAAAGTTAGTCTATTAACTGTTGTTTTTCAATAGACTTTAGGTTGTTTAGAGACATTTATTTCATGGATATTTGAATTTGAAAATAAAATAAAAGTTGTGAAAGTTAGCCTCCTAACTATTGTCTTTTGGACAATAATTATTAACAAGTAAATAGAATCTAAGTTGTGATTATTAATTTTATTTAGAGTTTTTTGGGTAGCTTTACATATTTATGAAGTACTTAAAATGATTAGAATATTTTTTTTGTTTTTAATTAAGTTATAATGTTAGTATAAATTAAAAATTAAAATTAAAAAAATATTTTAGATTATAAATTGATCTTTTTAATTAAGAATTTTAATTTTAATAATGAAAATAATAAATAAAATGTATTTTAGATTTAAAATTGTAATTAAAAATATATTTTTATTATAATTTATTTATGATTATTAATTAGTGATTGTATTATTTAAATATGTACTAGATAAGTGAATGAGAGTTTAATACAAACATCTATAAATTGTAAATGAAGTGTGACATGTTTTATTTTTAGGATGTAATTAAAGTCTTGAAGGACACATAATTTTATATAGGGTGATACAAACATGTGCAAATCATGAGTGTAGTAGATGTGAGGTTTTGGGCCATTTCAATTTATAGCTTTCTCATTGCCCTACTTTATTGTCCAATAGTCCAAAATGAGATAGCAAATATTTTCAAGTGAGGAAATCTCCTAGATCTTTCCTATATCCCAATTTCACGTAAAAAGATTGGTCTCATCATATCTTAGCTTTAGGATTAAGGGACTTATTTGTATGCTTCTTGTCAAAATATTTTGTGATGCATTATATTTTTGAATTTATCATTATGACCAATAGTGAGACCTTATCATATGATTGTTATTAGGATGGAATATTTATTCTAGAACTATATATATCATTTTTGTGCCCATAGAATCAATCCACATGCATCAATTTGGTCTATGCTCATGCATTAAACTTATACACTTTTGGTCACCTAGAACTTCTTCACCCTACTTTTTGCAATCTAAATATATATAAAAAACAATGCTAATAAACACCTTAGAGGATTTTGGTAGGGAAAGATCCTCTCCTTTGGCCAATCCATGAAGATTTGATTTAATGGTTTTGAAACAAGGTTTGAAGACATGACAAACAATCATGTGATATGCTTAGTCATGGGTAACTATTGATGCCATGTTAATATAACACTCTAAGGATTGTATAATTTTGTAACATAGTTAATGTATAGTATTGGAATCATACACACAATACTCTTGAATCCATAGTTAAGTGAGAAAAAATGCATAGTTAATTCTTGTTGTAATTTCCACTCTATTGGCTAAATAGGTTTTGGTCCCTAAAATTGACCAATTACACTCCCTCTGTTTGGAACTTTATTTGTTCTAATTATTCAAATCATTCAAAAAAAATTTTATATTTGTATAAGTTTAAGAGGCTTATGGTCTATGTGAATAACAATCTCTTTCCCCAAGATATATTAATTCCATTATTTATAGGCTTGAACAATGGATATAACTCCTTGTCATACATCTAGGTTGTTTACTTAGCATTGGATAAAATCTCACTACATGTTACGTAATTAGATGACCACATTGAGTAAAAAATAATCCAATGGAGGCATCAACCCAAATTTTAAAGGATTATTTCAAATCAAGAAATAGTGTCTAGGTCCTAAATAAAGATTACTTCAATTATGTGAATAATTGTTATAGTCTCTCTATCCAAGGGAATTTTTATTTCACTCCCACCCGAATGCTTGGTTCATAGTTCATGCCAAGTGTGAGAATCCCAACATAAACCTCTAATAAAATTTGGAAAATCCTAAAATTATATAATGTTCTATGATTTTTTTGAGGTGGCCAATCTCTAATTACTTCTATCTTTTTAGGGTCCACATAAACACCATCCTTTTGCATAATGTATCTAAGGTACTAAATAATTTCCATACCAAAGGAATTCTTTTCTATTTTTTTATCATAGTGCCCATGTTGTAGAGTTGAAATTATCTATTGAACATGATGTAGATGTTACTCCTATGTATTGCTTAATATGAGTATTTCATCTAAATAAAAACTAACAAAGAAAATAGTGAGAGGCCTGAATGCATTATTCATCACCCACATCAAGGTGGCAAGCATATTGGTCAAGCCAAAGATCAAAGCTATCCATTTGGATTTGAAGGTATTATTTCACACATCTAATGACTCAATGGTAACTTGGTGGTACCCAAACTTTAGTAAAATAATTAGCCCCGGGTGATCCCACAATAGTGGATTACACTTTTTGGCCAAACTTGACATTGGAATGAACATTTTGAACTAAATTTTTACTTTCCGACACATATAGCTACTAAATCGTGAGGAATTTGAAAATGATGCAAACTAGTGATTTTTGACATTTTATCTATTTATTCTAAATAATTTTTTTAAAAAAAATTGAAATCAAATTGCATTTCTTTTTCCATCTCCTTCGATAACTAGTTTTTAACAGTAAACACCATCTTTAAAGAGTGTTGTGTACCATAAAGCACATAACTTTTTCTATGAAGGATAAAATTCTATTTTTTTCAAATTTAGATTTAATAACTATGATATCTAGAGCATGCGTTTGGTTTCATAGTTTTTTATTGAATATTTTTCTTATTTAAGTTTTGAAGTCAAACCAATTACAATTTAGACATAGGTGTACTATTTATAAAGTGCATTATAATGTTTTTTGTATGTATCAAAATTCAATATTTTTTGTTGGATCAAGGACATTAATACCAAGAGTATAGATATTTTTCAGAATTTTTTTTGTAATCCAATATTTTTCCACATGTGTAGAACATAAAGCTTAATTTTTGGTGAAAAACCCATGTTTAATTAAACTAAAAAAAGTATAATAAAACCAAAATATATTAAAACTATACTTGATGGAGAGCTCATTTCAAAGACTATAATACTCCAATTGGGTTTTTCAAGTTGATTATATTTTCATCCTCAAGTTGAGCCTCAAAACCCAAAAAAAATGTGTAAAATTGTAGATGGAGGGGAGCAAGGGAAAAATAAGGATGTTCGAACAAATGGGGGTTTGAACGAAGGGGTGTTCACTCAAACCCTTTAAAGTAATATTAAAAAAATGGGTGTGGAGGGGTTCAAACGAAGGTGGACAGTTAAAATTATTTTTAACAGCCAACCTTTGTGTGAAGACCTAGCCAAACAAGTTATTATTATTTTTTTAATTTCATATGCATATAAATTTGAACTTATTTTTTCATTTTTTCATATCAACATTGTAAGATTAATTCACATTTTTATCCATCAAGGAAAATTTTGGAGAAGAAAATTTTGGTAGAGGATTTATCAAGTCATCTTTTATTTGAAGATAAAAATGGGAGAGAAAAAAAAAAGATAAATTAAGACTCAACAAAAGTATTCAAAAGAAAGAGAACAAGAGTTGTGTGAAGTAAATTTGGAAAGACATCATAGAAAGAAACAAGGTATGCATATTTTCTCTCCTAGTTTTAATATTATTCCAAAAACCAATTCTTTCCTATTCAATATAAGCTTTTAGCATGTAGTAGGATGTTATTAAAAGAAAATTTGTGGAAAGTTAGCCTGCTAATTCTTGTTTTCCGAGCATAAGGTTGGCCAATAATTATTAACAAGTAAATATAATTTAAATTGTGATTAAATATTTATGAAGTATTTTAAATCGTTAGAATATATATATATAAATTTATAGTGTTATTATAAACTATAAATTAAAAAAATATTTTAGATTATAAATTGGTTCTTTTTGAATTAAATTTTTTAATTTTAATAAAGAAAATAATAAATAAGATGCATTTTAGAAATGTTCTTGTTATAATTTATTTATGATTATTAATTAGTGATTATATTAGTTAAATATATATTAGGTATGTCAATGAGAGTAGTACAAAGATCTATAAATTGCAAAAGTGTAAGATATTTTGCTTTTCTATGGTGTAATTAAAGTCTTGAAGGACACAAAATTTTATATAGGGTGATAAAAACATGTGTAAATCATGGGTCATTTCAATTTATAGCTTTCTCATTACCCTACTTTCTTGTCTAATAGTCCAAAATGAAATATCAAATGGAGCAATCTCAATTTCACATAAAAGATTAGTCCCATTATATCTTAGTATTTTTGAATTTATCATTATGACTAGTGGTGAAACCTTGTCATATGATTGCTATTAGATTGAAATATTTATTTTAGAATTGTATATATCATTTTTGTGCCCATAAAATCAACCAACATGCAACAATTCTCTCATTTTTATTGTGTAATTAAAGTCTTGAAGGACACAAAATTTCAATTTACAGCGTTCTCATTATTGTATAAATGATGAGTGGAGTAGATGTGAGGTTTTGGTTCATTTCAATTTACAACTTTCTCATTATCCTACTTTCTTATGGGATAGTCCAAAATGAAATATCAAATATCTTCAAGTTGAACAATTTCCTAGATCTTTCTTATATCTTAATTTCACATAAAAATGGGTCCCATTATACTTAGTATTTTTAAATTTATCATTATGACAAGTGGTGAGACCTTGTCATATAATTGCTATTACATTGAAATATTTTTGTATGTATCAATCTAGATGCAACAGTTCTCTTGTTTTTGGTGGCCACTTGCGGGACAAAGTCTACGGGACGTCTTCATCCTTCGCTTCATTCACGGAGAACATCTTTCTTCACGTCAATTTTAATTTCTATGAGTGGATATGGGAATCACATGGATTTACACGACTATAAAATATCCGAGTTTTCAACGACCATTCTTCAACTAAGCTGAGTTTGTAGTTAAATCGGCCTTTTACTTTGTTAATATTATTATAAATGTTTGACAAATTTCTCTTTAATTTTATCATTATCCAAAGGTAAAGTGTAAGGAAACTTTCTCTTGTAGAGATTATTTTCATGTTTTTTTTTTGAACAATATTTTATGCTTAATAAATTTAATTTGTGTTTAATTTGATCGACACAAATTAAGTGCAAGTGAGGTGGTATATGTTTATAATCAAATTTTAATTTGAAAATTTTATGAATCAATTTTATTTGTACTTTTTAAATTACCGCAAGAAATTGTATTTGTAGTTTTGAATTAAGGTAAAAAAAATAACATATATGAAGATTGGGTGCAGGTCATAAAAGGACAAGCACTAACTCTTGTATAAAAATACATGTAAGGTACACATTAGATAATAACTTTTGTACAAAAATACACTATAAACACTAACATACATATAATATTCTTTGTTCTTAAACATCATCTAGTTTAATAGTCAAAGCTAAATTTTGGTCAATAAAAATAGGATAAATATTATTCATTGATGAAGATATCTTCATTCACTCACAATTTTAAATCAAGTTATTTTTTATTTCTATGTATTCTTGACTAGGCTAATAAAATCTCTTGTTTTTGGTAGACAAAGTCTATTCTTGCCAATAGTTGTTCTCACACGCACAAGAAAAAGTGGAGAAATTAGTTTACATTAAATACATATATATTTATTTTACCAATATTTAAATTTAAAAATAAAAGAAAAGTTATTGTTTCCTAAGTAGAAAATAGGGTTGCAAGCTATGTGGACTAAACCTTGGGAAAACTCCATGGTTAAGTGGGCTTGAATTGTAGTAGTACTAGGATGGGTGACCCCTTGGGAAAGGCCAATGCTAAGTGGACCATTCATTATAATGAAACACGGGTCTATGAGCTTGACTCAAAAAACTACATGGTTGAATCTTGAAAGCAATATCATAAGTAAATAGAATTTAAGTTGTGATTATTAGTTTTAATTAGAGTCTTTGCAAATGTGATGAGTAGCTTTGATATTTATGAAGTATTCTAAATGGTTGGACTATTTTTTATGTTTTTAATTAAATTATAATGTTAGTATAAATTAAAAAATATTTTACATTATAAATTGATTCTTTTTTGAATTAAGAATTTGAATTTGAATAATGAAAATAATAAATAAAATATATTTTAGATTTAAAATTGTAGCTAAAAATATGTTCTTACTATAAGTTATTTATGATTATTAATTAGTGATGATATTATTTAAATATGTATTAGGCATGCCAATGAGAGTAATACACACATCTACAATTTGTGAATGAATTAGGTGTGAGATATTTTGGTTTATGGTGTAATTAAAGTCTTGAAGGACATAATTTTATATAGGGTGTGGGTATGTGCAGGATCATCATGGAAAAAATAGACCCTTAAGTGGCAAAAAATTCAGAAAAATCAGAGTTAGGCAACTTGACGTAAAAATTTGAACAAGTTATCTATATTATTTCAAAAATATGTAAGAATATAATATATAGCAAATTGAATGTAGTTTCTAAACTACTAGGTTTTTTTTTTTTAAATCTATTTGGTGAAAATTTGAAATTTCAATGTAGTAGTACTTAAATTAAAGGGAAAAAATAAGAAATGGGTGTCTATCTGACCACCCTAACCACAATACCAACAAAGATAGTGATATTTTTTATAATATTTTAGATATAAGTGGGGACTCATGTCCCAAATGTGATGCATTATTTTTTTGTAATTTTTTTCCAGAGTAAAATATTCATGAACTCCTGTCTCAGAGTAGCAGAACCATTTTAGCAGAAAGTTATAGATGTTTTTCAATTAAATATCAATTGGGACTTTTTGAGTAAGTAGTCCAAATAGAAAATGAATAATAATTATTTATTAAATTCAAAGTAAAGCATAATTTGTATTGGTGGAAAGCTGAGAATCTCCTTTAAAAAAAAATTTCGTTTAATCAATTTTGGGTAAACAAAAATTCATCAGCCACATACCCATCATATCGCCCCTTTTTGGCCCATCATGATCATGCACATACTCATGATACAAATATGTGTAAATCATGAGTGGAGTAGACATGAGGTTTTGGGTCATTTCAATTTATAGCTTTCTCATTGCCCTACTTTCTTGTCCAATAGTCCAAAATAAAATAGCAAATATCTTCAAGTGAGGCAATCTCCTAGATCTTTCTTATATCTCAATTTCACATAAAAATATTGGTCCCATCATATCTTAGCTTTAGGATTAAGGGACTTAGTTGTATGTTTGTTATAAAATATTTTGTGATACATTTTATTTTTGAATTTATCACTATGACGAATAATGAGACCTTATCATATGATTTCTATTAGGATGGAATATTTATTCTAGAACTATATATATCTCACTTTTATGCCCATAGAATCAATCCACATACATCAATTTGGTGTATGCTTATGAATTCAACTTATACACTTTTGGTCACCTAGAACTTCTTCACCCCACTTTTTGGAATCTAAATTTACAAAACAATCAATGTTAATAAACACCTTAGAGGATTTTGGTAGGGAAGATCCTCTCTTTTGGCCAATCCATGAAGATTTGATTTAATGGTTTTGATACAAGGTTTGAAGACATTAGAAACAATCATGTGATATGCTTAGTCAAGTGTAACTATTGATGCTATGTTAATATAATGCTCTAAGGATTGTGTAATTTTTGTACAACATAGTTAATGTAGATTACTAACATCATACCTACAATACCCTTGAATCTATAATTAGGTGAGAAAAAATGCATAGTTAATTTTCTTGTAAATTCCACTCTATTGGCTAGACCTTTTGGTCACTAACATGGACCATTGGCACTCCCTTAGTTTGGAACTTTATTTGTTTTGATGTTGATCATTCTAAAAAAGTAATTTATTAAATATATAAATTTAAAAGGCTTATGATCTATGTTACACCTCATGTGTTAATACCTATTTACTATTACCTTGTTTGGTAAATTGCTTAAATAAATGTGAATGGGTTTTATACATATATGAATTTTGAAGAAAATATAATGAATGAATGTTTGATTCTATTTAATGTTTTATGATAAATTTGTATACAAAATGTATGTGAAGTATATGAATGTATTGATTCAGCTAACTACTATTATAGTGAACTAAGCTAAATGTAGGAATAGGTTCAAACCTATAGAAGAGAGGGAAAGTATCACTTAGGAGAAGAACTTGGTCTGGTAACCTTTAATTTAATCTCATCGAGCATTCAAACACTCATGCCCTAGTTGGTTTTAGTTGAGTTAAGACAATCAACTAGATGGTAAGTGATCTGTATTCTAGTGGTGTATGATTTTATTGATTTGTGATCTTGTTGTATGAATGTTTGAAATAAGCTACACAATGAAGTCTTGATGTTAAGTGGAAATCCTTCCTTATGTGTTTTCTATGAGATATATGTATATATATATGTATATATGTGTTTTTCTATGGTAAAATCCTACATATGAGTGAATATGTACATGAATATACATAAGTAGACATACCTATGCATGCTCATGGATGAATTACCCATAGGCATGGGAATATCAATTGGACTAACATGACATATATGTATATATGTGTGTGTGTGTGTATACATTCCATGTATATATGTTGATTCATGGAATTGAGTGTTTTTATAAAGATATTCAAATGGTATTATGTATATGTATATATGTAGTATATATATATTAATATATATGTGTAAATTATATATATTTTTACTAATTAAATGCATTTGATAAGCTTTATGAAATGAATATATATATAAATATATATGTATGTATGTATGTATGTATGTATGTATGTATGTATGTATGTATGTATGTATGTATGTATGTAAATTAATGAGATAAACACCAAGCATATAACATAACGTTATTCTTAAGTGAAGTGTTGATGAGTGCTACACCACCCGAAACCCACACAAAAAAAAAAGATACTGACACAAAAGATGCTTGATAGAAAATAACTCACTTTCAATTATTTTTAGAAAATGAAATTACATATTCAAAAATTACAATGATATAGTCTCATGGGCTTGATTCATTACAACAAAATCAACTTTGAAAGAAAATCTATTATTTGGAGCCAAAATTTACACTAATAGATCCACCTTCTACAACCTCCACTTAACCCTTTTTTTTACCCAATAACCACCCTAGAATGTTCTAGAAAGTGTAACTTTCTCTTTTTTTTTGGTGCCAAAATTCATGCCATTTGATTTCTTTCCTAGGAAGATATTTTAATGAAATTCACTTTTTAGTGGGGCAAGTTCATGGGGCCATAAATTTTGACCTGACTGTCTAATTTTCTATTATAATATATCATTTGAAAACTCTCAAAGAGATATACAATATTGAAATGATCAAAGATTGTTTCGTCCATTTTTTGAGTTGTTTCAGGGCTTCTAAGGTTTTCATATTTCAATTTGAATTTGCATTAGAGAAATTTATTGGGATGGAAAATTTAATATCTCCCAAACTATACAAGGTATTAAGATGATTCTCCTGCCTTCAAAAATAAATTTTAGTTCTGCTCCTGGGGTAAATTTTCAAGTTCATATGAGCCCATTTAGGCTGGCTTACTAAAAATAGTAAGTGACCATTTTTTGCCTTTTTGAACTTTTGACTATCTTACACCCTTTAAGTTCCATCATGAGACTCAAAACAACTAAATAAAATAAGGAAAAATATTTTTTGGGGGTGATGCAAGATTGCCCCTACACCATTGGATACTCCTATGTCAAACACCCAAGGTAATTTGAAAAGTGACCTTGTCACTTCTCAAGAGTTAGAGGGAAACCAAGATGATTAACCTTAGCCTCAAACAACCATGATAAATAATCAACATGATTTCCTCTCCATTTCACCAAGTACTCTACATATTTCTTGTTTCTTGTGCTTCTACGCACATGACTATCCAAAATTTCTTCTATCTCTTCCTTTTCTAAAGTAGGTATTGGAATATTCCGCTATGCTTCTATTATTTCTTCGTCAATTCCTCCTTCATGATATTATGTTAAATCTAAAATGTTAAACATGTGCAAAATATGAAATTCATCAAGAAACTCTACCTCATATGCATTTCTTGAATCATGCTTCTTTAGGATCTTTCATGATACAAACTTCTTCATCTTTAACTTGTTGTATGTACCAACTGGAAACCTCTCCTTTCACAAATGAACCATGAATTCATCTCCTACCTATAACTCCTTATACCTCCTTTTCTGATTTTCCTTAGCCTTATATTGTGAGTTCATCTTATTGATATGTTTCTTCACCTCTACATGAAAATTCTTCAAGTGCTCAACAAAATCTTTAGCCTAAGCACTACTCTTCTCCCCCTTATCCATATTTCCCAATTCAGAAGTAGTTCTTGGACTACTCCCATACACATTTTGAAATGGTGATTTACTAGTGCTTAAGTGTTGACAAAATTGTTGTAAGAAATTTTTTCCTATGGTACAATCAAATCCCATCCCTTGGGCTTATCTCCTACTAAGAATCTTGCAGGTTACCCAAACTCTATTCACCACCTCCATTTTTCCATTAGTCTGTTTATAGTGTGCATAATTGAACATCAAATCTATCTTCAAATTCTTCCATAATGTCCTTTAGAAATAACCAACAAATTTGGTATGTCTGTTTGAAACTATACTCTTCGATAGACCGTGTAGTCTCACCATAGGTCTCTTTAAAACAACTCTGCAACATGAACATCACTGGTCTTATGACATGGAATGAAATGTGCCATATTTGAAAATCTATCCACCACCACAAATATGGAATCATTCCCTCTTTTTTTCCTTGGCAATCTAAGAACAAAATCCATGCTAATATCCTCTCATGGCCTCTCAAGTAAATGTAATGGCTGATACAATCCAGTATTCTGACTTGTCCCCTTTTCCTTCTAACATACTCTACAAATCTGCACAAACTTCTTCACATCTTGTTGTAATTGTGGCTAGTAATAATTCTCACTAACACGAGAAATGGTCTTATCTTGACCAAAATTTCCAACTAATCCTCCACTATACTTCTCCTTGATTAGATTCTCTCTCATAAAACTCCTTGGAATGCACAATTGGCTTCCTCTAAACAACATCCCATCTTGGATTAAGAAATCCAACCCTCTTGTCCTATCTAATGTAATAGGTTCCAAACAATCCTTCCAAGCTTCTACAAAGTTTGGATCTTCAGGATGCAAACTCTTGAGTTCATTGAACCCAACAACCTCTATATTCATCTCTATCAACAAAATTTTCATTCTACTCAAGGAATCTGCAACTATGTTTGATCTTCCACTTTTATGCTTCAAAAAAAAAGTATAACTCTGCAAAAGCTCAACCCATTTTAATTGCCTTTCATTCAACTTTCCTTGACTATTAAGATACTACAAATCTTGATGATTAGCATATAAAACAAATTATTTTGGCAATGAAGAGTGTCTCCATTTCTTTAAATCCTAAACTACAACATAAAACTCTTGATCATAGAAATAATATTTCTTCTTAGCATCATTCAACTTCTCACTAAAATAGGAAATAGGCTTACCTTCTTCACTCCAAACAACTCCTATGGCATTGCCACTAGCATCACAATCTACCTGAAAGACCTTATTGAAATCTGGAAGTACTACCAAAACAAGTTTCTTTATGACTTTCTTCTTCAACATATCAAAACTCTTTGCTACTTCTATAATCCATTTAAAATCCTTTGTATCCCTTCATTGCTTCAGTTAGAGGTGCACAAATACTTCTAAAATTCTTAATAATTTTTTTGTAAGAACTTGCTAGACCATGAAATGATCTTACCTCTATAACACTCCTTGGGGTAAGTCATTCAATGATAGCTTTCACCTTCTCTGGATCTATTTAAGACCATCTACTGAGAAAAAAAGTCCCAAATACACCAACTCCCTCTTCACAAAACTACATCTCTTCAAGTTAATCAATAGCTTCTCCTCCCTTAGCTTCTCTTGAAAAATCTTTGGATATGCATGAGGTGATCCTCCAATGTCTTACTAAAAATCAAAATATCATCCAAATAAATAATAACAAATTTTCCTAAAAATTCTTTCAATACCTCATTCATAAGCTGCATAAATGTTCTTGGTGCATTGGTTAGTCCAAAAGGCATGAATAACCATTCGTATAAGCCCTCCTTAGTTTTGAAGGCTATATTCCATTCATCTCATTCTCTAATCCGAATTTAGTGATATCCACTCTTCAAATCTATCTTTGTGAGGTATTCAACTCCACTCAAACAATTCATAATGTCATCCATCCTCAACAAGGGAAATCTATACTTGCTAGTAATCTTGTTGATAGATTGAGAGTCCGTACACATCCTCCATTCTCCATCCTTCTTCAGTGCTAGTACTGCAGGTATTGTATCTCAAATCAATCCTTTCCACATCAACTCTTTCACTTGTTTGTTCAACTCTTCATTCTCTACTATAGTCATTTGATGGGTTTCCTTATTTGGAAAACTAGCTCCAAGAATCATATCCATCTTATGGCTAATCTTCCTTCTTGCAGGTAAACCTTCAAGTACATTATCAAAAACAATATCTTGAAACTCATTCAAAAAATCTAAAACCTCTACCAATACCTCACTGGTATCTTCTTTATCAACTCTAGGTATCAATGCAAAACACATATGCTCATGCCTCATGTACCTTCTAAGAAATTTCTTCCATCAACCCAAAGAATTATTGGATTATTGTATACCTTTTCTTCTACCTCCCTCAAGGGTTTCAACTTATGACGAATGCCACCCTTTGTCAAGTAATAGGTGTTAGCATGTCCATCATGTATCACCCACCAATAAAACTACCATGGTCTTCCTAACAACATGTGACAAGCATCCATAGGTATAAAGAAGAAGACACCTATTTCAAAAATTAGAGTTTTGGAAGTGGACACCTATCAGAGTTTCGAAAGTAGACACCTATCAAGAACTCAACTGTAAACCAAGGGCTTCTATTTCCACTTTTGGATTTTCAAAAATTTAGAAGTGGACTCATTTTCCATTAGTGGAAAATGAGTCCATTTTCCAAGCCTGAAAAGAGTTTTATATAGTTTTGGATACCCATTTGTCTGAAACGAGCTCCAGAACAACTTCCCAGATCTGGGACTAATTTTCCCAGAATGGTGAATGAGTCCCCGTAGGCTAAATTTTCAAGATCAGTAACATTTCAGAAGTCATTTCCAGTCTCTAGCAAGTACCCAAGTGCATACTTTCTACTCAGTTTTATTTACATTTCTAGGTGTTTTTTGCATATCATAATGTGTTTTCAAACAACTTACATTTCAATAGTTTTGCTTTAATAATCAATCTCTTTTATCCATTCTTTGTAATTAGGACATTTCATCTAGACATGTTTGTTGGCCTTGCTATTGCCCCAACAACTCGACCTATCAATGCCCGAAACAAGCATCAGTTAAGATCCATAGGAGGCAGTTAGACCATGTCACAAAGACCAAGGGACACACCATCTTGCAACAATCCCCCACAACATAAGCAATGGGTTTGAACTTGTGACTAGCTCTGATACCAATTGTTGGCCTTGTCATTGCACCAAAAGGTTGACCTATTAATGCCTAATACAAGCATCAGTTAAGATCCACGGGAGGTGGTTAGACCATGTGACAAACCCAAGCACTGTGCTACAAGGAAGACCAAGGGACACACCATCTTGCAACAATATTTCATCCATACATTAACCTTTAGTTTGACCATAATCAATTTTTACCCTATTCCTTTCCTTTTAGGTGAAAAACCCTAGAAGTGAAAGAGAACATTAGGGTACCAAAACCCGTGTTTACATTTTGGTGAACCTAATTTTTGAATACTTGTTTGATTTAGAGTTCATCATCATCCTAGAATTAACATTGCATTGTATTTTTCATTAGTTAGATTGCATTCTAGGGTTTTAAATTGTGCATTTGTGAAAGTGCATATAGGTTGCATTTTTGCATCTTAAATCATTAAAAATTTCTAAAATTCTACATTTGTATTTTAGGTTTGCATCATATAGCACAAAATACATCAAAATCAATCAAAAGGTCTAAAAATTCTAAAAAAATCCCCACTAGAACTCATTCGCCACCTTGGGCGAATTAGTTCCTTCTCAACCCTAAAAGTGTCTTTTATAGAGCTGAAAAACCTATTTTTAAGCTTCTATTGGCTGCCATCATTTGGTTGAGTTTTTTTAACGTGCATTTCATTAGATCTAGCTTAAATGAGCTCATTTCATGTGCAAGGTTTAATTTCAAATTCGCATTCTCACATTGTTACATAGCATAATTAGTCAATTTTCATCCTTAAATATTTGAAAAATTGTATTTTCCTTTTGCATGTTTTCTTTAACATAGTTACATTTAAAGTTTGTAGAATAATCATTACCTCATGTTTTCATTACAACAATCTATAGTTACCATGTTTCATGTTCTTTTAGATCTTATTGCATTTTGTAAGAAATTTTTGCTAGGTGCATATGAATATGAGGTCGTTTCCCCTCTTTTTGTTCATCATTGATCCCATAATTCCTAGTATCCCTTCTATGAGTAAGGTTTGTATAGTGAAAGAAACCTTGGATAATCATAACAATCACATTTTTTCTTCTCCTATTATTTATCCTACTTGTTAAGTAGATATTGTAGTGTTAGGAGAACCAATTGATGAGAGTTTTGAAAACCTGAGTTGTTTCTCTCCTCTTACCTCTTCTATTAGACAAAAAATTACTAAAAAAGAGGACATCACAATAAGAAATCACAATAAGTAATCATGACGATCACATAGCACAACAAGAAGATGAGAGAATAGAAACATTTCTAGATAGTACCTTACCTAGTCTCCATAATCATGATAATCAAACTTGTTCTTCTTCTAATATCCCTCCTCCATGCAAAGAGAATAGGTTGGTGTTAGAAGATATACCTATTAAAATTCATGAGAACATTATCCCTCCCTTCCCTAATGTTCCTCTCCTATGGGAAGATCTATTTGGTAAACATGAAAACCATAGCAGTGCTTCTCTTGATGCTTCCCCTATTTGTGATGAAGCCACTTTACAAACTGCAACCATGGATGAACACATTACATGCTCTCTTTCTAGGGTAAATAATATGAAACAAGAGAATGAGACCTTAGGGAAACATGATAATCAAATAGACTCTTCTCCACATCTCCCCATTATAGATCAAAAAGAAAATTCAACCATTAATAACATCCTTACTTGTGATGAAGTCATTTTAGAAGAACCAACCCTTGAATTTCAAGAACATTTGGTTTGTAGTTCTTCTCACAACTCTCCTCTTAGGGAGGATATTATGGTGCAACAAAAATAAAGCATTGATAATAATAATATTATTCACTTAAAATAAGAGGAAAATCCCATGTTAGACTCTCATTTTCCAGGGATATTAATATTATTAAACCTCAACTCATCCTTTACCCCCCTTCACACAAACCTAAAAAAACACCCAAACTTTTCCTTTACCCACCTAAGAAAAATGTTTCGCAACAATTAAGTCATACTACCATTGCTCATACATATAACACTAGAAATAATCCACAACCACAACAAACCAACCCCAACACCCTTACCTTTTCCTAATCCTATCCTACCTAAACCTATCTTACCAAGTCTTCCTTGTGGAAAGGAGTATGATCTTGTCGAGCAACTTAAAAATGCTCCTGCTAAAATATCATTGTGGGACCTAATTCAAAATTCACCTAATTATCACATTATGCTTCAAATTTCCTTGCAACAAGTTCTTGTCCCTTCTAGGATGCACAACTGATTGACATAGCAGCCATGATCAAAGGAATAAATGTTGACATTGTTTTCCACTAAATTGAACTCCCCCTTTTGGAAATGCAAAAAAAAAATGAAGCTTTCATGATCATTGCTCAATACAATAGGATAGGGATAAAGTGAACCCTTATTGACAATGGCTCAACCCTTAATATGTGTAGTGTAAACCTCTTGGATAGGCTTCGTGTGGATCACTCAAAAATTCAACCTAATTCTTTATCTATTAAGGGCCTTTTGAAAATGTAGAAAAGAAACTACTTGGTGTGATCACTTTACCTATAACAGTTGGAGAGGTCACTTTGAACACACCAATCTAGGTTATGCCTCATAATCTTTCATATAACCTCCTTCTAGGTAGGTTGTGGATTCATGCAATGAATGGTGTGCCTTCCACTCTTCATTGAAAAATGAAATACATCTAAAACAACACATTCCACACACTTGACACTAATCATGAGCCTTATAGTGTCTTACAACTTGAGAAAAACCATGAGAACCCCTTGAATGCCTTAATCCCAACCACATAAGTACAACCCATGCAAAAAAAAGACAACAAACAACATATTGAACAAGTCATGAAATTATTAGACGATGATTGGGGTTCTTTAGATTTTGAACATACATTCATGGGCGAGTACAAAATCATAAACAAAAATTCTAATAAGGCACATGAAAAAGTAGTCATGTCAACAAAAAACTTAGATGACCCTTCGAAAGAATCCATCTCAACCACTTTAGAAAATAAGACAACAAGTTACACAACCTTTAACGAAGTTGATCACCAACAACCACCCAATCCAAAAGCAATGTAAAAAATTTATGGACAAGGTTATGAACTTATGAAACAACTTGGATATAGTGGAAAATGATGTGGTGCTAATGAACAAGGTATCCACAACCCTATCGATCATATCACACAACAAACAACTCATGGTCTTGGTTATTGTCCTTTGATAGAAATCGCCAAGCCTTCACTCAATATCAACACCATCACAAAAAATCATCAAAGCCAACCTTAACCACAATACATCCTGAATTGATTGATACTAGTGGTTTTGATCATTCTCCTTTACACATAATCAAATAAATAAAGACATCCTCACTTAATGTAAATGTCATCTCACAAGATGCTAATGATTCAAGTTCATTAGATTTTACACCCTACTGTACAAGAGAGAACAAAATCTCACACTTTACAAAGTCTTGTGTAGATATGACAACTAATACTAAGCAAGATGTATCTTTGAAGAAAACCATAGGAACATCTTCTACCATTGATCAAGAGGGTATCTTGTTGAGACTTATTCAAGATCAGTTGATATCTCTCCCTCCTAGAACTCGAAAGAAATTTTATTACAAGACTTTGTTTTGTGCATATCACGGAGTTCATGGTCATTCCACTAATGAATGTAAGGCTTTGAGTTGTAAAATCCAACATCTTCAGGAGTCTAGTGCTCCTTTTTATGTGGGGGTACCTCATTCCTCTAATTGTATCTAATTTTCACTCTAACCATGCATTTTATCAATCATTTCAGTTCACCCTTGTTTTTCACTAAGTAGGGGAAGGGGGTTAAGTAGTTTTTTCCTCGTATGTCACTTGCTTTTTCCTCCTTTGGCTAGCTATTAACCTTTCATGAACATATAAGAGAAAGCTTGGGATGTGGACAATATGCCTTAAGTTGGATCGCATGTGCCATATTACCTTTTCCATGACATAGCTTATCAAAAACATATGACTTGGAATAGGGATTTTTGAATAAGCTCTCATGTCTTCTTTTAATTTAAAGCAATTGCTCACAAGTACAGGTGTTCACAACCGCTTTAAAGTGGGGGAATACATCAACACTCACATTTCATTATGTGATTTCTTTCTTCTTGTGATGCATCCTTTTCCTAGTGGTGTCATTGGGCTTGATTCCCTCCAAGAGTTGGATACTTCTTTCACACATCCTCTCTTGGAAACATTAGGCACAATGCCCCCTAAGATGAGACCTCACACGAACTAAGAAAAATCCCTTTGAACAAACCTTGCACCATTTCTCATTTACAATGATCATTTTCATGTGGCATCTTATTATAGTTATCAGGAGGTATAAATTTGTTATGGTTGAGTGGGAATCCCATTCTAAGGCATGACTTTCCCCATAACCACCTGCGTGTGTGTGAGTGCATACCATCCATGAGTGTATGTGTCTCACCCTTTTATGATTTCTCACCTGGTGGACAACCAAGAGTTTCGTTGCCTCAAAGTGTGTATGCATTTTTCGACAAACAAACTAGATCTGATCCAAAACATGTTGGACAAATGGTCGAAGCTTGATCCACCTCATTTTCATTTCTCTTCCTTTTATTTCTTTCCATTGCATGATCATGTATCTTATTTTGCTACAAATCATTCACCTCGTGCATGTCCTTTTGCGCTTATGTTGGCTTGAATTAGAATCTTGGATCTTGGGAGCTTGATTGCTTCCTTCATCTTTGTTACCCTAGACCATCTACATTGGTATGATTGGACCCTTCTTGAATGCCTACTTTAGTGTGAGTTTCAAGAAAGTTCATCCTCTCACTAAAGTGGGGAAAAATGTGGACACAAAAATGTACACCATTTTCCTTGCTTGATTTGGGAATAATTGATTGTAAATTGGACTTAATGAGGCCTTGATTTAGTGTTGTGAGGTGTTTTACACATCCACATTAGGTCTTTGACCCTTGCAAATGCATTTATTGATGTCTTGTAAAGGTGTTGTAAAGTGTTGTAAAATACTTTCACACTTCTCTAGACTTAATGAACCCATTTTCCCTTAATTCAACAATTTAAAATATATTTAATTTCATTATCACATTAATCTATAAGGCTTGTAAATTAAACTTAATTCTAATGTAGTGTTTCAATATGTTTTAAACATTCATATTAGATATTGTGCCTTTCTAGGCTAAGTGGACCTCATTTTAATGATGAAAAGTGTATTTAATTGCACTTTCACATTAAATTTTGTGTCCCAAGCCCTAATTTACCTTTACATCATCATTAATAGGCTCCTATGGCCCCATATTGTGCATCTTAAGGCATAATTTGATGAAATAACTAACAAATTCGCCATATAAACTTGATTTTCTTACTTCCCAACATTCCAGCAAGTAGAATGGCCCTTGTAGGACCCATTATCCATTAGGGGTGAATGAGTCCCATCCAGGTGGGACCCATTTTCCCTTAATGGTGAATGAGTCCCATTTGAGTCATTTTTGGTGTTCAAGTGGGAAAAACTAATTTTAAGTTTAATTTTTCTTCATGTCAGCCTTCGGGATCAAATTAATGGGAAATTTAGGTGGATTGCCTATAAATAAAAGCTTCTAAACCCTAAATAATAACCAATTCATTATTCATCCATCATTCATCATGTTCTTAATTCAAGCGAGCTAGGGTTTTAGCATTCTAAGTCATCAAGATAGCTTTCTAAAGCATTCAAGGGAAAAATATTCATCTATTGTTTCAGAAATTCAAGATCAATCATCATGGGAAGGTACTAATTACATTATTTCATGTCCATGTTTCATATTATTTCTTTATTTAGTTTAATTACCTAAAAGGGGTTTGACCAAGGTAAACCTTCATGCCCTAACATCCAACATTTCTCCTTCTTTTCCTGTGTGTTTGCAAATTTAGGTACATTGAAGGTTTGGAAATCATTGAAAGATAAGTTTCAATGTTTTTTAATACATCCCCTTGTTGATTAAGTCAAAATATCCATAAAAATTCACTTACAGTGTTAGAAACCAAAGTTTTGAAAGTAGACACCTATCAAGAACTAAAGTGTAGACTGAGGGCTTATGCTTCCACTTTTGGACTTTCAAAAATATAGAAGTGGAATCATTTTCCATTAGTGGCAAATGAGTCCCATTGCCAAGCCTGAAAAGTGTTTTCTGCAATTTTGGATAGCCATTTGTTTGAAACGGGCTTCAAAATAGCTTATAGCTTCCCAGACCTGGGACTAATTCACCCCTAGAATGGTAAATGAGTCCCTATAGGCTAAATTTTTAGGATCAATAATATTTCAAAAGTCACTTTCAGTCTCTAGCAAGTATCCAGGTGAACACTTTCTATTTCACAGCTTTCTGTTTAGTTTTGTTTACATTTCTAGGTGTTTTTTCATATCACAATGTGTTTTCAAACAACTTACATTTCAATAGTTTTTCTTTAATAATCAATCTCTTTTATTCATTATTTGCATCTAGGACATTTCATCTAGACATATTTCATCCATACTTACACTAATCTTGAGTGTGAATATGTAGCCAGTTGTTACCCTATCCCTTTCCTTTTAGGTGAAAAACCCTAGAAGTGGAAGAGAACATTAGGGTACCAAAACCCATGTTTACATGAGATAAGTTCACCTACTCCAAATTTTTACATCTCCTTAAAATAATTTGTATTCTCCCTCACAATGGATTTTGTTCAAAAGAAAGATTTCTTAGTTGTGTGGAGCCATTAAGACTGTCTAGAAATTATCCTAAAAATTGTTAGGATTTAGGTGCCATCAACCTTGTAAATCATTTAATTAATTATTCTCCTAAACTATTTTCAACATTTACCCATAAGATATGAAACTGTTTAACCAACAGTGGTGAAAGAGACAATGTAAATGTAATGTTACTATTATTGTTTGTCATTTAGGAAAAGGACAAAATAGGTAGGCATCCCACTTGGAATCTTCTAGAATGAGGTTGTTAGGATGTTGTAAGAGCATCTATGACATGTATGAAAATTTTCATAACATGCTATGACAATATGATAGATTCCTATGACAAGTATGATAGATTCCTATGACAGAATATGCTATCTTTGACCCCAGGTGCTCATGCATAAGTTATGCCTTATGACATCTGTAAAAGCACCTATAAGAGGCTATTTTTAGGATGTCATGACCATTTCATGAAGAGAGGAATGGGTTTTTCTAGGTGGTATTGCTGCCTATTGTTTGGTGAAACCATGGTGGTTTGCATCCTCACAAATCTCTTTAAATAGGGGCCTTGAGCTAGAGTTATTCAATTCAGTTTTGCAGGTTTGCAAGGTAACAGGGTGCTGCAAGATTTTACAGGGATGATAAGAGAAATATATTGCTGCATGTAATATTTCATAATATTAGTAAATATACTTTCCTCTCTTTCAGTGGTGGGATTTTTTCCCTTTGGGGTTTCTCCACATAAATCTGTTGTTGCATGTGTTATGATTCTTCTATCTCTTTCTCTCATTCTTTCTTCACACTAAGGGTAAAGGTTAATCTACATATTTCAGATTTGTATCCACCTATTTAAGTTCATATTGCAAGCTTTCTTCACCTTGATAATCAACATTTGGTATTAGAGCTAACGGTTCTGTTAAGGAAAGGACACTTTCCTTTTAAAGTGTTGAAGGTTTTTATTGCAGTGGGAGCTTTTGTGTTGTGAGTTTTACAAATTTGTGAAAGATTGTATACCATAGCCTCCACCTCTCGTCAAGATATTGAGAAGTTCAATGGCACTGGTTATGAGATATGGAAATTGAAAGTGGAGGATCTCCTTGAGGAGAGAGATCAGTGGTTACTAGTTTTAGTTGATAAGAAGCCATCTACTTCAACCTTGTTAGATGAAGATTGGAAGAAGTTAGACAAGAAGGCTTGAGGGACCATTCAGTTATGTCTCACTGATTCTGTCCTCCTGAATGTCTCTTCAGAAGACACGACATACAAGCTTTGGAGGAAGATAGGTGAAATATATCAAACTAAGAGTTTGTCTAACAAGTTGTATCTCAAAAGATGTTTATATTCATTAAAGATGAAGAATGGTGATTCTATTGTTGAACATTTGAATGCTTTTAATTTGATTATAAGTTAGCTTGCATCTATTGATGTTAAAATAGGAGATGAGGATAAATGTATTCTATTGATTTTCTCTTTGCCAAAATCTTGGGAAAATTTAATTATGGTTATAACAAGTGGTGGTACAAAACCTAAGATGGATAATGTTATTACCATACTTCTTTTAGAGGAGATGAGGAGGAAGACCATGCATAGTGGCTCTCTAGGCCTTGCATGAGCGAGTTAGGCCCAAGGAGAAAGGGCCTAAAGGGGATAAGAAGAAGGATAAGTCTAAAGGACGATCTAAGACCCCTGGAAAGAGCAAAGTGAAGTATTGGAACTGTGGTAAATGGGGACATGTGAAGAAGGAATGTAGAAATAAGAAAATGAATGCAGATTCCTTCATAGAAAAGTCCTCTGACAGTGATTATGATGCTTTTATTATTTCAGCTAACACAGTTTGCAATGATGCTTGGCTTGTTAATTTAGGTTCTTCCTTCCATATGACTCCTCACAAGGAGTGGTTTTCTACATACAAAGAATATGATGGAGGAGAGGTCTTCATGGGTGATAACAACTCAAAAAATATTGTCGGTAAAGGAAAGGTAAAGTTGTGTTTTAGTGATGGGAGGGTTAAAATCCTTGATGATGTTTTACATATTCTAGGACTTACAAAAATTTTAATTTTGGTTTCCAAGTTGAATGATTATGGAATGAATGTGACATTTGACAAGTTTGGTTGCAGGATGGTAAGGGGAAGTTTGGTGGTTGCTAAAGGATCTCAGATAGGGAATTTGTTTATGTTATATGCCTCTACTTTTTGTAACTCCACTTTTGTAACTAGTACTGAAAATGCATGTATGTTGTGGCACCATAGATTGGGTCACATTGGTGAAAAAGGTCTTAGGACCATACTTGATAAGAAACTAGTAGACGGTATTTTTGATTATTCTATTGGTAAAAATGATTTTTGAAAGGATTGTGTTTGGTAAAAAAAATAGGTCATCATTTCCTAAAGGAACTAATAAAGCTAATGGATTGTTAGAACTAATTCATTCGGATATATGTGGTCCAGTGGATATAGATTCTTTGAGTAGATCACATTATTATGTTTCCTTCATTGATGATTACTCAAGATATACTTGGATTTATTTTATGCATACAAAATTTAAATTTTTCACCAAATTTAAGGAATTTAAGGCATTGGTTGAAAAGAAAACATATTATAAGTTAAAATTATTGAGATCCGACAATGGGGGTGAATACTGTTCTAAGGAATTTCATGAGTTTTGCAAACATGCAGAAATACTAGCAAAGAAGAAGGACTAGATAAATGAAAAACCAGAATCTACTAATGTTGCTCTTGTGTCATAGGACCCTGTATACCAAGGTACAAATAATCTTTTACATCCTATCCCTAAGAATCTTGAAGAGGTGTTTAGAAATTTAGAGTCAAATAGTTGTGTATTTTTTGATTCATTATTTAATACACCGATTCAAGACAATGTGACATGTCAGAATAAGGGGATTGTTAGTATCAAATATGCTAAAAGGAGAAGAGGTAGGTGGGTATGTGCAGGATCATGGTGCACCAAAAAGTGGCAATATTATGGGGGTATGTGGTTGACGACTTTTTTTTCACCCAAAATTAATGAAACGAAAAGGGTTTTTAGAGGAGATTCTCAGCTTTCCAAAAATATAAATTATGATTTAATTTGAATTTAATAAATAATTATTATTCATTTTCTATTAAATTACCTAAAGTCCTTCGATAGGTGATTGAAAAATATCTATAACTTTCAAGTATCATATTTTTTGAATCCAAAACATGCGTCACATTCTATGCTTCACATAATATAGGATTAAAAAAAGAAAAATTAAATTTCAATTTTGACCAAGTTAAGGTGTCGACAGACGAAGTTTTTATATTTTCTAAGAGTTGTAATAAAAAATTCATAATTAATTATTTACTTGGAAAAAAATTACAAAAAAATATGCATCACATCCAACATGAGTCCTCTACTTATATATAAAATCTTACAAAAAAATATTATCATTTTATTATGGTTAGGGTGGTCAGACAGACACCTACTTCTTTTTTTCCCTGAAATTTAAGTACTCTGCATTGAAATTTCAAATTTTCACCAAATAGATTTTATTTATTTTAAATAGACCTAGTATTTTAGAAACTACATTCAAATTTCTACAAATTCTATTCTTACATATTTTTGAAATAATATAGATAACTTATTCAAATATTTACATCAAGTTGCCTAACACTGATTTTTTTGAATTTTTTGCCACTTAAGGGCTTGTTTTTTGCACGATGATCCTGCACATACCCAGGTGTAGAAGTCAAAGCCATCATAGAGAATGCAGTAGTGATATACCTCCTTCTACTGAAAGTGATGTAAATCCTTTGTTTTCTAAACATGTAGGGGTCAATTTAACATATCTAGATGATACATCAAGTTATGATGTGACTTTGCCTGAGCCTGATGATATTTTTGGAGACATAAATTCTTTGAGGCAGGAAATTCAACAACAAGCTAAGCTTAGAGTGAAATGAGAAAAAGAGAAGGAAGGAATTTTGAGGAGTACTATGATTGAAAGGGATAGGTTAATGAGACAGTTGGCAACAATGAAGCTCCTGAACCAAATGTTGAGGGTTCAGTTCTATAGAAATTTGCTAATAAGGAAGTAAAGTGTGTGCCTAAAGAAACCCCAGTAGCCCACATTGATGCTCAACCCAAGCCTGCATACCCAAAACCCTCGACTCATGATAGGTCTCAACCAAGTAATACAAATCCTAAACCAACATTGGACAAAGGAAAGCAAATAGTTGAGGGGATTAAAATAAATGAGAAGGTAACTCCCCATTCTACTAAAAAAGATCTCAAGCCACATGTTTCATTTCAAATAGAATCCACCTTAGAAAAGGCTAAGAAGGAGAGTGAAGCTATGGCAGAAGAGTTGGAGAGAATAGAGATTGAGGCTACAAATGCAGAAATGAAAAGGAAAATAAGTTTCCTAAAGATGACAACTACGGATGAGGTTATACAAGCTGCAACCTTATCAAACCACCAAGATGCCTTAAAGGGTGGTTCTTAAATCAATCCAGATCCCACCATAAATAGTTCTAACCTGAAGATTCATGCAACTGGGTTTGCAAATCCAAATCAGGATGGTTCTAGAGTACAAGATTTAAGGTCTGGTGTAGATTCTCAGAGAAATGAAGGATTATTTCAATGATGACCTATACAGTTGGAAAGGTATAGGCCATTTTTCTTTGATGGTATCCCTAGTTATCCAAATCTTATCCCTGCTGACTTGAGAGAAAAGATGAATAAGTTGCTAGTAATAATGTTGTAACAGTAGAGGAACACTTGAAAGCTTTCATGGATATGTTAAATGATTATGAGGTAGAACATGAAGATGTAATGAAATTGTTTGTACAATCCCTGGTAGAAGATGTAAGGGATTGGTGCAGAGGTTTACCTAATGCTAGTATTGGGTCATGGGATGAGTTTGAGAAGTGTTTTAAAGAGGAGTACCGTGATAAAACTAATGCTATTTTCATGTTGAATGAATTTAATAACATCAAGAAGTCATTAAATGAGCCTGTGACAGAGTTTAATTTAAGATTTCAAAAAGAAATGTATAAGTTGTTCTAGGTTTTGAGGCTTGATGAAAATGTTTGCTTAACTACATACTTCAATGCTTTTGATGCTAAAATGGCATATCTCCTCAAAGATAAAGACCCTTGAACTATGAGGGATTCATTTAGAGTGGCTATAAATATTGAAAGTAACAAAAGAGCTTCTAGGAAGTATGGTAGGAGAGAAGAACCTGCACTTTTGAAAAATCCTAAGAATAAAATCGAGAAAGTTCCTACTGCAAATCCTAAGGATGATGAAAAGTGGGAAAAGGTTTACAATACTCTAAAAGACATAAAGCAAACTGTTACTAAGCAAGAAAAGGGTGTAGGAAATGAAAGGAATCCCTATAATAAAAATGATAGGCCGCCTAGATTGCAAAATTATCCTTACAATACAAATTGGAAAGATGGAAAGCCAATCTTGCCTAGCCATAAGCCTAAAAATGATTAGCATACGCTAGACCCCTTGCAGAAACATTCAATGAATATGGTAGTAGACAGACCATGGTGTGAAGTGTGTCAACATCTTCATGATCAAAATTACTATGGGGTTGCTCAATTAATTGTTGTTGAGGAAATTGAGGAGGATGCTCATGAGCAAACATCAGAGTACGAGCAAGATGATGTAGATGTTTGTATGGATAGATCATACATTGATGAAACATAATGTTCCTCTGATGATGAAATACAGGAAGCTGATCTGGATATTCAGAGATAGAGAAATGAGATGTACCATCAATAGGTCTTTTTCTGATGAGGAAAGTGATTTTGATCATAATGCTTGCAATATGGAGCAAGTTGAAGATTCAGTATCTCTAAGGAGACCATCAGAAGAAGAAATTGCAAGGTTGACTAAAGAAATGGCTTCCCAAATGAATTCACTTCAATTGAGAAATAGGACTGTTGGTGGTGAGCAAGGTAAACCTGTTGGCTTGTTTATCAAATAAAAAAAGGATAAAAAGAAAGTTGTTAAGGTTGATAACAAAAAGAATGAAACCCCAAAGGTTCAAGAAGGTGTAATATCACCATTGGTGAAGAAAAGGGTGATTACAAAGGTAGTTGAAATTGCTATAGAGGATAACAAGCAAAAGAAGCTAGGAGGATGTAATCAACTAGCGAGAAAGGAAAACAATGAAGGTATGATGTTTAATTTTCCTAAGTATACACCTATGGATATGTTTCATGTTCTTTCTCAAGTTAAAGTAACTATACCTTTACTAGAAATGATGAGAATAGATGAACACAAAGAAAAGACAATAGCCTTAATCATAGATGTTGTTGGTAATAAGGCTAAACATGGAAGTGGTAAAGAAGTGAAAGATAAAGAAAAAGAAAAGGAAGTGGAGGGAATTGTGTCACAAATTCCCCCTGTGTATTTAGGAAATTCTATTAACATGTGCCTCAAAAACATAAACCCCTTTTTTCTTGAGTGTGGATATAAATGGGAAAAATATAAAGAACTATATGATAGACTCAGGAGCCTCAAATAATGTTATGCCAGTCAAAATAATGGAGGCAATAGGCTTGACAATAGATACTAATCAAGGTAAATTTTATACTATGGATTCAAGAGAAATTCCAGTTATTGGAACTATTAGAGCATTGCCTTATAAGTTGACTCAGTATCCTGACAAGGATTTAGTCATGACCATCTTAGTTGCTGATATCCTGCCTCACTTTGGGATGCTTTTGTCAAGGAAATGGAGTGCATCAATGGGGGGTAATATGCAATGTGATATGTCATTTTCTACTCTCTTTATTGATGGTAAGGATGTTAAAATTGAAAGAGAGTCAAAAGTACCTCATATGATTGAGCATGGTCTGATTGAGAATATGACATGTTTTATTGACAGTGGTATAGACGAATTTAGGGTTGAGGAATTCCCTAGCAATTGTGATAAGCCTATTGCATTGATTGATACTGAAATAAAACAATTGTTAGAATCTGATGATTTATGGACTATGTATTTTGATGGTGCAAGTTCAAAAGAAGGATTTGGTGCAAGTGTTTTGTTACGGTCACCAAGTGGAAAGACATTTAGATTCTCTTTCACTCTGTTATTTGAATGCACAAATAATGTGGCAGAGTATGAAGCCTTGTTATTAGGGTTGAGATTGGCTGAAAACCATGGTATCAAGAAGCTTAAGCTAATTGGGGATTCTGAGCTTGTGGTCTCTCATGTTAGATCCAAATATGTATCAAAGAACAAGAGGTTAAAACAGTTTATGAATGTTGTTTGGGATGAACTAGAGAGCTTTGATGCATTTGGTATAGGGTGGACAGAGAGAGGTCAAAACAAAGTGGTAGACTTATTAGCCAACATTGCATTAAAACCAAATGATATGACCTATGCTAGAATTTCAAAGGTTGAGGTGAAAACTAGGCCATCTGTCCCTAATCATATTAAAAATTGGAATTTTTTTGATAGTGATGATGATATATTAAAATTTTTGAATTGTGTGGGAGAGTATGATAATTAGGAAATTGACTTTGGAGCTTTTGTTGAAAATATTGATGGTAAGGATACTATATTCAGAAGTGAAGTCATTCAGTTAAAGACAAACACAATTCCCAAGGGTCTAGTTGTATTAGAAAGAGTGTTTGACAATCAAGACAAGAAAAAGGCTAATCATATTGTTTCCCATCCTGGCGACCTGGAGGAAATAAATCTTGGAACATAAGCATCCCTAAAGAAGGTGTATATTGGAAAGAAAATGTCACCAAAGATGAGGAGGATGTTAATTGAATTATTAAGGAAGTTTAGGCATGTGTTTACATGGTCTTATGATGATCTTAAGGCATACAGGGAAGATCTTTTACAACATGAAATTTCTTTTCATGATAATGCTAAGCCATTCAGACAAAAGCAAAGGCCTATTAATCCCACTTTGGCCCCCAAAATGTAAGAAGAATTAATGAAACTAAGGGATGCAAGGATCATCAAGCCAATTAGACATTAATCTTGGGTGTCAAACTTGGTACCGGTAAGAAAGAAAAATGGAGACATCAGGTTATGTGGAGATTTCAAAAATTTGAATGTGTCTTCATTAAAAGAAAATTATCCATTACCTAATATGGAAGTTATGTTGCAACGAGTGATAGGTTGTGAGTTAATGTCTATGATGGATGGTTTCTCTAGATATAATCAGCTCATGGTCAAAGAGACTGAGCAGTTTAAGATGGATTTCACTACACCATGGGGAACATATGGTTATGTAAGAATGCCATTTGGTCTAACAAATGCAGGAGCTACTTTTCAAAGAGCCATGGATGTGGCATTTTCAAATTTCATTAACTTTTTTTTGGTAATTTATCAGGATGACCTGATAGCATATTCTAAAAAGGAAGAGGATCATTGTGAGCATCAGGAGAAGGTATTCATTAGAGCCTTGGAGTATGGCATTTCTTTGAATCCAAAGAAATGTGTGTTTGGAGTACTAGAAGGAAAACTATTGGGACATATAGTTTCCAAGGATGGAGTAAAAATTGATCTAGACAAAGTTATTGCAATTGATAAAGTGCCACAACCTCGAAATGTCAAAGGAATACAATATTTATTTGGGAAAATAAATTTCTTGAGGAGGTTTGTGATGAATTTTGCTGAGATAGTTTGCCCTATTTCCAAAATGCTCAAGAAAGGAGCCAAGGTTGAGTGGGATGAGGATCCTTTGCAGGCCTTCCAAGCCATTAAGCAAGCAATAAAGGAGGCTCTTGTGTTAAGAACCCCTGATTTCTCCAAACCTTTATAGATTTTCTCATTTGCTTCTTTCCACACAATTGCACCTGTGTTGTTGCAAAAGAATGTAGAAGGTTTTGAATAGCCTATAGCCTTTTTCAAAAAATCTTTACAAGCTGTAAAACTTAAGTATGATATAAATGAAAAATAGACAAATGCGCTGATAAAGGCAATGAAATATTTTAGGCCTTATTTGATGGGAGCTACTATAATTTCTTACGTGCCTAGTGCTGTTGTCAAGGACATTTTCACACAACAAGAAGTGTCTGGGAGAAGGTGTAGGTGGATAAATAGGATTCAAGAATTCAATATTAAGGTTCAAATTACTAAATTGGTAAGAGGACAAGGATTGGCCAAACTCATGGCCCAAAGTAATCTGGAAGCAAATCAGATAAATTTGCTAGAAGAGGAGAATAGATCGCATCTATGTGATATGGAGCATTCAAAATGGTATATAGATGTGATATATTACTTGCAAAAAATGATATGTCCTGATAACTTGAGTGAAAATGAGAAAAGGACATTGAAATTACATGCTATCAAGTATGTTATTGTAGATGGAAATCTTTGATGGAGAAATGGAGAAAGTGTCATGCTGAAGTGTGTTGATCAAGATCAAGCAAAATAAATTTTGAGTGGAATGCATGGTGGAGTTTTTGGAGGAAATTATATGGCTAAAACAACTGCACATAAGATAATGAGGGTTGGATTTTGGTGGCCTACAGTTTTTAAGGATGCACACCAACTAGTGAAGACATGTGATGCTTGTCAGTGTTTCTCTCGTAAGTTAACGTTTTCTAGCAACTTGCCTCTAAAACCAGTTATAGTACAAGCTCCATTCCAGCAATGGTGTATTGATTTTGTAGGGGAAATAACATGTAAATATTGTGGAGGTCATTCCTGGATATTAGTGTCCACTGATTATTTCGCCAAGTGGGTGGAAGCAGTTCCAACAAAGAAAGCCACTCGTAAAGTGGTAATTGATTTCCTGATGAACAACATATTGACTAGATTTGGATGTCTAGAAAGGATTGTATCAGACAATGCAATTTGTTTCAGATCTAAATAATACATAGAATTTTGTGAAAAGCATGGCATCCAAGTTTCTTATTCATTGCCATACCACCCACAGGGAAATTGACAAGCAAAATCAAGCAATAAAAGCTTGATGAAGATTATTAAAAGAATCCTGGATTAAAATAAAAGGGCTTGGGATTCTAAGTTGAGATTAGTAGTCTAGGCAGATAGGGTAATTGTGAAGAAGGAAATAGGTTGTGCCCCATTCGACTTGGTATATGGGATAAATGCTAGGTTACCCCAAAACAACTTAATGGAAATGTATAAGTTTGTCTAGATATATGATAATGAAATTGATGATGAAATGCAATAAAGAGTGGAAGCTATTATAGAATTGAATGAAGCTAGGAGGGAAGCACAAAAGAAAAATGCTAAGTTGCAATTGCAGGTAAAGAATTTGTACAACAAAAGGGCAACTGTAAGGAGTTTCAAAAATGCAGATTTGGTTTTAATGTGGAATGCTAGACTTGAAGATAAAGGGAAACATGGGAAATTTGATGCAATCTGGTTAGGTCCATTTCTGGTTAATGATAAGTGGGGTGAAGATTCATACTTCCTCCAAGATATGACAAGAGATATTCTTGAACTGCTAGTTCATGGACAGTTCTTGAAGTTATACTTCACTTGAATTTTTCTTTTCCATGAACAATAGTTTAGGTTTGTATATTTTTTATATGTCTTGTACATAGGTTGGGTTGTCTTGTCCATCTTTTCCTTTTTGGTCCACTCTGCCACTTGGTCTACTATTCCTAAGATTTTGAATTCTTGCTTCATTCCAGTGGAATGAACATCCCCAACTGGAGCCACTAATGGAGTTTTAAATTTTTGTTCCTTGTTAGTCACTCATGACTTCCCTTGTGTCGCTGGTCTTTAGTGGTATAGATGAATTTAGGGTTAGGGTTTTAGCCTTGTCTTCATCCTAGATCCTATTTTTTTGTGGTATGCCTTGGTTGGGTTATTTTTCGCTATTACCTTTTAGAGGGGTTTTTAAAAACATCTTGTGCCCCATCGTTTCATCTAGACATTGGCCCCTTTGGTTTTTTAAATTTTACAGCTTTCGTAGGTTTTTATTTTCCCTAAGCCTAGGTTGACCCTGTGCTTTGTTGTATTAAAACAACTTGTGTTGTTGTTTGCCATCGGCCTAGTGGTGTTCCCTTGCCCTTTTAATAATTTTTTTATTTTGCAGAGGGTTGAATTAGAATTGTCGCTGATCTATTTCTTGCAGATCAATGACACCTGCCATCTCGCGATCAGGAATTATGGGATCGTGATATCGTGGGCGATTGCCATGTGTCTTATCTAATGAGGCCTAAGGAGTGAAGGAAGCATTAACCGGTTTTAAATGTATTAAGGGGAAGATTACTAAATTACTTGTGAGATGCACATGCTTTATTTCAATGCAAATGTTATAATTTTGAGGGAAAAGCTACTCGACAATTAACAGAAAGGATGGTGACCACTTTTGAAGGAGCATGATCTCTCATGAGAAAGGTCAATGGCTGTCTGCCATCCCACGATGGTAAATTGAAGGATTGTGATATTGCAGGCAACCGCCATGTGTTTTTCCTTTGCGGCGTATGGCATGGTGGGCCCCTTATTGCCGTGTTGGTGATTATGTCAACTTGTTTTGAAGGTGGTTGTTGATGATTTGATCAAATTGGAGGATCAACGGCTCAAATTTAAATTTGTATCAAATATGGTTGGAGCTATTTTTGTAGCCCATGAACGAGCTTTAATGGCAGATGAGACATCTACTGGCGAGATTTAATCGACAGAAAATCAATTTACTTATTTTATTTGTATCACAAGGCATCTAATTATTTCATGAAAATAGTTTTAGAGCCGAAAGTAAAATTACGAGCAGCTGTAGCTAGAATTTGGAGTTTATGCAAAAAGGAGCCGTAAGTCTATTTTTTCTACCTCCCAGTCACTCTACACCTAAATTTGGGAAGAGGGTTTGCTATGCTTGTCATTGAGCTTATTGATAAACGTGTTAGGGCTATAGTTTAATCATAGATTGTGAAAAATTGCAGTATTTTACTCTCTAATATCCTATCTCTACTTAGTCCTAGCTATTTGAAGTGTAACATTGAAACAAATCCCTAGTTTGTCCAAGATGGCACCACCCAAGCAGCACTCTGGCTGCATTGAATATTTGAAAAGAAACCCATACGATGATTTCTTGGATCAATTTATGTTGTCAACAAATGATAGAAGGAAAGGTGTAGTGTTGATGCGAGGGAAAATCCTAGGGGAGGGGTTAGTGTGTAATTGTTCCAACATTTCCTATGCTAGGGTTGCACTCATCGGCTTAGAAATGTTCAGATTGTGGTATGGAAAGAGGAATTTTCCTCACCCTTTTTCAAATGGATGGATGTATGACATGGAGAAGTTGGTTGTACCAAATGTGTTCCTTGATGTGGACTTACTTAGGGCAATGGCCATGAGGTATGACCCCATCATGCAGGTAATTAGGGATAATGATGGAGCGGTGCTATTAGAAATTAACAAAGATGATATCCAACATATTATTGATTTGAGTGAGCCGAGTGAAGACTTGGTTCCTATCAATATTGAGGAGATGAAGCAGGAGTATACAAAGCTGATATCTCTTTTTATGGCTAAGCTGCTTCCACCTCATCTGGTTAGGGAAGGAGGTTCACAATTTCATATCAGCCCTAGTGACCAGGAACCTTTTAGATTGAATTGTTTTGCAAACCCTTTCCTAGCCACTTTCTATTCATTGTGTTAGATTTTGGGTTTTAGTCCTCGTACAGTAAATCCTATTGCATACATGTTCATGGGGGTGTAGATACAATACCCTAACTTCTCTGTGACATATGACCTTGCTTCTTTCTTGGCCGAGAGGATACATGAAGGGTTGTCGAAGCTATAGAAAAATGATACTGGTACTCAATTCTTTTGGTATTCTATGCTGATGCATATGTTTCTATTTAGGAATGCTGATTTATTTTCTAAAAAGATGAAATTAAGGCAATCAGTTGATGGAGAAAGATTTCCAATATAGATATGGGCTATAGATTTATCCAATAATAAGGAAAGCACTAGCTATGTGCAATTTGATAATTGTTTCACTTCTAGATTAAGGGCTATATTGATGGTGAGTGTACCTAAGATCCCTAAAGAAGTACATGATTTCCTTAGGCCAAAGGGGAGGAAGCCAGAACTGAAGGTTTACCATAACTAGGGTGACATTATCCCATACCCAGTCAACACTGTCTTGAGAGTATATGGATTTCAGGGAGCCCCTCACATACTGTCATACAATATGCCACCAAGAGTAGGGTTTGCAAAATTTATGTGGTAGATAGGTTGTATTCATGAAGACAACCTCACTAGAAGGGGGAAGGGAACATTCTTCCCTGATTATATAGTGGTGTTTGACTTTGCATTTTCAAAAAGAGGTTGGACACATTTTGATAAATTCTTTGTTGATTACCATTTGAGATGTAGTCCAAGGAGACAACATGATCCTAAGGGTTTCTTTGCTCTTTTCAGACAAAGAACAAAAGTTAGAAAATTCGCACATGAGTTCAATTTCCCTCAGGACCTGATTAGAAATGAATTTGATCTAAATAAGTAGGAGTTGAATAAGGAGAAATGGATATCCTATAGTAACCTACTAGATGTTGTGCATGAAATGGATCTGAATTATGATCCACTGTTGGAATTCACTCCATACCATCAGAAAATTGATTTTCTAATGAAGAACTTCAAGGAGATTATGGACACCTTGAGAACCAAAATGATAAATTTAAGGCTAATTTTGGGTATGCAAGGACAAAGTGTTGGGCCAATTGAAACAAGGTCAGTATGCCAGCCTACAAAAAAGTGACCCATATATAGAAGGAAAAATGATAGTAGTAGTGATGAGGAGGAAGTAGACAAAAAGGGGAAGCAAATAATGAAGGTGCCTCCACGACTAGGTCCAAAATTCAAAGTACCTGGGGTAGTCAAAATCATTGATTTAAAATCTTCACCAAAAAATAGTCCCCCATCACCACCATCTAAGCCAAGCCGTAACAGGTGGAGAACTGATCACCCACATGAGGATCTGACAGATGAAATTATTGTTATTGATCAGGACATGTAGTATGGTATGCCTTCCCCTCCTAGGTTAGCTGAATTGGTTTTATCTAATTTGGATATGAAAGGTAAAAGTGTACAAGATGCAAGAATGGAAGCATGCAAGGATTTCTTAGATGACAATACATTTGTAAAAACTCCTATATTCTTGCAATTGGCATGGAGAATGAAATTTGAAGAGTATAAAGATAAATGCAAGGAGAGAAGGGAACTAAGGCCTAACATGTCAGACTAGGAGAATGATGAAGAAGTAAAAGCTGAATTGATGGACGAGTTCAAGAACATCATGCCTGAAGAAGGAAGACAACTGGTGAGTCAGGCTAGTGTATTGATTTTTCCTGAGTGGTACATTGTAGATGCAGTAGCTTTTAATGCTATTATGAAGTCGAAGAATCCTTTCCAACATTCTGAGGAAGAGGTTAAGGTAACATTGCAAAACTCTGCCTTTAGTGAAGAATATGAGACCTTGAAAATTTGGGCATTGGCTCCACAAGGGATAAAACCAAATATTGCTAATATTAATCCAAATTTTAGAGGAGGATTAATAATAAAGAGAACTTCAGAGACTTCAACCACCGAGGCCACTAATTTAACTATGAATGTGGCCAAGTTGGCCCAAAATACTACTAAAAGTGAGGAGGCTAAAAGGAAGAGCCTAATGGAGAAGTATAACGTTTTGATTGAGGAATATAGTAAAATGCAACAGAGGAATGTTGAGTTGCAAACTGAAGTGGAAAGGTTCAAGTATAGACAGATTGGGGAAACATCCAATGCTCCAAGAACCAGTAAATTACCTCCCACAGTAGGGTTAATGCCTCCTGCTTCTCCAAATGTTTCCACACCGAGGTCTCCCATTCAAAATCTTTCTCTCACCCCTCCTCTAGAAAAAATTGATGAAGAAACAGAGTGCTCCGTTGATCCAACAAAGAAGCAGCTTATACAAAAAATTGATGAATTACAAACATCATTAAGGGTAAGAGAGGAGGGATTTCTTTTGAAGGAAAAGGAGATTATTACTACCGTTTTGGAGCACTTAAATGAAAGGGTAGATAGTAAACTGCTATCTATACATTCTTTATATTCTTTGTTGTTGGAAGCAATAAACAATATTGATAGGGATCAGGAGGTAGTGGTACAAATAATTGAAAATTGGATCCCTAGGGATGTTCCAATGATTTGGATATTATGAATAAAGCCTCAAGGTTTGATATAAATAATAGGCCCCAATCATTGAAGCCTACTCATGTGTTAGTAAAATCATTACAAGGTTTTCAAACCCTACCAGATGATTTGAGTAGGAAGATTAAGGAGTTGGTGAAGAATTTCAATGATTGGGGTAACACATTGTTACCTGGAATAATTGATGAGCAAGGGAAAGTTAGAACACTCCAAAAATGGTAGGATCAACCAAATAAGGTCATCAATAACCATATTAAATTAATTTGTGGTGACTCAGATTATGATTTGTTGGTGAGTTGTATGGATAAGATTATTAGTACCGGCTCATTTTTGGAGTCTTTTGAAAGGAATGAGAATCAGGTAGTGGTAAAGTATATGCCCTATAGTACAAAGGTAAATGAGGTGATTAATTTTGATTGGCCTACTGATGAAGAATACTAGAAGTGGGTAGCAAAGTATTTGAATGATGATGAATAAAAGAGAGTGGACTATTGATAGGTGGAAAATCTGATGTTGTAGTTACAATGGTCCCAGTTTTGTGTTGATGACTTTCTCAGTATGGATTTCTTGTGGTTGTTTGAATCGCATCAACTTTCCTCAGTCAATATGATGAACAAGAATATGATCCAGGATGATTGCAGTTGTAACAATTTTTGGAATACCACCAGGTGCTCTAATTAGCTAGTGACATGTGTACTTTCTGGCCCGAAGCTTGTTTGCTCCTTCATTTTTTCTATAAGAAGGATTTCAAGGCCAGAAGTACTGGTTAGCAAGTTAGATAATTTTTTATCGACTCTAGGAAAAGTTGCAGAGCAGATTGTAAAGTCTAATGGTTTTAGAGAGAAATGCAATTTAGGTTCTGGGTCATTCTGTGATAGGTTTTGAGTTCATGGGGATTTAATGTTGCATAATAGTATTAGCATTTGAATTGAAATGATAATTACAAGCTCATGTCTCTCCATTGTATGTGCATATCTGAATTTTGAATAAAATAACTAAGGGTTGTTTTATTCAGCTCACTGTTGTGGTGTGTATGATTCTATTTTATCTTTAATTCAAGGAATTAATTAAAATGCTTGAACATAATTATAGGTAGATATGTTTTGTTTAAGGATTTGATAAGTAGTTTTGGGTTAGAATACATACTGATGAAATTGTAATGCAATATTGTCAGGGACCTTTTATGTTATGTATTATATCTATTATAAACCTTTAAATGCTTATAAATTTGACTCCTGCAATGGATATATGACACTGATCTAAGTTGCATTCATTTGTTTGATTCATTATTTGTTTGTCTTTTCCTAGAGCTTGCTATAGATTTCAAATTAGTGACTATTTTATATATTATTGATTGTGTTGTGGTCATCCCATGCTCCATATAGTTGATATTGTCGAAGAATAGCCAATTCTATTTGATATTATCCTATTGTGTTGAGCTAATAAGTGAGATTATCTATTATTATTAATGTTGTTTATGATAATGGTGCGGAGGTTGTAAGCACATTAAGAGATTCCCCTCCCGGGTCTTGTAGAGCCCGAAGCGTACGAGGCTTTTTTTTAAGTCCTCATCAGTTGGTCTAGGTCCTTTGAGCTACCCTTGATTGGAATTGGCAATTCCATAGGTAGATTAGAAGACCAACCCGGTTACAGTATAAAATTTTAACCAATAGTCCACAACTAAAGTAGAGTATATAGCTACTACACATGCCTCTAAGGAGGAAGTTTGGTTGTAGATACTTGGTAATGGTATTGGTTTTGATTGCAGGATAGTGAGGATTGGATGTGATAGTCAGAGTGCCATATGTTTGGCTAAAAATCCTATGTATCATGCTTGTAATAAGTATGTTGATGTTCAATATCACTTTGTGTGAGAAATGGTTGAAAATGGACAAGTCTTGATTGAAAAATTTGACACTTTGGATAATGTTGCAGGTTCTCTTACAAAGCTAGTCACAATGGAAAATTTCTCTTGGTGTAGAAAGGCTATGGCCCTTGATCATTGTACTTAATTCTATGTAATTGTATTTGTATGGGTGTAATTTAAAATGTATGATGTCAAGTGGTAGAATGTTAGGATTTAGGTTCCATCAACCTTGTAAATCCTTTAATTAATTATTCTCCTAAACTGTTTTCAACATTTACACATAAGAGGTGAAACCGTTTAACCAATGGTGGTGAAAGAGACAATGTAAATGCAATGTTACCGTTACTGTTTGTCATTTAGGAAAAGGACAAAATAGCTAGGTGTCCCACTTGGAATCTTCTAGAATGAGGTTGTTAGGATGTTGTAAGAGCATTTATGACATGACAGTTGTCATAAGATGCTATGATAGTATGATAGATTTCTATGATAAGTATGATAGATTGCTATGATAGAATATGCTATCTTTGACCCCAGGTGCTCATGCATAAGTTATGCCTTATGACAATTGTAAGAGCATCTGTAAGAGGCTATTTTTAGGATTTCATGACCATTTCATGAAGGGAGGCATGGGTTTTTCTAGGTGGTATTGTTGCATATTGTTTGGTGAAACCATGGTGGTTTGCATCCTCACAAATCTCTTTAAATAGGGGCCTTGAGCTAGAGTTATTCAATTTAGTTTTGCAGGTTTGCAAGGTAACAGGGTGTTGCAGGATTTTACAGGGATGATAAGAGAAGTCTATTGCTACATGTAATATTTCATAATATTAGTAATATACTTGCCTCTCTTTTGGTGGTGGATTTTTTTCCCTTTGGGGTTTCTCCATGTAAATCTGTTGTTGCATGTGTTATGATTCTTCTATCTCTCTCTCTCATTCTTTCTTCACACTAAGGCTAAAGGTTAATCTACATATTTCAGATTTGAATTCACCTATTTAAGTTTATATTGCAAGATTTCTTCACCTTATAATCAACAAAAATAATATCTTTACTTAATAACAAAATTCCAAGAATATTTCCTAGCCCAAACTTTTTGGAATACTTACTTATAAATTATTTTTTTCTAAATATATAGTCTTTTAGGATGGGGAATTTTACCAACTGAGGATGGAATAGTTCTATTAACACAATTATCAAATAAGCTTAAGTGTGCTCATATTTTGAGGTTGCTAATGTCACAATATATTTTTCACAATTTCATTGGAGGACAATGATAAAGTTTAGAGTTGGCTTGATAGGTGTCTAACAAAAGAGGGAAAAAAATTGGTGAAATAAGTAAGAGACAATTGTAAATATTATAAAATAGAGAAAAGAATAGACAAACAACTACTTCCACCACCAAGATGATTTTTGAATTAATTTATACTTAAATATTAGAAAAAATTACCATACTCCAAGGACATCTTGCCTCTCAAATTTTGTTACCTCATACATGATTGATATAAGAGCATCTCAAGGGTCAATCAATTTTGTATAACCCAAAAATATTTGATTGATTTTTGTTTTATTTTAAAAATATTTAGGAGTTATATTAGTAATATACTATTGTTGTTATAAAATAAAATTATTTTTGCAAAGTTATTTTCTTGCCTAATATTTGTTGTAGTGCATTTTGAGTCCCAAACCAAGATTTCACAGTGCAATACTTTTTAAAGATTTACAATACCATTTGATCACATTTCCAAACTTATTGGTCCTAATAATATTTTTGGGTAGAACTAAAATCACTTTTAATAAATATATCTCACCATGATATTCAACCCTACCAGTTCTCTTGATAGATAACATGTAAATGTCTCTTTTGGTTTTTGCACCCACCTTTAAATATTGTGCCAACTTCAATTCTTTGATTTTTTTCCATGGAAGGTTATGAAATAAGGTTCATGACTTATTTATTGGTTGTAACTTATCATTGGAAGTGATCCCTATCAATAAGACAAAAGATCCTCAGAATAATAACATAAAAGAGAAAAGTCTTACTATGGGTTTTAGGTTCTTAATTGGTGTAATGAACACATAGCCTAAAGTAATTTAGGATTGTACATAGTCTTAATATTGTTGTTGTAGAATAAAATTATTGTTGCAAAGGAATTTTATTACCCAATATTTATTGTAGTGCATTTTGAGTCCCAAAACCAATATTTCACAATGCAACAAATTTTTAGGATTTGCAATACCATTTTATCACATTATCAAACTTATTGGTCCTAATAATATTTTTACCTAGTAGAACCACAATTATTTTTAATAAATATATCTCACCTTGTGGAATCCACCCTACTAGTCATCTTGATAGATAACATGTAAAGGTCCCTTTTGGTTTTTGCACCCAACTTTAAATATTTAAATATTGTGCCAATTTGACTTCTTTGAATTATTTCCATGGAAGGTTATGAAATAAGGTTCATGACCTTTTGATTGGTTGTAACTTATCATTGGAAGTGATCCCTATTAGTAAGACAAAAAGATCCTCATAATAAGGTATAACATAAAAGAGATAAGTCTAAAGTTATAGGTTTTAGGTTCTTAATTGATGTAATGGACACGTAGCCTAAATGAGTTTATGCTTGTACATGGATTATTATTCCTAAATTTTCATGGTGAACTTGTAGAAGAGAACTTGGATTTGGTATGTATGTTGAACATTGATAATTGAATGCTACTATAAATGATTTTGGCATCAGATTATTTTATCTTCTAAATGTATTTATGTTATGTAAATTGTTGGTATTTATCTAAGAGTTTGGGTTGCATTAATATATTGTATTTCATTGAAATTTATCCATAAAAACAATAATAAAAAAGATCAATATATTTCTCTCAAAAAATCATGCCAAGATGCCAAGAGGTATAGGCCTTAAATTGAAAACTCTCTTCCTAAATGTAAATGCACACCTCACTTTTCATTTTTAATTCCTTTTTTCAAAACCATTAGTCCTTCAAATATGATATTGCAATGCCATAAGTTTATAGGTTTTCTTCAAAATAGGAAAAAAATACATTTGAAGGATTAGCAATATCATCTACCAAGCTGATTTCCACTCATGTTTCTTTTGTTTTCTGACTCTTTTAATGCCTTGTTTATGAAAAACCCTTTGGATGCAAGAAAACTAGCATCTTCTCTATCACTTTACATTCACATAAAACATTCATTAGATAGAACGTACACTTACCACAAATAAAATAGATAATTAAAGATTGTTAATAAATCCTACTAAATTTCATGATTGAACATAATACGAATGTATATTATAATAAAGCTAATGTGTATCACAATAGCCCTTGATTGGTATAAGGTAAATAATTTACTTGTGCATCTAAAACCTATCAAACTATTAATCTTTATGGAATTAATCCTTTCACCATACAAATTACTCAACATTGTTAAGTAAAAATCCTCAAGCAAGGAAAGGGCACGTATATGTGTCTAGCTTAATTCCAAGATAGTCATTATTTCCTTCTAATATGTAATTGAATTTAGAAATAATTATACTACAATTATTCAATGTGAGGAATATTTTTTTGAAAGATCAATAGGAATAGAGCTTGTAGAATAATAAGCTTCTCTTGGTGATTTAATAAAAACATATGGTATCAAAATTAACCCAACTAGCCATGGGAGCATTCATTTTTAGCCTATTTTTTCCTAAAACTAAAAAATGAAAACAATCAATATCCATAATTGAAGAGTTGGCAAGAAATCAAACCTACAAAAGAAGTTCTATAAGAAATTCATGTAAAAAAAATAATACCAAATCATAATCGAAAGAAAATTCAAATCTAGTAATTTTATTTTTTATGGTGCAAGTCTGACAAAATTACCTTTAAAAACACAAAATGTATAGCATGCATTTTAAGTTTTATCATTGATTTGTAAAGTGATTTATTTTTTATTTTTGAAGTGACCTAAAATAATTTCTAACAAAAGAATTTTGGGTCAAATTTGACTTTTTTTAATTGATTTTTAAATTGGACTTTTTTTTATGTAAGTGATTTATAGAGGAAAAAAATTACACCTCAAGAATAAAAAATTGAGTTTTCCATGTGAAAAAACTATTGTAAATTTTTCCTATTGTAAATTTCTTAAACTTTTAAATGAAAAATAGATTGCTAATTTTTTATTTTAGTTTTTATTATTTTTTAAGTTCTTTATATTATTGATCATCCTAAATCATAAAGGTTTTGGACACACTCCTAAATTCTTTACCCAAAGAGGGCACTAGGAAGCCAACTTTTTGTTACAACTTCATAAAGCAATCACATAACATCGTTCATTTAAGAAATATAATTTCACTAGGGGAGAGGGGCCCATAATGGAGCACTTCAACTTCGCATTTCTCAAAATCCTAAGTGGAAATTTCAAATCACTCCCAATTTTGTACAACAGTTTATTTGGCAACTCATGTGCTTCTATATTTCGTTTTAGGGCCACATCATCAAATATGATGCCACATCAGCATGGTTTTGTTGAGGTATCCAAAAAAACCCAAGAAAAAAGTGAGATCGATAGTGGTGCACTAAGTCATGTTTTATTGGTGCGTTGATGTGGCATCACATGATTTGTCATTTTGCGTGTTTTGCAATTGACTATTAAAGTGCTCCACTATGGAACACACTAAGGACTACTTCTATCACCACTATTGAACCCTACTTCATTATGGACCCCTCTCCCCTATTCCTTTCATTGAATCTTTCAATATCCTTCTTTCAATTATTTAGAATTACGGGAAATATATTGGCCTTGGATAACATAAGCCATCTTTCTAGAGTTCCATTAGAATCTCATTGTGCAGTGGTCAAAAGTCTATGCCGAAAAAGAGAGGAAAATGGAAGGTTAGTTTGCTTGAATTTATCATTATTTGGTAGACGAATTGACTTGTATTTCGTCTTCATGTTTTACTTTTCTTGGGAAAAAATTCAATAGACAGTAACATCTTCATCTTCATCTTCATCTTGTTTTTGGCGGCCACCTGCGGGACAAAGTGTAGGGTGGTAAATGGCGAAGAAGAAAAAGAGGGAAGTCGGTTTACAATAAGACACAAACATCTCCATCTTTCGCTTCATTAACAGAGAACATCTTCCTTCACGCCAATTTTAAATCATGTCAGTTTTAATATCTATGTATTCTTGACTAGTCTGATAAAGGCTATGAGTGGATATGGAAATCGCATGGATTTACACGGCTTCTTTGGATATCTAATGTCCACAAGTCAACAGGTCAACCTATGCGTTAAATTGAAGTCGACTTACAATAGATAGATATATCATCATCTTTCACTTAATTCACGTCAATTTTAAATCCCGTCAGTTTTAAGTCTTTTGTTTTTGGCACACAAAGTCTACAATCTATAGCTGTTCTCACACGCACAAAAAAATAGACATAAATTGTGGAAACCGTTGTTTTTCGATAGAATTTAAGTTGTGATTATTAGTTCTAATTAGAAACATATTTATTTCATGGATATTTAAATTTAAAAATAAAATAAAATTTGTCTAAAGTTAGTCTGTTAACTATTGTTTTTCGGACAATGATTATTAATAATTAAATTAAATTTAAGGTATAACTATTAATTTTATTTAGAGTGTTTTTCACATGCCATGGATAGCTTTGGTATTTATGAATTATTTTAAATGGTTAGAATACTATTTGTGTTTTTAATTAATTTATAATATAGGTATAAATTATAAATTATAAACAAATATTTAAATTATAATTATAATTAAAAATATATATTTATTATAATTTATTTATGATCATTAATTAGTGATTGTATTATTTAACTAGTACTTGCACTTAAAGGAGGTTCAAGGATTACATAGATAGAAAAATATATGTATGCTAATATGTTATAGATTATGTGTTTGTGCATGAGTGCATATGGATGCAATGTGGTGCAAGTGTTTGAATTAACTAATTAATAATAAATGCTAAATAATTAAATGAATAACTTAGACAAATCTAGATTTTTAAATTATCTCTTTTTGAAATATTTGCATGCAAATTTAAAACATAAAGCAATGCAAAGAAAAAAAGAAAGTTGCCATCAAATTGGCAAAAAAAAAAATTGTAAATGAAAATAGAAGTTCTCATCTGATTGAAAAATCAATACTTATTTGGCTTTTACATAATAAGTGATATTTTGGAGGCTTTCACCTAATATTTTGTAAGCTTTTACCATTAAACGACAATTAATTTACCATTTAACAAGAGTTGAAACTTTTAATTGTTTTGATTTTTGAGATTAAAACAATATTTTTTCAAATAAAAATAAAATAATTACTTATCATTATTTAGTATTTACAACTAATTGTTTTTAATTTTTAGATTAAAATAATATTCTTTCAAATGAAAATAAAAATTAGTTATCATTTATTTAGCACTTACTATTAATTGTTTTGATTTTTTAGATTAAAATATCATAAAAACATTGAAGATAAACATTGCAATTAATATGTTGATAATGGTAATAATTAACCAAAATCTTATAATATCTAATCCAATTAAAATCAATAGTTCAAATGCAAATATGAATAGGCATGACATCAAAATTACTACAATGATGTCATCCATCTCAAAACTCACTTATAATGAATAAATATTTTTTACATATTTATAATGTTATATAATTTTTTTAATTAGTACTTATAAATTTGATTATAGACCTACTTTCAAGCATATTTTATATAGTAGCACTTGCACCTAAAGGAGGTTCAAGGATTATGACGATAGCAAATTGTATGTAAATATGTTAGAGAGTATGTGTTTGTGCTTGGATGCAGCTACAAATTCTAGTTGCATGTAGTTGGATTAGACAATTAATAATAAGTGCTAACTAATGGAATGAAACAGACTTAGACAAATCTAGATTTTTTCCTTGAAGAAATTAAGTATTATCTATTATGAAATATTTGCAAACAAATTTAAAATATAAATCCATACAAATGAAAAAGAAAGTTATCATCAAATTGACAAAAAAACATTGTAAATAGAAATAGAATGTTCCCATCTAATTGTCAAATCATATTTATCTAGCTTTTAAGTGATAAATGAGATTTTGCAAGCTTTTACTATTAAACGGTAGGTGAAACTTTTTTTTTGACAACTCAATAGTGGTTTTCAAGCATGAGACTTGTTTCAGGCTCAAATCTCACACTATATGTAGCCTATCGGCTAAATATGTACTAGACATGTTAATGGGAGTACTACAAACATCTATAAATTAATTAAATGTGAGAAATTTTGGTTTGTTATGGTGTAATTAAAGTCTTGAAGGACACATAATTTTATATAGGGTGATACAAACATGTGTAAATCATGAGTGAAGTAGATATGAGTTTTGGGTCATTTCAATTTATAGCTTTCTCATTGCCCTAATTTCTTGTCCAACACTTCAAAATTAGATAGTAATTGTCTTTAAGTGAGGCAATCTCCTAGATCTTTTTTATATCTCAATTTCACATAAAAAGATTGGTCTCATCATATCTTCACAAATTAGGATTAAGGGACTTAGTTGTATGTTTTTTGTCAAATATTTTGTGATACATTGTATTTTTTAATTTATCATTATGACTAGTGGTGAGACCTTATCATATGATTGCTATTAGGCTAGAATATTTATCCTAGAATTGTATATATCATTTTAGTTCCTGTAGAATAATCCACATGCACCAATTTGGTCTGTGAGCTTATGCATTCAACTTATACAATTTTGGTCACCTACAACTTCTTCACACCACTTTTTTGAATCTAATTTCACAAAAAGAGTAATATTAATAAACCCCTTGGAGGATTTTGATAGGGCAAGATCCTCTCCTTTGGTCAATCCATGAAGATATGATTTAATGGTTCTCAAACAAGGTTTGAAGATATGACAAATAATCATGTGTAACTATTGATGTCATGTTAATGTAACACTCTAAAGATTGTGCAATTTTTGTAACATAGTTAATGTACAGTATTGACATCATACCTACAATACCCTTGAGTCTATAATTAAGTGAGAAAAATGCATAGTTATTTTTTCTTGTAATTTCCACTCTATCGGCTATTCTTTCCACGCTTGCTTCCTAAACAATTTATTAGGGAAATAGCCACATGTTATAAGTAGGTGTTTTATAACTAAGAAATTTTAGAGGATTAATGTATAACAAGAGGAAAAAATAATTTTTTTTTACCAAAATGTAATTACAGCGTTTCCTTTTCCATACATTGTGTTGGTTTTGTTGGAGCTCTTAAAAGTCGGATGGATCTTCCTCTCCTTAGGTCTAGTATGCTTCTTTGATAAACCCTTATCCTCGTGGGTAAGTGGTGTTCTTTTATGTGAGGGCCTAAAATGTTTTAAATCTTGGTTGACCTGCTTGGTTAGTCATCAGCCTTTTAAGCTATCCTTCGAGCCATTCGACACGTCAGTTTACCGGCCCCATTGGCACGGTGACCAGTTACCTTTTCCTACCACATGAAACCCTTTCCTAAGGTTGGGTCATAAACTTAGCCCAGTGACTTACATCTTAAGTCACTAACCCTTGTGGCCACATCGTTGTCAAGTCATCCATTTAATGCTAAGATTGCATAATGTGTAGATTTCCTAAATTCGAGGATCAGGGAAAAGATCTCGACTGTACCTTGCCAACCTACAGAAATTATATGATAGTAGATTAAATCTAGCAAGATCAGCATGGAGGTTACGCGTGTCCATGCAATGTGTGCGGGACCCAATTCCCACAACCGCTCCCATGGCCCGATGTATTCAATGAGCAGTTGTGATTAAATCTGCCAGAACGATCTCCACCATTCCCCGCTAACTCACCAAATAAAATGAACAATGGTTAAAATGCAGTGAGATCAATGAAACCTCAAGAGGGTATGTGCAGGATCATCATGGAAAAAATAGGCCCTTGAGTGGCAAAAAATTTAGAAAAATCAGAGTTAGACAACTTGATGTAAAAAATTGAATAAGTTATCTATATTATTTCAAAAATATGTAAGAATAGAATCTGTAGTAAATTGAATCTAGTTTCTAAACTACTAGGTTTTTCTATTTGGTGAAAATTTGAAATTTCAATGCGGTAGTACTTAAATTTCAAGGAAAAATAAGAAGTAGGTGTCTATCGACCACCCTAACCACAATAAAATGATAATATTTTTTATAAGATTTTAGATATAAGTAAAAGAATCATGTCTAGATGTGATGCATATCTTTTGTAATTTTTTCCAAGTAAATAATTAATTATGAATTTTTATTACAACTTTTAAAAATATAAAATACTGTATGTCGACCAACTTAACTTGGTCAAAATTAATGTTTTTTTTTAATCCTATAGTATGTGAAGCATAGAATGTGATGCATGTTTTGGATTCAAAAATGTGATCTTGTTTAAAAGTTATAGATGTTTTCAATCAACCTATCAATCGGGACTTTAGTCGTAATTCAAATAGAAAATGAATAATAATTATTTATTAAATTCAAAGTAAAGCATAATTTATATTGGTGGAAAGCTAAGAATCTCCTTTAAAAACCCTTTTCGTTTTATCATTTTTTTATTAGAAAAAAGTCATCAGCCACATACCCTACACATAGCCATCATATTGCCACTTTTTGGCCCATCATGATCCTACACATACCCAACACCTGTCCCCAATCGCTCGGACCATGGAGCCCACATAGACTAATGGTGTCATCCAACACGACTATAACTAATTGGTTGAAAGTACTTCAGCGAAGCATCGCTGGAAATCAAAGGTAGTCAAACGAAGGTGGGTTGTCCGATCTTCCATTAGGGAAATCAGTCAACGGCTAGCATTCAAAGTTGGTGAAGTAACATGTGATAGCCATTTCTTCTCAGTGATACCAGCTTGCATTAATGGTTAACACCCTGCAAAATGATTGATTCAATCTCAATTCATGTGGAAATGCTAATACTGGTAATCATGAAAGGTAATCCATGGATTCCCATGCAACTGGAAATTAAATGGTGCCAATACACTTGCCAATAAGTTACCAGGGTTGTGCATGTGTGGTGAATATTAAGTGTGAATTCCATTGCTTCACTCAATAAATATAGCTGAGATAACTGCTTTTCACATCGTTATCATTTAGTAGTTGGGAATTTTCTGGTATGTGAAGTTGACATAGGACAAGATGAGTGAACCAGTGTGAAGGTCTATTTGATTGAATGCCCTGGGGATGGGTGTGAATGCAGTAGAATCTAATCTCACTTTGCAGGTGGGTACTTCTACAAAGAAGCCCAGACTAACACCTAAAAGATGTATTCAAAGACTGCAATTTCAAGTCTTTGTCGTAGGAGGAACAAAGGATAGAGGAAAAGGTCTAGCGCACTCTTTGATTAGATCCAAGTGGAAGGTAAGATATGGAATTGGCTCTTACGGGTGCCAACATTCACCTATCAACCTTACAAGTAGTTCCTTTGATAGTGGCACTGAGACTGACTCAACCTATGGTCGGTATTTGGCCATGTTAAATGATGGTTTACCCTCTGACGAGGAGGTGATATCGGTGGTGCCATTGGTTGTCAAGACTCCTAGCGGACAACATGGAATTTTGCTTGGTAACAAGAAGAAAGAGGAAGAGGTTGAAGTATCCTCTTTTCCTCTAGAAACAACAAGGAGCGGTCGTGTCTACCGTGGATGTGTTGCTGGTGCTTGTGGGGTGGTGGGAAATTGAGTTGGTTGTGTGTGTGACTGTAATTTTTTGTGTTGATATTGGTTGTAGTGGTAGTCTAGTTGTCTTGCATGTGTAGCATTTTGGTGGTAACTAGCTTTTCTCTTCTTGGGTGGCAGTCATATTTTGGTTCTTCCCCAACTATATTATTTTGTGAAAATTTGACATGTGGGGTTTTGGAACGAAGGAAAATGCAGTTAAAATTCACATGAAACGAGAATTTTTTTCTGAAACTACATCTGATCCTGAAGCTTGTCACTTCCCTTACATTATAAAAGGGAAACCAAGGCTCATTTTGAGGAGGGGATGAAAAAATATTAGACTCTGGCTAGGGTTTTGGTCGAATGTATGCAGTATAGATAGGAATAGAATAGTTTGTCATTTTTCAAGCAATATGAATGAACTTATGCAAACACCTTGAAATGTTTATCAGACATGATTCAAGTATAACTAATATATGAATATATTTTTGATATATCTCTCTTATTCTGAAAATTTGGGTGAATTCTAAATTGAAGTATCAACGGAGTTTCAATTCTCCTTTGAGTATTCGTTCAAAGGTGTGTCTTTGCTCTAGGTTTTGATTCAAGGAATCCATTAAATACTTAGATGGGGTCATCAATTTACATTTATTTTCAAAGAGTTTGATAAGTAGTGATTTGTTAGAATACTCGAGCTCCATAATGCAAATTATTATGAGAGTAAATCTATTTCATTATTGGGTCATCTTTGTTCTAGAAATTCTTGCATTTGTGACTCCATTTTTCCCAATGAACAAGACATTGATCTGTTCCTAAATGATTTATCGAAGGTGTTAATCAAGCAATCATCTAATGACCAATTCAAAGCTAGGGTTTAAATTCATCAAAAATTCATTAATTCAAATACTCATGTATGTCAACTCCCAACAATAATTTCTTCATTATGATGAATGGGTAGAATATTATTTGGAAATTAGCCAATTTCTTAGTAATTGATGCACAATTATCCTTCATTCATCTATGATCTATGTAGTGATGTGTTCAATATAGCTAAATCTTGAATGAACACACTAGGAATACCCTCCTTGGTTTCATAGAGCCTAAAGCATAGAAGATCACAGTCTTTGGCTAGATCTTCTTAGTTGGCCATTCATTTCAAGGGTCTTGAGTATAGGAACCAGCTATTCCTTAGAGATATCTTAGGTGTACTAGAAAAAACACCAACAGAATGGCAACTTTGTTGGGGAGTTCTTATTTTCCAAAGGCACAAATACAAAGTGCAGGGTCAAATGATGATTTATTGTGAATGTTCTCAAATTATTGTACCTGGTCTATGATTTATTTACAGTTGGCATTAAAGGATTTGAAGGTGACTCTATTGTGGAAGGTAGCCCGAAACCTTGATTATTTTGTAAAGAAGCTTCATCTTATTTGAAGTTTTATCCTCTAAAGAAAGGTGCCAACTCTGACTCAAACAACCTTTTTAGGTACATATCAGTTGTTCAGATCCTATTTCTTAATGATGAGAAGTACTTCATAGCTGCCAACATCCAAGTACTTTTTAAGAACTTAAAAGTATTTTGAGCATTTTATAAATATCATCATATTTTTCCAATGCCCGACATGAAATGAATCCCTAAATAGGTGATTTAACACTAGATCAGGGAATATTCAAGAATCTTGAGAATGCTTCTTATATGTAAGATGAAATTTCTATAATGAAGGCAAGAAGCATGTCATATTGTAGATCTTAGATAGCTTTGTAAGGATATTTATGCTAATATCTTGGGATTATATTTGTGAAAGGAATTGGAGTAGTGTGGGATAAATTGTATAAATATTTTAGAATTCCTTATAAGAATTAAGGGTAGGTTGTCAATTTGTGCCATCTGGTGCAAATATGAATAGAGATACACAAGTCAAACAATTTGGACCTACCAGGATAGCTTTTGTATGGATAGATACAGAGCCATCAACTTTGACAATATTCGCGGCTATTTGAATGTTATGCCACCTAAGGTTAGGGATAAGATACCAAGGTTTGTTGGTGAAAATTTTGAAATAGAAAATGAGCATCTACAAGAATTTTTAGATGTAATGGGTGATTATGAGGTGTATTTTGAAGATATAGTGATGAAACTTTTTGTTCAATCATTGAGGGGAGATGCAAGAGATTGGTTCTCTTTTTTACCCATTGTCTCCATAAGCAGTTGGAATGAACTTAAGGATGCTTTCCTTGAGTAGTTTGGTAATAAGCTCAATCCAAGTGTGGTAAGAAAGAACTTTATGTAGATCCATATAAGTAAGGATGAGTTGGTCCCTATTTTCAATCTTATACTTTCAAAGGCAGTAAGAGATATCCCTGAATACATAAGACCGAATGATGCTAAATGTTTGGTTGTATACTTAGGAGAATTTGACAAGAATATGGGCTTCTTGTTGAGAGATAAAGAGCCCACAACCTTGCAACAAGCTTATTAGGAAGCAGTAAATATTGAAAATAATTTGAAGTATTCAATTATGAAGAGATTCACAGTGACCACTCTGACTTGTTTTGATAATGTCCAAGCATTCCAATTGGGTAAATTGAAGAATAAAGGTGTTCACCAGGATGAGGGCCCTTTAGATATTGTGCTTACATCCTCTGCAGAAAGTTCAGAGCAAGCATCAACCTCTAGCCATCCAGGCCAAGGAGGGATGAACTTGATGTTATCTATTGGGAGATTGTATGAAATAAAGAGGATTACAAATGAGTCAACATATGATTTGTTTTCAAGGTTTTTGGACATTGTAGTGGAAATTCCTACAGAGTTTAGGCCAACTGAGTAAATATGTATGAATCTATTTTATGAGGCTTACACATCAAGATCAAGCCAATGGCCTAAAGATATGAATCCCCAAAGCATTAGTCAAGTGGTGGAATGGATAAATATGGTTGAAGAGGTCAAGCATGGTTATGTGTCTCCCACTTCTTCTCACAATTCAAAGAATGATTGTCACAATGAGGATAGACAGAGATTAACACTACCAGACCCACAAGGATCCTTGGTACCAAGACAATTAGCCATTGAGTGTTGTCATTTCATAGACCGTCTAAATATAGATGCACCTGGCAGTGATGAGGATGAAGAAATAGAGTGTGAAGCCAAGGAGGTCATTTATTATTACCCCCCTCTAAATGTCTTAAGCCATGAGCTTGTACAGGACATGCATGAATTGACACAGAGGAACTATGTTAGAATTAATCCTATGTTACCTGGTAATTGTGATACTCTTGGTTCCTATGATAAAGTACAGGTAGGGATTTAGAGGGGAGGAGTTGAATCTAAACAATCTTCAGTTGAATGTGATCCCTCTTATAGACTTGAGATTGAATCCATAGCTTCTAGTAGCGGGTATGTCAATAGCCTGGAAGGAATTTTCTTCCTAGGAAATGAACAATTCTCTTCATGTGAAGAATTTTTAGAATATGGATCAATTGTTATGAATATGAGTGATGAAGAAGTTGGTGACTTTGTTTCCCTTTGTTCCTCAAGTGACTATAATGACTTTGAATGCTTGGAAGGCCAAGGTCAAGGGATTCTCCATGATGTAGATGATGAGATACATCCAATTATGTCCAAGATATGAAAAAACTCTTTATTTGATGAGCCTACACATGATGCTGAAGGTATTAAGAAAGATTTTTATTGGTGTAGGAGTAATCCTCTATTTGAAAACTACCCTAATATATCTTTTCTTGACAATTCTAGTACACATATTGTAGAGGACTTGTATATGTACCAAGATGGCAGTGCCTTTGAGAATGTTAGCCTTGATTTCATTATCTATCAGCTAAAAGAAAAGTCTAGTGGCATAGGTATGGTGAGGGTTTTTTGTCAGAATAGGACATAACAAGTGGTCCATAAGGATCATGATAAAGGTGATTCTTACCTCTAGGAATTCCAGAAGGATCATGTTTGATGTGCTAAGGAGGATTGTGATGACTATATGGTTGTGATATTGTTGATAAAGGATATGTAGATGCTTTTGGTTGGTCTCTTACAACCACTCATGATATGTTCAAAAAGGGTGTTGAATTGTTACCAACCTATGATATACAGTATATCAAGAAGCAGAATGAGGAAGAAATTTTTCCCAGGGCTGATCAAGGGATTAACCAAATGGAATGCATGAATGTTCTAATAAAAGGGGATCTTGCTGATCAGTATGATGTTGTAGTGGAGTTTTTTGTAGATGCTCCTTACCTTCTAGATATGATTGTGGATTTCTTTTCACCTATGAAGGACAATGTTGATGTAAGATACATGAAGGAGGTATATGGTTCTTTTCCCCTATCCCTAAATTTATGAAAGAATGCTCGAAAATAAGTCAAAGTGCTTATGAAGCCTACAATTTTGAAGAATAGTTTGGATATAATACCACACCTCATTATGATGTTGAATATGAGAATTTTGTATTTTTAATACAATCTGATGAATCGATGATGAGAAGGTGTAACTTTAGCAATGATACCACAAATTTTATGGTTAATATTGATTGCAACAAGGTTAGACACCTAAAATTGCATAACATGTAGGAGAATCTAGTGATTGTGAGATAGGCTAAAGTGTTTGACAGAGGTAAATACAGCCCTTAAGTTTCAGAGGCCCTCTGCCTCCAATTTAAGGATTGAAGCCAAAGGTTCATATGAGGCTTCTGAAAAGAATTGCATTGTATAGTTCTATAAATTTTTGTACATAGTGTTGGGTGTGTTTTCTTCCTGGTTGTGTCTCCTTGCCTTGTCCGGGTAAGCCCCTCTTTTGGCCCTTTGTCGTTGTTGGAGCTCTTAAAGCCTGATGGATCTTCCTCTCCTTAGGTCTGGTATGCCTCTTTGATAAACCCTTATCCTTGTGGGAAAGTGGGGTTTTTGTTTGTGAGGGCCTAAAATGTTTTAATTCTTGGTTGACCTACTTGGTCAGTCATTAGCCTTTTAAGTTGTCCTTCGAGCCATCTAGCACATCAGTTTACCGGCCCCATTGGTGCAGTGACCGGTTACCTTTTCCTACTGCATGAAACCCTTTCAAAAGGTCAGGTCATAAACTTAGCCTAGTGAGCTACATATTAAGTCACTAACCCTTGTGGTCACATCACCATCAAGTCCTCCATTTATGCTAACATTGCATAATGTGCAGATTTACCATATTCGAGGATCGAGGAAAAGATCTCAACCGTACCCAACCAGCTCGCAAAAATTAGATGACAGCAGTTTAAATCTAGCAAGATCAGTGTGGAGGTTACGTGTGTCCATGCAATGTGAGCTGGACCTAATTCCCACTACTACTCCCATGGCCTAGTGTATTCAATGAGTGACTATTATTAAATCTGGTAGAACGATCTCCACCATTCCTCGCTAGCTCACTGAATAAAATGAACGATGGTTAAAATGCAATGAGATCACCGAAACCTCGACACTTGTCCCCAATTGCTCAGACCGTGGAGCCCACACAGAGCAATGGTGTCATCTGACATGGTTATAACTAATTGGTTAAAAGTACTTCAGTGAATTATCACTAGAAATCAAAGGTAGTCAAACGAAGGTGGGTTGTCCGATCTTCCATCACAGAAATCGGTTGATGGCTAGCATTCCTAGTCAGCAAAGTAACATGTGACAGCCATTTCTGCTCAATGTGACTAGCCTGCATTAATGGTTAACACCTTGCAAAATGATTGAGTTGATCTCAATTCACGAGGAAATGCTAATACTAGTAATCACGAAGGGTAATCCATGAATTCACATGCAACTAGAAATTAAATGGTGCTAGTACACTTGCCAGTAAGTTACCAGGGTTGCACATGTGTGGTGAATATTAACTGTGAATTTCATTGCTTCACTCAATAAATATAGCTGAGATAATTTCTTTTCACATCATTACCATTTAGAAATTGGGAATTTTCTAGTATGTGAAGTTGACAAAGGACAAGATGAGTGAACTAGTGTGAAGGTTTGTTTGATTGAATGCCCTAGGGTTTGGTTTGAATGCACCAGAATCTTCTCTCACTTAGAAGGTGGATACTTCTACAAAGAAGCCCATACTAACACCTAAAAGATGTAGTCGAAGACTGCAATTTTAGGGTGTTTTCGTAGGACGAATGAATGATAGAGGAAAAGGTCCAGTACACTCTTTCACTCAATCCAAGCAAAAGGTGAGATATGGACATGGCACTTACAGGCACCTACATTCACCTATCAACCTTACAAGCAGTTCCTCTAACAGTGGCACTAAGACTGCCTCGGCCTATGGTCGATATTTGGCCATGTTAAATGATGGTTTTCCCTTTGATGAGGAGGTGATATCGATGGTGCCATTGGCTGTCAAGACTCCTAGCAGACAGCATGGAATTGTTCTAGGTAACAAGAAGAAAGAGGAAGAGGTTGAAGTATCCTCTCTTCCTCTGACAAAAACAAGGAGCAGTCGTGTCTATCGTGGATGTGTTGCTAGTGCTTGTGGGGTGATGGGTAGTCGAGTTGGTTGTGTGTGTGTGACTCAGTTTTTGTGCTGATATTGGTTGCAGTGGTGGTCTGTTTATCTTGTGTGTTGCAGTAATTGGCGTTTCTCTTCCTGGGTGGTGGTCATATTTTGGTTCTTCCCCAACTATATTATTTTGTGAAAATTTGACATGTGAGGTTTTGGAACGAAGGAAAATGTAGTTGAAATTCAAATGAAATGAGAATTCTATTTTGAAACTGCATCTGAGCCTGAAGCTTGTCGCTTCCCTTACATTATAAAAGGGAAACCAAGGCTCATTTTGAGGAGGAGATGAAAAAATATTAGACTCTGGCTAGGGTTTTGGTCGAATGTATACATTATAGATAGGAATAGAATAGTTTGTCATTTTTCAAGCAATATGAATGAACTTATGCAAACACCTTAAAAATTTTATCAGACATGATTCAAGTATAATTAATATATGCATATATTTTTGATATATCTCTCTTCTTTTGCAAATTTGGGTGAATTATGAATTGAAGTATCAACAGTGTTTCAATTCTACCTTAAGTATTCATTCAAAGACCTGTCTCTGCTCTAGGTTTTGATTAAAGGAATCAATTAAATACTTAGATGGGGTCATGAATTTACATTTATTTTCAAATAATTTGATAAGTAGTGATGTGTCAGAATACTTGAGCTCCATAATGCAAAGTATTATGAGAGTAAATCTATTTCATTATTGGGCCACCTTTGTTTTACAGATTCTTTCATTTGTGACTCCATTTTTCCCAATGAACATGACACTGATTTGTTCCTAAATGATTTACCTAAGGTGTTAATCAAGCAATCATCTAATGACCAAGTTAGAGCTAGGGTTTAAATTCATCGAAAATTCATTAATTCAAATAATCATGTATGTCAACTCCCAACATTAATTTATTCATTATGATGAATGGGTAGCATATTATTTGGAAATTAGCCAATTTCTTAGTAATTAATGCACAATTATCCTTCATTCGTGTATGATCTGTGTAGTGATGTGTTCAATATAGCTAACTCTTGAATGAACACACTAGGAATACCCTCCTTGGTTTCACAGAGCCTAAAGCATAGAAGATCACAGTCTTTGGCTAGATCTTGTTAATTGGACATTCATTTCAAGGGTCTTGAGTATAGGAACTGACTATTCCTTAGAGATATCTTGGGTGTACTGGAAAAAACACCAACAGGTTCTCCAAATTGAACTAGTCCAATGAATCCTATAGACTAGCCACTTTCTAATGATCAAATTCAATGGGGGATTTAGCCAACTGACAGGAAATTGAATTAGAACACATTTCCCCTACACTTCAGGCTCTGTAAGACCTAGGGGGGTGACCCTTTAGCAACATATAAAGATTCAAACACACAATTAATAGGATATTGCTTAGTAAATAATGTTCTAATAGAATAATGCTGAGAAACATAAAATATCACTCAGTATTAGCTAAGTTATTGAGTGAATTTCACTAACCAGCATAGAGAACATGGAAAATACAAGTACTCACAGAATTGAAATGATTTATGATTCAAATAATTGGGACCAAACTAAAAACAACAAAAGTATGATAGTGGACAAGTGCCAAGAAAGGGGATACATAGTCATATAACTAGCATTCATCCTACAATGTTGAACATGCTCTGAAGATCTTTGCAAATGTCATCACATTGTGACAACTAGACCACTGAAGCTTTATCTAATAATTATTCTTATAAACCCACTTGAAACACAATACTCCTATCACATTTGTTGAAGCAATTACACTATCCCCTGAATAATAGGCAATAATAAAATGCAACTTGTCATTCATTAAAGAAATTACATCATTCTCAGAACATAAGGCAACAAAAAATGTAACTCAAATGCAACAAATGTGCATGAAAAGACTTAGACAATTTTATTATTGAATCCAAAAGAGCATTTGGTGCAGGAGCACTTGGCAAAGTTCAAGGTTTATTGAAGTTTTGTTTGAAGTTCTAAATTTTGTTGTGTTGTGTGAGGCCATTTTAACCATCTTGCTTGTGGTTGAGGGTTTTTTTTCCCTAGGTAAGAAGTGGTGAAAGTTGAATAAGCTTTGGAAGCTTACCTTGTTTGTTTTCAAAACAATGGACCAAAGTTGGAAAACACACTGTGTTTTACAACACTAACCTTTTGGTCATCCTTAGGCTCGATAAAAGAAACCTAACTATTTCCAAGCCTATTTAAGGGATACCTCAACCCTGGAGTAGGGTTGGAAGTGAATAAGAGAAAAACAACATTCTAAGTTATAATCTCTGAATTATTGAATCTTGGCAGACCTTTTATGGAATAGCTTGCTATAGTTTTGATCTGTACAATGTATTTTTGGTTGTATTCAACTATTGTGTAAGGTTTAGAAGTTTATTTGTTGCATTTATAAGCATTTGTTGTAAATGGTTTCTTTATGCTCAAGTTCTGGTTTGAAACAAACTGTATTTTTGAAAATGTGGTGCTAGAGCACTTTTCCTCTGTACAAACTGTAAGGACCTTTGGAAATAGTGCCTAGTCACTATGCTTGTAAATATTTTAATTTGTAGGTTTTGTCTGAGTTCATTGGATGCTAGAAAATTGATGCCCTAGGCTAGCCAGAGTAGGTCCGGTTGGGGCAAACTTGGAGAAAAAGATTCATAACTTGCAGGGGAAATGAGATTTTTGAAAAAAAAAAATTGTGAATTTTCTTGAGGGTCTTATTTATTCTTGGAGGTCAGGAGGAGGTTCTAACAAGTCATTTGGAGAGAGAACTTCTTGACAGTCTGAAAACAGCTTTGAAAAGCCTTAAAACCCTAGGTTTTTTACCATATTTGTGTTTGAGCAGTGTATGGGCAGTGTTGTTCTTAACACCCTAAAAATCCTTGAGGTGTAGGCATGAGAAGATCAAATTCTAAACAAAGAACCTAAGTCCTTTGGTGGGTTAGAAGGAAATTGCAGTTTGACTTTGTTGATAGGCTTAATTGGGGCCCAAGACTACTAGCCTTTCAAAACCCTAGGAAGGGATTTGTGGAAGCGATGGTTAGTGGGAGTCTTGAGAAGGTATAAGAACCCTAGATAGAGTCCCCTAAAGCTGTTTAAATGTGTTACACCTCTGCAAGTTATCAAGATGAATGTGGAGAGAATTTGGTCTTAAAGGAAGAGTAAGGGCCAATGGAGAGTATATGGCGAAGCGCCAAGGTTAGCTTGGTAGAAGGGAAGCTTGTTGATGGAAGAGGGGTTGGGCAGAAAAACTAGGGGCACCTAGTCATGAGTAGGGGCCTATAGGTTAGATTGGTGAAGCAAGCACCAAGGAGGTCTTACAAGGAAAGGCCAAGAGTAGGAATTAGTGATTGATTCCTCCAACCCCTCTCCCTATCAAATTGGTATCAGAGCAAGTTAAAGATTTCAGAAGCATTTTATATGTCAGAGGTTGAGTCTAGTGATTCTTCCACCATGGTTACCAATGAAGAACTAGCTAAGATGGTTGAAGGACAAGAAGAAGACAATAGGCTATTGAGGGAAAGAATAGCCCAACTTGAGGCAATAGTGAGGAGTGCACAGTTTGAGGGAAGAATACCAAAGGAAGAAGAGATTGCAGAGGAAGACAAGACCCCTACACCTAACCTTGTTTTGAAGGAGGAGCCTTTCTTGAAGGCATTGAAAGCTTTGAGTGGGAAAGCACTTGAAGGCATACCACTGTTTAGTGGAAAAATGGAACCTGATTTAGTCATGGACTGGATAGAAGGCATGGAAAATCACTTTGAGTGTGATGGAGTCACTGAAGCACAGAAGGTGAAGGTTGCTAAGTCAAGATTAAGAGGATCAGCCTTGACATGGTGGAAGTTCATTTAGACAAAGAGGGAAAAAGAAGGCAAACAACCCATATCAACTTGGAAAGGAATGGTTGCTAAGGTAAAGGAAGCCTACATGCCAGATGACTATGAGATTCAATTGCACAAGAAGAGGAAAAGTTTGAGGCAGAAAGACCAAGATGTAAACACTTACACTGAAGAGTTTCAAAAGCTATGCATGAGATCTAATGTGATAGAGGATGAGAGTCTCAAAGTGGCTAGGTATTTTAATGGTTTGAAGTGGAACATTGAAGAGGCGATGGCTCTACTAAGTCCTAATACAGTACACCAATGTTATCAGTTGGCTATCAAGATTGAGGAAAGGAACAAGAGGAAGCAAGATCAAACTTCTAAGGGTAGAGGCAAAGGCAGAGATCAAAAAGATCAAAGAGGATAGCGTGGTGGCTACCAAGGAAGAGGCAGTGACCAAAGAAATCAAGGTGAGTCTAAACTCATAGAGCATGGAGGTGAAACATCTTCTAGAGGAGGATATAATAGAGGTAGAGGACCTCAAGGAGGTTCAAACAGAGGAAGAGAAGCAGGCAGGAGAAATTCCTATTTTGCAAACATGAAGTGTTATCATTGTAACCAACTAGGTCATCATGCTTATAGGTGCCCAGAAAAAGCTTCCTCATCAAGCAATGAAAATAGAGTGGCTTATGCACAAGAGGACACCATGAGTCCCAAAGCATTTGAGATCAGTCATATAGAATCTGAGGTAGGAGAGAATCTGATGTTTAACAGAGTTTTGATCAGACAACCGGTTAAAGAGGAACCAAAATAGAGGAGAGCTCTATTTAGAGTGAGGTGCAAGATACTTGGAAAAGTGTGCAAGGTCATAGTAGATTCAAGTTCAATAGATAATATAATCTTAGAGGAGGTAGTAACTAAACTGAAATTGGAGAAGGTACCTCACAATAACCCCTACAAGGTCACATGGCTAAATAAAGGGCAGAGTGTTTTAGTTAATGAGCAAGTAACGGTGGAATTTTCAATTAGAGGCTATAAAGACAAGTTGGTTTGTGATGTATTACCCATGGATGCATGCCATCTACTACTAGGTAGACCATGGCAATATGATAGAAGTGTTATGTATGATGGGAAAGAGAATACCATTTCATTCAAAAAGGATGGAAGAGCCTTCAAGCTGCAGTCACTGTAAGAAGAAGATGAAGGACAGTCCAAGACACCTAACATCATGTTGAGCAGTGGTAAGGAGTTCCTCAAGGACCTACACCAAGGGAATGAAGGATATGTGGTTGTGTTGCAACCTAAAGAGGAAGACAAAACTAAAAAGACAGTCTTACCAGAAGCAGTCCAAAGGTTGCTTGATAAGTACAAGAGTATTAGTGATGGTACACCTGCAACTTTGCCACCAAAGAGAGAAATAAGTCATAAAATTGACTTCATACCTAGAGCCTCATTGCCTAACAAAGCAGCATACAAACTAACACTAGAGCAGAACCTAGAGGTAACCAGGCAAGTGCAAGAATTATTGGATCAAGGATTGATTCAAAAGAGCATCAGCCCTTATGCAGTGCTAGTAGTTTTAGCAACCAAGAAAGGAGGTAAGTGGAGACTTTGTAATGATTCTAGGGAAATAAATAGGATCACCATTAGGTATAGGTTTCCTATTCCTAGAATTGAAGACTTGATGGATTGTCTTGGAGGTGTTTAGTTCTTCAAAAAGTTGGATCTCAAGAGTGGGTACCATCAGATCAGAATTAAGGATGGTGGTGAGTGGAAGATAGCTTTTAAGACAAATGATGGGTTATATGAGTGGAAAGTGATGCCATTTGGCCTCTCAAATTCCCCTAGCACATTCATGAGACTCATGAGTGAAGTACTTAAGGATTTCACAGGGATCTTTGTGGTAGTATATCTTGATGACATACTGATTTTCAGTAAGACAGTAGAAGAACACTTCAAGCATGTGGAGATGGTTCTTAGAAGGTTGCAAGAGGAGAAGTTGGCAATCAATCTTGAGAAGTCTGAGTTCTTCAAGCAAAAGCTTGTGTATCTAGGTTTTTTAGTGTCCAAAGGCTCATTAAAGATGGATCCAAGCAAGGTGCAAGCCATCCTAAACTGGCCTACACCAACCACAGCAACAGAGGTAAGGAATTTTCATGGGTTGGCTCAATTCTATAGAAAATTCATAAGGAACTTTAGTGGCATATGTGCACAAGTTCTAGACAAAATCAAGGGTGGTTTGAAAACTAAGTTTAAGTGGACTCAAGAGGTTGATGAAGGGTTTGAGAAACTGAAACAAGAAGTGGCAACTCAACCTATTCTATTATTGCCTAGTTTTGACAAGTTGTTCACTGTTGAGTGTGATGCAAGTGGAGTAGCAGTAGGAGGAGTACTTAGTCAAGAAGGTAGGCATGTGGCCTTCTTTAGTGAAAATCTCAATGAAGCCAAGCAAAATTACTCTACCTATGATCTAGAGTTATATGCTTTAGTGCAGTCCCTTAGGAAGTGGAGGCATTATTTGTTACCCAAAGAGTTTGTGGTCTTTACTGATAACCAGGCACTTAGTTATATCAACACCCAAGAGAAGTTAAGTAATAGGCATTTGAAATGGATGGAATACATCCAAGCTTTTACTTTTACCATCGAGCACAAGAAGGGACAAATGAACAAGGTGGCAGATGCATTAAGCAGGAGATTGCTGACAGTACAAGAGATACAACTAAAGAGCATTGGATTAGAGAGTTTCAAAGACCTCTATGGTGAAGATGAAGACTTCTCAGAAGCTTACAAGGTATGTTCTAATTTTGAGAATCATTTTCATAGCCAATATTTTGAGGATACATTGCAAAATGGATTGTTATTTAAGGGTAGTCAGTTATGTGTTCCAAGAGGGTCTATGAGGGAAAATATGATTCAGGAAAAAGCATAATGGCAGTCTTAGTGGGAATTTTGGCATCAATAAGAATTTAGAACTAGTGCAAAGGTTCTATTACTGGCCTAAGTTGGCAAGAAATGTTAGAAAATATGTGGAACAATGTGTTGTGTGCATGAAAGCTAAGGGAAGAGCTAGCAATGCTGGTTATATCAACCCCTGCCCATTCCTAACAGACCATGGGAGTGTGTGAGCATGGATTTTGTGGTTGGCCTTCCTAAGACCAAGACTAGTTTTGATAGTGTTTATGTTGTGGTAGACAGATTTAGCAAGATGAGTCATTTTATTCCCTGCAAAACTACTCATGATGCTAGTTACATAGCTCACCTTTTCTTCAAGGAGGTTGTAAGGATCCATGGCTTGCCTCTAAGCATTGTTTCTGACAGAGATGTGAAGTTCATGAGTCACTTTTGGAAGACTCTATGGAGCAGATTGGGTACCAACCTGTCTTTTGGATCAGCTTACCATCCTCAGACCGATGGTCAAACAGAGGTAGTTAATAGGGTGCTTGGTAATCTTTTAAGGTGCTTAACTAAATAATATGGATAGACATGGGATATGGTTATTTCCCAAGCTGAATATGCCTATAATGACAGTGTAAATAGAACCACAGGGAAGAGTCCATTTGAAGTTGTGTATGGGATGCACCCAAAAGGCATTTGTGAGCTCAGAGACCTTGGATCTATGGAGAATCATAGGAGTGGACATGTAGAAGACTTCACTTGGACCATGAAATAGATTCAGGAGCAGGTCAAGAAAACAGTCACAGCAGCAACCCACAAGTTGAAGGAGAAAGTTGATTTGTCAAGGAAGAATGTACAATTTGTAGTAGGGGACTTTTTCATGGTCCACCTTAACAAATCCATATTGCAGAAGGGAACGTCAACCAAAATCCAAATGGAAAGAGTGGGACCATGCAAGGTGTTAGCCAAGTATGGCAATAATGCTTACAAGGTGGAATTACCAGCAGACCTAGGCATATATCCAGTGTTTAATGTGACTGATTTGATCAAGTCTAAGGGGTCAGTCATTGACATGGATCAAAATAGCAGGGATATATTCAAGGATGTTAGCAACATGACACTACTTACTCTAGACAAGCTACAAGCAGAGAAGATTTTGGGGTCAAGAGTGAAGAAGGCTACAAGGCACAAGGTGTACATGGAGCATCTTGTCAAATGGAAGAACAAGCATGAATTTGAAGCTACCTGGGTAGAAGAAGTAGACTTTAAGAAGTAAGGAATTCATGAATTAATAATATCTCCTTCCAATCATTAGTGCTTGAGTTGAGAGGGGGAGAATGGTGCAGGAGCACCTAGCAAAGTTCAAGGTTTATTGAAGTTTTGTTTGAAGTTCTAATTTTTGTTGTGTTGTGTGAGGTCATGTTGACCATCTTGCTTGTGGTTGAGGGTTTTTTTTTCTCCCTAGGTAAGAAGTGGTGAAAGTTGAATAAGCTTTGGAAGCTTACCTTGTTTGTTTTCAAAACAATGGACCAAGGTTGGAAAACACACTGTGTTTTACAACACTAACCTTTTGTTCATCCTTAGGCTCGATAAAAGAAACCTAACTATTTCCAAGCCTATTTAAGGGGTACCTCAACCCAGGAGCAGGGTTGGAAGCAATAAAATTTGGTGAAGTTTTGTGTGAATAAGAGAAAAACAACATTCTGAGTTATAATCTTTGAATTATTGAATCTTGGCTGACCTTTTATGGAATAGCTTGCTATAGTTTTGATTTGTACAATGTAGTTTTGGTTGTATTCAAGTGTTTTGTAAGGTTAAGAAGTTTCTTTGTTGCATTTATAAGCATTTGTTGTAAATAGTTCCTTTCTGCTCAAGTTCTGGTCTGAAACAGATTGTATTTTTGAAAATGTGGTGCTAGAGCACTTTTCCTCCGTACAAATTGTACGGCCCTTTGGAAATAGTGCCTAGTCACCATGCTTGTAAATATTTTAATTTTTAGGTTTTGTTTGAGTTCAGTGGATGCTAGCAAATTGATGCCCTAGGCAAGCCAGAGTAGGTCTGGTTGGGGTAGACTTGGAGAAAAAGATTCATAACTTGCAAGGGAAATGAGATTTTTGAAAAATTCTTGTTTGTGAATTTTCTTGAGGGTTTTAGCTATGCTTCGAGTTTAGGAGGAGGTTTTAACAATTCATCTAGAGAGAGAACTTCTTGACAGTTTGAAAACAACTTTGAAAAGCCTTAAAACCCTAGGTTTTTTACCATATTTGTGTTTGAGCAGTGTACAGGCAGTGTTGTTCTTAACACCCTGAAAATCCTTGAGGTGTAGGAATGAGAAGCTCAAATTCTAAACAAAGAACCTAAGTCCTTTGGTGGGTTAGAAGGAAATTGTAGTTTGACTCTGTTGACAGGCCTAATTGGGGCCCAAGGCTACTAGCCTTTCAAAACCCTAGGAAGGGATTTGTGGAAGCGATGGTTAGTGGGAGTCTTGAGAAGGTATAAGAACCCTAGATAGAGTCCCCTAAAGCTATTTAAATGTGTTACACCTATACAAGTTATCAAGATGAATGTGGAGAGAATTTGGTGTTTAAGGAAGAGTAAGGGCCAATGGAGAGTATATGGCAAAGCACCAAGGTTAGCTTGGTAGAAGGGAAGCTTGTTGATGGAAGATGGGTTGGGTAGACAAACCAGGGGCACCTAGTCATGAGTAGGGGCCTATAGGTTAGATTGGTGAAGCAAGCACCAAGGAAGTCTTACAAGGAAAGGCCAAGAGCAGGAATCAGTGATTGATTCCTCCAACCCCTCTCCCTATCAGCATTATAGTTCGACTATGGAGACAATTATCAGCTAAAATAAATATGAAAGCATAATTTAGAAAACACACTTTTAGATTAATGACTCAATTACCATCATCCTAGCTTTACAATCTACCCAGAGCTTATTCCTACCTTGCAAAGCTTTTAGAAATTAGAACCTAAAATCCTTTACAATGAGAGAAGAATTAGAAGATATAGAGAATAGAAAGCTCTAGAAGAAATTCAAGAGTTGATCCGAAGATGCAATCTGGAATCTTCATTCACCATTGATCATTAAACTTGCAAAGACTCTCTCCTCTCTCTGCAACAAACTTATATTGCCTCTCAAATTTTGTCTTTTCCTCAGTTATTTGGCAATAGAAAATTTGACCATGTGAGGAATTTCACCATTCACCAGTTGTGTGAAAAATTTGCCTCTACGCGTAGAAGCTTCTCATTTATGTTCTTTATGTTGCACCTTATTTTCTTTTCTTAAATTTTTTTTTTAAATCATTGAGTAACATTTTACTCATATTCATGTATTTCACCTAGCAACATTTTAAATATTTTCCCACCAGAAAATTTGATATAGGCCTTTACCTTTTAATTACCTATGTTTCACTTTGACCTGGACAGACAAAATATCTACCTCATGTGCCCATTATTTTACTTTAGCAAAGTAAAATATTTTCTATTCTTCAACACAAAATTATGTTTGCTCACAAAGTGAATATTAAATTCACTGGCAAATAAAATGTTTACCCGTGCACATATTTTGCAACCCAGTTGAAATATTTGATTTTCACCATTTTCACGAGAAAAACATATTACCCATATTTTCACTTCAATGAACCCAACACAAAATCTTCACCCAACTCCTTATTACACTTTACCTCATCATCTTTAAATATTTCATTTAAAACACTTCCCGTGAGTATTTTAATTTCACTTTACAAAAGTGAAAAATTAAAATAGTTGCATTTGAATATATAAAACTCACATTGCTTTGTCAGGCAAATGAAATAAAAATTTATGTGCAGCCACCATGGGAGACAAAATTTAATTAGGCCCACTCTTGCACATATTAAAACCTTTAACATTTTAAACATGATGGCGTTTAATATTTCATCGGGCCTCCCCTTTAAAATATCTATCCATGCACGAAGACTTTACCTAGGTCCACACCTGCCACGTGTCAGCATTTCGGTGACCCCACAGTGATTAACCGGTGCATATTTTATATCCACGAGCTCACGGAGAAAGCATGGGATTTGATCTCCTTGCTTTATCTAACTTTCACCGGGCACATTTAATCTCATTAAATGCTTTGCTTTTGAAAGTGAAAAATGAAAACCTTTAAAAAAAAATAAAGCATCGAACCTTTATTTCCTGTCGGGAGCACCATCCATGTGCTCTCTTCTCGCCAGCCCTGTGGCATTAAATTGGTGAGCATTTTTAACCCGCGAGCTAGCAGGGAAAGGTCCAGATTATGTTGCATTTGTACCCCTCATTCTCCATCGTTGATCTTGTTTTCTCTTCTTTTTGTGCCCTATTTTTTGTTTGTCGTTGCTCTATTGTTTTCTCGTTCCTCCCAACCATGGTGGCAGTGTTCTCCATTTATAGCTCCTTCTCTAGTTCAAGCCTCCTTTTATTTTCCTGTTCTAATGACAGAGAATAGAACTCCTCTATCTTTGATGCTTTGATGGATACCCACACCTTACATTCTATCTGTTCAAACAGTGAGAGTTTTATCTCTTGTATGTCCATCAATGGAGAACTATCGCTAGTTGGGAATTTTCATTTTTACAAAGAAGTCACCATGAGCAATGCTGTGAACTTTGAAGCTTTTCAAAATTTTCTTTGAGAGCGTCCATCCAATGGGATGAAAGAATTAAAATTCATTTTTCCTCCTATTCAAATGTTGAAAATATTTATGCCCTAAAATCATTTTGAATTTTTTTAAATATAAACATTTAAAATGTTAGAACTAGGCAAAAATTTAATTCCGCCTACAAGCCAAATGGAGAAATTTCACCGCGAGCAAACTGGGGCACCTGAAGCCATGAAATTTTGCGTCGGGGCATAATCAATTATTTAGAAAAAACCTATTTCCTCTAATTTTTCCCAGCCATTAAAATTTAGGTACCTCCTTTGTAAACTGGCCCACGGGACATGTTAGCTGCCACAAAAATACATTAAAATAATGTATCATATTACCTCCGATCTTGATGAAAATGGAGCTGTAGAGGTTTTAGACCAAAAAAATAAATGAGTTGTCATTAGAATTGCAAAATTTGAAAATTTTTAGAATGCCATTTTTGGCCCTGTTGCGATCATAAAGCAATTAAATAACTCATTAGAACTTATCCTGGAGGTGTGAAACTGAACAAGCGTGTAGATATTTGACCCAAGAATGGAGTGCAAAAGACAACTCAGAAAAAAGTGTCACGAGGTCAAAGATATTAATCACCAAAGTTTCCTACTTAGACTTTTCTGCAACTATGCTTGTTCAGAAACCAATTAAAACTGATCAAATCACCTCTTTGAAAAGTTATCAAATCAACTCCTGGCAAGCTGCCACTGGACGTAATAGCTCATTTTAGTGTAGTGAACACATGTACAAGAGGTATTTTCTTGAATCATCTCCCATCAAAAGATATTGAAGGTCAAAGTTGACCTCCCTAAAAGGTTTCTAAAAATGTAGGTGCAAAACTGAATAAATTGCATTTGGTTTTTACCTATTAAAAATAGAAAATCTCATCATGAGGCTCTAAAACCTGACATGTGAATTCATCTAGGCATGGAGAACTGAGAGCAACAATCATTTTGACCTGATAGTCATAGGGTTGCAAAATACAAGCTCAAACGGGAGACAACTTTGCAAAACTGAAAGTTTGCAAACAGCAGAATAGTGTGAAAACCCTCTAGCTTCACTTTTCAAAACCTTGACAAAACTTATTATGGGAAGCTAAAAATTGATATGCATATTCAAATATGACACATGAGTGGGTGTGAAAAGGGGTTTTGAACGAAAATCAATAGGCATCAAATTGCGACCCTCCAACGTAGGTCATTTAGGAAAATTTGTTAGGTGCACTTTTGAAAGTGTAGAGGCAAATTTTTTGAAATGGGCACTTCAAATTTGCAAAATTTGAGAGTGCCAACAGTGGCTCTAACTGGGGGTGTATGCCCCTTGTGGGCATATCAAGATTCTAGATCTCTAGGTAGTAGACCAAATACTGGGTCCATTGGGTGTCCTCAAACTACTCCTTTGTTCATTCTTTTTTTTCAACTTCATCTGCTGACCCCAAGCCACCAAATGAAAAAGGGGTATCAATACTTTCCTCTGTCAAATAAAATTCTATAAAATGAACTTATCTCCCTCAACTCATGCTTTCCTCTATCAAACCATAACAACATAGGTGATTGCATCCTTGCAAACACAAGCATCAGGTCACCTTCATGCAAGAGGAAACTTGTTCTCTATTCAGCTTTATCATCAAGCAGAAACCAAATTGCATATGCCACATCACTGCCACTCTCTTCATTTTCTGATTTTGTATCAAGTGGCAACATTTGAAAATGGTGATCAAGACCATATGAAAGCATAGTATGATCATAACCATATGCCTAATTAAACATGTTGGTGCCTCCTAACAGGAAATCACATACAACATTATTAACATATTCATAATCACAATGCATCTAAAAGTCAGACATACTCTCAAAATGTTGATTATCATGTGGCAATAGCTGATCATGCTTATCATATAAATCATTTTCAAGTTGAAAACAAGTTGCTTTGGTATCTTGCACATTGCCACATTCGATGAAATCTCCTTCCAGCTAACAAAAATAGCACTCACAATTTGCTACATGGCTGGTACAATTAGGCTCAATCTGATTACTAGTTTTCATATCAAAGGTAAAACCATCACAAGAACTTACCAAAAGATCTTGCTCATCATGCAAACTATCTCCAAGTGTATTCAAAGAGATACACTCATGCATTGACATACTCTATAATTGTTCTTCATCATGCTGGTATAGAGAGTCATCAAAGATTTTTGACCTATCCTCATCTATAGTCACCTTGTCATCTTCTAAACCTAAGATATCATCATCTTCAACATCCCAAGCTTTCTCAACAATAAGTAATTTTGGTTCAGAAATACAATTTGATTTCTCATTGAAATCAACATCAACATTCACATTCAAAGACTTATGACTAGGCTCATACAAATTATCAAACAAAGACTTGTCCAAATTTGCATTACAATCTTCAAAGCTTGGTTCATTAGATGCACAAAACTCATGGTCATTTGTTGCTTCAAACTCATCAAAACAGATTTCTAAATTTGCATCAGCATGCACACTATCATACTCATCATACAAAGCATCATAACAATCAAATGGTTGCTTTCCTTCATTCACATTATCATCATCATCATTAGTTGGTTCATAATTGGAAAGAGAATCAGATTCACATACATCATACCTTGCACCATGAAAGCCATCATCATTGTCAAAAACAATATGGGCAACACAACAACTGAGAGTTGTTCACATGTGTATATTTTTTATATTGAGTGGTCAATAGATCTGAAATTTGTTCACTGCTCAATAGATCATTGCTCTGATCCATTCTTTCAACCACTTCCTCTTCTTGACTTTCACTTGAATTGGATGCATTATCAAACTACAAATCAGGGTAACCCATGATGTCATCATCTTCAAAGTCTGAAAACTCAATGGGTTGATCATAAACTAGATTTCCCCAATCATAGGAGATTGAATTGCTCACAACATTGTCAAATGCATTGTCACAACCTATCATAGAGAATAGCTTGTCTATTTCATCTTTCTTGCTTACTTCTAGGATATCATAATAGTAATTCACATCCCTTTGCATTTTAGCATTGAGTTGGGTGTCTTCATTGAGCTTGTCACTTTCATCCTCTTGAGGATAGATACTTAAATCTTCACCATTAAACTGAAAATCATGAATGATCTCTTCATTGCAGCTGCCTATGCCTAATTTTTCAACTTGAAATTCATCGCATACCTTTTCACTTGCAAATGATATAATGACATTCTCAGGAGCATTTTCTAAATTAGAAAATTCCTTTGTCTCATAACAGAGACTTGTGTCAAAGCTACATTCAACACATGTAGAATTGACATGATCAATTATACCATCACCTTGTTGATCACATATCTCTTCTTCAAAGAGTGAATCCAATTGATATTCTTCTTCATGTTCTTGGCTCAGAAGACTTAGCTGTTGATTTTTGGCTGGGGCTTATTTTTTCTGCAAGTTGTCCAAAGACAACTTCCTCATTATTGGATGATGCATCATTCCTGTCTTCTACATTCTCAAGTATGCATTTTTTTGAATTTGAATTCCAAATCATCTATAAATGTGTATGCCATCTGCATGCTCAATATTCTAAACTCTTTTAACAGTGCGCTAGATCCTTCTTCAAAGGCTTCAAAATACATATGGATACAATTAGGAGTACTAGGTCTGAAATTTTCTGGGATTAGGGACAAGGCAACAACAAATCTATGACTAAAGTCAATTCTTGACTCTTCATCTTGTTTTCTAATTTTCTTTAATCTCATGACAAGGTTAGAAGGGTTTCTTGAAAATTCCTTTCTATAAGAAGCCACTAATTTATCCCAACAAGGAAATGACTTCTCAGGAAAGCTTAGATACCAATCTCAAGCTCTTGCTTCAAGGGATCTCACAAAAAATCTTATCCACATATCTTGATATTCAAATGGATGTTTCTCCATGAAGTTGGAAAAAATTTTAACATGTCCATCTCCTTTACATACATTGAATCCATTAAATCTAGGCATCTTCTTGTATACTTGAGCTGACATACTCTCAATTTTGTAATCAACCCATGAAAAATCTAACTGAGCATGCAATGGATCAAAGGAATTGAAAAAAGGTGTGTTGACTTGGCAAGCAGATACATCATGATTATCTCTTAATCAGACTTGTTGAAACATTCGGTGCCTTTCATCCATCTCTCTAAGTCCTCTCTCAATTACAACTTCCCATTTTGGACTGAACCTAGATTTGCTAATCCTTGGGTTCCTATCATACTTCTGAAGTTTCTTGACAATCTGTCAGATGGCTTGATGATCCATAGATATTTTCAAATTAGGACTCAACTAATTGTGCATAAACATGACCATGACCAAATAAAGGATCACTAGGACAATTGCTGACACAAGAAAATGGATGGAAATCTCTAAGATATACAAATGCATTCTAACCATCCAAACTAGAAAATATATTTGAGCACTAGACAAAATTCTTTCAATGGAACTGCAATTACATTCAATAGATCTAGCAAATGAAAGTGTGAAAACTTAAATTTACTAATCTTTCCCTTTTATTAGTGCTAAATCACTAAATAGGGAACCAAAAAATTTCCTAAGAAGTTCAAATATGGTTTTCATACAAGAGTTTCTTGAAAACCAAAGGTGAAGGGTACTTGGAAATGTTGCAACTACTACAAATTATTCTAAAAATTTGTAGATCTGAAAATTTTCTTCCAATCTTCAATAGGTTCCTCTAACAAAGTTGCCACCTCTCTTTTTAGAGGACTGAACTTCAAACAACAGGAAGTTCTTTCACACGTAAATTCATTTTTGAGTTCTTTTCACCAGCATAGCACCACAAATCATGAAAATTTATGGTTATCTACAACAAATGTCTCCTCCAGGTTTGAATTCCTCTAGTATTGGAACTAAATTCAGAATGGAAAACAATAATATGACTCTATAAAAATGATATGACTCTGCTTCTAAACAACTTGCAACTGGAGAATGAGAATTATCCCAAGTAGAGTCATCATTTTGTTGGTTCTCCAAATCAAACCAGTCCAGTGAATCCTATAGACTAGCCACTTTCTAATGATTAGATTCAATGGGGGATTTGGCCAACTAACATGAAATGGAATTATAACACACAATTAATAGGATATTGCTTAATAGATAATGTTCTCACAGAATAATGCTAAGAAAAATAAAATATCACTCAGTATTGGCTAAGTTATTGAGTGAATATCACTAACCAACATAGAGAACATGGAAGATACAAGTACTCACAGAATTGAAATGATTTATGGTTCAAAGAATTGGGACCAAACTGAAAACAACAGAAGCATGATAGTGGACTAGTGCCAAGAAAGGGGCTACGGAGTCATATTACCAGCATTCATCCTATAGTGTTGAACATGCTCTGAAGATCTTTGCAAATGTCATCACATTGTCACAAACAGACCACTGAAGCAATTACACTATACTCCTATCACATTTGTTGAAGCAATTACACTATCCCCTAAAAAATAGGCAATAATAAAATGCAACTTGTCATTCATTAAAGATATTACATCATTCTTAGAATAGAAGGTAACAACAGATTTAACTCAAACTCAACAAATGTGCATGAAAAGACTCAAAAAAAATTATTAGTAAATCCAAAAGAGCATTACAGTTCAACTATGGAGACAATTATCAGCTAAAATAAACATGAAAGCATAATTTAGAACACACACTTTCAAATTAATGACTCGGTTACAATCATCTTGGCTTTACAATCTACTCAAAGCTTTTACCTGCCTTGCAGAGCTTTCAGAAATTGGAACCCAAAATCCTTTACAATGAGAGAAGAATTACAAGATATAGACAATAGAAAGCTCCAGAACAAATTCAAAAGTTGATCTAGAGATGCCATCTGGAATCTTCATTCACTATTGACTTGCAAAGCCTCTCTCCTCTCTCTACAACAAACTTATTTTTCCTCTCAAATTATGTCTTTGCATCAGTTGTTTGGCAATAGAAAATTTGACCATGTGAGGAATTTCACCATTCACCAGCTGTGTGAAAAATTTGCCTCTACCCATAGAAGCTGCTCATTTATGCTCTTTGTGTTGGACCTTATTTGCTTAAATCTCAAAAAAAACTTTTAAATCATTGAGTAAAATTTTACTCATATTCATGTATTTCACTCATCAACATTTAAAATATTTTCCCATTAGAAAATTTGATATAGGCCTTTACCTTTTAATTACCTGTGTTTCACTTTCACCTGGACAGACAAAATATCTACCTCATGCATACATTATTTTACTTTAGCAAAGTAAAATATTTTCCCCTCTACACTTTTTAATATTTGTCTTTTATTCTCCAACAATATTAAATTCATTGGCAAATAAAATGTTTACCCGTCCACATATTTTACAGCCCATTTGAAATATTTGATTTTCACCATTTTCACGGGCAAAACATATTACCCATATTTTCACTTCAATGAACCCAACACAAAATATTACAATTTTCCCCATCATATTTAAATGTTTCATTTAAAGCACTTCCCATGAGTATTTTAATATCACTTTACAAAAGTGAAAAATTAAAATACTTGCATTTGAAATGAAATAAAAATTTATGTGCAGCCACCATGGGAGACAAAATTTAATTGGGCCCACCCTTGCACATATTAAAACCTTTAACATTTTAAATATGATGGTGTTTAATATTTCATTGGGCCTCCCCTTTAAAATCTCTATTCGTGCACCGAAGACTTCACCTGGGTCCACACCTGCCACATGTCAGCATTTCGCTAACCTCGCGGTGATTAATTGGTGCATATTTTATATCTGTGAGCTCACAGGAAAGCACCAGATTTGATCTCCCTGCTTCATCTAACTTTCACCGGGCACATTCAATTTCACTAAATGCTTTTCTTTTGAAAGTGAAAATGAAAACCTTTGAAAAAAATTAAAGCATTGAACCTTTATTTTCTGTTGGGACCACCATCCACATGCTCTCTTCTCGCCAACCCCGCAACATTAAATTGGTGATCATTTTTAACCCACAAGCTAGCAGGGAAAGGTCCAGATTGTGTTGCATCTGTACCCTCATTCTCCACCGTCGATCTTGTTTTCTCTTCTTTTTGTGCCCTATTTTTTGTTTTTCGTTGCTCTGTTTTTTTCTCATTCCTACCAACCATGGCAGTAGTGTTCTCCATTCACAGCTCCTCTAGTTCCAACCTCCTTTTATTTTCCTGTTCTAATGACAGAGAATAGAACTCTTATGTTTTTGATGCTTTGATGGATACCCACACCTTACATTCTATCTGTTCAAACAATGAGACTTTTATCTCTTGTATGTCCATCAATGGAGAACTATCGCTGGTTGGTAATTTTCATTTTTACAGAGAAGCTGCCATGAGCAATGTCATGAACTTTGAAGCTTTTCAAAATTTGCTTTGAGAGCGTCTAGCCAATGGGATGAAAGAATTAAAATTCCTTTTGCCTCCTATTCATATGTTGAAAAGATTTATGCCCTAAAATCATTTTGAAATTTTTTAAATATAAAAATTTAAAACATTAGAACTAGGCAAAAATTTAATTTCACCTACAAGCCAAACAGAGAAATTTCACCGTGAGCAAACCGAGGCACTTGAAGCCATGAAGTTTTGTGCCATGGCATAATCAATTATTTAGAGAAAACCAATTTCCTCTAATTTTTCCTAGCCATTAAAATTTAGGTACCTCCTTTGTAAACTAGCCCCCGGGACGTCTTAGCTGCGACAAAAATACATTAAAATAATGTATCATATTACTTTCGATCTTGATGAAAATGGAGCTGTAGATGTTTTAGACCAAAACAAGAAATGATTTGTCATTAGAATTGCAAAATTTGAAACTTTTCATAAAGTTATTTTTGGCCTAGTCATGATCAGAAAGCAATTAAATAACCCATCAGAATTTATCCTTGAGGTGTGAAACTGAACAAGTGTGTAGAAATTTGGCCCAAGAATGGAGTGCAAAAGACGGCTCAAAAAAAGGAGTCACAAGGTGAAATATATTAATCAGAAAAGTTTCCTACTTAGACTTTTCTGCAACTATGCTTGTTCAAAAACCAATTAAAACTAATCAAATCACCTCTTTGAAAAAATATCAAATCAACTCCTAGCGAGCTGCCACTGGACATAATAGCTCATTTTAGTGAAGTGAACACATGTGCAAGAGGGATTTTCTTGAATCATCTCCCATAAAAATATCTTGAAGGTCAAAGTTGACTTTCCGAAAAGGTTTCTGAAAATGCAGGTGCAAAACTGAATAGATTGCATTTGGTTTTAACCTGTTAAAAATAGAAAATATCATCATGAGGCTCTAAAACCTAACATGTAAGCTCATCTAGGCATGGAGAATTGAGAGAAGCAATAATTTGGACTTGACAGTCATCCAGTTGCAAAATGAAAGCTCAAACGGGAGGCAACTTTGCAAAACTGAAAGTTTGCAAATAGCAAAACAGTGTGAAAACCCTCCAGCTTCGCTTTTCAAAACCCTGACAAAAATTATCGTGGGAAGCTAAAAATTGATATGCACGTTCACATATGACACATGAGTGGGTGTGCAAAGGGGTTTTGCATGAAAATCAACAGGCATCAGATTACAACCCTCCAAAGTAGGTCACTTAGGCAGATTTTTCAGGTGCACTTTTGAAAGTGGAGAGGCAAAATTTTTGAAATGGACGCTTCAAATTTGCAAAATTTGAGAGTGCCAACACATTGCAAGTATATAATTTCATATTCACCATATAAAAAATGAATGTTTGTCAAGGTATATACAAAAAAGACTACTAGTTCCTCGAAAGTAATTCAAGACCAATATTTAATAGCATGAAGTTGAAACTAAAGTTTTAATAGGCTTGAGTATAGAGTCCCACAATAGGTCACAAGGGATGCCACCTAAGTTGATATAATCAAAATTTTGATTTATAAGCTTGTAGACATTGTCTTGTAGGTGTTCTCTAAGATCTTGGCCCAATCATCTTGTGATCTATTGGATAAGTTGGTATGTCTAGTTTAAAAAGTATAAGCCTAACTCAAATGTAAAGAATAAATATGTTGACCATGTGGATATGCTTATGACAATCAAATTGAATAAAAAGAATTACATTAACGGTAAAGTCATAGAGACATCACAAATACATTTTTACACTATAATGTTCAACTCAAAATCAATTTTACTCGTACATCAAGATTAGAACTAAATTACTTCAAATACTGGATGTTATTGTCATGAGATTAATGATCAAAATGATGTAAGTGTTTGATTTTAATCACCATGTACTTACACTATTGAATAACCAATTTTAAAAAAGGGTTGTATATTCCTTAAACACAAAATTGTCTCTTTTTGTAAGGAATGTTATGCCACAAATGTCATTTATAATTAACAATTGCATCAACAAGAGATTAAATCTTATCTATTGTGAGAAATGATTCAAAGTAGTCAAAGTAACTTTATCCTATTCTAATGTCACACTTATTGATTCAATTCCACCATGTCCTAATGTTCTTTACACATTTGGGCTTCTCTTTCTCAATCAAGTATAACATTATGGAATTGGAATTTTGTTACACATGTTGGTCTATTTTTTTCCATTACTCAATCAAAAAAGTAAGTTTTAAACCTTTGTTATTCAACAACTAATCCAATATGGAATGAAGTTGACAATATTAGAAACCTCAACCATAATGATGACCTCGTTGATTATCATGGTAAGCTTATCACCTCTACCAGCTAAATTGGAATAGGCTCCAAAATCACTTACTACTAAAATCCCCCACATAATAGTGATTTTGATGTTAACGAGAGGTGTGCCAACATAACTAGTTAAAGAACAGTTGATTGATGAAAAACAAATTAAAAAATAAGAGATAAAACAAAAGATTCAAGACCTTTTCATTGCTTCTTACAAATCTAAAGCACTATGGAGGTTACTATTTGCAGTACAATACATATTTTCTATGTTCATTAATGTCATAGTTCTTAAGATGCATATTTGTATGCTTCTCTTTTAAAATTTGTTATGGAAAATCCACTTACCATGATTGATTGAGATGGGTTTGTACTACCTTTTTAATTTATATGTCTTAGGTGCAAGAAAATATAAATCCTTGCATCTTCTCCAAACCTTTGTCCATTTGGTTGAAAGGGAATTCTGATAACAAAAACCAAAACTAGTTGTTTCTATATTGCAATGAATTGCTTGTTTTATGAAAACTTGGGAGTAAAATAGCTACGAATTCAAAAGTTAGGCATTAATATGATGAGCATCGTTCTTAGGTTAGCATGAGTTTCTCTTTAGACTTTAAGTCCTCTGAGATTCGTTCACTTTGGTACTATGTATCCATTTCATTTTTTTGGTTGGGTTTATTCTTGTCCATGCATCCTCTTTGTACATACAGGGTGCTTAAAAAGAAATCAATGTAACTTGCAAGAGAGTTGAAGTTTTTATTGATGACAAGATTTGTGTTCCTATTGCAGTGCTAGTCCATTGGTCAAGTAGACTATGATCTATGTAGAATATCAATTTCTTTTAATTGGCCCATGACATTACACAACATTAAACATGGTTTTCTATAAATTGTACCATGTATCTTCATAAGTTGAGATTATATAATACAAGACATGATTTTTACATGAGATACAAATTAAATGAGTGTAACTTTACAAGCAATGACATTTGGGAAACCATTTATAGTTGTTTTGAATGTGGTAGGGACACATATCAAAGGATGAAGAATTTGCAAAAAAAAAAAACATTGTAGTTGAGATTGTCTAGGGGATATGCTTGAAGAATGTTAAGCCATAAATAAGTTTTTTTTTTTTTAAATACTATTTGAAAAAAATACTAAGAAAAATGGGGTTGTGAAGAAAGAAGCCTTCGTGGGCCTACGTGCATTACTTAACAATTTAACGATGCCTAAGTTGTGTGTTATCCTTGCTTTTACTTGCAAATTTTTTATTTGTCATGACTTTTGATGTCTCAAGACATACCTTTTGTATGTTGAATTTTTTATATGTTTTTTATAAGATAAGCAGCATTTACAGGGTGTTGTACCCTTTACATAGAAAGCCCAAAGGGCAAAAAAAGAAGCTAGTTCAACCTAGAAATGAACTAGGAAAAGAGGAAAAACCTCACAGAAATAGCTAACAGGCAGCTATCGAAACACAGACAAGGACTAGAGAACCCCAGAATCTGAGGGGACTAATCTAACTCCCTTAACCCTAGGCCACTAGTGAGACTTACTATTTTATTATATAGAGATATCACAAGTTTTGAGGGTTCGTTAGAATTTATTGATATTAGTTAAGTTGATTTGATCAATGTAGAGTATTCTATAGACTATTATTGAATGCTTGATATCTTATAATACTGAATGTAGTAGAATATACCTAAAATTTTGATAACTCTCAAATCATTGAAAATTTCAAGTATGACATGTAAATATTGTAAATATCAAATAAATATTATAGATTATTGATAACTGACAAATTTTTAGTATTATTATAAATTTGACAAGTATAAAAACATATTATGTAATGTTGATAATTGGTAAATCTTAAATATTATTATAAGCAATGAAATTGTATGCTATGGAGTAAAGAAATGATTAAGTGGATTGTCTAATTTTAAGAGTGGTGATATATAATGTTGAAATTTTTCAAGCAAGAGAGAGGGACAAAATGTGAACCTATTTTATACCTTTTATTATTGCCTTACATTTATCTATGTATTTTCCAATATATCTTAAATGTTACAAGTCTAGTGGTAGCTAAAAGAAATTAGCAAAATATTTTAGCAAAAGAAGGAATCCATTAGAGGGAAGTACATGACCATGTTAGGAAAAAAACATGAATAATTTTCTCAAATATTGCATTAAAAAAGTAACATTTCTTAGCTTGGCACTTATGAATTGATTTTAAAATAATAGAAAAGACATACCATATGTATTGCACAAATGGCCTTGCATATGTGTTGGTTGAGCATAAAGAAGTTTCTCATCAAGTTCTACATATTTTCTAGCATAACCTATAAAAATGATTAGTATAGCCTAACCTGCTTTGATACCATATTAGAAATTGGGATCTAAGGATACTAATCATTATAACAAAATATTAAATAAATAAAATGAGAAATATAAAAGCATAGATTTTATGCATTACACAAGATATACATGAGGGAAAAAATAGGTAAAAAGTCATAAAGCATCATTTTATTAAACAATTATTAAAATGGTCATACTTTCACATGGCCAATAATACCTCATGTGCATAGTGATATAATTTAATATAAATTATCCAAATTTTTCACCTCTCAATTGAGAAGGAACCTCCTTAAATATAGGAGAAAGGGTGGCATAACTGTAACACCCTTCCATTTTGGATCTTTTGATCGGCAATGTTTTTCCTTGTTATGTGTTTTTGTTATGTTGTGACTTTGGTACTTGGTTGTATTCGATCACGACTGTTAAGCAATGCGTATGTGATATTTTGATGTGATGGAATTTTACTCTGATATTATCATTATGTCATTTTTTGAATTACTGTAGCAGTTATTTAATTAAAAATGCCTCATGCCTTTATTATATTGTTGATGTTAGACTCGTCAGTTAAAAAGTCTGCATTGGTGAAGGGGATGGGATTGTATCACTCGCTTGCGAGTGCCCTACAATTCTGAGATTTCCTTTTCACGGTGTATTTTATTTATCATATATATGCATGTTTGATATACTCTTTGTTTGCAGATTGACAGGTATAGGACATCGACTCCACCTGATTTCACAGGTTTGAGTATGTTCATTGACCAACGGTAATCAATTGGGATATAGTAGCTAGGTTTTTCGTGCCAAGTCATCACCCTAGTCATAGTGTGTCGTCGAGTGGTCGTCAGGTTAGTTGTTTTGATTTGGTTCATTCCTCCTTGATTATTTATTTAATTTCTTATTATAAAGGTTATTAAATGACGGGTGTAGTTAAAGTGATGACTAAATATATCTAGTTGTAATGTTGAAATGTTATTTATTTTATTGATTAATTTAATTTAATTAATAAAATAATATAATCTTGGATTAGATTTAGTTATTGATTAAGTTAATGGTGATAAATTAAATTAAGTTAGTTGTTTTGACATTATTGGATATTTAGAGTTAAATTGAAAAATGGAAATAGGTTTTAAATTGCACTTTTTGAAAATTAATAAGTAAAATAATTTCTTTTCAAAATTTTGAATTCTTTTGTAAAAATAACTTTTTAAATGCATGAAATTTCATTTCAAAAGTAATTTTGTTTTAAATTTCAAAAAAAAAGAAAATATCTCCAAATTGCAATATATTTAATATATATGAGATATTTATTTTAGGGTTTTGACAATTTGGGAAAAATTATATTTGAGCAAATAGAATTTCATATAATGTTTTGGGGAATTTTTCCAATTTGGGGAAAAAAAAGTTTTGTTGTGGCTTTGTTGGATTTGAGGAAGAAAGTTGAATTTCTTGGTGGGCTGGAAATAGATTTGGAAGCACCATTTGAATCCTTCTATCTTTGGAGAAAAAAAAAATCAGGTTCTTCTTTGATTTTTGTTTCATTTTGAAAGAGTTTTAAATCTTGTTATGTTGTTGGAAAATTTCTAAATGTTGTTTGAAATTCAAGGAAAAACCATGTTAAATCTTGCTTCAAGACTTTGAAAAAAAAAAAAAAAAAAACCTTTGTTTGGGAATAATATTCTTCAAGAAAAGATTTCAATTTGGGTTGTAAATGTTTCATTTCTGGGATTTATTTGCTCAACTGGACATATAATTTTTTATAAATTTAGATAAAAATATGTATATAGGGAAAATAAAAATATATATACTCTCAAATATATACTTTTTATATTTAAAATTGTTGTTGAAAACCTAATTAAAATATTGGGCGGATTTTAAAAAAAATCTACAATCGTTTTTATAAAAAAAAGAAAAATAATAAATTTTAAAAAAATTGAAGTGTTGGGGGTTGCTGAGGGCTCACCCCACAACGCCGCCCATGGGCGGCACTGTGAGGGAGCCGTGCCCAGCGCATACCCCAACCGGATGCCACCAACAAAGGGACAGATGTGTGTAAACACACGCCGCCCCCTTTGTTTTCGACTGTGTTTACACACAGTCGCCCCATTCAATGGGGTTCGGATGTGTGTAAACATAGCGGATCCAACACATGGCGTGTGGCTCGAGGATAATGCGAGTGGTCTTTTTCTTTTTCATTTTTTTTATAATAAAAAATATTTATAATATTTTAATATTATATTTTATAATATTAAAATATTTATAAATAATATTTTATATAATAATTTATAATATTTAATATATTATATTTTATAATATTAAATGTTGTGGAGATAAGTTTAAAATATATATTAAAATGTTGATTTGATTAATATCATGTTTTTATGCAATTGGGGAATTTTAATTCAATATGCAATAGTCGAATTAGTGAATTTATTTTTAAGATAATATTTTTTTTGGAAGAACAAATATTGGATTTAAAAAGTAATATGTTTTAACAACGAGATTAATGGATTTTAAAATGATTTATTTTACAAAGGAGAAATAGTTATTTTAAAATGATATGTTTTAAATCGATGAAGTAAATGTTTATTTTGTTATTATTTAATAGCAATTAGGGAATTAAAATGTTTGGTTTAAATTTCATCTTTTGTCTGAAAGAACGTTATTAAATTAGTTTTATTAAGGCAATAAATTATTGAATGTTAATAAAGGAAGTGGATTTAGGAAATTCAAATATAGGTTTAATTCCTATGTGATTACCCTTCTTGAATGCATCCTTCTTCTATGTTTCGCTTTGGGGAATTTGTTTAGAAGGGTTGTTAAGTCTTCCAGAAGGGGTTTAACTTTTGGGGTTGTTGTATTTTGTTAGTCAACCATTGAATTGCCTTGAGTAGGGCGTATAGTTGTATCTTGTTGTATTACCTGGTTTTCACGAATGAGGACGTTTTGTGCCTCCTTTGATTTAAGAGTGGTTTATGTGTTTGTTGCCTCCAATGTTTGGAGAGGGTTTTGTTTTTTTTGTAGCCTCCAGTGTTTGGAGAGGGTTTTGACCTTTGTAGCCTCCAGTGTTTAGAGAGGGTTTTGACCTTTGTTTCCTCCAGTGTTTGGAGTGGGTTTTCATTCTATGTTCCTAGAGTTGGAATGGTTTTATCGTGTTGGTTTGCACTTGGGATTCCCTTGGTGATTGGTTTTGTTTGGTATGTTGTCAAGTAGAAGAGTGGCTTTTGTTAGGGGCCAGAACCCAAAGAGGTAAACTGGGAAACCTTCAAAAGTGGTTTAATCAAGTGATAACTAAATTAATGTACTTAGAAGTTAGGTAGCTTTTCACACTAATTAAGATAATTGAGCCTCACTCATGGATGCAAGGGCTCGTATAGACTTGGGATGAGACGAGAAGGCCTAGAATGGCAAGGTCATCTATCTTGTCCTTACGAGAGGTATTTGATTCTGCATGAGTGAGCATGGGTGTCAGGATTCGGTAGAGGCCACCAGGACAACTCATAGTGGGGGCTAGAGCCTAGGAAGATTCTCAGAGGATATCCCATGATGAGCTATGTGATGACACTCTTTCTATGACAATAGTTGGTATTTAGTTTTATGTGTATGGTCTTCTTATCATACTCAATCTGTTTTATTTCTGGAAGCAATGTGACTTATGTTAGTTATGTTAGAGTTGTACTTGTGTTATTCTTTTGGTTGTTTAGTTCATGTGATTGGTAGTGTTAGTATGAGTTAGCCTATGGCTAGTGGTTGATGGTCTTGTATAGGATTCCTTGTTACTATCTCCTAACACTGGGGGTGAGCCTTCGGGTATCACATGGTTGGGTGGAACATGCATCTTAATCCGTTGGGTCGTCTTCTTGTTTGTGTGGATGAGATTTCCAGTTGGAGAGCTCGTGGGATCCTCTTGCCTTCATGCTTTATTCTTTTCAGTTATTAATGTAATTTATTACCCCTCTTTGTATCGAGGTGGAAGATGTAATTTGTAACCTTGAATATTGGAATTACCTCATTTGGGGAATGAGTTTTGTAATCATATTGTAAATTATATTATTGGAATCATGTGGTATCTCTTATGCCTTTGTTGTAATTTTATCATGCATGGAGTGTATGAGTATTTAATTTGTTAAGTAATTAAATGTTATGTTTTTAATTCATGTTTCTTGATTGGGTTTTAAGTAATCTCAGTCTCGTAACCTTAGAGGTTGTTGGCAATGGATAGTGATCTTGCATGTTATTTATACTTTAAAAAAAAAAAATAGTATGTTTGAGTAGTAAATTGCAACTTCCTCTAGGGTTGTGTGGCGGGGCATTACACAATTATTAAACAATAAATCATCATTTTATTAAACAATTATTAAAATGGTCATACTTTCACATGGCCAATAATACCTCATGTGCATAGTGATATAATTTAATATAAATTATCCAAATTCTTCACCTCTTAATCAATAAGGAACCTCCTTAAATATAGGAGAAAGGGTGGCATAACACTGTAAGTGGTATTAGTCACACATTCAAAATAACCATTCATAAATAATTAATGATCTTATAGTTATTAGAATATAATTATTTCAAATGGGATATGCTTAAGAAAGCATATAATATATATGGTTTAATAACCTTATATTAGACCATTATATAAATGTTATAAGGGCATGATCCCTAATAAAATTATGTTCTAATAGTTTTGGAATTTTTTATTTTTTGTGTAATTTTTCTTTATTTTTTTCCATGTGCTCCTTTGATTTCTTTTTGGCCAAGTTATTTGTGAACTCCTACTATGTGGTAAATAATTCTTCATTGGGATCTTTGTGTATTTTTAGCAATGTCAAGGCATAGGCATTGATTTGTTCATCGCTAGCATCGTAAGGAAGTTGTGGTATCCATGAGATCCTTGGCTCAATTGCTTCCATCAATTTGAAGTATTTATCCACAAAAAATACTACATCTTGAATATACCTCCAAACCATATCATATGAAATCCATTCCTTATTTTACATTTTTTTGGAGGTTTTGAAATAAATTGCTATAAGTAGTTGTGTATGATGAAGCATCCTTAAAATTCTTGATGTGTTTGTTAATCTAAGCAGCTACTAGTTTGGTGTTTTCTTATATCTTCCCACACAACATTGGCAAGGCATTCATGAAGTAGAATTTCAAACAAATAAATAGTGTTTCATACCTAAATTAGTAATGCATGTTATTTTTCCTCTAGATATTCACCATGAGTTACTACAATATAACTCCATAGAGATTAATTTGGTTTCTTAATCCACCACCATCTGGTAAATTGTGTATATGGAATTTTTCATATCATAATCCTCATGATTTTTGTAATACACCTAATACACAATCCCCATTGTATATTTCACTACTAGATTAGTGAGCTTGGTCACATCCAAGCTCCATCTTTCAAATGTTTTGCTGATTATCTTGGTAAATTACCTTATTTTGATGGCCTTCTCCAATAATATATCCCTTGTTGCAAATAGGATAGTTACCACTTGTAATGCCTCCTTCTTATGTGGTATGGTTTATCCAATTAGATATATCCATCATGAACTATGTTCAATATAATTCTTATCCATCCTTCTTGGCAAAATTCTGGGAAGTCCTTCCAAACATCCATAATTTTTGCTTGAATCTATTGGAATTATGGAAGATATGTGTTTGTTCCTAGTTGGAGGAGCAATTTATGTCAACAACATGTGTATCTAATGTTTAACATACTCTATGTAAATTACATCCATGGGCACTTTAGAAAAGGTACCATTGGGCTTGATTTTCATAGTTTTATAGGGGAATCTCTTATATTTTTTTCATGGATTTTAAGAAATGTCTACTAGCATGGGAGTAGCCATTGTTAGCTGTAGTGAGTAAAAAATGAATTAGGGTTTTGATTACATAAGCTAGGGTCACCGAATTAGATGTTATAAGTCAATGAAGGCACAAGTGAGGGTTAGTGAGTGTAACGATAAGATTTTATAGAATGGTAACAATGGGAAATTCTTGTATGGTGGTAGTTGGGTTCAATCTTTATGTGCTTTTGTAACTATTAGTTATCTACAACTATTTTTATATATAAATTTTGTAGTATTTTTTCAATATAGTCTTCGATTGGTTCTTCCTCTACCCACTTTGTAAGGCATCCTACTCCAATTTTATGATAAATATTTCTGTAGATAGTTTGGTCAGTTGATCAATTAGTCCAATGAAGTCAATAGACCACTTTTTTAATGTAAATTGGGCTAGTAATGGGTGCAAGCGAATTCCATCCCTTATGGTAGGTCTTTCTACCCTCTGGTAGATATCACATTGTTTTGTATATTTTTTGGAATCATTAGGCCACCAAAGTCATGTAATATTCACTATATTTGTGGTGGATTCCCCTAAATTATGTCCATTGAATATGCCTTCATTAGATTCCCAGAGTATTTATTTTCTCATGTTCATATACTACCATTTGAATTATTTTTTATTTACCTAATCTATATAATTATCCTTCTATCAAGGTATAAGGAATGGACTTCCACAATAGTAATTTCCTATCATGTAAAGACATTTATTTTGAATATTCACATGTTGATAGCAATAAGGCTACATCATGAAGCTCTTGAGGTACTATGGCTATTTGGAATAGGTTGAAACTAGAGAGGTCATCTTCTTGATTGAATTTGGATCTTCATCGGTTTCAATCCTTGAAATATAATTTACACCTGTTAGGTTCAAGCAAATTGGAGCAATAAATATTAACAATTATATGTAGATTAAATAACCTAGAAATAACAATGAAGAATAACACAAAAGAGATCAACACGAAAATTTAACATGGTTCACCCAATATGGGCTACATCCACAAAAACTCAACCACCCAATGATTTTATTATCAATGCAAAATATATTACAATCTTGCAAATTACACCCACCACAACTTACATCTAGCCGCTTATAACAAGCTTTTTGGAAGCTTCCAAAATTAGGGTTTTACAAAGTCATTTTTTTCATTTGACATGTTAGCGAGAAAACCTTCACTTGTTAATGGGAACCTTGACAAGGATACATTACAAGTGTATAGTATTTGCATGATCTGTCACCACATATCAACAATATCCCACTTGGAGACTGATCAGGCTCCACACCAAGCAATCTCCCACTTGGAGACTAATCCTAGACAACACCGTCGCACTTGCAACTTCCATTGGATTACAAGTCTAGTTGGTTTCTTGTATCCACTATTATCAGTCATGAAGGGCAATGAAAAATTGATGAGGAAAGTAGTCTCTCCCGTGTAATTGCCTTTGTGAACATATCTGCAGGATTCTCACTTTTATGAATTTTCTCTAGCTTCAACTGCCCATCCTCCAGAATTGACCAGATGAAGTGGTATCTGAATTGTATGTGCTTAGTTTTTGAATGCATAGTTGAGTTCTTATTAAGATGAATGGAACTCTAGCTATTAGTGTACAAAGGGCTATCTTCTTGTTGTTGTCCCAATTCCTCTAGAAAATGTTGTAGCCAAATCATCTCCTTGTTGGCTTCTATAGCAGCAACATACTTAGCTTTAGTGGTTGAAAGTGCAACAACCTTTTGCAGTCTTGAAATCCAACTGACTGCAGTACCTCCTACAGTAAAAAAATACCCTGTAGTACTCCTCCTGCTATCAATATCACCTGCCAGATCAGATGCAACATATCCTTTTAGAGCAAAATTTGTTCCTCCAAAACATAATTTATTTTTAGTACCTCTCAAATATCAAAAAATCCACTTTACTGCATTCCATTGTTCTATTCCTAGATTTCTCATATACAGGTCTACTCACAACTCCCACTACATGTACAATATCTAGCCTTGTGCATACCATTGCATACATTAAGCTACCAACTATTGATGCATATGGTATCTTAGACATTTTGTCTTCTTCCTTTAGTGTCTTTGGACACATCTCCTTAGTCAACTTAAAATGACTAGGAAAAGGTGTACTAATTACTTTTGCATCTTCCATGTTAAACCTTTTCAACACCTTCTCTACATACTCACTTTGAGACAAAAATAACTTTTTGTTTGTCTTGTCTCGTGTGATCCTCATACCAAGAATTTGTTTTGCTACACTCAAATCCTTCATAGCAAATGATTTTTCTAATTTTTGCTCAAGTTCATTAATATGCTACATGTTAGACCTAACAACAAGCATGTCATCAACATAAAGCAATAGGATAATAAAGCTAACATTATCTAATTTCTTAAAATAAAACAATAATCAGAATGGCATCTTTTGTAACCTTGTTCAGCCATAAAACTATCAAATTTCAAATAACATTGTCAAGGTGTTTACTTCAAGCCATATAAACTCTTCTTTAACCTGCACACAAATTCCTCCTTACCCTTGACCTCATATCTTTATGGTTGTTGTATGTATATTTCCCCTTCCAAATCCCCATGGAGAAATGTTGTTTTCACATCTAGTTCTTCAAGATGCAAGTTTTTCATAGCCACAAGAATTAGAATAGTTCCAATAGAAGTCATATATACAACCGAAGAAAATATTTCATCAAAATATATACCTTTTTTTTGTGCAAAACCTTTTACCACAAGTTTAGCCTTATATATTTTCTTACCTCCATCTTCTTCCTTCAACCTATAAAACCATTTATTTGGCAGTTCTCTTTTACCTGCAAGCAATTGGACTAAGTCCCAAGTTTGATTCTGCAGTAAGGAATTGTAAGACCCCGCCTTGTATGTACATAATATCAACCTAATTTGTTATATGTTTTTCTTGAAGTAATAATTATACATATGTCGATGATAAATAAGGTTATCTATGGGAAATATCCTTGCATTTTATTTTGACATTATGTTTTATGGTCACTATCATGAAGGTGGAGTGTACTTGTATATTGTGGAATACAAATTGAAATTTAAATGGATTATTTTAAAGTTTAGAATATTCAGCTAATAGATTAACATGATCAATAATTGTCACTTATGATCGTATTGGTAATGTGCAGGAAGATAACAGTACTATCATGAGAAGGGAGAAACATCAAGTGCAAATCAAAAGACTCCTTGAGGATATAAATTTAATTTCATCTAGGACCTAGAAACAAGTAAAGTTAAAGTACTAGAGGGCTAAAGTTGTGAGGTGTAAGTGGGGATTAGGTCTTGGAAACCCCTAGTTAAGTTTGAAACTCGGATGGAACCTTGAGTGGGCTTTTAATGAGAGTTGTTGGTCAAATTTTTGGTTAGGGTGCAAAAATAAAACCCCTAGGGTATATAGCATAGTGGTAGGGGTCAAATGGGCATACAATAGTGTCCCTACAACACGATTTGACCCCCATAAAGCTCTCATAATGGAGAGTGACGAATTTTGAGAAGAGGATGAGGTGGAAAGATGGAGTGGTTGTCCAAATGCATGTCATCATTAATGGGGAAAAGACCTTCATTGATGAGGGGAGGTACACTCCACACCTTCCCATCCAAGAGTTACAATTGGAGAAACTTCTATATATTGGGAGAGGAAGAATGAGTGGGGTGCTACCCACTTCTCCTTTGGGAGAACTTTAGTGAAGATAGTAGGAAGGGTGAAGAAAGGGAGGAGTCTTGTTGAGAGGGAGTGATCAAGATGGTTTGGTTGAAGAGGAGAGAATGATAGAAGAGTTAAAATTCAACACCTCAAGCAAAGAGATAAGTTCCTCTTGTTTTCAATTACCTTTGTGTATTGGTTGTAAGAAGGTGATATATTGTATGGATCATATTTGAAAATAGAGAGTAGAGGAACAAGATGTATGAAAAGTAGTGTTGCATGCTATTTTTTTTAATTATTATTCTTGGTAGAAATTTGAAAAGACTCCATCCATCATCGTGGAGCTAAAAAACATCCCGCTTGGGGGTATGGCTAGAGCCCACGAGGCTCCATGATGCCATTATGGTAGGGTCGAGAGCAAGCCCTTCTAAAATGGTTTGTCATCTACTTCATTTCTTGGTAATATTGTGGGGATGAGAGTTTTAAATAAACACTATTTGTTGAAAAAGGAAACTATACAAAAGAAATCATTTGTGTGTTATTTTTGTAATATAGAAGATAGTATTTTGTTGAAAATTAGAACATCGAAATGAGAAGAGTTACTTTACTAGTTTGCTGACCATCAAATCTACTATGCTATTTGTAATATTGATTTATTTTATTTTATTTTTATACATTGCTGCATTGAGGAAACTGATTTAAGAAGAAAATAAAAGCTTCATTTTCTAAACTCTATGGTTGGTACTAAGAGGGTTTGAGCTAAATGATTGTAACTGAATAACAAATTGTTGTTGAAGTTGAGAAATCCAGCTTCACAAACCCCGAAGATCACCTGCATGCAAATACCCTGTCACAGAAAGAAGAGATGGAGACAAACAAGCAAGGGTGCTCTGAAAGCTGAAAAATGTATTCATCTGAGAGAGATAAATTACAATGATGAATCCTTATAAAATGATATTGTGCAACCCTAAAAGAAACCCTAATAGGTAGACATTTAATAATTAATATAATTATTAAATGTCACAAAATGCAAACTAAAGTGAAATCTTAAGAGAGGAATAAAGGTAATTTAATCAACATGATTAAATTAAAACCTTTACTCTAACACCCCTCTTAAGATGAGAAAAAGTGCAGTTACAAACATGTGTAAGAAAGCAAAGGTAACTACAATGCAAAAAAGTAAACTTGGGTCCCGGCAACAAGGCCTAATCAGGTACCCAATTACAACCAAATCTATGTAAAGTGGAGAAATAGAGAAAACCTCATGGGAAAAACTCTACTCCAAAAAGAGATGAAAGAAATAAATGCACTAATAATAGAAGGATAGTAGGTGGATAACATAAGACCCCCTATAGACAACTTTTATTATATAAGTACATGTACAATGGTCTCCATAGGAGAAAAAGAAAGAGACTAGAAGGCCCCCCCACAATGAAGAAACTCCTATCGCACATATGGATGCCTGAGGTAGAATCCAGAAAGAGATCCTAAAGCAACATATGATATTCCTCCCCTTGGGAAGAAATGGATCCAAAGGACGAAGATGAAGAAACCTTGTGAAGAGAGAAGAATCAATCTGTCTCAAGATGTGTGCCATGATAGGATGTTGAAGAATCTCTCTATCTGAACTGAAACAAAAGATGTCAAATCCAAACTAAACTGAAGAATCCTGAAATGCAACCTCTGAATGCATTGATAATGGTGGGCTAACAGCTAGAATATGGCTGTCAACAAAGAGGAGCTGAAAATCCTCAAAGTAATCCTCCAAATCTGCAATGTGAGACTAAACAAACAAAGATGAAATGCCTGCAAGATAAGAATCCCAAGTAGCCATGTCTGAAAGATGTATGATGTCCTGCTTAGCTGAATCAATAGGAGCCAAAGAAGATTCAATATCAAACTGATCAAGAACAATAGGAGAAGATGCTGATACAAGTATAATCTCAGTCTGAAGAGTAGGAACTGTGAGACAATCCTCTAATTCATCATAATATATAAGGGTGTCTAAATACTGAAGTTCCTTTAAAGTATCATGATCAAAGGGTGCATTCTCTCTCCAACCAATGGGTACAAGACAATCTGAAGTAGGATCCTCTAGGAATGGAGAAAGATTGGGGTCTCCATAGATCTTTCAAAGACGTGTCCAAAGTGAGTGAGGACAATCAATGCTCGATATAGCCCACACAGTGTCAGAATCAACACTAGACCGTATAAGTCCTACTATGTGATTTCTAATGATATCCCAAGCTAGTTTTCCCTTTGAAGTTGTTGGTTCAGGTATGAAATCATATAAATAAGGAAAAATATTAAGCCACCTACAGTGTGTAAGTATGCCCTTTTCCCATGACTCATAATTACCCTGTTCCAAAAAAACAACTGAAGGGTGGGTAAAAAAACCCATGATAACTCTTCAAATTAAAAATTTGAGACTAACTAACCTCAATACTGATAAACCAGATCAACATATGCCATCCCATGCAAACAAATCATTTCCAGGTGCCAAAAAGTCCAAGTAATTCACAGATGTGTGAAAACACAAAAAACTGAATAAAATGTACCTAGGGAATATTTTGGAAAAATAAAATGATAGATCTGGAAAGATCACAAAAACAACTTTCCAACGCCTATTCATTTGTGAAAAACGGAATCCGTATGCAAAAGATATGGCTCCAGGAGTGCAAAAAGCTTGTTCTAACTTTGACTGAGAAAAAATGCATCAAAATGGAAAAACCAGGTAACCATACCTACTTCATCAGATCAGTGTCAGAACCAGCTTTCCAACGCCTATTTTCATTCAAAAATAAGAGCTAAAATGCCTGAGATATGCCCATTTTACTAAAAGTACTCATTTAGGCTTTAAACCAAAAATATTCAATTGAACCTTCATGCACGAAAATTGAGGTAGAAATCAAAAGGGCACAAAATTGAGGCAGCTCAAAATTGATGCAGCGACCAAAAAGATGAAATGAAAATTTTCTCGTTCGTACGGATCCGTACAATCGTTGGATTTTTTGGCCTTTTTGAAATTCCTAAAAAACACTAAAAAATTAATTTTTAGCAAACCCTATCATATTTTATATGAAAATAGGGGTTTTTGGGCCTTCTGAGTGCACCCATGAGGTATGTTTTTCACTAGCATGCACCGTTTGAGAAATTAAAGTGAAAATTTCTTAAAAAATGATGGAAAACCCCTTTGATCTGGCAAAAAAGAACTAGAATGAAACCCTTGCACAGAAAAAAAACTTTGTAAGCTGATATCTTCAAAAAAAGAACAGACAGCTGCAGATCTGGAGCTCTGATACCATGTTGAAGTTGAGAAAGCCAACTTCATAGACCCCGAAGATCACCTGCATGCAAATACCTGTCACAGAAAGAAGAGATGGAGACAAACAAGCAAGGGTGCTCTGAAAGCTAAAAAATGTATTCATCTGAGAGAGATAAATTACAATGATGAATCCTTATAAAAGGATATTGTGCAACCCTAAAAGAAACCCTAATAGGTAGAAATTTAATAATTAATATAATTATTAAATGTCACAAAATGCAAACTAAAGTGAAATCTTAAGAGAGGAATAAAGGTAATTTAATCAACATGATTAAATTAAAACCTTTACTCTAACAATTGTGGGATCATTAAATTTGCTCATGTAAATATATAATTATTGTAGGAAAACTAATGATCCATTCTTAAACCTATGAGGCCCTCATTTAGAAACCTTAATATCAAATTTTGAACAAATAAATATAGAGATTTAAAATGAAACGTTATATTTGCTATACAAGTTCATTAAAAATATATATATTGAAATGGGGATATATATATGATAAGAATAATATACACAAGAAATATGTCAAGAAAATCTTTTAAAATGAGGAAAGAAAAATAAAATAAATATAGTAGACTAAGCTATTGGCCAGAATGATCATTTGTACAGTGATTTCACACCATCATTTTATGGGTATTATCATGCGTAGTGTTGGCTCTTGTTGTGGTTGAAGAGGGATATCAAACCTCTATTTGTTGTAGATTTGAAATTTCCCTTCTGCACTTTCACCCTTGAACCACCAATTTCTTTGCTATTGCTAACCATCCACACCATCCACTCGCTACCACGGTCCCTTACAAGTCACCTTGCTGACTGAAGCTTAGTAATTAGATTTTGTCCGGTGAATGGAAGGAAATTATGAATCTTCTAAAACTTAGCGTATAGGGTTTAAACTTGTTAAAATAGTAAAAAATGTATTTTTTTGTGGTTGTAAATGGGATAGTTTCCCATACTTTTGTTTTTTGGCCATTTTAAGTTGGGAAAGTTTCCCAACATACTTTAGAAACTTTTATAGTTGCTCTATATATTCAATATTTTCTGAATAAAGCTGTGTAGATATTTGCTGCACATTTATGAATAAAAATAAAAAATTGTTTTTCTCTACCTTTGTGAATTTAAAATCACAATTAAAATATTGAGTATTTTATTTTATGTTCTTTTTAGTGTACTAGCATTTGTTGTTATTTGATTTATTATTTCTAACATATGGTATCAGAGCCTGGTTCGAAATGGCAATGAATGCTAATAGTACACAGTTGCAGATTCCTAAATTTAATGGGAAAAATTATGATTTTTGGAGTTTTCAAATGAAGATTTTGTTTAGATCACATGAGCTATGGGACCTTGTGCAGAATGGATATTCAGAACCGGCAGATGCAGCAACATTGGCAGCACTCACACAAAATGAAAGGAATTTACTGAAGAATAATAAAAAAAAAGATCAGAAAGCATTATTGTTTACTGTGCATGATCTTGATGAGACCCTCCTTCCAAGAGTTACAACTATTTCAATAGCAAAAGAAGCCTGGGATCTTCTTGCACAATCATTTCAAGGTACAGAAAGAGTAAGAGCAGTTCGTTTACAAATGCTTAGAAAAGATTTTGAAATTTTACAAATGTCAAATTCTGAGAATTTAGGAGATTACATTACTCACACAATGGGGATAGTTAATCAGATGAAAATAAATGGTGAGGTTATGAATGATCAAAAAATTGTTGAAGAGATTTTAAGAAGTTTGCCTACAAAATATGATCTTGTAGTTATAGCTATTGAACAATCAAAAGATCTAACCACTTTATCTGTAGATGAGCTTATGGGTTCATTATACACACATGAACAAAGATTAAATAAATCAGCAAAGGAGCCACTTGAGAAAGCTTTAAAACGCAAAGTATCATTGCAAGAAAAAGAAGTTGCACCAGAATCATCTTCAGCACAAAGAGGAAGAGGTAGAAATTCAAGAGGAAGAGGAGGACGTTTTCAACAAAGAGGTAGAGGTCAAAGAAGTAATAGAAGTGATGAAGAAAATTGTAGTTACACTCAAGCAAGAGGTAGAGGCAGAGCAAATTTTTAGCAAAGAGGTAGAGGTTTTCAAAGGTATGATAAATCATCTATTCAATGTTATTATTGTCAAAAGTATGGACATATTGTAGTTGAATGTAGAAAAAAGATTACAGATGAAAATAAACAAGAAGCCCAATATGAAAATGAAGGTGAAGGGAAAGAAGGATATGTTTTGCTATCATGTAGCACAAAGGAGGAAGTAAATGATGACAAATGGTATGTTGATAGTGGTTGCAACAATCATATGACAGGACACAAAGAGCTATTTCAAAATTTGGATGAGTCCATCAAATCTGAAGTAAAGATGGGAAATGATAAAATTGCATCAGTCATGGGGAAAGGGAGGATATTAATCACAACAAAACAAGGTGAGAAAAAATATATTGGTGATGTTTTTTATGTGCCAGGTTTAAAGCATAATTTGTTAAGTGTAGGTCAACTTGTGCAAAAAGGCCACACTGTCAAATTTGAAAATGATTCATGCATTATTGTTGATGGTAAAAATAAGTTGATAACCAAAATACCCATGACTACTAAGAGGATGTTTTCTCTTAGTATCAAAAATAATATGCATTTCAGTTTCAGTGCTCTTGTAAAAGATACACAATGGTTATGGCATCTTAGATTTGGGCATTTGAATTTTGGTGGACTAAATCTTTTGTATAAAAAGAACATGGTGATAGGTTTACCACTTAGCCAAAAACCAGATGAAGAATGTGAAGGTTGTATTGTTGGAAAGCACCATAGAGAACCCTTTCCAATAAGGGATTCCTAGAGAGCTTCAGAGCCATTGGAGCTAGTTCATTCAAATCTATGTGGTCCAATAGAGGTTGCTTCATTATCTGGTATGAGATATTTTTTGACCTTTATTGATGACTATAGTAGAAAACTTTGGGTGTATCATTTGAAAAATAAATCAAATACTTTCAAGAAATTCAGAGAATTTAAAGAATCAGTTGAAAAGCAAAGTGGTTATTTTCTTAGAATTTTAAGGACTGATAGGGGTGGAGAGTATATTTCTCATGATTTTCATAATTTTTGTATTGAAAATGGCATAAAAAGGCAGCTAACAACAAGGTATACACCGCAACAAAATGGTGTAGCTGAGAGGAAAAACAAAACAATTTTAAATATGGTAAGGAGTATGCTTAACATTGAGAATTTACCAAAAAAAATTTGGGCAAAAGCAGTTTGTTGTGTAGGTTATATTTTGAACAGATGTCCTACAAATTTAGTTTGGGGCATTACACCAGAAGAAGCATGGGGAGGATACAAACCTTGGCTAGATCATCTAAGAATTTTTGGTTGTATTACTTATTCTCATATTTCAAATGCACTTAGAAGTAAATTGGATGATAAGGCAAAAAAATGTATCTTTGTTGGGTACAGTGAAGAATCTAAAGCATATAAGTTGTACAATCCTGAGACAAAGAAGTTGGTGATAAGTAGAGATGCAAAGTTTATTGAAGATCAAGAGTGGAGTTGGAATCTGAAAGAGAAATATCAGCAAGTTAATTTTCAAGATGAAGTTGCAAACACAGGAGCTAGTAGTAGCATTCAACAATCAGCATTAAGAAGAATTTCTTCATCTCCACCTAGTCATGGTAATGTTTCATCATCCACCTCTGTTTCTCCAAAAAAGTGGTAGAAAACAAGGAGCTTGTCTGACATATATCAAGAAACATCAGAGGTAAATGAAGATACTTGTCATTTTTCATTTTTTGCTAATAGTGATCCTATTACTTTTGAAGAAGCTATAAATGATGATAAATGGATTAAAGCTATGAATGAAAAAATTGCAGCCATAGAAAAGAATCAAACTTGGGAAATTGCAGATCTTCCTAAGCATAAGAAGCCAATTGGAGTAAAGTGGGTGTATAAAACAAAGTACAATGAGCAAGGTAAAGTGAATAAACACAAGGCCAGGTTGGTAGTGAAGGGCTACAAACAAAAATCAGGTATTGATTATAATGAAGTTTTTGCACCTGTTGCTAGAATGGATACTATTCGTATGATTTTAGCTGTTGTAGCTCAAAAGGGTTGGAAACTTTTTCATATGGATGTAAAATCAGCATTCTTGAATGGCGTATTGGAGGAAGAAATTTACATTGAGCAACCACCTGGTTATGAGATTAATGGTGAAAAAGGTAAAGTGTTCAAACTAAAGAAAGCTTTGTATGGTTTAAAACAGGCACCTAGAGTTTGGTATGAAAGGATTGAATCATATTTTTTGAAAAATGGTTTTGAAAAATGCCCTTATGAGCCCACCTTATTCTTAAAACAAAATCAGCAAAGAGATGTTATGATAGTTTGCATTTATGTTGATGATTAACTTTATACTGGAAATAATGAAAACATGCTTAGAGATTTTTCAATGGAAATGAAGGGTGAATTTGAGATGACTGATCTTGGTTTGTTGCATTATTATCTTGATATTGAAGTAACTCAAAATAGTGATGGGATTTTTATTTCACAAGAAAAGTATGCAAATGATATTTTAAAAAGGTTTAAAATGGAAAATAGTAAATTAGCAATTACAACTATTGCCATGGGTATGAAGTTGAGCAAAAAGGATGAAAGCAAAAAAGTAGATTCTACTTTGTATAAAAGTTTGGTTGGAAGTTTAATGTATTTAACTACAACAAGACCAGATATCATGTATGCAGTAAGCTTGATAAGCAAATTTATGGAGGATCCACATAATACACATCTACAAGCACGTAAAAGAATACTAAGGTATGTGAAAGGAACAACAAATCATGGAATTTTTTATGAAAAGAAGAATGATTTGAAGTTAACTGGTTATATAGATAGTGATTGGGCTGGAAATCAAGATGATAGAAAAAGTACTTCTGGGTATGTTTTTAATCTTGGTTCAGGTGTAATTTAATGGTCCTCAAAGAAACAACCCATTGTTGCATTGTCTTCAGCAGAAGCAGAATATGTGGCAGCCACTTCAGTAGGTTGTCAAACAGTTTGGTTAAGAAAAATGATGGAAGCATTGTTGCAGCCTCAAATGGAAGAAATAGTTATATTTTGTGATAATCAATCAGCTATTGCACTTTCTAAAGATCCAGTCTTTCATGGGAGAAGCAAGCACATAGACATCAAGTTTCATTTCATCAGGGAGTTGGTTAAAAATAATGAAATTAAACTTTCTTATTGCAGGTCCAAAGATCAAGTTGCTGACATTTTGACAAAGCCTTTGAAAGAGGAAGATTTCAATAGATTGAAGAATCTTTTAGGAATGAAAGCTGTCACATAAATCAGATTTTAGGGAGGATGTTAAAATAGTAAAAAATCTATTTTTTGTGGTTGTAAATGGGACAGTTTCCCATAGTTTTGTTTTTTTGGCCATTTTAAGTTGGGAAAGTTTCCCAACATACTTTAGAAACTTTTATAGTTGCTCTATATATTTCATATTTTCTGAATAAAGCTGTGTAGATATTTGCTGCACATTTATGAATAAAAATAAAAAGTTGTTTTTCTCTACCTCTGTGAATTTAAAATCACAGTTAAAATATTGAGTATTTTATTTTCTGTTCTTTTTAGTGTACTGGCATTTGTTGTTATTTGATTTATTATTTCTAACAAAACCTTGGTTGAATAACTTAGAAATACATTTTGAAGCATTAGGGATTGGTATGACATTGCTGGCTGTAGAAAATGGGTGTAGCAAATGTAAGAACGAACATTATTAATGTCCCTTCCTTGTTTGACAAGGTAGCGTAGAAGTAGGGGAAAAACATTATGGCCCAGATCAATTCAATCATTTTGGAGCATGATTCCATCACAACCAATGCACAACATTTCTCTAATAGGCAGTCGGTCATTAAAAAAAATGGAGAATGAACAATGTGATGGAAAAAGGCGAGAAAAGTAATAGTAGTCAACAAGTAGGATTCAAATCGATTAGTAAAGATCTGTTATCCCTGTCAGGTAAGTCAACATTTACTCCTCTGGAAAATTCCACCAAACTGGATATGTAAAACCAAGTAGATCCATCGAATCATTCTACTCTCGAGAAACACAATATGACTACTTAATGAAGCGACATAAACAGATGGGGAGTCGTGCTAAAATCTAAAGTAAAATGGCAAGATTAAAATGCAATAATAACAATGTATCTGCTGCTCCATCAATGGCATTAGGTTTTTGTACCTTCATATGGACAATGCAAATAAGTAAGTATAAACCACTCAGCAAAGTGAGGGCCTAGTTGTTGTCAGGTCTGAGAATTTAATTCATTGCACAACAGTTTTAGAAATAAATGTTATAAATGTCACCTCCTTATGCTAGCAATGAAATTTGAAAGTAGATAAGAAATAAATTAGGTTTTTGTCCGATCCTTGAGGCCAAAGCAAGATAATTTTAATCTGTGCAGGTAGATATTAGTTGTGTATTCAATTTGGTAGTCAAGTATGATGATGTCCAGTGTACATCAAGTACATCATTCATAGCTATTCTTACAGTGGCAGTGATCCCTTCTAGGTATGATCTTGACTCCATTTGTAGTGTAGGTATTGCCCCCACATTGCTTTAAATTCAAGCACAACAATCCAGTTGGAGGGTGGGTTGCATTTATTGGAAGCCACCTCTTGTCAATATGTCAGTGAAAGTTTGAGAAATCTCCAGTTTTACTGCTAATTTCCTTGGTTTAGTTTACATAGATTTGGGTGGGTTAATTGGACCATTTCAAACTTATGGTATTTTCTGGCATGAAGAGAACAACCAGAATGTAGTGGTTCTGAACTTAAGCATAGTTTTATTAGCAATAATGAGCCAAGACAATGAAGTTTAAGTGAGAAGTTTATTTAGATTGCAATAACTGTAACATAGCACGTGGTTGGAAATACCAGTTTGTTATAATTATTAACATTTAAAAATAACAGTAAGAAATTTAAATTTTTTGTTTCCCGTTGGAGCGATGATCCCTCCATTCATATCATGACCCTGTACATGGGCACAATGGTAAAAATAAAAATAAAATAATACCAAGCTGTTATTCCAGAGTTTTATTCATTGAATTTTCTTCAGACATTAATATGACCTGCTGCTACTGTGCCTTACTCCTGACAGCCCTCACCCATGCCTAGCTACAAAACCTATTACGCCATTAATACTTCCCTACAAGGGGTAGAAACTATCTTGTCTCAAGAGTTAAAAAGCTACTAAAACCAACTACTATAGCTATGTTTTATTTTAAATATGCTAAACACTATTTCTAAAACCTAGGGATGGTGATTGATAGAGGGAAAAAGAAAATGTTAAAAGAGTCAACCAAATGCACATATGTTGGGAATAAAATTAACCAAATGCACGTATGTTGGGAATAAAATTTACTGCATTTAACCCTTAGATCTTTGGATCTTATTAACCTTTAGAATTTTGGATCTTATTAAATATTAATAATGCTCATATTGTTAAAATTACATATATAATGATGTTATTCGAAATGAATAATCATAATAATGGTATATTCAGGGTAAAATTGAAAAGCAAATAGATGGGAGAAATATTATTATAGTAACAAAAAATTAGAAGTGAGTATATTGGGTAGTTGGAGTAGTTGGGGAGCTATCAGCTGTGCATCATTAATATTTTTGTTAAAAGATTAATTAGTATAAAATTGTGTTTTTCAATTTTAACTTCCGTAATAAGTGAGTTTTTATTTAATGTAATTTAATGTGGATAAAAGACAATTTTTATGTCAGCATTTTAGAGGTTCTATAAATATCATTCATAATTTAATTAATGGACTTGTGTAAGAGGAATTATAAAATATATAAGTGATGGTTTATTATTTAAATATAATTGTATCAAATTGAAGATATTGATAACATTAGATACTAAATGAAATGAAGAGGAATATATTATTTTAGAATTTTATTAAAGTTAAGTTGTATAAATTGTTAAGATATATATAATTTTTACCATATAATTTATCCTCGTGAAACAAAAAGTATCACAAATATCATTATAGTAATTGCCAAGCTAACTCCATTCTGGGGTAATTGAAGTTACTAGCCAAATTTACATTGAAATTACCACGAGATTTAGATGAGTATTGTAATAATGTTAAAACTCTTAAAATAGTAATTAATAATATAAATCTTACATTAATAGTAAATGGTAATACTATTATTCACCGGTTAGTTATTTGAAGCTATCATTTTGATGGAAGTAATTTTACTAAGATAAATTGAGATTAGAAATAAATAAATACATAAAATTGTGGTTAAAGATTAAATGGTTTAAACTCCCCTTCAACATGATCATCATTATAAACTTATGGATTTAGTTATAATGTTTATATGAGATAATTAATAATATTATAGATGATTAAATTGGTAAATTAAAGGACAATATGGTGGTCACCTTTAAAGAGTTATATGTTGGTAATAATGTCACTTATGTTGTTAAATTGTGATTGATGATAATAATAATAATATTGTAAAGTGGGAATGTAAATATTCAAAAAAAGTTCTATGCAATGTATAAAAGAATTTAATATAATAATAAAATATTGGTATGTAGTAATAATAAGCATAAAATTACTATTATAATTGATGAGTAGATATAATTGTATTATCTTGGTTAAAGAAAAGAATTGTATTATGATGGTTGGTTAGTAAGCCTACTATTGCCTTAACATTTTAATAATATAAAAAAAAAAATTGTTGCAATTTTTCTAGCAAAAACTTTGGGCATGACAGGAATTCATTTCCTCTTTCATTCCTATCTCCCACTGCTTTTTGGTATCTACCTACATTGCTTATTAATAACCTTTAGATTCACTAGAATCATTTAATAATATAGAATATAATGATGGAGAAAATATTTCCGAAGGTCAGTTATCCTTGTAGAATGTCTAACACTTGTAGGATTATGTGGGATAACTTGTTGTTGCTGAGCATCAAGTACCACTGGCATTTTATTTTCTGGAATCTCATCCAACACCTCATATTCCTTTTTGGATTTTTCATGCTTCTTTTCCTATAGTTGATCCTTATACATGACCTTCTCATTGAATATAACATCTCTGCTCCTAATGATTTTATTATTTTCATAATCCCATAACCAATAACCAAATTCTTCTACTCCATATCCAATGAAGGTACATTTTTTAGACTTAGCCTCAAGCTTGGTTCTATTTTCAATATCAACATGGACAAAAGCTTCACAACCAAAGTTTTCATAAATGAATAGTTTACAGTTTTACCCATCCATGCCTCCTCTGGAATGCCACCATCCAAAGGATTTGAATGTCCCCTATTTATTAAATAAACAATGGTATGTACATCATCTACCCAAAATTGTAAGGGTAGTCCAACATGCAATCTCATGCTTCTTGCACACTCCATAATGGTCCTATTCATCCTTTTAGACAAACCATTTTCTTATGGGGTTCCAAGAATCATTTTCTACCTACAGATTCCATTGTATGAATAATAATTTTCAAATTCTTTGTTGCAATTTACTCTCCTCCATTATCAGATCTAAGACACTTCAACATTTTTCCTATCTCATTCTCAACCAAGCTTTGCACTTTTTAAAAGTTTCAAATACTTTTGATTTTTGTTTTATAAAATACACACATGTTTTCCTAGTTGCACCATCAATACAAGTAATATAATAGCAAGATCCACCAAGAGAAGATACCTGAGTGGGTCCCCATACATCTGAATCCACAAGCTCTAATTTCTCACTCTTCTTCTCTTTACCAACTTTGAGAAATCAGACTCTTTTATGTTTTCCATAAACACATTTTTTGTAGAACTCTAAGTCAATCTACTTCAGACCTGGTAGCAACTTTCTAGAGTGAAGGATCTTCATCTCTTCCTCACTCATGTGCCTAAGTCTATGGTGCCACAATTTTGTTTACATGTCCCTACAACAAGTGCTCTAATTGTCTCAGTAGCAATTGTTTTTGTAGCAACTAAGGTAGAATAAGTATTACTAGTACAAAAATACAATATGCCTACCTTTTCACCTTTAGCTGCTACTAATGCACCTTTAGTGACCTTCTAGACTTTATTTGTAAAGGTAACTATGTAGCCTTCACTGCCTAGTTGTCTTGTAGAAATTAAATTCTTTCATAAATTTGGATCATGCCTTACCTCCTGTAGCAACCATTCATTTCCATTGTGCAACTTTATTTTTATCTTTCCTTTTCCAAAAATCTAATAGGGTTCATCATCACCCAAATATACCTATCCAAAACCACCTTGAACATAATCTAAAAAATATTTCCTATGGAGTGTAGCATGAAATGAAGCCCCTAAATCTATTACCTAAGAATCGTTAACATTATCCAAACATAGAATTAAAGCATCCTATAATTTATTACTTGCAACATTAGTTTCCTTACTATCATCATGTTGTCCATCTCCTTTTTTTCCTTTTCGAGACCAACATTCCTTCTTCAAGTTTCTTGGCTTTCCACAGTGCCAACAATCCATTTTTCCTCTGGATTTAGATCTACCTTTCTTTGACTTCCCTTGTGACTTCCCACAATTTGTTGGGATTTTTCCTCTTTCATTTGTTCTTCCCTTGTTCTCTACAGTCAAAGCATTACCTGATGTTGAAGTCTCACCTGTACTTTTCCATTGCATTTCCTCACTAAGGATAACACCAACAACATCATCAAATTTCAATGTATTTGAACTAGAGATGGAGTTACTTACAACCATTACCAAGCTATTCCAGCTTTCTGGCAAAGAACACAAAACCAAGAGAGCCCTCACCTCTTCATCAAAATTCACTTTTACAAAAGTTAACTGAATGGTAATCTTATTAAACTCATTTAAATGATTTGTCACAAATCCACCTTCAATAATTTTTAGATTAAACAAACACTTCATGAGAAATACCTTATTTGAGGCTAAAGGTTTTTCATATAATTTAGCCAAATGTTCCATTAGATCCACTATTGTCTTTGCTTCTATTATATTGAACACCATAGATGGTGCCAGGCACAGCCAAATGCTTCCCAATGCCTTTCTATCTAGAATATCCCATTCTTCAAATGACATAGTAGCCTTTTTCTTTTTTTTCCTTGCAATGGTTGCCATAGATCCTTTTGATACAAATAATCTTTCATTTGCATCTTCCATAATTGATAATTATGGTTGTTGAACTTATCAACCTTGAATTTTCCTTCTTCCATTACTCCCATTCAAATCTAGAGGTTTCCTTCCAATCAACTAAAATACATGCAACTCTAATACCAGTTAGGGTTTAGGAAGATCGGAGCAATAAACATTAACAATTATATGCAAATTAAATAACCTAGAAATAACAATGAAGAATAACACAAAAGAGATCAACACGAAAATTTAACGTGGTTCACCCAATATGGGCAACATCCATAGAAACTCAACCACCCAATGATTTTATTATCCAATGCAAAATATATTACAATCTCAAGAATTACACCCACTACAACTTACATCCCAACTGCTTATAACAAGCTTTTTGGAAGCTTCCAGAATTAGGGTTTTACAAAGTCATTTTTTCATTTGATGTGTCAACGGGAAAACCTTGACGTGTTATTTGCATGATTGGTCACCACATATCAACAAGACCTTGGTTATTTCTCTTTGATTTTACCATAATATTAAAACTAAATTCTTGAAAAATCAATAACCACTTGCATATTCTTCCTTGGGACACTAGTTTATTTGATAAATAATCTAAGGTCTCATGGCCTATATAGAAGGTAAATGTTGTAGAAAATAGATAATTTCTAAATTTGTGTAGTGCATATACCATTTCCAAAGCCTCTCATTCAATTGTAGTATATTTTTTTTAGCTTTTGAAATCTTCGGGTATTGTACAATGCAGTAAGATTCCTCTAGGTTGAGCTAAAATTATGCTTATATTTGTCATGAATGTATCCACATGGATGGGAAGGCGACAGTCTAGTCTATGAAGATAAAATTGATTCCTTTGTGATTTTCTACTTAATTACATCAAACTATTCCTAGAATGACTATGTCCAAGTGATAAAATTATTATATTTTTCTTTAGAAACTCTTTTAGCAGAGCTATAAGTGCCACATAGCCTCTAATTAACTAGTGATGGTATCCAATGTATCCTAAGAATTTTTTTACCTATGTAATTTTTTTGGTGTTGGTAGAGTCATAATGAGCACCACTTTCATTAGGTCAACCATCAATCCTCATTTGCATATTATATGTCCTAATACCAAAGGTATTAAAAATATGAACTTCTCAATATTTAGGGAGATTATTCACCAATATAGCATTGTCCAAAGGGTTTATACATCATGGTTCTTCACCAATATATATTGTCTAATCATCTAGGTATACTTCCAAGAAGTCATGCGTAATTTTTATAAAGGCATTGACCATGATGCAGATAAATACTTCTAGAGCATTCTTTAGCCCAAAAGGCATAACTATATACATAAAGTATACCCATTTGATAGAAAATATAGTTTTGGGTTGGTCCTCTTCTTTGAATATAACTTGATGATATCTAGAGGACCCATCAGGAAAAGAGTATATTCCTCACCCTCCTACTAATTCCAAATTTTCCTCTATGAAAGAAGTGGGGAAGGGGTCATGGATGCAATCTTTATTCAACTCCCTAAAATATGCATAGATTTGTATCTCCTTGATTTTTCTTATTTTGGATTACCAAGGGACTTATCCATTCAACATCCTCAACTAGTTTAATACTTAATAGTTCTTGTTGATATATCATCTTATCTAATTATGTCTTAACCCTCTTTTTCATGTTAGGGTTTAGTCTATATGACCATTTCTTGTGAGGTTTAGTCCCTTATTTTAATTAAAACTTCATTACTCCTACCTCCTCCTTGATGCCTTTTATCTCTATGAATGTTTGAGGAAATAAATTTGCGTACTTAATCATAATTTAAATTATGTTTCTTACCACTTGTTCATCCAAATAATTCCTAAGTTTTTTAGCTTTTGATTGTCTAATATTTTCTTCATTTATCCTTAAAGGTTTATTGTAACACCCCTTCGATTTGCTATGTTTTCTTTAACAGTTCAAATACATTGATAGACCATATTTTATGGTATTGTTATTCGATCGCTAACAATGGAGAGATGATGGTGTTATATTTTGATGAGATATACACTATGTGGATGCTTATTATTTTATGTTATGATTTTGATTAGCATAGTTGTTATTTGAGATAATATTGAATATGCTCATATGTTGATTATTGATGTTTTGTTTTGTTAGTCTTAATGTGACTATATTGGTGAAGAGGATGGGATTACATCACTCGCATGCGAGTGCCTTGTGATTTTCACAATTCTCTCTTCACGGTGTGTATGATTTATTATCTAGATACATGTACGACATATGCTTTGTTTGTAGGTTTTCAAGTACAAGACAACGGCTTCACCTGGATTCACAGGTCTAAGCGTGTCCACTACCCAATAGTAATGTTGATTGGGAGATAGTGATAGGTTTACCTAGTCAAACCTTTACCCTAGTACAGTGTGTCATCATTCCATGTATTGGTTGTATTCTTTATCCACGTTTTCCTTGTTATTTTATTTATTGTGAAAGGTTTATTTGTAAGAATTAATTTATAAATGTTATGATTGGTTATTTAATTAATATGGATTAGTGATGTTGAGGCTTTATAATTGATAAATTAATTAATTTAATTTATGTTATAAAGTGATTTTATTATTAGATAAAATTTGATTTGAAATAAATAAGTTATTTAAATTTCAAATGCATAATATCTATAAAAGATCTTTGGAAAAATTTGTGGTTGTTTTAGAAAAGATATTTACTATGATAGATGAAAATTGATTCCAGGAGAGAATTATTGAAATGGAAAAGAAAGGAAGTTATTTTCACAGAAGAAAGAGAGGATGTTGAAAATGGTTGAATTGTTTTGGGGTTTTTAGATTTTAATATTAGAAACTCTCAGAAAAGTTTGGGGATCTAGTTTTGTTGCATTCTTTTGGTTCTGGATTATCTTTCTGTTATCTGGAAAGTGGTAATTTTGGGAAGAGGCTTTGGAAAAGTTGGAAATTGAAGGGAAAGCTCTGCATCAAAATTTGAATCAACAAATCTTTTGGAACAGGTTCCTTGTTGCATTTTGTAAATTTAATTTGAAAAGGTTATTTAAATTATTATTTTTTTGCAAATTGGAAAAGTTTCTTGTAGAAGAGGATTTCATTATTTGTAGAAGCTTTTTTTTTAAAAGATTGCCGAGAATATTTACAGCCTTTGTAGAAAATATTTTGGATCCTCTGTTAAAATTGAGTTTTAGAAAATATTTTGGATCCTCTATTAAAATTGAGTTTTAAAAATGGATTTACCCTGAAGAAAATTATAGTTTAATTTTAGAACCTCATTTGAAATTGAATCCTCTGTGAAAATTTTCCAAATATTTCTTGTAGAAAATCTTCTGTGAAATTAATATGCCTGTGGAGCAATTGTTTTGATAATTTATATATTTTGAAATAGATATGTACACACACACACACACATATATATAATTTATTTAGACTGGTGTAAATTTCCTGTAGAAAAATTCATTTTTGATTTTTTTGTGAAAATCGTCATATGGCGAATGTTATTAAAAAAAACCAAAGGGAATTTAATTTGTTTGTGGGAGGCTGGGGGCTACCCCACCACCACCCCCACAAGGGGAAATGGGTTGTGAGGCAGTGCCCAGTGCTGCCGCATAGGCCGCAACCTCTATGGGGAAGGCTGCATAGGTAGCCAACCCATAGCCCACAACCTTTGTAAAGGTTGGGCTCTGAAACTTCTTGCCCACCTATGTGATGTGATTTCATTATTCTTTTTAATATGTATATATATATTTGCATGTTTTTTTTATATATAATATATTTAATATATATATAATATATGTATAATATATATATATATATATATATATATTATATAATTAATATATATTATATATAATGTATATATATATAAAATATATTTATATATGGTTAATTTAAAGTGCATAAGTTGATATTTTAAAATGTTAATTGGAAAAGTATAATTGATTTTTATAATTAAATAATATATATTTTTATGTGTATATATGATTATATTTAATTATATATACATATTAAATATATTTATTTAATGGTTGTTATTGCAATAGGTGCATGCAAGCACGAATAGTTAACCTTAAATGATTGATTATTTTAATTGAGGAAATTGAGTTAATTATTATGAGTAGTTGTGAAACTAAAAGTTAACATTTAGTTTAATTTGTTGTTGATTTATAAATTGAATTTATGTTTAAATGATGTATTTTAAATATGAGTTATTGATTTATTTGGATTTAGGAAATCCTAATGGTAGTTCATTTAATTACATGAGTTGCTTGTTTTAATTGCGTATACTTTTGTAATGGTGTATTTGGGGGATATTTGTTATTGTGAATATATAAGTCTTCCAGAGATTGTAAAATTGAGAAAAGGGTTGTTGTGTCTTTGGTTTACCCTTTGAGATTTCATTGGGTAGTGCACATAGTTGGGATTCAGTATTTGACATCCGTAGGGATGTGTTACCTCTTAAGTTATGGTGGTTATTTGTTATCAGTTTTAGTGCATTGTCTACCCTTGGGTTGTGGAATAAGTATATTGTGTTGTCAATAGGTGAGTGGATTTCAACAGGGGCCAACACACAAAGTGGTGCCAAGATAACTCATATGAGAGTCAGTTTAATCAATGGAAATTAAATAACCTATATTAGGGGAAATGGTAGCTTAATACATTAAACTTGATAATTTAGCCTCGCTCATTGGCTCAAGGGTTTGTATTAGAGTTGAAATGAGTCAAGAAGGCCTAGAATGGCAAGATCATTACCTTGTCTTCTCGAAAGATAATTGATTTTGCACTAGTATGCATGTGGGACCGGAGTTCGTGAGAGGTTACCAAGATAACCCAAGATGGGGGTCGGGACCTAGGAAGATCTCCTAAGGATAACCAATGAAAAATTTGTGATGAAACTCCTCCTATGACAATAGTTGGTTTGTATTGTACAGTGGATGTACTTGATTCAATGGTTCTGGAAGCAATGTAACCTTATGTTATGTGTTTAGTGGTACAGTGTTGTTTTGTATGTTTCCTATGTCTAGAGGTAGTAGGTTTGTCTTGGTTGCCTTTTACTATATCCTAGCACGAGGGTTGGGCCTACAGGTACCACATGGCTAGGTGGATCATGCACCTTACACTGTTGGGCTTTCTTTGCTTGTTCAAGATGGCGGGATCTTCCAATTCAGAGAGCTCGTGTATATTTGTGGATATGTTACTTCTCTTATGTTCATTATATCAGTGGGACACTATGTATTTTTACTCCTCATTTGTAATCGAGGAGGATCCGTGTATTTTGTAGTTGTATCATTTTGTATGACCTACCTCATCTTGGAGATGAGCTTTGTAATGGTATATTGACTTAATGTAATCTTTGGAATAATTCATTATTGTACTTTGTATATTATGCAATGGGTTAATGCTTTGATGTATGTTGTTTATCATGAGTTAATTTTATATGCTATGGTTAAATTAATTTTGTAAGTTTTGGGATTCACATGTAGACACATTGTGTGGCCTAGAGGATTTAGATGTTTAGAGTAGATTACTTTACTTGTTATTGTTACTCTTTTTAAGAAAAAAAATTAGTTGCACTTCTGCAGTGTTGCATTGTTCTCTAGGTTATGTGGCGAGGTTTTACATTTATTATAATACTTTTCCTTGGATTCATTATGCATTTTTAGCTCTTTCTCCTTCAATTACTTTGAATTTCTAATTTTGTTTCTTCTCCTTCTTCCTGTTGTGTTACATAGCATATTTTCCTCAAAATATTTTTCTCCTTTTCTATCCATTCTATTAATTTCCATATGCATTTTTTTTGTGGTGGGGGTATATTCATATACTTTGATATGGTTTTCTTCTTTTAGCCTAAATATTAAGTCTTTATTGTCTTCATAAAAAGATGTGAATAATGTCTTGTTGGAGTTCCCCCTAGTTCTTACTATTCGTTCTTCTTTCCTAGTTTCTATTCCATACTTGGACTATCAGAGTAAGTGTCCAATAAAACAAGTATATGTATAATTGGATATCATATTCTCTATATCCTTCCCATGTAGTTATACATACCTCTAAATGTTTTTTGGGTGGGATGCACCCTTGGTATTTTGGAATTATAGCATACTCCCCTTCTACGAAAAGATATCTTGTTTAAATGACTATTTTATATGCATGTCATTGGGGAATGATGTCCTACTGAATTTTCCACTAACATGTGGCATTAAAAATGAGAGTGTCATGTAGTGCATTCATCTACAAATACTTTTTTTTTAAAAAAAAATTATTGAGAAAAATGTTGAGGTTACAATGAAAATGCAATGAGAAACTACAAGAGAAAATTACAAGAGAATGGTTGTAATAGTAGCAGCATAGCTTAGCCTACTACAAGAGCTAAGACATACATTAAAAACAATATTAGCATAAAGAGACAAGGCGAACCAGCAACTTGTAGCAGCATAAACTTTAACCATGCAGCAATACAAGCAAAAGACAATAGACACAATTACAGAAACTACATGGTGAACCAGCCACTAACAACCACCCAAGGTGGATTACAAAATCAATCTTGAAAAAAAAGACTTTAGGCCATGGGAGACAGTGACCATCCTCTTACTGAAAAGTTGATTGATTTGAAGCTTCATCTCCTGAATTTCAAAGTCAATCTTTAGATTCTTCCCAGCTTCAGCCTATAAATAAGAAAACAAATAGATTAGACTTGAAAAATTGTAGCTCCCCAATGATCATTTAGACTGTTACAAACAACTCTACACCTGTTTCTCCATATGAAAGAAAGAATGACATGTCTAACTCCATCTTCTATGACATTATGATGTAACCCAGCACCAAGAAGTGCTTCTCTCTAGTTTAAAACATGCCTAAAGATAGTTGGTAGGTCATTAAAAATAGCATACCACTATTGTCTAACAAATTGGCATTCCCAAAAAGTATGCCTTATATCTTGATTCGGAGGATCTTCACCAAAAATTGAAGTTTCTCTATTTTCTCAAAAAATGGCATCATCAAAAAGAGGCCAAAATTCTGACTCCAACACAACTTGAACAAAGTCAAACGAAGCTACAAAACCCAAGATATACTTAGTCAAACCTTGGTCAACCCAAGACCTAGGTCAAAGAAAAAAGGGTCAAAATTTGACATCATCAAAATTCATCAAAGTTGGCGTCATCGCGAAGAGCTCATCGAGAGCTTTCTGACAATGTTCATTTCACACGAATCAGACTTTGTTTGCTCGAGTTACAAGCAGTCAAAGGTCACAATTTACTAGAGTTGACTAGGTATAGTGATGACATTAGCACGATGTCATCATGTTGACATGGACCACTCAAAATTTGACACGTGGCATCTGCGTCAGCTTGTACGGACCAATTATCAAAGGACACATGGTCAACCTAGGACCCAGGTTAGAGAAAAAAAGGGTCAAAATTTGACTTTGTCAAAAGTCATTGAAGTTGGCATCATCGTGAAGAGCTCATCAAGAACTTTTTCATGACGTTTGTTTCACGCAAATTAGACTTTGTTTTCCTAAGTTACGAGTAGTCAAAGGTCGCAATTGACTAGAGTTGACTAGGTACAGTCATGATGTCATCATGCTAACATGGACCACTCAAAATCTGACACATGGCATCTAAGTCAGCTTGTACGGACCAATCATCAGAGGACATGTGGTCAACCTAGGACCCACATCAGAGAAAAAAAGGGTCAAAATTTGACATCATCAAAATTCATCGAAGTTGGCATCATCGCGAAGAGCTCCTCGAGAGCTTTTTGATGATGTTCATTTCACGCGAATTAGACTTTGTTTGCCTGAGTTACAAGTAATCAAAGGTCACAATTGACTAGAGTTGACCAGGTACGATGATGACATCAGCATGACATCATCATGTTGACAAGGACCACTTAGAATCTAACACGTGGCATCTGCATCAACTTGTACAGACCAATCATCAGAGGACACATGGCATTTGTACACCATAGTCATCTGCCACATCATAACATAGTCACTAGCCAAAAAAAAACTTTGGTCAACCCAAGACCTAGTAAGAGAAAAAAAGGGTCAAAAACTGACATCATCAAAAGTCATCGAAGTTGGTGGCATTGCGAAGAGCTCATCGAGAGCTTTCCGATGACATTCGTTTCGCACAAATCAGACTTCGTTTGCCCGAGTTACATGCAGTCAAAGTTGTAGTTGACTAGAGTTGACCAGGTATAGTGATGACGTCATTATGTTGACATGGACCACTCAAAATCTAACACATGGCATCTGCGTCAGCTTGTACAGACCAATCATCAAAGGACATGTGGTCAACCTAGGACATAGGTCAAAGAAAACAAAGGGTCAAAAATTCACATCGCCAAAAGTCATTGAAGTTGGTGTCATCACAAAGAGCTCGTCGAGAGCTTTCTGACGATGTTCATTTCACATGAATCAGACTATGTTTTCCCAAGTTATGAGCAGTCAAAGTTCACAGTTGACTAGAGTTGACCAAGTATAGTGATGACATCATCATGACATCATCATGCTAACACTGACCCCTTAGAATCTAACACATGGCATCTGCGTCAGCTTGTATGAACTAATCATCAGAGGCCACGTGGTCAACCCAAGACCCAGGTCAGAGAAAAAAAAGGGTCAAAATTGACATTGTCAAAAGTCGTCGAAGTTGGCATCATCGCGAAGAGCTTGTCGAGAGCTTTTCGACGATGTTTGTTTCACGTGAATTGGTCTCTATTTGCCCAAGTTACGAGTAGTCAAAGGTCACAGTTGACTAAAGTTGACCAGGTACAGTGATGATGTAAGCATGACATCATCATGCTGACATGGACCACTCAAAATCTAACACATGGCATTTGTGTCAGCTTGTACAAACCAATCATTAAAGGACACGTGGTCAACCCAGGACCCAAGTTAGAGAAAAAAAGGGTCAAAAATTGACATCGTCAAAAGTCGTTGAAGTTGGCATCATCACGAAGAGCTCATCGAGAGCTTTCTGATGATGTTCATTTCACACAAATCATACTTTGTTTGCCCAAGTTACGAGCAGTCAAAGGTCGCAGTTGACTAGAGTTGAACAGGTATAGTGATGACATCAGCACGACATCATCATGCTGACATGGACCACTCAAAATTTGACACCTGGCATCTACATCAGCTTGTATAGACCAATCATCAGAGGACACGTCATCACACACTCATTGACAACGTCATCACACAGCTGGCAGACACATCATCACACAGTCACTGGCCATGTCATCACACAGCCGACAAACATGTCATCACATAATCATCGGCCACGTCATCACATAGTTAGCGGACACATCATCACACAGTCGCAAATCATATTGTGCCATGTGGAGCCTCCTCAGCATGCCAAGTGACACCCTATCGATCCTCCTCTAATGGGTTGGTTATTCATTGGGATATTTGTCAAAATGATATGGGGGAGAATTTGAACCCCCCACCTCTCTAAAGCTACGCGTAGGCCTCACCACTATGCCATACAATGTCTGCTTACTATATTTTGTGGCAAGTGTGTTTTCTAATATAATGGATGGCATTTGGTTATTAAATGGATAATGTAGGGGCTCGACCCCCTAACCACCGCCCAAAAAAAATTATAGCCCACCATTGCACCAACGAATGGTGCTTAATAATATGTGGAGGCCAGTTGCTTTTGTTACAATGCAAAACCCGAATACCTCCTAAAATAAACAAATCCCTCTAAAATGAAAACAATCAATCTCCTAATCCTTTTTAAGGATTTAAAAATAAAACTGCCTATAACTATAAAGCTCGAAATGTGAAAAAAGAAGGACTAAAATCATACATAGGAGATTTATTATGTGTAAATAAGGGGGATTATAAGATTACATTGTAAAAATGGAGAGATAAGGTTGATTTTGAAAATCAATTGGTTAGTGACCAGAATGAGTAAATTTCTTTTATAAAAAGTGAGGGTTAGAGGCTTAAGGGGAAGTTCAGGTGGTGAAGACTAAAGAGAATTTTGGAGAGATGAATTGTCGATCCTATATGTCGGGAGAATGTTGGAATTCTGTCGTGCTTGAAGGGGAAAGCTTTATAACAATTGTAATTCCAAATTTTTGGAGATTTTAATTGGATCGGTCTACTCTTTGGAGAGGGGCCCAAAGATGTAGTCGTTCTTACAACAAACTCCATTATCAAGTTGTTTGCATTCTCTCTTTCTTGTCTCCCATTCTGAATTTCATCACTTTTGTTAATTCCTTTACTTTAATTATGCGGCTTGTTGATTTCATTTAAGTAATTTGGAGTTTGAAACTATAATCATTATGCATTCTTGAAGCAATCATCTTAGATCCTAAAATAGATCATATCTTCTTTCCTTTGACAGAAGGGACAATTAGCTGGTTGGATCATAATACATTTCAACCTATCCTCAATGGGTTGTTTGCAATGTAAAATATCCCAAGCAATTAATTGAGCATCGGTATTAGCTTTTGATTTCCAAATCTGAGTAGATAATTTAGTCTAAAAAATTTCACTGTATCTACAATTCCACTTGAGGTTCAATCGAGATCTTAAAAATAGATTTGGAAGCAACTGCAAGTAAGCCTTTTTCAAAGGAAAGAAAAGAAAAGGATTTATTTCTCAAATATTTTTTCCATCTCTCCCAAGTATTCATTAAGGTTTCTCATTCTTGGGTTCCAATGTAATTTAATATGTGATATTCCTCTAGTTATGTGCTTTAAAAACCATGATTTGCAAGGGATAATAGTAGGATTATCTTCTTTATCATCTCCCATATCTTTCAATATATTTTCTCTCTCTATAGTATGTTGTACCATTTTTGTTGCTTACTTATCATGCATATCTTTCTACTGTAACCATATACTTTTTGGGTCATCAATTATAATTCATCATTTATCCAAGAAGTGAGCACTTCTTCACTATTTTTTCTTCCATCCTTGTTGTCTATGGTTTTTCCCCCTTATTATTGTTTTCTTCAAATAAATCAATTTGTGGTAGTTTTGTGATGGAATAAATTAATTTAGTGTTTTCCTCCTCATTCTCTTCCAAAGCTACTTTTCAATATATATTTTATCTATATGTATGCCTAATGATATATGGGCTAATTTACTTTCATTTACAAAATATATTTCCTCTTTACTTTAATTTATAACATTTTTGGCATTTACAAACCATTAAAGGTCTAATAGTTCATTGAAGCTATCATAGGTTTCCTTCATGGCCACAACATCAAAATCAACCATCATTTTTACACCAAGGATATTAACCTCTACATTTTTTCATGTTCTCAAGACACCCATTGATGATCCATCAACCAAAGTTATGTTGTATGGAATATTATAGAGTTTAGGATTTCCTAGCTTCTCCCAGGTCCTTTGTAGCATCATAGTAATGTCAAGTCCCATGTCAATAATTATTTGTTTGATCTTTTTATGGTTAATGTAGGAGAAGATCATTAGTGGTTTATATTTGTATTCCCTATCTACTTTGAATAATCTATAGATCTATGGCCTTGGTTGCTCTTGTTTATTCTTATTATTTGTATAATTTCTTAAATTTCTCTAGTAAATTATTTTGTTGGACGAGTGTGTTCGACTGTTTTATAGTAGTGATCTCTTCTTCAAAAAATTGAATTTCTTGTTTCTATTTTTCATTATTTACAATCATTATAGAATTATCCATTATTTATTCATGTTATTGTTTGTTTGGGAATAATTCACCATCCTCTTCATCTTCTTCTTCTTCCCTATTGTCTTGTATCGTAAATTGATCCTCTTATTCTTGTAGTATCAATACCTTGTCTTCTTGCCACCACGACCTTATTTTTCTTTTTCTTTTCTATAATATTTTTTTTTAGTGATTTTCACTATTGCACTTATTTTCTCTTGCACACTACTTAGTCATGGTCATGTTGCAAATCAAATTTGAATAGAAAATTAAAGCATTTTCTCATGTAGAGTACACCATAAAATAAAAACATGTAAAGCAATTATTTTCAAAAACAAAGGGTTATGAATATATTATTACATACTTCATAGGTAGCCTCTTCTAACACAGTCGTCATGGTCATGTTGCCATCAAATTTGAATACAAAATTAAATCATTTTATCATGTAGAGTACACCAAAAAATAAAAACATGTAAAGCAATTATTTTCAAAAACAAAGGGTTATGAATATATTATTACATACTTCATAGGTAGCCTCTTCTAACACAGCCGTCATGGTCATGTTGCCATCAAATTTGAATAGAAAATTAAAGCATTTTATCATGTAGAGTACACCAAAAAATAAAAACATGTAAAGCAATTATTTTCAAAAATAAAGGGTTATGAATATATTATTACATACTTCATAGGTAGCCTCTTCTAACATAGTCGGCGAACACGTCATCACAAAAACCGGTAGACACATCATCACACAGCCGCGAATCATATTGTGCCACGTGGAGCCTCCTCAATACGCCATGTTCCACCTTATCGATCCTCCTCCAATAGGTTGGTTATTCATTGGGATATTTGTCAAAATAATAAGGGGGGAGAATTCAAACCCCACACCTCTTTAAAGCTACGCGCAGGCCTCACCACTATGCCCCGCAATGCACGCTTACTATATTTGGAGGCAGGTGCTTTTTCTAATATAATAGATGGCATTTGGTTATTAAATGGATGGTGTAGGGGCTCAACCCCCAACCACCACCCAAAAAAATTATAGCCCACTGTTGCACCAACGAATGAAGCCTAATAATATGTGGAGGCCAGTTACTTTTGTTACAATGCAAAACCCGAATACCCCATAGAATAAGCAAATCCCTCTAAAATGAAAAAAACAATCTCCTAATCCTTTTTAAGGATTTAAAAATTAAACTTCCTACAACTATAAAGCCTAAAATGTGAAAAAAGAAGGGATAAAATCATACATAGTTGATTTTGAAAATCAACTGGTTAGTGACCAGAATGAGTAAATTTCCTATATAAAAAGCGGGGGTTAGAGGCTTAAGGGGACATTCATGTGGTGAAGACTAAATAGAATTTTGGAGAGAAGAATTGTTGATCCTATACATCGGGAGAATGTTGGAATTTCGTCGTGTTTGAATTGGAAAGCTTTGTAACAGTCGTAATTATGAATTTCTAGACATTTTAATTAGATCAGTCTACTCTTTTGAGAGGGGCCCAGAGACGTAGTCATTCTTACGATGAACTTTGCTATCAAGTTGTTTGCATTCTCTCTTTCTTGTCTCCCATTATGAATTTCAGCACTTTTGTTAATTCCTTTAATTTAATTATGTGGCATGTTGATTTCATTTTAGTAATTTGGAGTTTGAAACTATAATTCTTTTGCATTCTTGAAGCAATCGTCTTAGATCCTAAAATAAATCATGTCTTCTTTCCTTTTACAGAAGGGACAATTAGTTGGTTGGATCATCATACATTTCAACCTATCCTCAATGGGCAGTTTGCATTGTAAAATATTCCAAGCAATTAATTGAGCATCGGTATTAGCTTTTGATTTCCAAATCTAAGTAGATAATTTAGTCTAAAAAATTTCACTGTATCTACAATTCCAGTTGAGATTCAATCGAGATCTTAAAAATAGATTTGGAAGCAACTACAAGTAAGCCTTTTTCAAAGGAAAAAAAAAAAGATTTATTTCTCAAATATTTTTTCCATCTTTCCCAAGTATTCATTAAGGTTTCTCATTCCTAGGTTCCAATGTAATTTAATATGTGATATTCCTCTAGATATGTGCTTTAAAAACCATGATTTGCAAGGGATAATAGTAGGATTATCTTCTTTATCATCTCCCATATCTTTCAATATATTTTCTCTCTCTATAGTATGTTGTACCATTTTTGTTGCTTACTTATCATGCATATCTTTCTACAACCATATACTTTTTGGGTCATAAATTATAATTCATCATTTATCCAAGAAGTGAGCACTTCTTCACTATTTTTTCTTCCATCCTTGTTGTCTATGGTTTTTCCCCCTTATTATTGTTTTCTTCAAATAAATCAATTTGTGGTAGTTTTATGATGGAATAAATTAATTTAGTGTTTTCCTCCTCATTCTCTTCCAAAGCTACTTTTCAATATATATTTTATCTATATGTATGCCTAATGATATATGGGCTAATTTACTTTCATTTACAAAAGATATTTCCTCTTTACTTTAATTTATAACATTTTGGCATTTACAAACCATTAAGGGTCTAATAGTGCATTGAAGCTATCATAGGTTTCCTTCATGGCTACAACATCAAAATCAACCATCATTTTTACACCAAGGATATTAACCTCTACATTTTTTCATGTTCTCAAGACACCCATTGATGATCCATCAACCAAAGTTATGTTGTATGGAATATTATAGAGTTTAGGATTTCCTAGCTTCTCCCAGGTCCTTTGTGCATCATATTAATGTCAGGTCCTACATGTCAATAATTATTTGTATGATCTTTTTATGGTTAATGTAGGAAAAGATCATTAGTGGTTTATATTTGTACTCCCTATCTACTTTGAATAATCTATAGATCTATGGCCTTGGTTGCTCTTGTTTATTCTTATTATTTGTATAATTTCTTAAGTTTCTCTAGTAAATTATTTTGTTGGACGAGTGTGTTCGACTGTTTTATAGCAGTGAACTCTTCTTCAAAAAATTGAATTTCTTGTTTCTATTTTTCATTATTTACAATCATTATAGAATTATCCATTATTTATTCATGTTATTGTTTGTTTGGGAATAATTCACCATCCTCTTCATCTTCTTCTTCTTCGCTATTGTCTTCTTGTATTGTAAATTGATCCTCTTATTCTTGTAGTTTCAATTCCTTGTCTTCTTGCCACCACGACCTTATTTTTCTTTTTCTTTTCTATAATATTTTTTTTAGTGATTTTCACTATTGCACTTATTTTCTCTTGCACACTACTTAGTCATGGTCATGTTGCCATCAAATTTGAATAGAAAATTAAAACATTTTCTCATGTAGAGTACGCCATAAAATAAAAACATGTAAAGAAGTGATTTTCAAAAACAAAGGGTTATGAATATATTATTACATACTTCATAGGTAGCCTCTTCTAACAAACAATTAGTTTAAAATATAGGAATTGATAGTGAAGACAACATAATTTATAACCATTTCATTTGATAGAATATCTATATGCAAAAAAAAAAAGGTACAATTCATATCTAATGATTTTGATAAACACATTTCATAAATATAGGACTTCTAAGGCTATGGTGAATATGAATTCAATTCATTTTACATAAAATAAATAAGGCTATGTTCAAGATAGTTTGATAGACAAATAAATTATTAGATGTGCTACCACAATCTTAGAGATCATATTTGAAAAATATTACAACCTTAACAATCCTTTGTAAACAAGAATGAAGATAATGTTGAGACAAAAAAAATCATACTTATTTGGCTTTTCTTTCTATTTCTTAGCATATATAAATCAATAATTATGTTTTCCTTATAAAAGGCTAAAAATTATACACCATATTTAAATATCTAGAGTTTGGCCAAACATTATATATTTCCTCCTAGAATGTCATGAGACAAGTCCACCTACTCCAAAGTTTGACATCTCCTTGATTTGAGAGGTATTTTCCTCACTAGCACATTGTGATCGTCCTGGTTGTGGGAAATCACCAAGACTATCTAAAAACTACCTTGAAAGCATCTATTCACTTAATGAGACTTTTTGCCTAACCCAAAATTTATATAACAACTCCATATACATTATTTTTTCCCAAATACAATTAGAGAAGGAGCTTAGGATTTCTCAAATGAGTTTGTTTTCCTTTAAATTCATTTTTTGTAACTTTGAAAGCTATCCAAAATCAAAATAAAATCACTCCTGTCAGCCTATTGTTTGAAAGATAAATATATCTGAGTTGAGCAAGCATACCTAATTCAATATGAATACTACCATGGAATCCATTGTTTATCTTTAACAAGTAAGTTAAAGAGGATAGGTTTCCTAGGGAGGGTGGGATTGTGCCTATTAGGTTGTTTCGTGAAAGATAAAGTCTTTTGAGTTGAGTAAGCATACCCAATTTAATAGGAATTCTACCATAAAGTTTATTGTCTCCCAATTCCAAGTCAGTTAAAGAGGATAGGTTTCCTAGGGAGGGTGGGATTGTGCCTGTGAAGTTGTTTCCCCAAAGATAAATATTTTTTAGTTGAGTAAGCATGCACAATTCAATAGGAATACTACCATGGAGTATGTTTCTTAACAAACCCAATTTGGTTAAAGAGGATAGGTTTCCTAAGGAGGGTGGGATTGTGCCTATGAGGTTGTTTCCCCAAAGGTAAAGTATTTTGAGTTGAGTAAGCATACTCAATTCAATAGGAATACTACCATGGGGTATTTTTATTGACAAATCCAAGTTGGTTAAAGAGGATAGGTTTCCTAGGGAGGGTGGGATTGTGCTTGTGAGGTTGTTTCTCCAAAGATAAAGTATTTTGAGTTGAGTAAGCATACCCAATTCAATGGGAATACTACCATGGAGTTTGTTTTCTTTTAATTGCAAGTTAGTTAAAGAGGATAGGTTTCCTAGGGAGGGTGGGATTGTGCCTGTGAGGTTGTCTCCCCAAAGATAATTTTTTTTAGTTGAGTAAGCATGCCCAATTCAATAGGAATACTACCATAGAGTATGCTATTGCTCAAATACAATTCAATTAAAGAGGATAGGTTTCCTAGGGAGGGTGGGATTGTGCCTATGAGGTTGTTATCATCAAGATAAAGTGCACTAAGTTCAGTAAGCATACCCAATTCAATAGGAATGAAGCCTTGGAATCTATTTTCTCCCAAATCCAATTCAGTTAAAGAGGATAGGTTTCCTAGGGAGGGTGGCATTGTGCCTATCAATTGATTTACTCCTAAATAAAGGATTTCTAATTGTGAAATAAGGCCAAGCTGGGAGGGGATAGTATTGCTCAAAAAGTTATAGGCCAGTTTGAGAACTTGCAAAGAGTGAAAAGATGTTAGAGTGGTGGAAATGGAGCCTTCCAATTGATTTTGAGACAATCTAAGTATTCTAATGCAAGACAGTCTCCCTAGTTGAGGGGGAATTTGGCCATGGAAGTTGTTATTCTTGAGAGAAAGTACTGTAAGGAAAGAGAGATTGCCAAGGAAAGGAGAGATTGGTCTAAGTAAAGACATACCAGTAAGATTCAAAGAAAGCACATGTTGATGGCGAGAATAACAAAGAATCCCAGTCCAATTGCAGAAGGAATGACGAGGAGACCAATCAAGCAAGGAATTGTGAGGGTCACGGGAGAGGGAATGCTTAAAGGCCAGCAGAGCTTCTTGTTCTTGTTCAAAAGAAGAGGAATAGCAGGGCAGTACAAAGAGAAAGAAGAGTAGGAGGAGGGGGGCAGAAACTGCAAAACCCATGATCTTCATCTCTATTGAACTGAGAAACAAGTAAAGCTATCTAACTCTATGTGTTGTCTGTAGGCTCTTTGAAGTCTGATTATAAAGCTATGAAGGCATGTACAGCGGTCAAACTTCTTTTGTTTTTTCTAGCCATTTGCAGGACAAAGTCTATGGTGGTAAAGAAAAAGAGGGGAAAATGGGAGGGAAGTCAGTTTGAATTGACTGAAACAGCTTCATTCACATTAATTTTAAATCACGTCACATTAAGCTGATAAAGTCTCTTGTTTTTGGCGAAGAAAGTCTAATAGTTGTTCTCACACGCACAAGAAAAAGGGAAATTTCATTTACAATAAACAGAGACATATTTATTTCATCGATATTTTGCGAAAAGTTAGCGGGTTAGCTATTGTTTTTCGGACAATAATTATTAACAAGTAGAATTTAAATTGTAATTACTGTGTTTTCAAATGTGATGGGTAGTTTTAGGTATTAATGAAGTATTTTAAATGGTTAGAATTTTATTTTATTTTTTTAATTAAATTATAATGTTAGTATAATTTATAAATTAAAATTTTAAAAAATATTTTGGATTATAAATTAGTTTTTTTAATAAAAATTTGTAATTTTAATAAAAATTAATAAATAAAATGTATTTTAGATTTAAAATTATAATTAAAAATATGTTCTTATTATAATTTATTTATGATTATTAATTAGTGATTGTATTATTTTAATATATATTAGGCATGTCAATGGGAGTTATTCAAACATCTATAAATTGTAAATGAATTAAGTGAGATATTTTGGTTTTTTATGGTATAATTAAAGTCTTGAAGGATACATAATTTTATATAGGGTGATTCAAACATGTATAAATCATGAGTGGAGTAGACATGAGGTTTTGTGTCATTTCAATTTATAGCTTTCTTATTGTCCTGCTTTCTTGTCCAATATGAGATAGAAAATGTCTTCAAGTGAGGCAATCTCCTAGATCTTTCTTATATCTAAATTTCACATAAAAAGATTCATCCCATCATATCTTAGCTTTAGGATTAAGGGACTTAGTTGTATGTTTCTTGCCAAATATTTTGTCATATATTGGATTTTTTAATTTATCATTATGACTAGTGGTGAGACCTTGTCATATGATTTTTATTAGGCTAGAATATTTACTCTAGAATTGTATATCATTTTTGTGCCCATAAAATCAATCTGCATGCACCAATTTGGTCTATACTTATGCATTCAACTTAAAAAAATTGGTCACCTAGAACTTCACCCCACTTTTTGGAATCTAAAATTACAAAACAAGCAATGTTAATAAACACCTTGAAGGATTTTGGTAGGGAAAAATCCTCTCCTTTGGCCAATCCATGAAGTTTTGATTTAATGGTTTTGAAACAAGGTTTGAAGACACGTGATAAACAATCATGTGATATGCTTAGTTGTGTGTAACTATTGATGGCATGTTAATGTAACACTCTAATGATTGTATTAATTTTTGTAACATATTTAATGTATAGTATTGACATCATACCTACAATACCCTTGAATCTACAATTAGGTGAAAAAAATGCATAGTTATTTTTTCTTGTAATTTCCCCTTTATTAGCTAGACATTTTGGTCCCTAACATTGACCAATGACACTCCCTCAATTTCGATCCTAATGATCATGAAATCTAAACTTGATTCCAAACAAATATTTACTAACTTCAATAATTCCTTACTTTAAAATGGGATTATGTATAACTATAATGATACACATGACAATTTTTTTCTATAAAATCATGTGCAAAATAAGTCACCATGGATGTACTGTAGTATTAAAGTTATTTCCTTTCTATATAGGATTTTTCCCATGTAATATATGTTGCTCTAAAATAACGTGTTGATCGTGTCATCTATATCCTCGTCAAGAGTATTTAAAACTATGACAATGTTCACTAAAAACCCACTGGCAACTCATTGAATGCTTCTAATGCCATTCACCATTTTAATGATTGTCTATTATTTATCTACGAAGTATTTCATTATATTGTAAATAAATATGTGTCAATTCAACAATCCTATTGAGAAGTGCATGAAGACTTCTAAAATCCCTATTGGAAGGCATGAAAAGGGTGACAATTCCATAATAGAAAAGGAAATCCCTAAGGAGTTCATTCCACAATGGTATCAAGTGTCAAGTTTACCCTAGTAAAATGCATGGTGAAGAAAGGAAACAATTCTAGAATTCAAATCAAATGAGTAGTTTTTAAGTGATGAAGATAGTGGCAGGTCTGATAAAAAATGCATAGTCCACATATTCATCCTTGACATGAAAATCATGAAGATCAAAAGATAATCAAATGGTGACAGTCTTAAAATATTGTGAATAAATAGACACAATAGAGAGAATGATAGTGCAAGAGGTGAATAGCAAGAATTTTTTTTATTTTTATAGAGAAATCATCGTATCCCAATATGCATAGTCTATGATAGTGTAAGCAATAACCACCAATAGTAAAAAAGGTGGCAATCTGAAGATATGAGATAGAAAGGTTATAGATGAATGCCATGTATCAGATACTTGTCTTATGGCTTCTCCTAGCCTGAGGCACTTTTGACTTTCCAACTCTTTGCAATGCCCTTAAACTTGGAGAGAAAGTCAGGACAATCTAGATGAATTGAAGGGAAATTATTGATAATGGAAAAAATAAAGGAGGTTGAGTGAGCTAGAAAAAAATGGAGATAATATAGGGCAGTTTGACCTAGTTTAAGGTAGTTGAGGGAATCTAGGAGTTATTTAAGGAACCTTGGTTGATAGATAAGGTCAAAATAGCAAGTTTTCTTCATTCAACCACCATATTGGAGAACTTTAAGGAGATAGAAAGTAGAGATAACAATTTTAGACACCCAAGAAGATTTAGCTCAACAAGCTAAAGAGAACACATGTCTTTCATCTCTCAAAATATTTTCCTAATATCTAGAAAATTGTTGAGCAGCTTAAAAGGAGATGAAAGGGAAAATTTTCAAGGAGTTCTAACTTCTCTTAGTAGTGTATTGTAACTTCTTGAAAGTTCTTTCTAGCAAGAGTAGCATTGTAGCTCATTTTCAAACTTGTATGTAGATATTTGTAAGTAGCTTTCATCAATTAAAAAAAACTGTATTCTTCCTTCTCTTATTTGTATTTTGTGTGCAAATACAAATTATTGATATATTTTATGTGATTTATATGCAAATATTCAATGTATGTCTCATTTCCTTTAGCACCTTCTTGTAGAGATATACATACCTTATCCAAGTTATAGGTTATGACAATGGTTTGAGCAATTTCTAACCATGAAAACATCTATTTTTCCTTTTAGAACCAAGAAAAAACCATCTTTCCTATGAAATACTAATGTAAATTATGTCAAAACATGAGTTGTGCAAGAAGGGGCTTGTTTGTTTGATCATATTGTGTGTCCAAACAACAATATAGTTTCTTGAAATCAATTTGGTGCATCATGTTTTTAGTCTTAGGTTTCATTTTATGTTTCCTTCACCCCTTTTCTCAATGTGCAATAGTAGTATAAGTTAAATTAGGTGAAGTCCCAAGGGGAGCCAACCCTCTCTTGAGAATGATCTCCATCATTTGATCTTGCACTCAGGGAGATCATCCCATGTTTCATGAGGTGGTTGAGTGATTCTATCAAATCAACAAGGGTGCACACTTGTCAAAACCATAACCTATTCTCTCCAAGAGATAAAATGGGGTGATATTTGTTGTATCCCCATCATCAATAAGAGTTTTTTAATGCACATTTCATAGATCCACACCTATAAATACAAGGATCATAATAAACAAGGATCATAAAATCTATGGGCTCATATCAAGATCAATTTGATTGATTTTATCTTAAGGAAATGGGTATGTGCAGGATCATGATGGGCCAAAAGGTGGCAATATGATGGGTATGTGGCTGACGACCTTTTTTTTACCCAAAATTGATGAAATGAAAAGGGTTTTTAAAGGAGATTCTCAGATTTCCACCAATATAAATTATGCTATACTTTGAATTTAATAAATAATTATTATTCATTTTCTATTTGAATTACGACTAAAGTCTTGATTGATAGGCTGATTGAAAAAAATCTATAGCTTTCAAATGGTATCATATTTTTTGAATCTGAAACATGCGTCACATTCTATGCTTCACATAATACAAGTTTAAAAAAAGAAAAAATGAATTTCATGAAGTTTTGACCAAGTTAAGGTGGTTAGACTACGAGTTTTTATATTTTTTAAAAGTTGCAATAAAAAGATCATAATTAATTATTTACTTGCGAAAAAATTACAAAAAAATATGCATCACATCCAAACATGAGTCCTCTACTTATATCTAAAATATTATCATTTTATTGTGGTTAGGGTGGTCAGACAGATACCTACTTCTTATTTTTTCCCTAAAATTTAAGTACTACTGCATTGAAATTTCAAATTTTCACCAAATAGATTTTTTCTTTTTTTAAATAAACCTAGTATTTTAGAAACTATATTCAATTTGCTACAGATTTTATTCTTACATATTTTTGAAATAATATAGATAACTTATTCAAATTCTTACATCAGGTTGCCTAACTCTGATTTTTCTAAATTTTTTGCCACTTAAGGGCCTGTTTTTCCCATGATGATCCTACACATACCCAAATGAGGTTATGTTATTCATATACTTTAACCCTATTTCCTTTAAGAGATTCATGTGATGAGAAAGTGTTCCTAAGAAGATATTTAAAAAAAATCTTCAAAAAAACCTTCTTATGGTCCTAAACTAATTTATAAGGATCAATTGAAGTTGGTGTTGGTTCTATTGCTAAGGGGTGAAAGTTCAAAGCTATGTAACACTTTTACAAAGGAAATGGACAATACTAATCTAACTTTTCAACTTGAATCACTAGAAAGTGACATAAATGTTTTGAATTTTAAAATAATTTAACCTAATGAAATGTAAATTTTTAGTGTTTTTTGTTTATATGTTTTTATAAAAAAATTGAGAAATTATTTAAATGTATTTTTTTTTGTAAAATTGAAATTATAATTTACTTGCTAAGAAAATGTTGAAAATGAGGTTAAGTGGGACATCGCTCTTTATATTTAAATAAAAAAATTCTTTCAATTTTTTCTATTTATAACTTGAAACTTTAGTGAATAGTTTTTTTTTCTTTATTTGTAATAATATCTTTAAATAAATCTTAAAATTTGTGTACAATAAACACAAATATTTCAACAAGGCACCACTGTTTATCTTAATTACTTAAGCATAATAGAAATAAATTATATCATCTCAACATATAATATCTTCTCTAGTGTATCATATTTTTATTTTTTAAAAAACTTTACCTTTTTTTCTTGACAAAACAATCAACCTTATATTTTGGTACTAATGACTTAGTTTTAGTAAGAATAAAAAAAAGTAAAACATTATTAAAGTATTAAAATTTATATTTTTGAAAACTACACTTATAGATCTACAAAATTGTATTTTTTGTGAGAACATGATTTTTTTAATAATTTTTTTGGTTAATTGGTTCCAAGTTTATATTACATATGTATTTGGTGAACACTTTTATTTGTAAAATTTATGGCCTAGATCTAATTTAGTTATAATGAATCTAATTTGACCATATGTTTGATCCAATTTGATTTTCAATTGGAAATACTTAAATTTATTTGTGCAAATAAGTTAGGCTAAAGTATAACACAACTTTTAAATTTCACCCAAAGAATGTGTGGTTTTGGTTTTATATATTTGAGATTGTGATATTTTCCTAGAAGATTTCATTTTGAATAAGCTTAATTAAACTAAGAATTTTTGTTCCTCATTTAATTCCCACCTAACATGGTTCACTTGATTATTTAGGAGTACTTGTGGTTGATTTTTAGGTAGCTTGATTGGTAGGTTGGAACCATTGCCTTGTTCATGCATTGGAAATGAATCTTAGTAAATCCTTAAGTTTGAGTTTTAAGGAGCAACTGGCCCCTATTGGTAGATTTCCTAGTAGGAAGAGGAAGATATCTACAAATAGACATATTTGTTCCTCTAGGGATGATATTAATCACTAACACATGATTTACTATCATGGACCCTTCAATTATGAAATGAGAATACTTGTTAGGGTCAACATACCAAGGCTTTTGATATGGATCATATCGATTATTATTCTACACTTGCTCATTTTTTGTTGTCTATTTTATTTCTCACAATTATTTCTTATGGAGTAGTCAACACTATATCAATATTTTTATTCCCCATGTTTGTATAGTTATAACCCCCACCATATTTATTTTCATTGTAATTGTGATTATTGTTATTTTTAGGTGGTGGGATATCTCTAACCCCATTGACTATAACATTGTGATTTTCTTTATAATTTTTTGAGATAAGGGTTATTATTATTGTTACATTATTATCTTTAGAGGTGATTAAACTTTCATTAGTACGATACTCTTTCTTTCCTCTATTTATCACAACTTGGTCTATTCTAAGATCAATTTCTAAGTCTTCTTCATATTATATATACTAGTTTGTGCACCTCTTACCACATTTCTTTGTTAAGGGCATGCAAGAAGAGATCAAATAGATCCCTATGAGCCATATTTAGTGTTCCATTTGATGAATAAATGAGTTGCCTCTATCTTGTGATAAATTTCATAATCAATTTCCTTAATTCTTGTTTAATAATTAAGAATTCTTGAATTTCTATTTCCTAAGTTCATTTATTTAAAAAACCATGACAAACTCATTGATGAGATATTAAAAGGATTGGATAAATGCCTCTATAGGTCTATAGTACTAATCCAAAACTTATTGATGAGCTATTTTTTGCACCTCTTACCACATGTCTTTGTTAAGGGCATGCAAGAAGAGATCAAATAGATCCCTATGATCCATATTTAGTGCACCATCTGATGAATAAATAATATGCCTCCATCTTATGATAAATTTCACAATTAATTTCCTTGATTCTTGTTTATTAATTGAGAATTCTTGAATTTCTATTTTCTGAAGTTCATTCATTTAAAATACCATGACAAACTCATTGGTGAGCTATTAAAAGGATTGGATAAATGCCTCTATAGGTCTATAATACTAATCCATATTACTTCCAAGGTGTTCTATATATTCTCATGGCAACCCCATCCCAAGGAACGATTTATTGAACCATTACAATGTAATCCTTGATGTGTGAGTTTGTATCTCCCACTACCTTTAATGAAGGTAGTTTAAGAAGTGGTCAAAGAAACATCATATTATGAATGCATGGTCTCTATAATCCTTAAGGTATTGAAAATATGTTCATGAAAAGGGATCATGTATATGTTGAATGCACAAGACAACTGAGAGGGGGGGTGAATTAGTTGTGCCTTAAAATTTCAAAACCCTCACAAACATTCAAATCCACATTAATCCAGTTAACCCTTAATATGTTAGAATGATTTATCATGAAAGTAAATGATGGAAATAAAACCAATCAACACCATACACAAGGAAACACCATACTTATGTGGAAAACCCAAGATGGGAAAAAACCACTATGAGGATTAACTCACAATTTAAAGTAATGTCAACATTAAATAAAATAGGGCTCACTGCCCAAAAGAAAGAAAGAATCACTTCCAAAGGCTCACTGCTAGAATAGAATAGAAGATAGAGAAGAGTTTTACAATGATAAAATCATCTCAATGCAACGAAAAAATCCACAACATCACCAACACCTTCACAACCTTTCTAAAGGATTGTAGACACCTTTTGCTCAGTACATTTAGTAATCTAACACATGAAAGCTCGCACTACACTGTACAAATTCACACCCTATATCTTTGTACTTCACATCATTTGCATCTCTCACACCTATCTTGTCATACCTAAACAACTCAACACTTATTTATACCATCTTCAACCTTGAAAAATTCTCCAAGGTTAGCTATGCACCTCAATCATACAAATTCAAATTAGGTCAGCAACAAAACATTCCCGTGGTGGAAATGAATGAAGGTGAACTAAAACACACCTTATCTGGGACCTAAATCTACTCATGCATGTCATGCCATGCTTCCACAAACATCAAAGCAACTTCACAAGTAGTATAAACAACCAAGGTCAGTTGTACCCATGTAAACACCATTAATCTTTTAAGTGCATGCTTCCTTTGATCCAAAGAAAACTCATGGACAAAAATTGTTACTTGAACACACTCTAGAATATTCCAAAAACACCTTGAAATCCTACAAATTCCTTTGCAACTTTCACCTGATGAATGTACACACCTAATGCACTTAGAAAATTCTTGTTAGAGTAATAGGTTAATTACTTAATTAATTTAATCATGTTGATTAATTAATTAAGTCACCTTTACTTTATTTTCACTTAAGTCAAATTTAGGCCCATTAATAATTAATTAAAATTATTAATTATTAATTACTCACCTTTAGGGTTTTGATCTCCTTTCATAAGGATTGATCTCTTTGTAATTAATTGTATTCTTTTTTTATGCATTTTTGCTTCATAGGCAAGGAGAGCAGTATTCTTCTATTTTTGGTATCTCTTCTATGTGACAGGTTATTTGCTTGCAGGTGTTCACTAGGTTCTGTGAGGTTGTATTTCTCAACTTCAACATGGTATCAGAGCTTTAGATCAACCACTTCCTGTTCATTTTTTAAGGGATCATGTCCTAAAAGTGACATTTTTTTGCATCTTGAGTCAAATTGGACCTCACCATTGCGTCTAGAATGCTTGAATTAGTCAAGATTGACCTTTGTTTTGTCAAATTTGGATTCACGACGTCAGATCTGCGAGGGTTTCAAGTTTATGAAGGTTTCTAGATCCAAAGAATATCTACAATTTTGGAGCATTTTGAGCCCAAACGGACCTCACCATCACATTTAGAGCACCCAAAAACCCCAAAATTGACTATAAAAATCATCGAAATCGGACACAGTGACTCCAAGAGGCAATTTTTTTCCATTTCTAGGTCATATGGCCTGGTACAACACACAATCTGAGAAAAATATTTTAAAAAACCAATGATGCAGGGCATTGCCGTTATTAACCGCTAGCGGTTAACAACTAGCAGTTAATGCTAGTGGCTAGCCAAACCGTTAGGTTTAACCCCCAAACCCTTTTGGAGTAGTTTTGGTATTTTGGTCATAGCTTTTGCATACAAAATTGAATTCTAGAAAACAAGATATCATGGGAAATCTGGTTCCGAGCACTATCTAATGGTGTAGGTTTGATTTTCAAGTTGTCCTTTTTTGATATTTTTTAGGCCTCTGAAGTCAAAAGTTGTTGTTTTTCAGTCTGGGAGGCATAACTTTTGCGTCTGGACTCTGTTTTTCACCATTCTCATGACATCAGAAAGCTGACTTCATCCTCTTTGTAGATCTTAGACCTAATTTTTCTAGAATTTTTACCAGGTATCTAATTTTTTTGTTAGACCTCAGCTTTTTCTTTCTTGGCTATTTTCTTGGGAAACATGCAATTCAAGCTATTTTTTTGAGATCAAAGAGAATTATTTTTTTGTATTGAGAGTATATACTGTTGTTTTGATCATGGATTTACATAATATTGTATCCCTTACTCCATTCAACTACTTTGGTTGGAAAAAAAATAGAGATTCATTTGATGCACAAAGGGTTGTACAAAGTGACCATGGGTACAGAAGTTGAACCTATAGGTGTTATTGAAAATAGAAAGTGGTTTAATATGTGATGAGGCTTTTGGGACATTATGTTTGTCTATTTCTCCTAATGTTCTTTTCCATATTGAGTCTTGCGCTACACCCCATAATATCTGGACTACTTTGGAGTCTTTGTTTGGGAAGCAGGATACTATGAGAGGGTTTCAGTTGGAGAATGAGCTAATTGTCTTAAATACAAGGGATTTTGACAACATCTAGGAGTTTTTCACTAAACTCAAGTCTCTCAGATTGTAGCTTTCCCATTGTGGTGTTCAGAAGGAAGACTCTCATTTGATATTGTCCATTCTTTCTAAGCTTGGACCAAATTATTCTGTTTTTGTATCTACCTTTTATGCCACTAGGGATGCTCTTGGTACTAGGTTTACTATGCCTTCCTTTGATGATTTTACTTCTTCTCTCACTCCGGAGTAGGCCAAGTTGGCTAGCATGGGCAAGTTGAAACCTTCTACATCACAAGCACTTATTGCATCATAGGAGCCCAAAGATTAGAAGTCTTCTACAGGAAAAGGCCAGAAACAGAAACAAAAGGATTCCAAATCTCATGAGAAACAAAATGAGTCCTTAGATTCATCCTCCTCTTCTAAGGGGAAATCATCTAAGAAGGACAAGGCTACATGTGCATATTGCAAGAGGGAAGGACATGCAGAACATAGTTTCTATAAGGACATTGATGAGCTGAAGCATCTTCTTCAAAAATATCAGATTGATTTTCCTTCTAAGATGTTTGGATCATCTCCTTCCCCTCATTCTTCTTCTTCATAGTAGCATGATAGGGGCATAATTGGTTTACATACCTCATCAAATATGAAGGGACATGCTCTTTGTGCTTATTCAGATCTTGGATCAGGGAGATAGCTTCTAGATTCAAGAGCATCTCATCATATGGAATCTTCACAGTCTATGTTCACTTCCTTTGAGCCTTGCAGTATGTCTCCTATTTTGATGGGAAACAATACATACATGAGTGTTACAAGGAAGGGGTCTATTATTTTTGGGGACAACACTTTTTAGGATGTCTTGCGTGTTCCTCATATGACGAACAACCTTCTTTCCATATATCAGATCACACATGGAGGCAATGGGAGATTTGTGGAGTTCACACCTGATTTCATTATCATCAGAGACTTGGAGAGTAGAGAGCTTATTGCTATTGGGGTGGTGGATCACTCATCTTAGTTGTATTCCGTTGTAGATTTTTCTTATGATGGTGCTTTTGTTTCTATAGTTGTTCATCACACTTCTAGTGTGAATCATCATTCAGAGGAGAAATTTGGCTTCTTGAACATTGGTGTTCTCATTTTGGATCTAGTTCTTGAGTCATCCATTCCATCTCCTCCACCTACTGTTGTAGATGTTGATACCTTTATGGCTACAAATGTGGTTTCTTATGTTTCAGTGCAACATGTCCTAGTTGATCATTTGTCTTTGGAGGTTTCTCTTCAGTCTTCACCTACTTTGACTTATTCATTGGTTGAGGTCACACTTGCTTATGTGGAGACATCTTGGGCTACACCTGATTGACCTTCAGATATTGCATTCATGAGGATTCTTCCCTCTCACTTCTTTCAAGAGATGTGGTTTCTTCAGTCTTTTTGGAGGTACTTCATTATGGGGGGCTATGTGGTCTCTTTCTTCCTCTCTTCTAGTGGGGTTCTTTCATGTATCTTTGTGATGGATGGTTTCCTTGGGGGACCTTATGGAGTCCTCCATATTTCATCACTTAGTTGTGTTTTGCATCCTATTTTGGGGAGGAGTTTTGCTCCCACGTGGTTTTCTCCTTTACCTTGTTTTGGTCTAGTTTGCATTGCATTTATTCATGGGTACCTAATTAGGCCTTGTTGTCGGGACCCATCTTTGCTTTCATAAATTTTTTCCTTAGTTTTTAGCTTCTCCCTAAGTTCATCTTAAGGGGGGGTGTTAGAGTAATAGGTTAATTACTTAATTAATTTAATCATGTTGATTAATTAATTAAGTCACCTTTACTTTATTTTTCACTTAAGTTAAATTTAGGCCCTTTAATAATTAATTAATTATTAATTATTAATTACTCACCTTTAGGGTTTTGATATCCTCTCATAAGGATTGATCTCTTTATAATTAATTCTATTCTTGTTTTATGCATTTTTGCTTCGCAGGCAAGCAGAGCACTATTCTTGTGTTTTTGGTATCTCTTCTATGTGATAGGTTATTTGCTTGTAGGTGTTCACTGGGTTCTGTGAGGTTATATTTTTCAAGTTCAAAAATTCTACCATACACTGTAACTTAAGAAACTAACTTCTAAATTACCAAACCTCAAAAAACTTAAATAAAGAAAGATAACAACAATATGAACACACTTCTAGATGTGCAATACTTGAAACCACTCTATGGAGAAATGCAGAGTAAAAACATTTATCCCAAACATCTCTGCAATATACAATTCACACATTAGTGAACACAGATTCCTCTGCACAATGATCTAACACACCAAATTCTAAATGCAACACCTATGAACACCTTTGATCAACATGTCTAGACTGCACAAGCAAATATTCAGCCCAAAATAATTGTGAAGCAAAACTAGAACACTACTCTACAACACAGAACACACGACAACACATTATTTCATCTTTTTATTTAATTTTCTCAAAATCGCTTGGAAACCAAGCACCAAAAACATATCTTCAACATCTTCAGTGCTTCCTCATCACCATCAAGACAACTACAATATATCAACTCAACCATACATCCATAAACAAAAGCTTATCAAAGAAACAATAGAGGTTGACACCAGTAGCTTACAAATGACAACAAAATGCAACTAATCAAAGCATCATCAGAGACAACACCAACTCAATATCAACTAATCACACTCTTACAACAATTTCTTGATCATATAGTTGACCCCAAATGACAGCACCAAATATTTTTGAATCAATGACAACACCAACAGCTCGTACTTGCAATAGTATATAAGAATTAACCCCTCCAAACACAATACTTGCATGTGGATCTTATTATGTAGGTTGGATTTGGAAAGGCATACTAGGTTGTCGATACTCAACAAAAACTATATAGTTTACTTTTGGCACACTTAGAGGTTAAAAACTAGGTGGGAATGATTAAATTTGACATTACATTGCAGGAATCACACCTAACTATTTTAAGCTCAACATGTAAGATGGAAGAATAGGAGGCATGAAAGCCTCATCAATTGTCTTGTGTTCATAGAAGTTGACATAAAGGGGTTGTTGAACTAATTTTTAGATTTGTTCATTTACATCAATACCAAAAGGATTAGTGTGAGATATGCACCACAAATACCTTGGTATCTTATTGATCTAGTTCAAATTATCTAGTATCCACTTAGTAATCCTAGCTACAAGCATCCTAATTTGTTGAACAAGGGTAGTTATATGTACTTCTAGGGTTTTTTTTTATTGTATGTCATTATTTATTTCCATGAGTTGGGTTATTTTGTTCAAAATTTGGGAGTTGAGTAACCCGATTCATCATTGTTTCCATTTTTTTGAGTCTTTCCTATTAGTTACAAACTTAATCATTTTGAAAAATTAAGTCAAATTTTGTTTTCATTTCTTAAGCTTCTACAATATTTCTTTCAAGATGATCAACTTGATTATAAATTTTTGTGGCTATGTCCATAAAAGTTTAGATAAAATAGGATCTTAGAGCTCTAGATATCTAATTGAACTATAACACAATGGGCTATTGGTTGGATCAAGTTTAGTTGTAAGATAATCCTTCATAATCTCTTATCAAAAATCATGAACTTTTTCCCACTCAAGAATTACTAGATCAATTCCCTAACCACCCACCATTAGAGTTATTATCCTTATAGTCATACCTATTCAAGAAAGGTGTCATTGGATTAGAAAGAGGCACATATTGATTTAATTATGGAGGGTTAAATTCATTAGAGGGACTCTATCCCCAATATATCATTATTCCTGTCATATTTAGGGTTACCCTAGGTCCCATAAAATAATTGTTATGAAAAACAATGTGAGAGGTGAGATTGAATGGAAGTGAAAAGAAACAAAATATTTTTCTCCAAAAGGATTTAGCTTTCATGTTGTATTTTCTAAAATATTGACACCTCAAGTCATATCACCATAAATTTGTATTATATAGACTTGGGATAACACATGAATTACACCCTTCCTATAGAAATGAACCAAATCACTCCTACTCATATGGAAAAATCTATTTAAGTCAGAAATTATAATGAAGTAACCTCTATGTGAGAAAGGAAAGTCCCATAGATGACAATGATATGATTGCATTGGGTGGTATTCACACTATATTTCTCACTCACTTCATAAGGATTTCTTGGATGAAAGTTGTGGCATTTATTTGAGGTTTTATATTTGGAGTAGTAAGATGTTGCTTAGTAAACCTTTGAAGGGGTCTCTTTGTAGTGATTGTAATCTATCCAAATGGGTCATTTATTCAAATTCTATTAATCTTATTTAAAAAAAAAATGCAAAAGGTGGTATGCTTGTGTTCATCTAATTTGACTAGTTCTAAAAGGGATATTTATATTGTGTGGTATTCCTCTCATGTGTGCCTTCTTTCATTTTCCTCTTAAATTTCTCTTAGGATTTTTTTTGTCCTTGGAATTTTTTGTATTTTTTGTCTCTTGTATTGGTAAATTTACTCGTATCTCACTTAAAATAACTCTCAAGTATTTCCTAATGCCAAGACAAACTAGGTGTAAAATTCCATATGATATAGAAAAGGAAAAACTAGGAAAGTAGCTTTAATGAGATTGTTTATTTTGAACAATGTGGTTAATATTTAATTTTCTTAATTTGTTGAGTTATCATTATTTAATTTTAGCTTAGTTGAATGTTGACTTGTTTTCTATGAGAGGATTCAAAAAACTTACAACTGATCCTACCATCTTTGCTTCTATTTTTATTTTTAATGATTGAAATGCTAAAATTTATGTAAGAAACTAATTAACTCTCTTTTTATTGTTTTATAAAAATAAATATTTCAAGTGAACTCATTAGCTAATAAATGAAAGAAGCTTATTTTTTTCAATCTTAATGAATACACCTAGATGAATTGAATTTTCTTAAATGCAATTGTTAGCAAGAAAAGTTTGGGATACATAGCTAAAATTTTATTCCCAAGGTTATTCTTATAGTGTTGTATTTATAACCCAGTGACAACAATAGGGGAAGAATCAAATCTTGACAATGTGGTAGATTAGAGTAATTGTTGGTGTAGGTTTTTATTTTCCTAGTGGGTTAATTTGTTTTCCCTTAGTCTTAGGTTTTTCCTACACTTTATTAAGCTTGTTTAGGATAATAAAGTGAGTCTGTTACTAGGAGATAAGCATGTGGTGTCCCCTTCCTTAAAGGGTGGAACTACTTTCCACTTTTGGTGGCATTGTCCACTTTTGGTGGTCCATCTCCACTTTTTGTGGTTGATTTCTATTGGTTGGGTTTCCCACCTATATCCTCTCCTAAGTTCAATAAAAACTCACTACCTAGCTTGTATTTACATCTTTTGGCATTGATTCATTCATGTATTGATTCAACTTGGAAGCTCTTAATGTAGTATTATCACATTGACATCACATAATTTCTAAGAGTCTTGGTTTGCATTCTTATATCTTTCCAATTTATGTAACTTTGATTTTCTCTTAAGAAGTTCCTTGGATTATTCAATCTATTTCAGATTTCTAACAAGGTATCAAAGTTTTTGTTTTGAGAAATCTAAGTTCATAGATTCATGATTAAGAGATTGAATTTTCTTGTAAAGATCTTGTAAATTCTCGTATGCTCTTCTCTTGCATTTTCAACAATCTAGAGAATCATAAAGGATTTAGAAAGATCTAATAACCTCTACATATTACATATGTGTTTTGTGAGATCTAGGTGATTGTAGCATTTCTGGTTATACTAGCAACATTTTTGACTATTTTGATGCATCCAGAAGGCTTGAGAAAGTCATATTTGTCTTTTGTTTCATCCAAATTGGAGATCATTTGATAAAGTTACAAATGGGGGTTTGAAGCTCAAATCTAGAAAACAGTTTTTTATTGGAGCCATTTTCATTTTTCCTTCATAAATCTAGCTTCCACTTATTGGAAAGAAAAATAATTCTAGGTTTTGTTCCCAAGGTCAAAAAACTATTTGTGTATCTATTAGATTTTCCATATATTGAGAAGATCTAAAAAATTATTGGCCAAAAGCGTCACACGTCCAATTTTTTTATAGACTGAAGGTTAAATAAACTTCATTTTTTCATCTTTTACTTGCTATATAAAAAAAAACATTTTTGGGTTTTGTTTTTAGCTTCAAAATATTTTTGAGTTTCTATTATTGTCCACACATAGTGGGTAGATTTTTCAGAAATCAAATCAAAAGTAAAACTTTCTTTTTCTAGAAAAAAATATTTCCTATAGGACAACTTCGACTAGTTTTTCAAAAATTCATAACTTTTTACCATAGCGTCCATAATTGGAAAGCAAGATATTGTAAAAAATATGAAGATGAGAACTTTCCATCCATAGAGGTATTGAAAATATTTTTTACCATTTTATACTAGATATTTCAAGTTGAAATTGTTTACATTGCTAATTTATTCAACAAGCCATAATTTTTTCCCTAGTGCTCCATTTTTCGAAAATTAATAGGCATTGGAAATGTATTGAAAAGAACTACACAGTCATAAGGCTAAATTTTTTAGATTTTCTTAGGTTCATTTTGTATCAAAATTTGTAATTTTTGACTATTTTGAGCCTATTGAGCAATGTATCTTGGAAAAGGCTTTGTAATCGCATTGAACTATAAAGTGTCAACCTTATAATATTTGGGGGGTTGATCTTTGATACTAGCAAAAAGGGTGGGAGTGTATTGTTGTTCTCTTTTTTTGTCCCTTTGTAATTATTTGAGGACTGTATCATGGTTTTTTCTACTCATCCTTCTATGATAATTTTAGATAAGGCTAATTATGAGTCTTGGAAAAAATGCATTCTAACCCATCTCAAATGGCTAAAACTTTTTCCTTACCTTTATGGCCTCGTGTCTGAACCAAACACACCTAGAAGGAAATTAGTATGGGGTAATAGAATTCATCACATATTAGGAGTGATTGGTTCTCATATTGATAATTACACTATGTTGGTTATAGTGGACATTGAATGTCCCCACACACTTTGGACCAAGATTTGGGAGATTTTTGGAGACCTTCATGTTTCTCCATTCCTAGATGATCTTTCTATAGATTATCTCATTCCACTTGATGATGTAGATAATATACCTTTTGATGATGATACTTTAGAGGAGCTTAAGTATTATGCACATCTTGAATATTTAGATGACATAGATACTTCTCTTGCTTCTAATCATTTTTGGAAACTTGCAACCATTTAAAGACAATTTCCACATAGCCCATAAGAGAAATCTATGCAACTAAGTATTCAGAATCCACATGCAAGAGAATAGACAACATACCCATGAAAATATGACAAAAGATATACCCTAGGAAAATCCTAAAGAGGGAAAAACCCAGCCTCCAAAAGCATCCATCTCTCATGTATTATTCAACAATAAAGATTACAATACATCTTCAAAGTCTCCATGAACACCATCAAAGAAACAAGTCCTCTCCAAGCAATCCATGCAAACAAGCATGAAACCAAATATCATGTGACATGCTTCAAACCCTCACAAATGCTAACTAGAGCTAACTTGCCAATTGATGAACCTTAAACAACTACCTTTGTGGTTGCTTTTATAGAAGCAAGCTTCCACAAAACCACCAAGTGGTATTACCCAAAACCATGTGACTAAAACCATGAGATTACAAAACCATGTCCCCTTATTTAATATTGGGTACTTTATTTATTTATTTTCCCCAATATTAAATAATTACATTTTTAGCAACTTAACTTATGTCCCAATGTTACATGCAACATTAAAGTGGCCCCAAGAATAATTACATTAAATATATTTTGCAAGGTGTATAACACACCTTTTCCTAACATTCTCCCACTCGTATACATTGCATAAGGGGAACAAGTAACCTCCAAACATGAATCAAATGCACAATCCATATAGCCACATATACCATCATGAAATCAAAGTGCTCCATGTGCTCCATCAAGATACCTACAATAAGAATCAAAGTGACCACCATACCAAGCATGAATTCTCTTATCCTCCATCATGCCAATGCACAAAGATAAGAAGCCATCCAATAGAGAAGCCACACAATCTATCACAATGAAGCATAAGTCTTGCTCTGCTTCAACTGATATCCCAAACACATACACTCAATCCAAAGGTGTATGCACTAGTACTTGTCAAGATACAAAAACCCATAGCTAAAATAACACCCACAACAAGTGCCAATACATCCAACTATCCATACCTCCAAGGTATACAAAACATAGTAAACTCATGTCATAAACATATACACCCATAAACTACAATCATAAACTCCATGTGAAAAACCTATCAAAGAATGACATACACATCCAAGAGCTCCCACTGTATGGGTAATGAAAATTTGAAAAATATCAAGGCATACCAAGTCTACCAATAGCATCATATAGAAAGTGTAAACAACATCATGTAGAACCAAGGGATTATTGACAATGATATGCAAACCTATAAATCAATAACTTGTAAGAAAAACTCTCACCACAAGTCTCCATAGCTCTCCCAAGTTCTCCACACCCAATAAAGGAAAAAAGATAAAGGAAACCTCCATGTCATCACCTAAGAACATAAGTGAAAATAGATGACCACAAGCTAGTGATCACAATAGCTCCAACCGAACCTCAAACCAATGTAATGTGAAACCAAACATCTAGGAAGATAACCAAGACCAAAGAGAGAAACTTTGCACATCATATACCTATAGAAAAATATCCTACATACAATTCTAAATGCCAACTATGTCAAGTATGATATGCTCCACAACACCTGAAAGAAAAGCCATAACAACACCCAATTGTTTAATCACCAAGGTCAAACATAACATATGTATTATGTAATCAACATGGATGTAAGCCTCTCATAACCAAAGAAGATAAAACTAAATCCATTCCCAATGAAGGAAATAATCCCACTAAATCTCCTAAACTTAATATCAATGAATGTAATCACAATGCATAATGAGATAAATATTCCAACACTCCTCAAGTGAACCCTCAAAAACCATATATCCATAGCTCAAGATTGATACGCATTAGAAGATAAAGCATAAAAATAATACACCTGAAAGAAACAATGGTCAATACCTCTCAAGTGAAATTGTCGAGTAGACCAAGAGTGAGGAATGAGAATGCTCCTCCAATACATCCAAGTCATCATGAATCATCCAAGAACACTCTCCTCATAGGTCCATGTTGAACTCACATCCAACCAAAAGGTGTAGGCTCCTCAGACTTCTTGCTGAAATCTCATCAAGAGTAACCATCTCAACCCATGTCTCTAACCATAAGAGAACTCAAGCCTCACCTATGTATCCAATTATCCATGAGTACCTGTAAAAACAAATAATCCATGCCAAAATCCAAATGCAATATAGCACCATCATGAAATAATAAAGCAAATGTCAATGTACACCCAATACCAAGAGTACCACACAGATCAATGTCAAAACTCCAAACATGAATCGAGAACATAAACATGACAACATGATCCAGCCATCTCCTACTAGGAGATCACATGCACCATAACATATATACATCCTGGTCTCAAGAGAACAATTACCATGCCAAACTCTAAATGCATATCAAGAGTAAACCATGACATAATACAATAACACCCTAAACCAAGAATCAACATATGTAGTCAATATGAATAAAACGATCCCTGCCAATGAAACAAAAGATGGCAATGAGCCATCATTGTATAAAATTAGAAACCAAGAGTCCATCCATGATACCAAAAATCACTACAAAAGACCATCCACCATCAAATGGTGAATCCACATCACTTCCAACAACTCCCATTGAACTGTGATACCAAATCACACATGGCATCGTGACTACCATCCTCTCCATGAAGATCATCCAAGTCTACACACACAACTGAACTGTCAGTAAAATAACAAGTAGAACCAAAATCTCCAAGCCAAGAAGATACCTACAACTGCCAACAAACCATCTTAAACATATCCATCACAGCCAATCCATCACTATCAAAAGTTGATGTAGAAGCATCCAAGGTGTAAGAGCAATCTTGTATCACCCAAAACAAATGTTTTTTCTTTTCAATAAGGGCTAAATTTGGTAGGGTTACTATTTTTGTAAGTTTGCATTTATGCATAGTTGGACGTGAAATCTTACATAGACCTCTAGAATGGTAAATTGAAGCTAGTGGCGAAGAAATCACTTCAATACCTTTTTTCATTTGAGAGATATTAAAATTTTAATTTTCAAAAATCCTAGTAAAATTTTTAGAGTCAATTTTGAGGCAATTAGAGGCTCCGGACGGGCCTAAAAATTGGTGGAAAACCAAATTAGTTGGCCTTTAAGCCCTACCTTCTAGCACATCATTTTCTTGAGACCTTTCTAGAAACATATTATAATTGAAAATCCGACGAATGGATCAAAAGTTATGACCCCGCGAAGTTGTAATACCAAAATTAATAAAATTTCAAAATATCTTCCTAAGGAAGTTACACTTTCTAGAAGATTCTAGGGTGGTTACACTTTCCAGAATATTCTAGGGCAGTTACACTTTCTAGAAGATTCTAGGGGAGTTACACCTTCCAAATAAAGGATGTAAAGTGGGACTACAGAGGGGAGGCAAGAGCAGAGTAGATGGTGGCTCCGATTTGCAAATTTGTAGATTTATGCAATCAGAAAGCCCATGTGATGACAAATATAATGTTGTAATTTCATTTTCATTTAAGTGATAATAGAAAATATTTTCTTTCCTTCTTGCATTTTGTTTGTGCCATTATCTATTATTTTTGTGAGTTTTATATTGTAAGGGGAGTACCCTTCACCAAAAGCTCCCACTAAAAAATGTAATCAATCTATCCATGATATCATGATAAACCACATGCTACAAGTCCCAAAAAAAATTTCTAGGTACTATAAGAAACATCCATCCTCTCATCTCTAAGCACACATACCAATGTACAAATGACCAAGAACAAGGCCAACTATCAAATTTTGCAACAACTAGGCATCAAACTTAGTGAATAAAGATAATCACAACCAAGTCATCCCACTAAAAGTAAACAGGTAGCTAATCCACAACCTGCATGACTTATAGATTCAATCACTGAAACATGCAAACTTATCATCACATCAATAAACTGCAAACTGAGATATCTAAGAGAATAACCATATAGACCAAATGACTCAAACACCAAATCAACCTCTAATTTGATTTTCCAAACATGTTCATATTCAAGTACCATAGTTAAGGAACCAAACACACCACCACAATGCACCTGCATAAACCATCATGACATGCCAAAATATCTAATGCAAAAGAAACATCCATGACACCATGATCACCACCAAATATACCAACAACTCAACCCAACTGTGTCCACATATCTGCATGATCATAGTCAACTGCATAGGTCTCATATCATGACTGTACCTAGTAATACCATCTCACCTCCTCAACATGACAACAAAACCAACAAACCAAGTGACTAAACCAAGCCACCAAAACTAAACATGCATATCAATGGGCAAAGACAACCCATGTCCAAGTCATAAATGCAACATGTAAGTATAGACTGCCTACAACATTGCACAACTTGTACATACAACAATGCAACATACAAATCCAACCATATACTAATAACCATGTCAAATGAAAGAATAATCTGAGATGTACAACTGAGCATACAATGAATCCAACATCCAATCTCCAAGATCTAACAATCCATAAACTCATAGTATCACCATATTCAAAGTAACCCATAAAAAACTCAAATAAGGAAAATAGAAAATAAACCATGCTAAAACAATTCCAAACCTAATCCACTGTGTAGTGTTTTGAACAAGCTTTTCGTCAACTATTTGAAGTCCAAAATCTAACTCTGTATGCACACAATGTCACTTATTAAATCTCAAAATAAACACCTGACTTCTAGAAAGAAAAACACTATTAAAACTATAAAATATTAGAAAATCACTGTCACCACAATGTAGAGCACTGAGTCAGCTTTCCAATGAGTCCAAGAAGTAAAAAATCTGACATATTGGGCAAAAGTTATGGCCCTTCGAAGTAAAACAACAGTTTTCACCTGAGGCAAAATAAATTTAGCCACCTTTGGTGGTTGGGCGGTAGCCCCACCTGGGTGGCGCCACTCCTTGGGTGACGGACCCAAAATTGCATTTAAATCCAATTTAATTTCCATATTATAAGCTTTATCAGGCTCATTTAATTATTCATCGAGTGGAATTAAAAAAAAAAGGCAATGGAAAAATTTTAATAATAAAAATTTATTGAATTTATTTCTTGGGTGGCATTTTAGGGTAGCCAATCAGTCTACCAGACTCGCAGTCGAAAGGTCATGCCAACTGATAGCCGATAGGCACTGGTAGTGGGTACCTGTGTGTACCACTAATAGCGATACCATATGGTACGCGTTGTTAGTTGGTACCATAGGTCCACAAAACAAATAAAGGGGTGAGGGATCCATAGATCCCCCAAATTATTATTATTATTATTATTATTATTATTATTATTATTGTTATTTGTAGACTTTAAAAAAGTCTTTCGTAGGCTTTTTAATAAATTTCAAGAGGTCAAACATAATAATTTTTTTCTAACCTTTTTTTGATTTAATTTTTGCAAGATTTTAAAATATTTTCACATCAAACCCCATGAAATTTTTCTATAGAAATTTTAAACGGGATTTTAAATATGTTATTTTCTTGCACATGCAAAATAGGTCTTTTACTAAAAAAATTGCCTCTTTTTCAACTTTTTCCAAAATAGGTTGAATTTTATGTCAAAATTCGTCTCTCGGCTAACCTGAATTCAACCATGAGGTCCATTTTGTTCTAGGATTTCATTTGTGAAATTTCCCCCACAAAACCCTCACATGCAAACTCAAACCAAGAAACCCTTTTTCATCCAACATTGAAAATTTTTAGATCTGCAATAAACCCAACAAATCTTGACAACCCAAAAGCCCAAATCTGCAAACAAACACCTGCAACATGTGTTCCATATCTTGTAATTCCTCAAACCCTACATGCATGTCCATGGATTTAACTTTGCAAAAAATATCAACCTAGGGTTATACAACCACAACCATGGCTCTAATACCACTTGTTGGAAACTTGCAGCCATTTAAAAACAATTTCCACATAACCCATATGAGAAATCTATGCAACTAAGTATTCAAAATCCACATGCAAGAGAATAGACAACATACCCATGAAAATATGACACAAGATATACCCTAGGAAAACCCTCAAGAGGGAAAAAACCTAGCCTCCAAAAGCATTCATCTTTCATGTATTATTTAGCAATAAAGATTACAATACATCTTTAGAGTCTCCATGAACACCATTGAAGCAACAAGTCCTCTCCAAGAAATCCATGAGAACAAGCATACAACCACACATCCTATGCCATGCTTCAAACCCTCACAAATGCTAACTAGAGTTAACCTACCAATTGACCAACCTTAAACAACCACCTTTGTGGTTGCTTTTATAGAAGCAAGCTCCCACAAAACCACCAAGTGGTATTACATAAAACCATGTGACTAAAACCATGAGATTACAAAACCATGTCCCCTTATTTAGTATTAGGTGATTTATTTATTTATTTTCCCCAATATTAAATGATTAAATTTTTAGCAACTTAACTTATGTCCCAATGTTACATGTAACATTAAAGTGGCCCCAAGAATAATTACATTAAAATATGTTTTGCAAGGTGTACAACACACCTTTTGCTAACAATCCTCATGTTGAGATTACATTGACATCACCTGTTACAACTTCATATTTTAGAGATGCTTCTTCAAGAGCCTCCAATGAGTCAATACAATAGGATCATTTATGTCTTCTAGATTCATTTCATTGGGACTAATTTCTACCAAACATATCTTGTTTATTTTTAAAGTCCTTAATTTCGAATCTAGATGACACTATTGAGGACATACATTTTCTCTTGTGGACAACTCTTTCATATTTACAGTGATCTTAAGAATCAAAAGGCTTTTGGTGACATTAAATTATGTAATTAATTACCCACACACTTCATTTTGGGTTTAAAATTGAACAAAAAACTTTGCGAGTGTGAGTAAACCTATTGCATGTGTTCTCCCTTTGTTTCTAAACAAAGGTTGATCAAACTATGGATATGTTTACTTGCTTTTGTCTATCTTATAGGGCCTGCCTTGGGGAAAAATTACTCACCCAAGGGAACGACTCAACCGATAACACTCTAAATCCAAGAGTATTTCCAACTGGGATATAAATGTGGGTACTGGAGTAAACGCCAATATCACGCGGTTGGCTCTAACGAGATGGATCTGAAAAGGGACTCCCGCCGTATGGGTCAATCTCCATGAACAAAAAGTCTGGAATAAAACCCTTGTTTGTAGTAACCAACTAGTCCATCCAACAAGTTTATCAAAGTGGTGCATTGGAACTTAGATTCCAAGAAGTTACTTGTCATGTTCGATCTTGGTTAAAATATAGAGGTTAAGACTTTATTCTTAACATACCTTTATATTTTTTCCTTGGTTGCATGTAAAATCATCTCTTCTACTATGAAGGGCATGAGGCAAGCCCACCAAGAAAAACATACTGATTGAGCTAGGATGTTATATTACTTGTGAGTCAGTTTGAAAACATAGTGCTTTGATATAAAACATTGGAAAACCAACATTCAACATGAGCATCAAATCTCAAACCCTTTAGGAGAAGCAAATATCCTTGAATAAATTCATATGTTATTGCTTTCCCTTGGGATTCATATCCTTAGAGGCTTCTAAACATTTGGATTTCATCTCAATTTTCTCCTACTAAAGTCAACTTTAGGTAACATTTGTCTTGATTTCCTTGATTTCCACATAATGCACTTTGTGGGATGGAAGAAAATTAGGACATTGGACATTTAGTTTGAAAGTTAATAGTGTGTTTGTGGTAAAAAGAATCCATTAAGTAAATATTAAATCAATTGGACCCCACATATGTCCTTGGCATCTTTTGGTCGTATGGTTTTCATGCAAACATTGATTTTTTGATTTTGAATTACTTTTAGAGAAAGGCATGTTCTTCACTATCTTGGTCTTGTAAGCAAGTCCTTCCTAGGTTCATTTAGGATCAAATCAAACACTTCATTCATTCAAACATTTATCATCTTCATCCCACAAACAACTTTAGAGCTTTGGAAACATCATTCTAGACTTGGGTAGATCAACAAAATCAAAAACACCTTGTTTGGTTAGAAGTATGGGAATGCATTCTTTCTCATACCTCTAGTTAAATTAGCACCCCTTTGAAAATTTTCATCCTAAGATAACATCTAACATCTTAGGGTTTACAAGTTTATTATCCAAATCAACCAATCAAAATCAAACCCTAAGTCTAGCATTGATCCAAAATCCCTAAACATTCAAACACCCATATCATTCACCCATTTCATCCTTCACCATATCATTGGTCCTAAACACCCTAGAGGTCATTTTTACAACAAGGTCAAAACATGAGAAGAAAATGGAATATAAACTTGATCCATATGTCATGAGTAATCCAAATCAACCAAACTAATAAATCCTTCCAAAACCAATGGATTTTCAAAACTCACATTTATACAATCCATACATGGGATCATTATCTCCTACAAACCTCAATGGTACAACAAATGCGAGTCTACCCAATCTAAATCTTGGAACATCTTTTATGATGGTAGATTTAAATCAAAGTCCAAACTTACAAGTCTATCCACCAAAAAATCAATGCATGAGTCTTCAAACAACCAACATCATCCCACCAAATCCATACATACCAAAAGTGAATATACCAAGTACAAGTTTTCCAAACATGAATCCATAAAACTTTGGGATAAATATGTTTGTGAACCATACAAATGTTGTTCAAAGTCCAAAAAATATGTTAACAACTCCTTGTATTAATCCAAGTCAAGGTAACACCATGCAAAATCAAAGTTACCCAAATCAAGGCAATGTGATTCCCAACACCAACAATGTTCAATTTCAACCTATCATGCCAAATATGAACATCATCCCAAATCATAACATTGTCCAAAATCAATTTGTCCATGATACCATTCAAAGACCACAAGTATGCATCCCAAATATGCTTGAACAAAAACCAAATCAACTATATAAAGGGATTCAAGATCAAAATCAAGATCAAATTTGGTGAGATCAAATTGATACACTTACCAAAATAGTTGAGTCATTATGCCAAGAGACATCTCCACCACCATTACCCATATCAACATCATTCCTTGGTTTAGGGCTTCGCCCTTTACCTAGCACCAAGCACTCCATCCAAATCAATCCACCTAACACCAATCAATCCATCACATCAAATTCTTTGAGTATACCATCGACATTGCACCAACTGATGGTATCTAATCAAATAACAATATCAATCCTGACAAATCAAAATACAGTCTCCCAAGGACCTATCACCTCAGTCATTCCAACCATCACTATCCCTTCAATCATTCCAACCACCACTCTCACACCCATCACATCTCAACCCCTCACTACCATGATCGCTCCGAGCGTATCTCAAAAACTTGTCACTACATCCAACATGATTCTGAATCTGCCACCACTACCACCAAAACCAAATGTAGCAAGACAATATAACATTGTGCTAAAATCTCACCAAGCCTACCAAAAGGCCATCCAACAATATCTAGCCACACAACAAGTAGCACAAGCTCAACAAGTGCAACAAGCCTCTCAAGCTACCCAACAAACACAAGTACAAACATGAAAAATGATAACTATTGGGGATAATGATGAACATTCAACCACTAGTGATAGCATTGACAATCTCCCCACCACAATTTCTGAAAGCAATGGTCATGATCTATCCATCAAAAATCACATTGAAGATGTTTCTATCTTGTCCAAATATCAAATCAACATATGTCAAGAGTCACTTCTCAATTATGATCAAAATCCACCAACAATACCCAACAATGATCCAATTCAAGAAATGTCAACATCACTAGACCCTATGGTTGAAGACATTGGAAATCCCTCCACCACAATTATTGAAAACAATGATCAAGATCTCTCAATTAAGGAGCATATTGAAGATGTTTCTACCCCATTTGATGATCAGCTCACCATACATCAAGAGCCACTTTTTAGTGATCTATTTCAAGGAGTGTTAGAATTATTTGATTCTATTAACATAATGCATGATCCATCAACCAATGATCATATTTAAAATGTCTCTACATCACCTTATGAGTTAGAGGACATATCTCAAAAGTTTATTCCAAAGCATGATCAAAATCTTTCACCAAATTCTAGCAATGGTCCTTTCCAAGATATGTTGGCATCCTTTGACCTCCTGGTTACAGATACTGAAGGAATCCTCAACTCAAAATTTGATCCAAGTCCACTAAAAAATCAAGAGGATATTGAGCCACTTACCATGACTAATGATGACATCCAAGAACCCTTTATAAGCAATCCATCCTTTGAAATTGACCCATGTCAAGAAATTGATCCAAAGCATGTCGAAAGCAACTTTGAAATTAATCAAGATCAAGAATTTGTATCTCCAAGATACTACAATGATGTAATGGACACTCTCCTATCTATACAAAATGTCACAAATGATTATCACATCAACATAACGCATATTCCTCCATCTACCCATGAGATGCTTTCTTTGGATGGATACACAAATGATCTTCATTCAGAACAAGATTCTTTTACTCTTGATATTATTACAAAAAAGAGTAGGTTATCGATTCCTATAGTCAAACTGAGTTGTCAACATCAAGATTAGATATATCCAAAATTCAGACTGAGGACATCAGGGATGAGGATATCCAACATTATCCACTCAAGGAAACCAGTCAAATAGAACAGGATATTCTAGAGTTAGCAGAGCATCTAATCGAAATAACATCATCTGCAATGGTCATTTATTAGAGAATGCATTCTAAACAAGATCTCTTAGAATAGGTGGAATCAAAGCATGAAGGTACTACTACCACCATATTGGGGGCAACTTCATCTCAAGCAAACTTCAACATAGGGAGCACGAAGAATCCTTATGATGAAACCAATGCCAATACTACAACCAGTCACATCATGAATCTTCATCCACCCATCACCCCATCCACAAATTGGGACCAACAGCAAAAGAAGGATTTGAATCAAAATAAGAAGATCATTATCAAATAAAAAGAAGCTAAGAAGCATAATGGACAAATCAAATACAAGTGGATACCAAAGAATACAAAGAAATATTATCCCTATCAAACTCAATCAGTTAAAGAAACTATGGAGAAAAATCAAAAAGGGAAATATATCCATTAAAGATGTCCACAAAAGAAAAATCAAGATTTTCAAGTGATGTACAAAGTGTATCAAGCAGTTGGTCCTAATTCCATGCACACTTTCGTATCCACCCATCATTGCTCATCTTCCCAAGTTTGGAGAGTCAAAGGTTCCAAACTATCAACCAATCCATCTCCTATCCCTAAACACAATCCATCCACACCTCCACGCATGATATCCAATTCTCAAATTGACCATGTATTGGAAAAGACCCTTCATCATAAGGATTTTGAAGGAACTCTATTGCGATGTGCACACAAGGATGGAGTTAACCCCGATATCAATGAAGCAAATCAAGAATCCCAAAAGTTGCATTCAAGTGCACATATCTTAGCAAAGCAGCTTCTACAAGCAAGATATCGATGGAACATTATGACAGGGGCATCTACATCAACAACACCTTGTGATTCAACATGAGCTTAAAATTTTTTAAAAAGATCAAAAAAATAAAAAATATGAAAATCCAAAAAAAATAGAAAAAGGATTGAAAACAGTAAACCAAAAAAATCATCCTCTAGTGAAAATTGCATGGGTGGTGCTTTGGACAAGACCATGATGAAAACTTGGCAAACAAGCGTCATGTGTAGAATCGAGCATCTACGAGCGCTAGTTTAGGTGAAAGCATCTCATCCCATCCATAATAAATCTAGCATTCCATCCATCTCATCCATAATAAATCCAGCATTCCATCCATCTCAGCCATAATAAATCCATTCATCCATAAACCCTTTATCCAATCCATTTTCATCCATTTGCATACATAGTCCAAGTTATCTTGATCTTGACAAACTTTGGCATACACTTTACACTCTCTTATGGTAAACATCTTGACATGGGTCATTTTCATTGATCCAGTCCTACTCAACATTATTTGAGCCATGAAGTATTATCCAATAAAGCATTCCTCCATTTAAAAACCTTTTCTTATCGCAAAATAATCCTTGGCATCCTTTGTGTGCTTACCATATCCATCCACCCATACACCTATCCAAGGATCCATCCATGGCATTCCATACATTGCTAGACATTGGGGGAAAATATTTACATCTTGCTTCAAGAAATAAATCTTGGTCTATATCGTCCAACTTATGTGGTGATCTGAACATTGGCAAACATGAAACCAAATTGGTCAAAGCATTTGTGAGCCAAAATCCCAAAATCACTAGCCCATGGCATATTTTGATGAACAAACATTCCTTATCAAGCTTCATCTTTCATCGAACATTAATCCAAACAATCACTATCAGTCACATCTAATTTGCACATCAGCATCACGCCAAACCATTCGAACAAATTTTGTTCCAAATCAAGCTTCATCAATCATGATCAATCAAATCTAATCAAAAAATCATCTTAGGATATCCTTGTGCTGCTTAAGACTATCCTTGCATTGTTGTGCATCCTCAACAATGTTATCATCATCAATCCTGATCAATCAAATCCATGCATTTTTGTGCATCCTCAACAATGTTATCATCATCAATCCCATCAACATCTCAATCCTTGTGTTGCTTAACACTGTCCTTGCATTGTTGTGTATCCTCAACAATGTCATCATCATCAATCCATCAATTCGATCAGTCAACTTTAGCTTGGTTTTCAACAAAATCCCAAATAGATCACTGATATCATTAGACACATCCTTATCCAAATTGGCAAAATTATGCGAAAAATCCAAAAACATCAAAAAAACTAAGAAAATTCAAAAACATCCAAATCATATCAAAATCCAAAAACATTCGAAAAACATCAAAATCCAAAAATATTCAAAAAACATCAAAATCCAAAAAATCAAAAACACAAAATCCAAAAATATTCAAAAGCATCAAAATCCAAAAAAACATCCAAAAAACACAAAAACGTAAAAACATTCATAAAATCTTAGGAAACCTCAAAACATTCAAAAAATCAAAAATACCAAAAAACAGCCTCAAAACATTCCAAAAACATCAAAAACATCCAAATATTTGAAAAAAAAAATCCATTTTTCTCATTTCATTTTCACCCACAATAATCAATCATCCATAATAAACTGATCATCACCTTCATCCTTTGGCAAAACAAATAGAAACAATCACAACAATTAGCAAAAGCAAACTTCAAACACAAAATCAAAATCGAAGCAACAAACCGTTATATGCAAAATTAAACTCTTGATCATTTTCAAACATGTCAGCCAACCTTATATCAACAGCTAATCAACCAACTTAGCAACCCATCATCATCCTATACAATGCATGTCCTAGGATATATCATTCCAACAATGGGCATCAATTTGGATATCACCTTGGATTCTTATCCTATCAAAACAAATCACTTTGGCTAGAGATATGAAGAACATTGACTTGTTTGCATACTTGATCTTTTCTTTTGATTTATCTTATTGCGCTCATTCCAAGGACCTCTCGATGATATTCAAATGAAGGATTTAGAGAGATAGGAATGGGGCAACGATCATTATCCTTTTGTCTGCTATGCTTGTTGGACATTCTTGTAATATAACTTGGATAATACTTGCTTTGTTAGGTACGTCCTAGCAAGGTTTCCATATGTCAAGTGTGAACAAGAATACTCCTATCTATTTATTGAGTCAAAGTCCATTGCACTAGGTACAATGCCATCCTAGTTCTTTATACCTTGATGAATCGTATCTACATGTGTAATCAAACATAAGGTAAGTAGCCCTTTTAAAGTCCCAATCCTTGATAAGCAAATCATCATCTTTCATAAGGTTGATCCTCTTGTCATCATCTAATTTCTTCTTTTCCACACTAACATCATGTCATGATCAGTTTTAATCATCACCACTGCATCACTAATGCATTCATCTTGCATCTGCAAACCATTAGCATAATGTATCACATACATCTCATAATCATCTACTATGTTTAGGATAATATATATTTGCTATTCTCAGCATCTTAGTCAATTTAATTTGCATCATCATCATAATATAGATTTGTTGGTATAAGAATCTACATAAAACATCCATTGCATAATCATAGCATATCACATCATCCATCTCATCCATCTCACATGCATCATATCATCATTTAAGTTGTTTAGGATAATATAGATTGGTTATTCTAAGCATCTTGAAACCATCTCATTTGCATCATCATAACCATCCATTTTGAACCTCTTTATTGCGAGATTGACCCTCAAATTGAATATTTTCGCTCGATCTCTCAAGGGGGCAATGTACCAGTGCACTTTCCACTAGGGCATCCAAAAAAAAATTAAAATTAAAATTTGATTGCGGTAAGTTTATTCTTTGAACCAACACAGCAAGTGCATTGCTTCAAAGAGGGGCAAAATGTAGACATGCAAAATTGACATCACTCATATTTAATTAAATCATATTCGCTCATCAATTAAATAAATCAAGTTTATTTAACCAATCTCCCAAAGGTTATTAAATAAATCAATTAATCTTCTAAAGATCTCCATTTAATTAAATAGATCAAAGTTATTTAATTAAATCTCTAATGATCAATTTCATCTCATTTAATTTAAATAAACCGAAATTTTAAGTTGAGTGTCACAATCAACTAATCATCATCTAAGCTAATCTAATCCCGATTAACCTAATCTAACCACCCATCACATCCTCTAGCTTTTCCCACTTGCACAAATAAATAAATTTATTGATTTATTAAACTAATCATTTTCTATCAACATGGCATCTTTGAGGAATATTCCATCAAATTTGAATTCAAAAACAAGTTGACATGTACATCCAACAAGGCATTTATGAGCTCTTACATGTCCCTTGCACAAGTCAAACTCAACATTTAACTCTCAAATTCAAATTTGAAATCTCCCCCTCTTTGGCACATTGACCAAAATGTGCTCATTCCTCAACCTCCCACAAGTTGAGAAGTGGCCTCTTCTCATTGGCTTGTTTTTAGTCCCACATCCTCCATGTTTGGCATTATTCTATCATTCTATTCTATAAATAGAGATCATCTCCATTGATTTAATCCTCCACAATCTTTAGATCTTGACTCCACAACTTGATCCACAAAGCTTATGCAAAGTCACTCTCTTCAATTGAGAATTGATTTCTTCCAATTCACTCCATCTTCAAAGCATTTTATCATTTAGCTTATCTAAAGGGGTTGGGAAAGGGCTATTTTCCACATCAAAATAGCACCAATCCCCCTATAAGATGTTGGTTTGGTCATTTGAATAATGTTTCATTGGTTTAGTTTTCTTTCACACTTTGTTTCTATTATTCTTGTGTTCAAATGAATTTTATAGGGAATATGAGGTTTGTTGGTTTTGAACTGACTAACAATTAGTTGTGGTCTTTGTTTGATGAAAAACTAGATTGAGGGTTCACACTTACCAAAACCTAGAAAAGGTTGTTAATTTTAGTAAGACTGCTATCCAAATGAAGTTGAGGGGCTTTAATTTCTTAATGAGAAAGCTAGGTAGTGGACTGACAACTCGTCTAGTGTGAAACAAGTTGTACATGGCATAATGGATCTCCCTAGTGCCCCAAAAGATGGGATCAGTGAGAAGGGTCCATGCACTCGGACTCACAATAAAACTAAGAAAGGGGTTCCTGCTAAGGAGATAGCTGAGGTCATGGATATGCATCAAAATATTATTGATAGTGATTTGTAAGCTGCAATTTTTTAAAAAAATCTATAGTTGGTGGTTGGTTTTGTCTTTCTATTTTGCTAGTTGTTTGTTGTTTTTTTGCTTATGTTTGGCTATTTTTTTTGTTTTTTATTATATTTTGAAGCAATTTTGTTTTTTGTAAATGGTTTTAGGGTCCCTTCAAAACCTGCTTTACCTATAATAAAAAATCATGTACTTCTAAGAATTTGTTGTAGTTATAGTCAATGCGATTTCATTTATATGCTATATGTTTGGGAATTTCAATTACTTGTATGCACTAAAACTATGTTGATGCATTTTTGTTCCATACAATGTGATTGTCACACCTAATCTACTGTAACTAATTTCACTTCCATTCTTAATTCTTACTATTTATGGAAGTCAATGCCCTCATGTTCCATACATTGTGATTGTTATACCTAATCTACTCTAAGAGATTACACTTCAATTCTTAATATACTATTTATGGATGTCAATGTATTTTTGTTTCATAGAATGCAATAGTTACACTTGATTTTCCCTAATTCATTTAACTTCAATTCTTAAATCAAACTAATACCAACACTTGCATTAAAAATTGTCAACATGCATATTAAATAAAAACAAATTGTTCATGCATCACTGTGACTTCAACAATGTTCATTGATTATTTTTATCATTGCTTCAAATAATTTTTTTCAAAACTTCATTTGCAATCTAAAGTTCAAATGAGGTCCAATCCAACAAAGAATACTGGTAAGACAGTTACATACACATAAAAAATAGTAGCAGTCCCCCTTGTGCAAGAACCTAATATAGAAGAAAACATCATTCCTCAACTTGTTGAGGCATTCTTGGAGTTTTTTGCACCTGCAAGTAGGATGAAAAGAGTAGTAGGAGAACATGAATGGTCAACAAAGGACATGAACATGGCTCTAAAGGATGTGGAAACCAATGGGATGTCCACAAGGGGTGTTTCCAAGAAATAGGGAATCCCAACTACAACATTGAGCAATTGGTTAGGGGGGCTCACAACAACTTCAAAGAAAGGTCCTTCCATTGTCCTCACACAAGAGGAGGAGGGTCTTATTGTAGATTGGTGCATAAAAATGGAAGATGTTGGCCATGGCATTGAGATTATTAATCTCAAGGCAGGGGTTGCCCAAATTTTCCAAACTAGAACCAACCCTTTCAATGATGGGATACTTGGAAAATCATGGTGGATTGGATTCAAGAGGAATCATATTGAATTGACATTTCACACAATAGAAGGTTTCCATAAGGATAGGGCAGTAAACTTGCGACCCCTAGTAGTAGTTGGATTCTACAAAACATTGTCAACAACCTATGAAAATAAACTGTATGGTCCATAAAGAATATGAAACTATGATGAAATGGGGATTCAAGTAGGTGGAAATGGAACAATGAGGGTGTTCGAATGAAGAGGTAGTAGGAACATCTCATACGTTATTTCCAAGAACAATGGATAACAATTTTGTGATGTGTTAATGTAGCTAGTCAGAGAATACCAGGGTTGTATTTGTTCAAGGGAAAGATGAAGATGAAAAATTACACTATTAATTGAAAACCATTTGCTTGTATGGAAACCTCAACACACGCCTAGATGAAAAAAGAACCTTTTATGGATTGGATGAAACATGTTTGTATCTTGGTTCCAGGAGTTGTTGCCAACTAATAAAAACCTTCTCATTTTTTATGGTCATGGAAGCCATGTTGCAGTGACAACTATCTACGAGGAAAGGAGGTTAGTAATTGACCTCCTTACACTACCTACACATACATCACACAAGCTACAACCTTTGGATGTCAGTGTGCTCTCACCTTTCAAGTCATATCTCAAATCTGAATGAGTTGCCTTTTTTACTAGATACTTGAACATTGAATTAGAAGGGCAGAATTGCCATAGCTACAAAAAAAGGCATTGTAAAGAGCATTGAAACCATCAAACATAAAATACAGTTTTAAAAGGATGGGTATATGGCCCCCCAATCCCGATGCCTTAGTGGATGACATGTTTTTGAGTGAGACATATTAGATCAATGACACATAGGATGCTTCTACAATGCAAAACATCCTTAGTCTTTCAGAAGTAGTTTCAACAAATGAAGTTGCACAGATACTACATAGTACAATAGAAATTCAAGTGCAAGAAGGTTTAGATCAACAATTCCATGACATGGTGGACAACTAGCCTGAGCAATTTACCAATAGTTTCATTCTTGACTTACATTGTCAAGAAGAGATGGGGAATTTTACATTCCTATCTCCAACTGCCACACCTCCAAATGAAATAGTACATTACTATGTAGATGGTAGCCAAGAAATTCAAGGTTTATCCAAGAAAGAGGAGTTCATTGACTCTCAATTCATTCAAACAATTGAACCCCGAACTGGTTTGAGAATTAGTAAATTCTTGAAGTTGAGCTAGTTCAAAATGTCAATGCAAGAATGGGAAAGTTTGTTGTTGGGGCTCTTTGGGTGAGATGATAGTCTCAGTTGTTGAAAACTAATGATTACATGATTCTCATAATGGAGCAAGAGGAAATGAAAGAAGAGCTAGAGGAAATTAAAATTAGAAAGAAGTAAAAAAATGAGGAGAAAAAGGTAACATAGGTGGCCTTGGAGTTGAAGGAACAAAGGAAAATTGACAAGGAAATCCAATGCAAAGAAAGAGAGAAGCTCAAACAGTTGCAAAGAAATGAAAAAGAGAAAAAGGAGCAATAGAGGGCTCAAAAAGAACAAGATAGGAAGGAAAGAGAAATCGAGGCTACCCATAGAGCATTGTTGTGAGATAGACGATTGAGAACTCTTACAACCTCCTTATCCAAAAAATTATGGTTTCTATTGGGAAATAATGAACAGTAAAATCCCACACTTTTCTATAGGTAATGTGTGTTTGAGTCCCAACCCATCTCAAGTAAGCTGCACTCAATTTTCAATTGGATTGACTTATTCTCCAGTAACCACATCACATGTAAGTTGCACGCAATTTACAAATACAGATGCAAATCATTTAATGGAAAGTCAAAATGTAGTAGGAGATGAGAACACATCTCTATATTCTTTTCTTGGTTCCTTTGACTGAGGTTGGGAGGGACTAGGGTATGTATAGGATCATGATGGGCCAAAAAGTGGCAATATGATGGGTATGTGGCTGATGACTATTTTTTTACCCGAAATTGATGAAACAAAAAAGGTTTTTAAAGGAGATTCTCAACTTTCCAATGATATAAATTATGATTTGTTTTGAATTTAATAAGTAATTATTATTCATTTTCTATTCAAATTACAATAAAAGTCCCGATTGATAGGCTAATTGAAAAAAATCTATAGCTTTCCAATGGTATCACATTTTTTGAATCCAAAACATGCATCACATTCTATAGCATACTATAGGATTGAAAAAAGAAAATTTGAATTTCATGAGTTTTTGACCAAGTTAAGGTGGTCAGACATATGAGTTTTTATATTTTTTTAAATGTTGTAATAAAAAAATCATAATTAATTATTTACTTAGAAAAAAATTACAAAATAATATGCATCACATCGAGGCATGAGTACTCTAATTATTTGTAACATCTTATAAAAAAATATTATCATTTTATTGTGGTTAGGGTGGTCAGACAGACACCTACTTCTTTTTCCCTAAAATTTAAGTACCAGTGTATTGAAATTTCAAATTTTCACCAAATATATTTTTTCTTTTTTAAACAAACCTAGTAGTTTAGAAACTACATTCAAATTTCTACACATTCTATTCTTACATATTTTTGAAATAATATAGATAACTTATTCAAATTTTTATGTCAAGTTGTCTAACTATGATTTTTCTAAATTTTTTGCCACTTAAGGGCCTATTTTTTCCATGATGATCTTGCATATACCCACCAACTCACCATATTTTGGTTTGTTTTGTTGTGCATTGCAAGATCATTTTTCCATTTGCGAATGCTAATGTCACTGTGCTACAACTCTATCATTTTTGGGTTTGAACTAAAACTGTTTATCAATGTGAATGGCATACTATTCTACACAATTATTGTTATACGATGTTATTGTGTGACACACTACAATTTTATGTATGTAATGTGTATGTTAGTCAACTTGTAGTGTATATGAAAGTCAATGCAAATGTGTTCCATAAATTGTGATTGTTATACCCAACTTGCTCTAGGTGCAATTGATTAGTTGCTTTGAGTTCAATTCTTAATGCCTACCAATGCTTTTAGTTCAATACGACCAACTTTTTCATGATGTGCATAAGTTAGTTGAACTTTTTTAATTTGGGTATAGTGATTCGATAGCTTTTGTTTACTTCATGTATAACTTTTTTTTTACAATAGGATATTAAGGGGCTCCACTGTGGGGTCGATTGACGACTAGTGGATCCATACTATGTGATTACCTTTTTATGATTGTCATATAATTTACATTCCAAAAAATACATTCTATGTTGATAATCTAATATTTGAAATTGCATAAGAAGACATAATCACTCAAAAGGTCTACTAGACATGTCTAAATTCAACAAGGATTGAAATCTTATTCAATTTTGTTTGCAACAATTATTACGTTTATAATACCTAACTTGCCACATTGACAATTCCAACATATATAATCTTGTCATAGATTGATAGATAATTAAATATAATATATAACATTCTAAGGAACTCAATCTTTTACAATATTTAAGAAAATATAGTCTGTGTTGATAATCTAACATTTGAAACTGTATAAGAAGACATTTCGTATACTCACTCAAAAGGTCTACTAGACATGTCAAAATTCAACAAGGATTGAAATATGATTCAATTTTGTTTACAACAATTATTATGTTTATAATACCTAATTTGCCACATTGACAATTCCAACATATATAATCTTGTCCTAGATTCAAAGATAATTAATTATAAGATATAACATTCCAAGGAACCCAATCTTATACAATATTTCAGAAAATACATGTATAAGGCTATTGGCTTGATAAAGTCTATAAACAAAGTACAACAATATCAAGCGGCAATATAACAATAAACTATTACCACCCATAGAGCACATGTTAACATTAGTCTCTACCTCTGCAAAAGTTAACATGTTTCCATGTCTTATCTCAAGATTTTTGTTTGGGTTCACATTTTAAAAAAATATTAGATTTGTTGTAGATGTTTGTAATGTCAAAAAATTCTATGGTTCAATTTAGTAAATACTAATTTGATCACATTGGTTAACACTCAAAACATAATTATAGTTGATTATGAGGGTATTACTATAGAGGGATGCCAAGGGAGGTTGAAGGAGTGAAGGATAGAGATGAATGCGAGGTATGTTTGGATGGATGAGTACAACAATGTAATGGGAATAAAGGAAACCTATAGTATGAAGTTACTTTGAGGATTATATATATATGCCACAGGAGGTTGAAGGAGTGAAGGGTAGAGATGAATGTGAGGTATGTTTGGATGGATGAGTACAACAATGTAATGGGAATAAAGGAAAACTATAGTATGAAGTTACTTTGATGACTATATATATATAGTCATCAAAGTAACTTCATACTATAGTTTTCCTTTATTCCCATATATATATATATTACTTAGATAATGAAAGAGGTCATTTAATGGAAAATGGTCAGACATTGTAATGGGCATGTCATGAACAAGTTAGACTTATTGGATTGTAGCATGTCCCATAGATAATATGGCAAACAATTTTATTTTTAATTTTGGTCCATGTGGGCCTGCCAAGGTAGGGTGCTCCACTATGGGGTACTCTCCCTATTATTGTGTTCATCATTGCACAAACTTTAACTTTGCAATTTGATTTTAATATTTGTTTGTTATTCTAAAATATGAAAATGCTTTCACTATTTTTCATTTCAAGGATATTATGTCATGCAATTGCATTATTATGTTTTTCATTGCACAATAATTCATTTTCTTGTAATGTATTTCACAATTGTGTAGTGCATATATGTATATATATGTGCATAGATATGCACATATATATGTATGTGCATATGTATGTACATATATATCTATGTGCATATGTATGCACATGTATGCCTATGTCAATATGTATGTACATTTATATCTATGTCAATCTGTATATATATATATATATATATATATATATATATATATATATATATATATATATATATATATATATATATATATTTGTCATGTACATATATATATATATGGATAAGTATATATATATATATATTGATAGATAGATTGAAATTTATATAGATATATAGGTATAGATAGAAATTAAATGAAAAGATTAAACCCATTAAATTCATAGTGATGCATGAAGAGAACCATATTTTTCCTTGACAAAGTGACTACGTTTATGAACACAAATATTGGAAGTGTTCATAAACACCCTATATGCCATATAAATCATTGAGCACATTGTGCATGCACCTAGAACACAAGAGAAACTCTGAACTATGGATAACCACAAAAAACACTATAAATATTTTTTTCAAAATCAATTACAAAAAAACATAACCTTTAACTTAGGTAACACAACAAACTCATAACAAATCAAATAAATAATACGAAGAAAGAAGCAACAACTGATAGGAGACAATGGTATAGCCTTAGTGAGATCTAAAACCTCATCTCTATGAAATGGAGATGGCCAATGATATGCTGAATTTCTACAACTCAATCTTGCAATAAGAAATGAAAGGAGGCATCAATCGAAGACATGTAGCAGTGTTTAAATTCTGAGAGAAAGTATACTAAGTAAAGTGTATACCTTTGAAGTACAATTCACCATTGCCAAGCCATTGTAGGGAGAATGGGGTGAGCCAAACATGAATTGAAATTGTACACCATCCAAGACACAAATTTACAAGTGTTAGCTGAATATACCAACATTTGTATAAGACTAAAACAAAGAACACATTTAAAGAAACAAATATATATAGATATAGATACATACCAACATTTGTACATGAGTTAAATGAGGAAATTGAAGATCAAATTAAGATTGGATTACACACTAACATTGTATAGATCAAGAAGATAACTAAAATGAATTGATCTTTAGCATTTAGAGAAGATTGGGTGTAACAATCACATTGTATGGAATAGAAATGCATTGACATTGATAAATAGTATAAGTTGAAACCCCATATATTGAATTAAAGGGTAGTGGGTGACAAACATTTACACTCCATATAAATAGTCTATATTCCCAAGCATATAGATTATAAATGAAATCACATTTACTTGAGCACTTACAATGGAATGGGTGACACAATAACATAGTATTGAACTGATAGGCATTGGTAGGAATTAAGAATTGATTTGAAATCACTGGATCTTGTACAGTTGGAGTGTAATAATCACATTTTATACAATAGAATCTTACAAGTGAATTCCATGTATATATGTTGGCATATATATAGATATATGACAAAAAAACTATTATATTTGTTTAAATTTGGCCTTCATTTGTAGGCGAAGGAATATCATGTGTATATATACACACGATATTCCTATATATATATGTTAGTTTTAATATATTCTTCATTTTAGCCATATCAAAATGAAAGACACTGGTACAAACCTAGTGAGGTAAAAAAACTCACCTAAAAGAGAAAGGGATCTTTAATGAGTGCAGAGCCAAAAAATGAAGTGTACAAAGCCAAACAATGAATTGTAGAGAGTCGAACATGTATGGGTGCGAACCAAACGAAGACTCTAGAATAAACACAAACAAAAATAATTCCAATGAAGAGGATATGAGACAATTTGGAGCATTGAATGAACCTTGATCTCCAAATTAGGCGCTTGGCAGGCCTAGTAATTGTGGAGGGATGCATAAGGAAAGCTTCCCAGTGGAGGTAACGAAGGTGGCTAGGTGCAATTAATGCTCTCAACTAGATGTTTGAGGTGTGGAAGGAATGTATACATATACATAAACATATATTATAAATATATATACATATATAATTACATATAAATACATATATATACATATACAATTACATACATATACATATACATATACATATACATATACATATACATGTACATATACATATACATATATATATAATTACATATATAATGAATATATATATGTACACACATAAGAACAAAATAATACAATTGCATGACATAATATCTTTGAAATGAAAACTAGTGAAACCATTTTCATATTTTGGAATAACAAAAAAATATAAAAAAAAAATTGCAGTGTGAATGTTTGTGTAATGATGAACACACAAATGGAAGTGCATGGCAAAAAACCCTTCTAAAGGAGAACCAATCAAACCCTATCCATATTTTGTAGTAAGAATGAAATATAAAAAGAAAATTACAGAGCGAATTATTGTCTAACACTTTGTCTCTATTTATATGCAAGTGATATACATCGATAGACATTGAAAGGAGCCTTAACTTAATAGGAATAAGCCCTTCTTTTGTAATAAGATAAATAGTGATATACATACATATAAGTCTTATATGTTCAAGATATACATGATGTCCATATCTTAAATAGATTAGACTTCTTTCAATGTATATCACTGTTTGTAGATTCACTGTATATTCCTACTCCCTCTCTGCCCTCACTAGATTGGATTTCATATGAAAATAATTTCACTGGTTTTCATATTTTGGAATACATGAAGCCTTTTCCAAGAACCATCAATGTATATTCCCACTCCCTCTTTTCCTTCACTAGACTGGGTTCAGATCATTTCCCCATTTCTTTGTTAGATGACTTGGTTGGTAGGATGTGAGCCTTCCCTTTTCATTTTGAAAAATGTGGGTTTCTCATCCAAATTTTAAAGATAAGTTGTCTGCATGGTGGGATATCCAAGTTGATGGGTTGACAATGTATAAAATTGCTAATAAGATAGCCTTGGTGAAGACTAATGTGAGGATTTGGAATAAGTCCTCCTTTGGGCATATTTTCCATGAGAAAACTCATATTAAGGAGGAACTAGATTTATTGCGACAAACTATTTAAGCTTCGAGGTATAATACTAATGTGGCTAATGAGGAGAGCTTTCTCTTATCTCGTTTACATAATATTGTTGCTAAGGAGGAAAATTTTTGGAAGCAAAGATCCCATATGATTTGGCTTAATTGTGGAGATAGGAATACGAAGTTCTACCATATCACAACTTTGAAGCATTGTGCTTCTCATTGGATTGATTGTATCTGTCACAATGGTATGGTGGTGGAGAATGATAGTGAGATTTGGCAAGTTGCTTCTTCTTACTTTGTTGAACTCCTCTTTGACAATTTTCACTCGGATCTGCCTTTGCCAGACCATCTTTTGGAGGTTATTCCAAGAACTATGATAAAGGATTTAAATAAAATGTTGTGTAGTATCCCTACTGCGGAGGAGGTTAAGAGGGTTGTTTTTTCATTTTTGGGGAATAAATCCCCTGGTTCTGATGGCTTCCCCATGTTTTTCTTTCAAGAGTTCTAGACAATTATTTCTAGAGATGTGCTTGAAGCTACCAAGGAATTTTTTGTTAGTCAAAATTTGTTGAAAGAGTTGAATTCGACCTTCATTGTTCCTATCCTTAAGATTCCTGGTGCCTCTACCTTTAATGAGTTTCATCCTATTAGCCTCTACAATTCTATTTATAAAATATTCTCAAAGGTCTTGGCTTTGAGGCTGAAGCAGGTTCTTCCATTGATTATTTCTCAACAACAATGTGGATTTATCTCTAGAAGACAGATCCTTGATCCTATCATCATGGTTCATGAAAATATCCATTCACTGATGGTTAACAAGAAGGCTAGTTTTTTGCTGAAACTGGATTTAGTGAAGGCTTATGACCATGTGAACTAGAAATTTATTGTGAATTTCTTATTTGCTTTTGGCTTCTTGAAAAAATTCTTGAAGCTGATTATGAGCCTTATTTCATCAGTCTCCTTCTTTGTGTTGGTGAATGGCTCCGCTTCTAATATTTTTAGGATCTCTCGGGGTGTGAGATAGGGTGACCTCATTTCACCCTTCCTCTTTATCATTTTGGTTGAGGCTCTTGGGTGATCTCTTCAAAATCAAGTGTCTATTGGTGTTATTAAGGGGCTTTGTCTGACCTCCTCTCCTCCTCCTTGTTCACACCAAAAATTCATGGATGACACGATCATTCTTAGGGAATCTTTGGTTGTGAAAGATAAATCCATTAGATTGGTTTTGTAGAGTTATGAAGCTACCTCTGGACAATTGGTGAGTCTCCCTAAGAGCATTTTTTCTGAATACTCTAGATAGAAGAAACAAATAATCACTAGTATTCCACAATGTGCTATTGGGGATCTTCCTTCCATTTATTTGGTTTTTCTGCTTTGTGTAATTTTTGTTCCTGACTCATTATGGAATGGCTTGATTGACAATTTCAATGCTAAGTTATCGGGCTAGAAAGGATCGCTCCTTAGTCAAGTGGTAGGTTGGTCTTGATCAAATCTACTTTGCAGAACCTCCTGATGTATGCATTAATCCTTTTCTAGACTCCGAGGAAGTTTTGGGAAAATATTGAAAGCATACAGAAACAGTTCTTATGGTTTGGTGTGGAGGAGAAGAAACAAATGATCCTTGTATTGTGGGAGGAGGTGTGTCAATCTAAATCCCAAGGAGGATTAGGATTGAGGAAATTAAAGGTTTTTAATTCTATCCTCATGGCTAAACAATTATGGTATCTTTTGGCTAGTGGCAAGGATTGGACTTAGTCTTGCTTCAAAATATCTTTTAGGTGTTGATAAGTATAGGGTGTTTTTGAGAGATGATTTATATCACCCTTTGGGCTCAATCTTTAAGAATTCCTTGGTTAAAGTCAAAAGCATTGTCTCAGCTAGTCTTCATTGGTCATTTGGTAATGGTAGAGACATTTGATTTTGGGATGATTGGTGGATAGGTCACGGTCCCCTTCAAAATGCTAATTGGGTAGCTCCTCATAGGGATATTTGTGTTTGGGAGTTTGGTGTGTTTATTGTTGATTACATTGTGGATGGTGCTTGGAAAAGAATACATGTGGAGTTTAGGGAATTGGATACTCTTTATGGTTTTTTTATCTCAGATTCACATCCCTTTTGTTCATTAGAGGGATAAGGTAGTTTGGCGACTATTTCCACATGGTCTATTCTTGGTGGCTTCTATTTTTCAATATTTGAACAATTTTGTGGGCCCTTGCCCCCCATGGGATCTTGTTTGGTCTTCAAATTTGATTCCAAAGATCAGTATGTTTTTTTGGCTATTAGTTCAAGATAAAATCTTGACTATTAATAATCTTTCGAAAAAAGGTTTCTCAATGCCTAGTAGATGCTATCTTTGTGAGGAGGATGTGAAGGAATCCTACCATTTGTTTATTGGGTGTAGATATGCTCGGGAGCTGTGGGGAATTATGCTAAATCTTTGGAAGCTAGAGTGGGTCTTCCCTTCTTTGGTGATGGATCTATGGAGCCAGTGGCTAGCTCCTTCTTCCAATCCCTCTCTTTGTTTTCTCTGGTCCCTTATCCTTTCTCATGTTGTTTGGGGTTTATGGAAGGAGAGGAATAACTAAATTTTTAGGAATGCCGCTCTTCCTTTACAGAGATTATTTTTAAGATCTTTGTGGCCATTAAGGAGAACTTGTTGGTTGTGGCTAATTCTAACTTTCTAGGTTGATTGGTTGTGGCTAATTATGATATGAGGGTATCCAAACATTGGAAGCTTAACTATGAAATTTCCCAACCTTTGAAAAAAGTAAATTATGCTCGAGAAGGGGTGATTTGGTATTCTCCCCCTCTTGGGTGGTATAAAGCTAATTTTGATAGTTCTGCTAAAGGTAATTCGAGACCTACTAGCTATTGGGGAGTGTTGAGAGATCACAATGGTAGGTTAGTTTTGGTAGAGGCACTCGCTTTGAGGATCCAAAAATACTGCTATGTTGAAGTTGTTGTAGCCTATCATGGATTAAAATTGGCTAGAGAGAAGGGGGTGTCAAAAATTTGGTTTGAAGGGGACTCATTGAATATCATCAACTACCTTAGGAAGCTCACTTCTCCTTCTTGGTCCATAGAAAGATTTATCAATGATGCTATTTCATTGTTGAATAATTTTGAGGAAGTATACATTTCCCATGTGTTTCATGAGGATAATGGTGTTGCCCAAACCTTTTGGAAAAATTTGGTGTGTCCTCAACTAGGTCTTGGGATATTAATGACCATCTACCCATTGAACTTACTGATTTGCTTAATAACGATATTCCCTAAGTGTATGAAGAGGGCCGAAACTTTTGGCAACTTTGTAGGATGGTGGCTTAATGATAACCTTTTGATGTTGCTTAGACATTTGTTTTTTGTTGCTCTCATTAGAAATTATGGGAGGGAGAGTTGTAATCTCATGAGGGATTTGACTTTAATTATTTTTAGTACCTCAAATGAAACAATTGCATGCTTTATGGTTGCTATTTCCTCCTTGGAATTTTTTTTTTATCTTCATTTGTTTTTTATTTGGTTTCAATTCTATGAGTTACCTGGTGATTTTGAACATGGGGGGAGATAGGTGCAGAAAAAATCCCATAAATTGTGTTGAAACTAAAGCTAATGGAGAAGTTTGGAAGATCTTGCAGAAAGGTGTAGTCACCCCTTTTATAGAGAAAATCCATGGGTTTGATCCCAAGACCACGCAAGAGTTTGTGGAGGCTGGAACAACCATGTTTTTAGTATGTTTGGAATAGAGATCACTATGAATGGGGAGTTCATAGCTGAAGTTACTAGGTTGTTGACTCAGGGGAGAAAATTTTACAGAGAAAAAGATGTATGAGATGGCAAGATTAAACTTCTTGAGGGATAAAGAGAAGGAAAAAATTTTAAGGCTCCAGTGTGGTGACTATGATCAAGACTCGATTAAACTAATTTGGGGAGATGTTTCTATGGATCTTATGTGGTACTTTACCATGGACGAGTGATATTCGATAATTTATGGGCACCATTTTATGTTGCTAAGCCATTTTCATCATGGTAAGTTGAAATCCTTCCAATTTTATCTTCTTTCATCTCTGGAGAATGGGATTATGGATTATAGAAAGAATCCAAAAAATCCATTTTTACATGATGGGTTGATGTTTTTAATTGTGGAGCACATCAAATAAAGATATGTAATTGAAATCCATGTTCCTAGTAGAGCTTGCAAGGCCAAGATGCAAGATTACTTGACAAGGAAGTTTTTGGTAGAAGAGGAGGAAGGAGATGGTGAGACAAAGTCTTGGGATGACTCCCTAGCCTAGTCTGATGGCTACCAAATAGATTTGGACTATGATATCCCTTTAGATCTAGGGTTAGAAAAGACTTGGTCCCATTTGGGATTTGTGGTATGAGCTCTATGAAGAAGGATGATCCATCCCCCTTACATGTGAAGTTTAAAGTCCTAGGTGCTTGTAAAGAGGTAGATAAGGAGGGGAAAGGTAGTAGTAGGAAGGCTCCTAAATGGGGGCCAGTGAGTGTTGTTGCTACCCATGCCATGGAGGAGATTCTCAGGAGGGTGTTGGGAATACTAGAATGTGTGGGGTGGTGAAAAATTCTCTTGATGATAAAATTTTGGACTATGGGGAGGATAGGAGGGTCCTAGCTGGAGGGGAAGTTAAGAACTTGGAAAATTTTGTTGACTTGGAAGCATCCCCTGCGGTGTCATTGTTTGAAGGAAAAGGCAAAGAATAGTTCATCTCGATTGTTGGGTTCCAGGATGATAATCCTTCGATCAACTCTCCTCAGGGGAGGGGTCTGAATTGGGGCTCTTTAGATTTTAATCAAGCCTTGGGTTTTGTGAAGGAAGGGTCTGATGTCTTCTTCAACCTACTCATGTGGATCATTCAAGAAGTCAAGGATCTCCATGATAAGTGTGATACTATAGCCTATTGTAACATCTCCACTCTGAGAAGTTTTAAGGAGCAAAGTACTATTTTTAGTTTTATCATGTTGTTGAACTCCACTCTCAACCAAGTGGCAAAGGATTTTTCCAAATTGAAAAAAGACCACGATCCAAGGATTATTTCCTAGAAAGGAACTTTCAACAAATATGCAAGGATCTTAATTCCATGATAAACCTTAGCAAGGATTCAATTCAGACCACGATGAAAGGATTGGTTCTTCTGAATGAGAAAGAAAAATAATGGAATGGAAAGTCCCTTTTCCTTGACCTCTTAGAGTAGGATTTGGGTGAGGACTTTGAGAAAGGGAAGTTGGTTATTGATATGGGGGTTGGACCAAGTGTTCACACGTGTAGCAAAACAAAGAAATGCAATTTGGTTCCAATGTAGGTTGTTATTAAAGATATTATGGAGATGCATGACAAGGTGATAACCAAGGATGTGGAGGCAGTGAGGATGTTAAATGACCTTCTTTAGTTGTTGTTTTGTGTTTGTATTTTTGTCTATCTTTTGCTATTGGTCAGTTGATTGTGTAATAACCCTCCTATTTGCTAGTTGGACTCAGTAGTTTTTATGTTTTGTTTTGATACTCAGATACTATGATGGTATTGTTATTGTTTGATTTGGTTAGTTAGATGTTTGAGGATGATGTTATTTCATTGTGGACATGATTATTTCATATGACATTATGGTTGGTTATGTTAGTTGGTTTTCAAAACTATATTATGATGCAGTGATTTAATTAATTATGTTATGAGATGATTTGTTAGTTTAGAAATGTTATTTTATTTAGTTATATTAATTATTAGGATAGATGTGATGAAGGACAGTGTAGCATCACTCATTGCGAGTGCCCTGTTACGCTGCGATTCCTTCTCACAATGTAATGCTTTGATTTTATATGTATGTATGCACATGTACACGACCTCGTTTGTATGTAGGGATTGCAAGTACAAAGTCTCGATTCCACCTGCTTCGGCAGGACAGGGCGAGCAATAATAACCCAATGGTATAAAGTTGAAACAGAGGTGACAATGAATTCATCCTGTTCCATGATGTCAGACCATCTTGTTTGAATGGTATTGTTCATTTTTGTAATTGTCGTTATTTGTGATTTGTGTTGTGTTTTGTCATATTTTATCAATGTGGTATTTTATATGTTGTGATTTATTTCATTTAAATGATGGAAATGACTGTGTATTTTAATGTTAGAATTAATTGTATTTAAATATTTAAATGTTTTAAAAAGTCATGTGTTTTAATTAAATGACAATTAAAATATTAAATGTGTTTTAATTATTTTAATTAATTATTTGGTTGAAGATAATTATTAAAATAAATTATTTAATTAAAAGAGATAATGTGCTTTGCAAGTAAATTTGTAAAAATAGAAATTAAAACAAAAAGTATTGAAAATAGAAAAATAAATAAATAAAAGAATGAAAATGTTGTGAGAATGAATGAGAACTCAGATCTGACTGAAAAGCTTGCTTTTAAAAATATAATCTCTTTTATTTATGATTTTTGAGAGAGCTTTTGGAAGAAATTGGAATATCTTTTATTTAATTTAAATTTTTGAAGTTTTTCACACACAGAGGTTTTATGGAGACAGTGTTGCACAAGTAAATTGTTCTGGAGTTTTTGGGGAAAAATAGTTCTTTCATTCTCTTGCATTAAATTGGGAAGGGTTTCAGAATAAAGCATTGGATTCAAGTTCGGGCATGGAATTCTGGAGAGACAGATTCAAGCAAAAACTAGAAGCTCTTCGTAGAGGTCATCAGGAACAAGCTTCATCAGATCTTCAAATAAGCACAGGACTCCAGGTTTTATCTATTTCCTCTGTGGTCTTCTGATTTTAAGGAAACAGAAAAATAATTAGATTATTTGGAAAAAGAAAAATGGAACCTTAGAAAAGAGAAATTATTGAAAAGTGAAAACTACTGAGAAAAGAAAATTAAAAAGATTGTCTATGAAAATTTTCTCTATGTGTATTCTTTCAATCTGGCATTGAGAAGATAATGTTATGTATGTGTAAATAAATCATCTATCTTAAATTGATTATGTTTGTTTCTTTTGAAAATATACATAGTTCTCTTTGAGAACAATTTATTTTGGGGGTTATGAAAATATATCTTATATATATATTATAGATTTTTATATAAGTTATTTTTTTATTCTTCTCTTCTATCCTCTGTACCTGTAACTGGGAAACTTGTTCATCTAGAAGGTATATATATAAATATATTATATATAAATTATATATATATATATACAATTTTCGTATATATTTATATATACATATGTATATAATTAAATTATTTTCATGCTTTGTGAATATGTGAAATTTTGGTTAAAATCGAGTTGCATTTTGGGCTGTAATGGCCGTCAGAATCTGTGCCTATACCAGACGGAATTGTATTGTTTCTAAAACAAAAAAAATTGTTTTTTTTATATTTAAAAAAAAAAAATTAAAAATGAGGTTTGTTTGGGATTCGGGAGAGGGACGGCTGTAGCCGTACCCCCCTCCCTGCACCCATGTTGTGCCAAGTACTGTGCACAACAGTCTTACAAACCGCTAACCACAACAGTCTTAATGACTGCCATGCGCAGCAGTCAGTAGACTGACTGCGGGTAGTCTTTAAGGCTGTCGGCCTTGCTTTTAATTGAGTCTTATTTTTTGTTTTTGTTTTCTTATTTATATATATATAAATATATATATTAATATATGTCGTTTATTTAATTTATTAAATATAATAATTATAATTTATTTTATTTAAAATATAATTATAATTATTTTATTTAATTTATTAAATATAATAATTATAATTTGTTTTATTTAAAATGTGAGTATAATTCTTTTATTTAATATTATTTTATTAAATTTAAAAAAAAATAAAAATCTAATTGTTGTATTTTATTCAAAATGTTAATTAATGTTTATGTATAGATATTTTTATATTTGGAGGGCATTACTTTGTCAATTGATATGTTGAACAAATAATTTAAAAAGAAAATTTGCTTTGATTCGTTGTTCATCGAGAAAATTGCATTTCATTATATTTGATGATTGGAACCTGATATTCTTTTTGTAAATTGGTAATATTAATTTAATTATTTAATTGTGAAAGGAATTAAGTTTAATAAGTGCAATTTTTGTGAAACATAATTTGAGTTTCTTTTATGTTATAGTTATGGTTTACTGTTGTCTGTGTGGGAACCCTATTGTTTTGCAACCCTAGATCCAAAGGCATGTTTAATTTTGAATGTCATCTTCAACTTAGTTATTCTTTTGAAGTTAAAACTTATTGGTTTTATGTTTGGAAGGGTTGAACGAATTTTGTTAAGACTTTTGGTTATGAGTTATTGTGAGAGGGTTAATGCCTCATATGTTCTAGTTTTGGTTTTATGCGTTTTATGCTAGAGTTCAACCCTTGCCTAGTTTTTGATTTATGTTAGGGGTCTTAGGGAGAGTGGCTCTTCATGGTCACCCATGCCTCAGAACAAGGAAGGGATTAGGATAACCCACATAAGAGTAGTTAAAAAAGTGATAACCTAAACAATAGAATTTAGGGGGATGGGTAGTAAAACACACAAGATAATTAATACTGGATTCTTCATCTATGCATTAGGGCTATCATAGACTAATGATAGACTGAGAAGGTCATGGTTGGCAAAGTTGCAGTCTCGTCTTCATGAGAGATTATTGCCTCCACATTAGCTACCCTATGGTGTTGGTGCCTCAGTTAGGAGGAAGGACCAGGAGATCCATAGATGGGTGCCGGTGCCTCAGTTGGAGGAAGGGCTAGGAGATCCCATGAGAGCTATGTGATGACACTCTCCACTAGACACCCTTGTGCTTTATTTGTAAGTTACCTCTGGATATTGTAATCTTTATGTTGTTTATGATTCCTGTCAATTTGGTTTATGATTGTTATTTAGTTACTTGTTAAATTGGTGATGCTTTGTTTAATTGTGATGAGTTTCATAGTTTTAACTTGTTATGTGATTTGTGAACATTGATGGTTGTTTCATTGTATGCCTTGAGTTGTTTTCGTATTTGTACTATGTTGTTCATGGAGTCAATTTGGCATTCATGGTCGGGTTCTCTTCCTTGTCACCTCTGAGCATGGGGGGTTGAGTTATTTATAATTCACATGGTTGGGTGGAACGTGCTCCGCACCCATTGGGTTCCCCGTCAGCATCCTATCTTCTTAGCATTTCCGTAGTTGGAGTTGTACCAGTGTTCACTTTGTATTTCAAAATTTATTGTACTTTGTATCATCCCACATGTTTGGGAGATTTGATGTAATTCATTGATCAAGAGATTGTAATGTAATATTAAAATGATGATGTAATAGTTAGGATCATTTGTAACTTTATTAAGAGATTTATTATGGTTGTATTATGTGATGTTTATTATCCTCATTCATGGTTATTATAATATAAATGGTTATGTTGTAATCCTTATCTTTTATTTTCGTTTAGCTGTTGCGATGTAACCTCGCATGCTCCAGAGAACTAACTATGATAATGTGATGTAATGTGTTATGTGTTTATGGTTAATGTTTATTGCATGATTAATTTAATTGTTTTTTTAAAAAATTATTTTTTGTTCTATGGGGTTTGCACGATAGGCGTTACAACTTGGTATGAGAGCCAGGTTGCAAACGCTAGGGTCTGTGGCTAGTTAAGTCCATTAGGCAACCTTGCGTTTGACTCTTGAGCTCATTTTGTACCTTTATCTTGTTGCGCAGAATTATGCCTCGAGGTAGAGGACGTGGCCGAGCAAGAGGTTGTAGTGTTGGTCATAGAGCAAATCAGTGAAGCCCCTTAGTTCCTATTTCCCATGGTTCTAAACATGAGGAACAACAGAGTCTTCATAGTAATCCATCGGGTGGTCAGAATCTGACACAACCTAGTTTGGATGGTCAGTTAAAGCATATACTTGGAGAGATTCTTGACCATTTGGGACCCAAGCTAGATGAGGTGCAATAGGTTGAGAGAGAGAGAGGTCACCAAGGCGTAGGGATACAAATGTGGTTTAGGATGCAGTCATAGTAGGCCATATGAGAGATCTAATGAGGGCACACCCTCCCACTTTTGATGGTTCTGGAGGAGGTCTAGAGGCTGATACCTAGTTAATTGACTTAGATCATTGCTTTGCTATGCACCCCTACGGTAGCAATACCAAGGCTCGGTGCGCAGTTATGCATCTGTGAGGCTTCACATCTACTTGGTGGCATCTTGAGGAACAAAATTTGCATCTTGATCTCAGTTTGGTTACATGGGAGTTGTTTCTAGACAGGTTCAGGGCTCGCTTCCTTTTAGATCATTAGAGGCAACACAGGGCTGATGAGTTTCACAATATCAAGCAGTTGTCTATGTCAATGGAGCAGTATGAGAGGAAATTCTATGAGTTGAAGCAGTATGCAGGGATTAGCCATGATGAAGGCATGTTGGTGCAGCATTTTTTTCGGGGCTTAAATGCCCGCATCAATGGTGGTTTGCGAGTCTTCGAGTTGAAGATGATGGAAATGGCAGTTGAGAAGGCTCAGTTAGTAGAGGAAAATTTTTCCATGGCTTTGGGTGGTCACATCGGAGTACAAATTGGCAGTAGGCCTACACCTAGTTTTAGCACTCATGGAGGTCAATCACAGGGAGTAGGATATTCCAGGAATAGGTATCCACCCTCGAAAGGGGGTCATCAGTAGTAGCAACCTCAGTAGTAGCAGTCGAGATAGAAGAACACTCAACCTCAGTAGGGTGGCAATTCCTAGTTCCGTAGGGATTGGAACAGGAACCGTTTTCGTTAGGAACATTTTGCACAGCCTACACCTAGTTTCCAGTCAGCACCGAGTCAAGGGAGTTTTCAGTAGTTAAATGCTCCATCAGGGGGCAGAGGCTTTGGTAGAGGTACTGGGTGTTTCTCATGTGGACAGCAGGGGCATATTGCTAGGATGTGTCCTCAAAAGAACACTTTCGGGTTTAATCAGAGGCCAGTTGCATCAGAGCTGATAGTAGGTGATGTAGGGAGATCTCATCGTGTCTTCGTTACAATGGATAATCATTAGGTAGTTCATCAAAACACCGTGGTTGAGGCATCAGGTGTGTTGAATAATTCTAGCATTTCTATACTTTTTGATTTCAGTGCATCTGATTCCTTTATATCACCTTTAGTAGTTGAGCGATGTGGACTGGTGGCAAATATTCAAGGCATAAAATGGCATGCTGAATTAGCCTCAAGGTTAATGGTTGTGGTAGAGAAGCTTGTGCAGGATTGTAAATTGAGTATAGGTAAATTGTCGACCAAGGTGGACATTAGAATCCTGCCACTTGGCTCTTATGATGTCATCTTGGGCATGGACTGGTTGAGTGCACACCATGCTATGATTGACTACCGACGTAAAGCAGTGTGGTGCATTGATGACTCTAGGAAGGAGGCGGAGATCATGGGTATTCAAAGACACATTTCATTGCGTATGATCTTTGCCATGCAGCTCAAAAGGCACTTCCGACAGGGTTGTCAGCTCTTTGCAGTATCTTTGAATGACTTGGAATCTAAGGATAGTCAGGGGTTGTCATTGGATGATTACCAACTCCTTAAGGAGTTTTCTGATGTGTTTCTAGAAGAGATTCATGGTATGCCGCCAAAGCAAGATGTGGATTTCTGGATTGATCTGGTACCTGGAGCTGAGCCAATATCTCGAGCTCCATATCGGATGACAACACAAGAACTTTAGGAACTCTGTCTTCAGTTGGAAGAATTGTTGGCCAAGGGCTTTATCCACCCAAGTGTTTCTCCTTGGGGAGCACCTGTGATATTCGTGAAGAAGAAGGATGGTTCTCTTTGCTTGTGTATTGACTATAGGCAGTTGAATAAGGTAACAGTGAAGAACCGATATCCATTACCCAGAATTGATGATCTCTTTGATCAGATAAAAGGGGCAAAGGTGTTCTCTAAGATTGATCTCAAATCGAGATACCATCAGTTGAGGATTGCAGATGCAAATATTCACAAAACTGCATTTCAAACTCGATACAGACATTACGAGTTCACTGTGATGCCATTTGGGTTAATGAATGCACCTTCAGTCTTTATGAGTCTAATGAATGGAGTGTTCCAAACTTACTTGGATAGATTCGTTCTGGTGTTTCTTGATGACATTCTGATCTATTCTAGGTCGATGGAGGAACATGAGGAACATCTAAAATAGGTGTTGCAGTGCTTAAGGGGTAATAAGTTGTTTCCTAATCTTAAAAAGTGTGAATTTTATAAGACTAAAGTTCAGTATTCGGGCCATGTGATTTCTGGTGAGGGAATTTTAGTTGATCCTGCAAAGATTCAGGTCATTGCGGATTGGCCCACACCCACAAATGTCTCAAAAATTCATAGCTTCATGGGACTTGTAGGGTATTATAGGTAGTTTTTCCAAGGGTTTTCGAGGTTGGCTCATCCTATCACCTCTTTGCAAAGGAAGGGAAAGAAGTTTCTTTGGTCTGAACAATGTTAGTTAGCCTTCCAGACTCTAAACGATAAGTTGAGTAGTTCTCCAATCTTAGCAATTCCTGATCCGTTAGGTGGTTTTGTTGTTTGTACAGATGCTTCTTTGGAAGGTTTAGGGGTTGTGTTGATGCAGGAAGGTTGGGTGATTGCTTATGAATCTCAAAAACTAAAGGACCATGAACTTAATTACCCCACTCATGATCTGGAGTTGGCCACAATTGTGCATGCCTTGGTAAGATGGTGACACTTTCTCCTTGGGCATCAGTTTGAGTTGCACACAGATCACCATAGTCTGCAGTACATCTTCATGCAGTCGAACCTAAATGCAAGACAGAGAAGATGGATGGAATTTTTGTGTGAATACAACTTTGAGGTGAAATATATTCAGGGCAAGGAGAATGTAGCAGCAGATGCATTGAGTAGATGCAAGCATGAGATGTTAGCTATGGCTCTTGAGGTTGACTTGAAGAGTTAGATTATTGCAGCTCTTTCTTTTGATGATTGGTATCAAGTGGTGAAGTCAAAGATTGAGTCGAGCAGAGCATTGGAGGATAAATTTGTAGGATAATCTTTGGACTTAGATGGTGTTTTGCACTATGTAGGCCATATGTATGTACCTCTTGCAGAGGGGCTTCATACCCTTATCTTGACGGAAGCTCAAAGAGCTCCTTATTCGGCACACCCAGGAGTTAAGAAAATGTACACTGATCTTCGCTCACTATATTTTTGGGCGAGATTGAAGCGGGACATTGCTGATTTTGTGGCTAGGTGTCTTGAATGTCAAAGAGTTAAGGTCGAGCATCATCATTTGGCAGGCTTGTTGCAGCTGCATCTTGTTTTGGAGTGGAAGTGGAACATCATTTCTATGGATTTTATAGTCGGGTTGCCTATGTCTTCCAGGCAACACGACACTATCATGGTCACTATTGATAGGTTGACCAAGGTAGCCCACTTCTCCCCTATCTGATCTTCTTATACTGCATCTATGGTGGCTAGGGTGTTCATGGAAGATATTGTTTGATTACATGGGATACCGTGCATGATTATTTCTAACAGAGATCTGGTATTCACTTCTGCATTATGGACATCCCTTCAGAGGTCCTTAGGGACGAAGTTGAATTTTAGTTCTGCCTACCATCCTGAGATAGATGGTAAGACTGAGATAGTTAATCAAGTGCTCGAGGACATGCTTTGTATTTACGTCATGGACCAACAATCTCATTGGGAAGACTATCTACATTTGGTTGAGTTTGCCTACAACAATTGTGGCTATCATAGTTCGATTAGCATGGCTCCATATCAGGCTTTGTATGGTCATCCTTGTCGTACCCCTCTAAGTTGGGATCGATTAGAGGATAGGGTTCTTCTTGGACCTGAGATGCTTTGTGACATGGAGCAGTAGGTAGCTCATATCCGAGAGCATCTGGTAGCAACTCAAGACAGGCAGAAGAAGTTTGTTGATGCACACAGAGTAGATCGACAGTTTGCGATTGGAGATCGAGTGTTTCTCAAAGTTCATCCTTGGAAGAGCCCTATTCTTTATGGAAAGGGTTCTAAGCTTGCACCCTGTTTCATGGGTCCATTCGAGGTGTTAGAGCGTATTGGTCCTATTTCCTATCGCTTGGCCATGCAACCTAGTCTACCGCAGATTCACGATGTTTTTCATGTATCAGTTCTTAGACCTTACTTTCCTGATGTTACTCACATACTTGATTGGAATGCTCTATAGGTCGAGGACAGGCAGCTAGCTCTAGAGCCCATGGTCATGGTGCAACACAGGAGACTCATTCTCAGAGGCAGGGATATTGAGTAGGTGAGGGTCCAGTGGGATCCCAATGATGAGACTTCAATGACATGGGAGGATGCTTCCCGTATTAGAGAATCCTACCCTTACTTGTTTTCTGGCTTACAGGAGTAAGCTAGATTTAAGCGGGGGAGAATGTAATAACCCTCCTATTTGCTAGTTGGACTCAGTAGTTTTTATGTTTTGTTTTGATACTCAGATACTATGATGGTATTGTTATTGTTTGATTTGGTTAGTTAGATGTTTGAGGATGATGTTATTTCATTGTGGACATGATTATTTCATATGACATTATGATTGGTTATGTTAGTTGGTTTTCAAAACTATGTTATGATGCAGTGATTTAATTAATTATGTTATGAGATAATTTGTTAGTTTAGAAATATTATTTTATTCAGTTATATTAATTGTTAGGATAGATGTGAAGGACAGTGTAGCATCACTCATTGCGAGTGCCCTATTACGTTGCGATTCCTTCTCACAATGCAATGCTTTGATTTTATATGTATGTACGCACATGTACACGACCTTGTTTGTATGCAGGGATTGCAGGTACAGAGTCGCGATTCCCCCTGCTTCGGCAGGACAGGGCGAGCACCAATAACCCAATGGTATAAAGTTGAAATAGAGGTGACAATGAAGTCATCCTGTTCCATGATGTCAGACCATCTTGTTTGAATGGTATTGTTCATTTTTGTAATTGTCATTTTTTGTGATTTGTGTTGTGTTTTGTCGTATTTTTTCAATGTGGTATTTTATATGTTGTGATTTATTTTATTTAAATGATGGAAATGACAGTTTATTTTAATGTTAGAATTAATTGTATTTAAATATTTAAATGTTTTAAAAACTCATGTGTTTTAATTAAATGATAATTAAAATATTAAATTTGTTTTAATTATTTTAATTAATTATTTGGTTGAGGATAATTATTAAAATAAATTATTTAATTAAATGAGATAATGTGCTTTGCAAGTAAAGTTGTAAAAATGGATATTAAAACAAAAAGTATTGAAAATAGAAAAATAAATAAATAAAAGAATGAAAAAGTTGTGAGAACGAATGAGAACTCAGATTTGATTGAAAAGCTTTCTTTTAAAAATATAATTTCTTTTATTTATGATTTTTGAGAGAGCTTTTGGAAGAAATTGGAATATATTTTATTTAATTGAAATTTTTGTAAGTTTTTTAGAGGTTTTATGGAGACAGTGTTGCACAAGTAAATTGTTTTGGAGTTTTTGGGAAAAAATAGTTCTTTCATTATCTTGCATTAAATTGGGAAGGGTTTCAGAATAAAGCATTGGATTCAAGTTCGGGCATGGAATTCTGGAGAGACGAATTCAAGCAGAAACTAGAAGCTCTTCATAGAGGCCGTCGGGAACAAGCTTCATGAGATCTTCAAATAAGCGCAGGACTCTAGGTTTTATCTATTTCCTCTCTGGTCTTCTTATTTTAAGGAAACAGAAAAATAATTAGATTATTTGGTGAAAGAAAAATGGAACCTTAGAAAAGAGAAATTATTGAAAAGTGAAAACTACTCAGAAAAGAAAATTAAAAAGATTGTCTATGAAAATTTGCTCTATGTGTATTCTTTCAATCTGGCTTTGAGAAGATAAATTTGTGTATGTGTAAATAAATCATCTATCTTAAATTGATTCTATTTTTTTCTTTTGAAAATATACATAGTTCTCTTTCAGAACAATTTATTTTGGGGGTTATGAAAATATATCTTATATATATATATATTATAGATTTTTATATAGGTTATGTTTTTTATTCTTCTCTTCTATCTTGTGTACCTGTAACTGGGAAACTTGTTCATCTAGAAGGTATATATATAAATATATTATATATAAATTGTATATATATATACAATTTTCATCTATATTTATATATACATATGTATATAATTAAATTATTTTCGTGCTTTGCAAATATGTGAAATTTTGGTTAAAATCGAGTTGCATTTTGGGCCGTAATGGCCGTCAGAATCTGTGCCAATATCGGACAAAATTGTATTGTTTCTAAAACAAAAAAAAATGTTTTTTTTATATTTTAAAAAAAAAAAATTAAAAAAATGAGGTTTGTTTGGGATTCGGGAGAGGGACGGTCATAGCCATACCCCCCTCCATACACCCCTGCCACACCAAGTACTACACACAGCAGTTTGACAAACTGTTGAGCACAGCAGTCTGACAGACTGCTAAGCGTAGCAGTCTTAATGACTGTTGCGCGCAACAGTCAGTAAAGACTGCTACGGGTAGTCTTTAAGGTCGTTGGCGTTACTTTTAATTGAGTCTTATTTTTTGTTTTTGTTTTTTTATTTATATATATATTAATATATGTCATTTATTTAATTTATTAAATATAATAATTATAATTTATTTTATTTAAAATATAATTATAATTATTTTATTTTATTTATTAAATATAATAATTATAATTTGTTTTATTTAAAATGTGAGTATAATTATTTTATTATATTTTAAAAAAAAATAAATAAAATTTAATTGTTGTATTTTATTCAAAATGTTAATTAATGTTTATATATAGATATTTTTATGTTTCGAGGGCATTACTTTGTCAATTGATATGTTGAACAAATAAATTAAACATAAAATTTTCTTTGATTCGTTGTTCATTGAGAAAATTGCATTTCATTATATTTGATGATTGGAACCTGATATTCTTTTTGTAAATTGGTAATATTAATTTAATTATTTAATTATGAAAGGAATTAAGTTTAATAAATGCAATTTTTGCAAAACATAATTTGAGTTTCTTTTACGTTATAGTTATGGTTTACTGTTGTTCGTGTGGGAACCCTGTTGTTTTGCAACCCTAGATCTAGAGGCATGTTTAATTTTGAATGTCGTCTTCAACTTAGTTATTCTTTTGAAGTTAAAACTTATTGGTTTTATGTTTGGAAGGGTTGAATGGATTTTGTTAAGACTTTTGGTTATGAGTTATTGCGAGAGGGTTAATGCCTCGTATGTTCTAGTTTTGGTTTTATGTGTTTTATGCTAGAGTTTAACCCTTGCTTGGTTTTTGATTTATGTTACAGGTCTTAGAGAGAGTGGCTCTTTGTGGGCACCGACACCTTGGAACGAGGAAGGGCTCAGGATAACCCACGTAAGAGTAGTTAAAAAAGTGATAACCTAAACAATAGAATTTAGGGGGATGGGTAGTAAAACACACAAGATAATTAATACTAGATTCCTCATCTATACATTAGGGCTATCATAGACTAATGATAGACTGAGAAGGCCATGGTCGGCAAAGTCGCAGTCTCATCTTCATGAGAGATTATCGGCTCCGCATTAGCTACCCTATGGTGTCGGCGCCTTAGTTAGGAGGAAGGGCTAGGAGATGCATAGATGGGTGTTAGCACCTCAGTTGGAGGAAGGGCCATGAGATCCCATGAGAGCTATGCGATGACACTCTCCACTAGACACCCTTGTGCTTTGGTTGTAAGTTGCCTCTGGATATTGTAATCTTTATGTTGTTTCTGATTCTTTTGAATTTGGTTTATGATTGTTATTTAGTTACTTGTTAAATTGGTGATGCTTCGTTTAATTATGATGAGTTTCATAGTTTTAACTTGTTATGTGATTTGTGAATGTTGATGGTTGTTTCATTGTATGCCTTGAGTTTTTTTTGTATTTGTACTATGTTGTTCATGGAGTCAATTTGGAATTCATGGTTGGGTTCTCTTCCTTGTCACCTCTGAGCATGGGGGGTGAGTTATTTATAATTCACATGGTTGGGTGGAACATGCTCCGCACCCGTTGGGTTCCTCATCAACATCCTATCTTCTCAGCTTTTTCGCAGTTGGAGTTGTACTAGTGTTCACTTTGTATTTCAAAATTTATTGTACTTTGTATCATCCCACATGTTTGGGAGATTTGATGTAATTCATTTATCAAGAGATTGTATTGTAATATTAAAATGATGATGTAATAGTTAGGATCATTTGTAACTTTATTAAGAGATTTATTATGGTTGTATTATGTGATGTTTATTATCCTCATTCATGGTTATTATAATATAAATGGTTATGTTGTAATCCTTATCTTTTATTTCTGTTTAGTTGTTGCAATGTAACCTCGCATGCCCCAGAGAACTAAGTGTGATAATGTGATGTAATGTATTATGTGTTGATGGTTAATGTTTATTGCATGATTAATTTAATTGTTTTTTTTTTTTTAATTATTTATGTTGTGTGTGTTCTCTGGGGTTTGCACGACAGGCATTTTAGATTGTGGTTTAATCAACTTGTTGGTTCTTAGGGTAGTGTTATTACTTTATCTTATGTGTTTCCTTCTCTTTTGTGCAAGGTTTTAGGTACCCTTCAAAACCTATTTTACATTAATAAAAAATAAATAAATATTAAAAGAAAATTGCAGAGTTAAAGTTTGTGCAATGAACACACAGATAGAAGTGCATGGTAGAAAACTAGTCAACCCTTTCCATGTTTCATCATAACAATGAAATAAAAATGAAAAACTAGTTAAACCCTTATCATATTTGATGTTAAAACAACGAAAACATTTTCATATATCATAGTAGGAAGGAAACATTAAAAGAAAAATGTAGAGTAAAACATCATGCAATGAAAAATAGAAGACTACAAGTGCATGGACAAATATAGACGAAATGAAAACTAGTGAAACCATTCCCATATTTTTTAGTATTAATATTTTTCAAAGAGAAATTTTCATAATGAAATTTTGTGCAACAAATAACAAAATGATATAAGTGCATGGAAAAATACTGTCAAAATGAAAGATAATGGTACATGCCAAGTTAGGTTAAAAAACTCACCTGAAAGAGAAAGGGAGATTTCGAGAGTGTAGAGATAAAAAATGAAGCATGTCAAGCTGAATAACGAATTGTGGAGAGCCAAACTGGTATGGGTGCGTAACCAAACAAACACTAAAAAATAAACACAAACAAAAGGAATGGCAGTGAGTGGGATATGAGATAATTTGGATCATTGAATGAACCTTGATCTTTGATTTACATGCTTGTTAGGCTGAGTAAATGCAAGGAGATGAATAAGGGAAGTTGCTTAGTGGAGGTAACAAAGGAGGTGATGAGCGATAATTGCTCTCAACCGGTTGTTTTGGGTGGAAAAGTTCCCAGAAGCCACGCATTTGTCCAATCCAATGCATGTAGATTTTTGCACTGATGAAGGAGGTAGATGGGAACCATTATCAAGTGGAAGAAAAAATGGGTCCCGTAAGGAACACTGTGGATGCATTAGTGCACGATAGGTGGCAGGGTGCTTGATTTTTTTTTAAAAAATATTGGTAGATGCACAAGTGGCAGGGTGACGTGGTGGGTAATTTTTTTTTTGGTCCACATGGCACTCCATGTGGACCTCCAAAGTTAGGGTTACCTACTATGGGCCCCTCTCCCATAGATAGATTCTTAATATAGATAGAATTATGAAGCATTGGTCAATAGATCCTTTGCTTTTGGACACACATCTTTGCATGAAAGTCAAAGCTAAGCATTAGCACATGTATTTATTCAAATCCCACATTTATTTACATTTGTGGAAATAATAAACCCAACTCCTAATTAATTATTCTAGGTAAAGTATTCACTTATTGTTTGCATTTGATTTAATTACCCTAATTTTATGTAAAAGGGATTTTATTTTACATTTTTCATGAACCTTACACTCCTACACAACTCAGGATTTTTCCTTAGAGTTTCTTCTACCTTCTATTAGGATTTCAGATTTGATTTTTTATTGTATTATTTTACATCAAATTTGATTAGGGTTCAAAACACTTTGTGGTTCATTGGTTAGGTTCTTTCCTTAAGGTTTTTAATATATTGTGCAATCTTTCTTTTTTCTCACCCCACCCAACATGTATTCCCCTTAGGGTTTGTATTTGTTGTTTTGTTTTAGATCAATTATTCACTAATTCATGTAAAGCCAAATTTAGCATATATTTTCATCCTTTTGACCCTAGGGCTTGATTCTTTCATTATCTCATACCTAATTCATCTTACCTAGCCACCCTTGAAGTGTCATTATTTATCATGGATTTACATATGACATGTTCCTCTCATTTGTGACACACAATCCACATGTCCTTTTATGCTACGAGTAGGGATGCATTATCTATGAAGTTATTATTTTATTGAATAGTTGTTTATCCCTCTTAAATATCCTTATTTCATCTATCCTCAAGCTTCATGTTAAACCCATTTATCTTATTCCTTGTGATAGTGATGAGAATGCACATAGTGAGGTTGTACCTTGTGATACACCTTACATGATTGATATCAATGATGCAATACCTCTTTTATCCCTTCATGACATTATTACAACTTATGATGATCTTTATTTTACATGTCATGATGATCCCATATCTATCCTAATGGATTCACCCCATCTTGTATGATTGATATCAAATGATGCATCTTGAGACAATCATTCTCCTACATCTCATGTAAGGTTCTATGGGTGACTATGCCATTCTTTTATCTAATGATATATCCCATAATGATATCATATTTTATGATGGTACTTCTTTAGCTCATCATGAGGATTTTTACCTCCATGTTCATTAAATTATGATATTATTATGCTTAGTGAGGATTTGTTACATGATGATTTTGATGGTTATACAAATGCTTCTTTACATGTTAAATATTTTTTGCTTACTAAGTATGCATATTTAGATAATGGTATCTTGTTAATTAGCAAGTTTAGTCTTCATTTTGAGTGATAGAGAATTATAGGCATTTGAATCATCTAATTTATCCTATCATTCATTATGGATTTGGTGCACTCTTTTTATTATTCATTTTTCTCATCCTAGTGCCTATGAGGATACTATGGACCTAGTGACACCTTATCATGAATTATCTTTGAATGCTTACTCACATACTACCAAAATGGATTATGCGTGTCTAAACATCCTACATTTCATGCTCTACCATCCTCCAATTCTAAAGATATACCTACCTTTCATGTTGTAGATGTCTTACAAAGTTATCATATAGTTGGAAATACACACCAAATTTTGGCTAGAGGCCAAGATGTTCCATTGTGATAACCAACTCTACCGCTTCATACAATTGATCTACCTTGTTCACCTAAACTTACATATGAAACTAACAAAGGGAATTTTGATATCATTCAACAACTTCAATATACACAAGCTAAGATTACCTTTGGGATGTATTGTATCCATCACCTTCATATAAGGATGCCATGAAAAAATATTTAGAGAAGATTCAAAATAATCTTGATTCTATCCCACAATGGGTAACCTTCTTGATAAAATATATTGGTCACATAGAACATCATTCTCTTTCATTCAACGATGAAGAGCTCCCATACAAGTCAATTTTTAATGAAGCTTTACCTCTAGAAATTGTGGTCAGGTATTGTAACTTGAATATAAAATATTCTTTAGTTAGTAATGAATCTAGCTTGAACATATGCATTAAGGTTTTCTTGAAACAACTAAAGGGAGATCCATCAAAATTATATTCATTATGGAGGATTTGATAATGTGGGTACAAGTTGTGTAGACATAATTACTTTTCCCATCATAGTTCGTCCATGTACATTGGACACATTATTCCATGTGACCTTGGGAAAATTGTTTAACGATGTTCGTTTAGGGCTTTCATGGTTTAATGCTATTAGGTTCACACCATCTTATATTGGTGTATAAAATTTTGGTATAAGGGTAAGAAGTGTCATATATATGTTATCCCTCAACCAATTAATCTTTTCCAAATGATGGATGCTTCTAAGAATTCTATTACAAGGTAAAAATACAATCTTGTGTTATATTTCTATAAAAAGAAATGACCAACAAAAATACAAATTTTCAACTTAGACCACATAAAAGTGGCCTTTATATCATGGAATTTAAAATGATATAAACTAATGAAATGTAGAACTCTTAATGAATTTTATGATTGTAATTTTATTTTTAAATTTAAAATTGGTTGATTTATATTTTTAATAAATTTAAGAGTAGATTTTGAATTATTGAAAATTTTAGAAAAAAAGTAAGGTTGATGGGGCGTCACAAAAAAGAGCAAACAATTTGTTTCCCTGATTTTTTTCTCCAATCAAGCAACTTCAATATCTAGTGCATGGAAAAAAATGAATAATTTTTCATTGAATATTTTTTTTAATAACATTTTAAAGTCAAACTTCACAAGAATGTCATAGTTTTCATGGGATGCCAAAATTTGTCTATTTTTTCTTATCATTTTTTTTTTTAAATACCCTTTTGGAGAGGATTCTCTCATCTAGTGCGCCATATATTTTTTCAAAAAAATTAATATGTTTAAATGTAGTGTAGAAAAATGTACTTTATATTTTCACACTTTGTTTATTTTCCCTCAATTAAATTGGACTTAATTATGCCTTAATAATCCCTATCTTACATCTACAAGCCTAATAAATTACATTTTTTGAAGGGGAAACTTGACAATAATTAATGCCAACACATAATACTTTCCTTTGAGTAATGTGTGTTCCAAGAATAGTGACCTGGGACCCATTTGCCCATGGGTGAATGAGTCCTCCCTAACCCTTTGAAACCAAATTTAAAGTTTGTTTTTGGTGATATTTTAATGTCCTTGAATTCAAATTTGAATGTTAGCTTGTAATGTTTAATTTTCAGGATATTAAGGATAGATACCTATAAATACAAGGTTATTTTATCAAATCAACTAGAGGTTTTCAATTATATTTTTTGAGAGATCAATCCTAAGAGAAAACATTATTTTCAAGAGCATTCAAAGGAAAATTTATCTATCATCTACAATAGCAATCAAGACCTCAAGCATCATGTTAAAGTCTTTTGCAAACATGCATGTTTTTGGAGCTAACATTGTGATGTAGGTTTCAAGCATTCAAGCATCTATTCGAGTCATCAAATCAACATCCAATTCAAGCCTTTTCATGCAATTTTCAATCCTTCAAGAATCTCCATTCAAGGGTTTCAAATAAAGGGTTTGGTGAGTTGCAACATAGCACTTGTTCATTCACCATTCCTTTCATGTTTCATTATTTCATTTCAAGGTTAAATTACCAAAATAGGGTTTGAACAAGACAAAACTCCATCCACCAAAACCAAATATTTTTCTCCTCTTTGTGAATGTGTAGGTTCATAGGTTGAAGAAAACTTGAAGATCTCAAAAGAGAAATTATGTAAAGTTGCATTTGTTGCCACCTTTGTTGTCAATTCATGGAAACTCACCTACAAACTTCATTTTTGACTGTCTGAAAATGAAATACAAATCAAACGGAAGCTATAGATTGACATCAGAGGATCTCAAAGTTGGTTGAAACCTCTACAAAAAGAACCATTCACCTGTAGGTGAATGAGTCCTAGTTAGCCTCCCGAATCTGCATTTTGGTGATAGGTACACATCACTTTGCCATTTCCAGATTTGTCAGAATATTCTTTTTTTTGTCTATGTATTATACTTTAAATTGATGTTTCAAGTTTGAATGAGCATAATTGAGTAGATTTACTATTTTTTATTTTTATCCCACTTGTTGTTTAGGCTGATACCCTTGTCCTCAATCATAAGGAAACTGACAAATTCCCCCATTGAGTTGAATCACCTAAGGGTTGTAAGCCAATTATTTGTGGGGATCTCATTTCCTAATGAAATATAGGAAGATAGGTTCATCACTCCCATTTTCCCATTCCATATTAGGTGAACTTAACTTTGTAAAACAAATTTCTAAAATTTGGAGTCCATTCAAACCCTAGATCTTGGATTTTCATTACTTTTCATTACATTGCATTATTTTGTATCTCATTTAGGGTTGTTAAACTTGAACTATTTTTCATCTCTATAGGGTTTTAGGTTTGCATTTTACATCAGTTAAAATCTAAAAAATTCAAAAAATTACATTCATTTTACATTGATTTTGCATAGTGCTTGCATAGTAGTGTGTTTTCAATCATTCATATTCAAAAATTGAGTCAAAATTGCATTTAAAAAAGTGTCATATTGTTCATCATTTATCATTCATTTCACTTGCATTTAAACATCAAAATATGGAAAAATTTGCTATGGAAACAATAGTTTGAGACTTGGAACAAAGAACACATACAACAACCCAGAAATTGCATTTTTCAAATTTTCAAACCTTGTACAAGGACCCATTCACCAATGGGCGAATGAGTCCTTGAGGGCCTATAAAAACTATATTTTTTTGGAATTTTTGTGGTCTTCTGTACTTCCCAGATCCATTGGTAAACCACTACTTTAGTTTGTCAATTTTTGAGAATTTTTTTTTTATGCTTTAGGTCTAATCATCCATTAAATTTAGGCATTTAAAATTGGAATTTAATTGTTGCATTTCCGATCTATAGAACAATTATTACATCATGTTTTCATTACAAAATTCTCTCGTTATCATACTTCATGTTCTATTTTTAGATTTTGTTGTTCAATACTCTAAGTTTTTGTTACAAGCATATGAATATGAAGTCCTCTCCCCTCTTATTGTTTTTCATTGATCCATCTCCCCCTATGTATGAGACTAACTTATTGAAAGATAATACAATCATGGAAAATCATGACAATCAATTTTTTTAGTATCCCAATATCTCTCATATTTGTGAAGAAGATATTTTGGTGTTAGAGGAACCCATCATTGAGATCCATGAGAATCCTATTTGTTTCTCTTCTCCTACTTGGGAATACATTATTGAATAAGAGGATGCAATCATTGATAAGAAAAAAAATTCTAGTTGTTCTTCTCCTTATACTTCTCTTTCTTGTGACAAAGGTATCTTGGTGTTAGAATACCCAACTATTGAGCATCATGAAAACCTTATTTTTCCCTCTTCTAATGCTACATTTATCTCAACAAATAGTAAGATGGATGGCATAGATGAGATGTTAAGTTCACATTAGATCCCCCCTCACTAGAAGGTCATCTGGTAACTCAATTGAGGTTATGAACACACAAATTGGATCTCCTTTAATTAGTGAGCCTCCTAAGTCACCTCCAATCATAAGACCTCATAAATTAACTCCAAGAGATATCTTGAATTTTATAATGCAAATCCCTAGTAAACTTGTGTCACAACAACCAACTTATCAGACAACCGATCACACATATAACATTCCTTAGTGTAGTGGAAAAGAGAATGATCTTGTTGAGCAACTTCATCATACTTTGATAAGCATCTCCCTTTAGGATTTGATTCAAACATCAACTACATATAATAGGATGCTCCAAGAATTTTTGTAAAAGAATGATATCCAATATTTTGTTAATTGAATGATGTAGCAACCTCCTTTGATTATATGCAAGTGATAGAGTCAGAAATCACATTCCCTAAACATGACTTACCCTCACTTGAGATCCAAAATAAGCATGAAGCCTTAATGATAAAGTTGAACATTATTGAAAATATAGTTAGGAACACCCTCTTAGACAATGGAGCAAGTCTTAATGTTTGTAGTATTGATCTCCTAGAAAAATTTGGCAACGAAAAGAAGCTAATTTAACTCAATGATGTTAATATTTGTGGCTTTGAAAATGTTAATAGAAACCATTAGGAATGATCACATTACCCATTAAGGTCAGACTTGTATTTTTTCCCACCCCTATCCATATAATGCTAGAAACTCTTTCATACAACCTTCTCCTAGGGAGACTATGAATTCATGCTATGAAAGGAGTCCCATCTACACTTCACCGTGAGATGAAATTTGAATATAACAACAAGATATACACAGTTGAAGAAAATGAACAAAGCTATAACTCACAAGTTCAAGATGATTGAATAACACTTCCAACTCCCCTAATAGTTTGATTCCAACCTCAAAGGTAGAACCTATACAAGTTGAAGGTAATTCTAATTTTATTTCACCTACAAAAAACATCTTAGGTGATGATTGGGGGCCATTAGACTTTACACCTTGTTTCAAAGAAGAGTCCAAAATATCACCCTCAAAGTCCAAAGAGCCATATAAAAATGATTCATATTAAAACACATGTTTTAGCGAGGATTGAGGTTCATTATATTTTACACCCTCGTTATGGGAGAGTACAAAATCTCACAATCTAAACCTAAAAAACCTTGTGTTTAATTTTCTTAACTTGGTTCTACATCAACAACATCACCCCATGGTGGTGATGGGGGATCATCAACTCCCATCCCTCATGAGAGGAAGATACATAACTTTACAAATCTTAACAATAATTTGTGTGCTTGTGAGGAAAAAAACCCTTTTCAGAGGCATAAAATCTCTTTATCTGAGTTGGAATCATGTTATGGTCTTGGATACAAACTCCTCTCTAAACATGGATATAATGAAAACATGGGACAAAATTATAGAAATCTAGAGAAGTCTATACCATACTTGAAAGGTCTAGGTTTCCAACCTTTATCTTCATCCTCATCTAATGCCTTATCATCTACTATGTGTATGACATCTTGTGCTAAGAAATAAATGTCCCCTACTATTGATCAAGAGAGTGGCTTTTTGAAGCTTCTCCAAGTTTTCTTGATATCTCTCCTTTCAAAAACATGAAAGAAATTTTACAACAAAAGTTCATTTTGTGAATATCATGGAATTCATGGTTATTCTACTAATGAATTCAAGGCTTTGAGTGATAAAATTCAGCATCTTAAGGATTGTGGTGCTCTTCCTTGTGTTGATGCAGCTATTTACTCTAATTGATACTAATTTTCATCCTATCATGTTGCTCATCACTATGCAAAATTAGTAGCTTTATGTGTCTTGCTCATTGCCATTCATGATGGTACAATGTTAGGTGCAACCATCTTTCTCTTGGTAGCAATATGATAGTTCTTGGTGGTTTTCTTTGTCTCTATGATTGGGGGGCAAGGATAACTAGTCTTTGGGAGCTTTGTATTCTTTCCAAGGATCCACTCATTCTCTCTTTCTACTTAAGATACCAACATAGAAAGTATGTTGCCATTTTAAGTGGGGGGAATATTGTCCCCCTCTCATTTTCTACATGTTCCATTCTTAAGGATGATATTATACATCTCCTAGAAGATGTGAACTTTTTATTCAAAGTGTGGCTTTCTTGATCTATATGATGTGTCTTCTTTGTGGTGATATTATGCTTGGTGTCCTTCAAGAGCGTGACCTTTCTTGGAATATGATATTCCTCTTAGTGGCAATACTATGGCTAGCATTCCCTATGGTGTAGCCATGGTAGGAGGGTCCTCAAAGAAAACTATCCAAACCGTGCAACAAGAGTAACAAAACAAAAGAAATAAAAAATATGGAGGAAAATGCAGATGTGAATATTCTCATTAACAAAAATCTCATTTACATTCAACCGACAACATCCAGGCTTATAGATTCGACTCTCAGGCCTGATATAACATGTTCAAAAATACAAGATTCCAATATGCTCCTATATGTGAGCTGAAATCTTACAAATCTAATCTAGGACTTATCTATCTATCATTCTCTACTTTCCTAATGATCTATTACAAGCTTTATATCACATCCATAGGTTAAGAAACATCTACGTCAACCAAAGATTATTACAATCTCCAATGAAAGAAAATATAACATGTCATGAATAGGTCAGCCCCAAATTTGAATTACTCCTCAGTGAATGCAAAGGATGAACTGTGGACCTCTAATCAAGGTTGGGGAACTCCATAGAAAATTTAAAATCACACTGTTGAGATCCACAAGTTATAGGGATGATACACAATGATCAAATTAACTGTTAGGCTTGAAAATTATTCCAGTGTCGGTTCAAGAACTACCATGAAATCCAAAATCGATAACTTGCCGAAAAATGGTCCAATCGTGCTCAAATATTGGAATAAGGAAAATGAAAATCTCCATGATGTATAGAAAGATCCACAGGGTCTGGTGAGGAAATATGAAGAATTCACCAATATGAACTAAGCAAGAATAGAAATAAGAACAAATTGAAAGAAAATATTTTTGGTTGATGCAAGATTGCCAAGAACCAAGGATGCTCCTGCATCAGACATCTGAGGTTATTGAAAAGTGAGTCGCTCACTTTTCTGGGGCCAAAGGGAAACTAAGATGGTCCACCTCAGCCTAAAAAATCCAAGAAGAATCCTCCACTAGTCTACCTTTCCATTTCACAAGATATTCCTAGTACTACCTTCCACAAGTTTTCCTCCCATCTCTAATATCTGAAATCTCTTCAATCTCATCTAATTGTTACTTAGGAAACTGATTCTTGAATTCTACTTTATCATGTCCACTGAATTCCACTTCATGGTATTGATGTAGATCTACAATGTTGAATATAGGTGATATACCCATGCCATCTGGTAACTCCACTTCATATGCATTTCTTGAGTCGAATTTCTTCAAGATATTACAAGGTCCAAATTTCTCTTCAACTTGTTGTACATGCCAACTAGAAATATTTCCTTCCTTAGATACACCATCACTTCATCTCCAACTTCTAACTCCTTATGTATCCTCTTTTCATTTTCTTTCTCCTTATACTTCTGGTTCATATCTTCCAATTGTTGTTTCACTTGAGTATGCACTTTCTTCATATATTCTGCAAATTCTTCTACTTCTACACCCCTTTTATCTTCCATGCTGATGTCTCTCAACTCTGATATACCTCTAGGATGAACTCTAGTAACAATCTCAAAAGGTATCTTTTTGGTACTCTTGTTAACTAAATTTTTGTAGGCAAAGTCTGCTTGTGCAAGGACTAAATCACATCCTCCAGTCTTCTCTCTAACCAAACATCTCAGTAAATTTCCCAAGCTCCTATTTACTACCTCTTTATGTCCATTTGTCTATGAGTGAAAAGTAGAACTGAACTTCAAATTTGTCTTTATCTTCTTCCAAAGTGTCCTCCAAAAGTAACCAACAAACCTTACATCTCTATCTAAAACAATACTCTTAGGTAACCCATGCAATCTGACCACTTCCTTGAAAAATAAGTCTACTACATGTACTGCATTTGTTGTCTTCTTACAAGGTATGAAATTTGCCATTTTAGAAAATCTATCCACCACCATAAATACATAATCATTACCTCTTTGTGTCTTCAAAAAACCAAGTATAAAATCCTTACTGATATCCTCCCAAGGTCTCTCTGGAACTGTCAAAGGTTTATATAATCTAATATTCTAACTACTCCCTTTTGTAGCTTGACAAACTCTACAACTGGACAAATTTCTTGAAATCCTCATGAATCTGCGACCAAAAATAATTCTCACTTACCAATGCTACTATCTTATTAACTCCAAAGTGTCTTGACAATCCTTCACTATGTTTTTCTTTCACCAAGTTATCCCTCATTGAACTCTAGGGTATACATAATTGATTTCCTCTGAACAAAATATCCTCAAGAAATAAATTATCAAATCGTTGACTCCTATCCTCCAAAACTGGTTCTTTACAAGCTCTCCAAGGTTCTACAAAATTTGGGTCTTACTCATACAATTTCTTCGATTCATCAAAGCCTAGTACCTCTACTCTCATCTCTATCAGCAAACTCCTTCTCCTACTCAAAGCATCAACAAATCTATTTGCATTTCCACTCTTGTATTTCAAAACTAAAGTATAACTCTACAAGAATTCTATCCATCTCATGTGTCTCTAATTCAACTTACCCTAATTGTTCAAATACTACAACACCTGATGATATGTATACAACACAAACTCCTTAGGCAACAAATAATGTTTCCACTTCTTCAAGGCTTGAACTATGGCATAAAATTTCTGATCATACATTGAATATATTCTCTTAGCATCATTCAACTTCTCACTAAAATAAGCTATTGTTCTTCCTTCTTGACTCAACACTACTCCAATTGCATTTACACTTGCATCACAGTCTACTTGAAATACCTTATTAAAATATGGTATATCCAACATAGGTTGCCTTCTTCAACAACTCAAAACTATGATCTACTCTAGATTTCCACCTAAAATCTTTCTTATCTCCTCTCATTATTTCTATCATAGGATTGCAAATAGAACTAAAATTCCTAATAAACTTATCATAGAAACTATCCAATTCATGAAATGATCTCACCTCTCCAATGCTATTTGGTGTAGGCCACTCAACAATTGATCTTACCTTCTCAAGATCCATCTTCATTCCATCCACAGATATCACAAATCCCAGATATACCAATTCTTTCTTCATGAAACTACACTTCTTTATCTTTATTAGCAACTTCTCTTTCCTCAACCTCTACAAAACTTGTCTTATATGCAACAAATGTTCTTCTCCACTCTTACAGAAAATCAAGATGTCATCTAGGTAAACAATCACAAACTTACCCAAAAAATTCTTCAATACCTCATTCATCAGCCTCATGAAAGTACTTGGTGCATTTGTTAGTCCAAAAGGCATCACCAACCACTCATATAATCCTTCATTTGTCTTGAATGTTGTCTTCCACTCATCCCCTTCTCTGATTATGATATAATGATATCCACTCTTCAAATCTATCTTTGTAAAGTATTTAGCTCCACTCAGAAAATCCATAATGTCATCCATTTAGGGCAAAGGAAATCTGTACTTCACCATGATCTTGTTTATGGCTCTAGAGTCTATACACATTCTCTATTCTCCATCCTTCTTAGGTTCTAACACAGTAGGTACTACACAAGGACTTAAGCTTTGTTTGATCAAACCCTTCCTCAACAACTCTTGCACTTGTCTATTCAACTCCTCATTCTTTGTGGGTGTCATCCGATGTGTTGCTTTATTAGGAAAACTAGCTCTAGGAGTCAGATCCATACGATGACTAATACTCCTCACAAGTGGTAATCCATCAGGTACATTATATGAAATGTTCATACTTTGTCAGCAACTCCTTTATCTCTTCTGATTGTTCTTCCTCATGCTTCGAGTTTCCATCCTTCTTAGGAACCAAGGTATAACACATGTTCTCATGACTCAATCCATCTAGGAACTTCCTTCCATCAACCAAACAAATTCTAGTATGCGTAAAAACCTCAACTTTAGGAACATCTTCCAAGGGAAACAAAGTCTACTTCATCCCATTAGCAACAATGGTATATGTATTCCTCTTTCCATCATGAATAGCATGTTTGTCATACTACCAAGGTCTTCCCAACAAAACATGGCATACATCCATAGGAATGATATCACACAAAACTTCAACATGGTAATTTCCTATCTTCAATTTCAAGAAACATTTTTCACTTACTAGTATCTTATGCTCATCTTGAATCCATGCTATCTGATAGGGCTTCAGGTGTTTAAATCTTTCCAGCTTCAATTTGGTCACCATTTCTTCAGAAACTAGGTTCTCAGAGCTTCCACTGTCAACTATCACTCTGAAATATTTACTAGCTACCTTGCATTTGGTTCGAAACAAATTCTTTCTCTGCAATGGCTCTAGCTCCAACTCACTTTGACATAATACTCTCCTATTCACCAACACTTCTCCATCTTCTGATTTATTAGATGATCTAGCATGATCCTCCTCAACAAAGGCTATTCTTCTATTGCTTTCTGTCTTTCTACTTGTCTCCCCTTTATTGCATTCAAATGCTCTATGTCCTTCTCCACCACATTTATAACAAGTTCCCCTAAACATTCTTTTCTCCTTTCCTCTTGATGAGGGCATAGCCCGAGACATAGAAAATAACCCACAAACAAGAGAATAATTTTATTATTCAGAAAATGGAACTTCTTACATGTAGAGGATCACAAATCTCCAAGTTCTACAACACATGCAAGTTACAGAAAGCTACAGAATAACCCTTTCGCAATATGCGAGCTTATCCCCAAAAAGCTACCCAAAAATTAGAAACCCACTAATAAATAGAGCTCCTCTTTAGTTTGGAGCCAAAACAAAATTCAAATTTGAGTTTAGGCGGTTTGGCGCTGAAAACTACAACTTGAAATTCAAATTTCAAAAGAACATTTACAAGTGTATCTTCTAGAAAGTGCGCCAACTTCTCGGGGCCATAACTTTTGATCCGGGACTCCGATTTGTGAACCGTTTGAGCCGTTGGAAAGGTCTCGAAGTCAATAATGCACTTGAAATTCACTATGTCAATTTTGGAAAGTTTTGGGGCTGTTTTGGGAACTCTAAGTACCTCAAATCTAACTTCAAAGATTTTCAAGGGAAAATTTGGGAAACTAAAATTGCAATATCTTTCAACCCAAGAATAGAAAATAAAAACTATAAATTAGGAATTTCATTATGACGAAAAGGGTATCCAAAAATGTAAAAAACATCTAAAAACCAAGAAACTTGAAATTTAACATTTTTTAGGTGATGGAAGATTTTCCTTACATCACTGGATGCTCCTGCATCAGACACCCAAGGTAATTTGAGAAGTGACCCCATCAAGTCTCAGATTGTTGAGGAAAACCCAACCAGTTAACCACTGCCTTAGATAGCCAGGATGAATCTTCCATAGGCCTTCCTCTCCATTTCACTAGATATTCTTCATACTGCCTGTTTCTAGTACTCCTTCCCACATGACTATCCAAGATTGCTTCAATCTCCTCCCTTTTTGAAGTAGGTGTTGGAATGCCATACTACCCTATTGCTGGTGCTTCCTCTGTTCCACCTTCATGATACTCTATCAAATCTGAAATGTTGAACACAAGCGAAATGTTGATTCCATCAGCCAACTCTACCTCATATATATTCCCTAAATCATGCTTCTTCAAAATCTTATAGGGAACAAATTTCTTCATCTTCATTTTGTTATAGGTTCCCAAAGGAAACTTTTCTTTCCTCCAGTGGACCATTACTTCATTGCCAATCTAAAACTCCTTATTCCTCCTTTTCTAATTTTCCTTAGCCTTATATTGCATATTCATCTTATTAATGTGTTCTTGTACCTTCTCATGTATATTCTTGATGTGCTCTACAAAATCTTCAGCTCCAACACTTATTTTCTTCTCTTGGTCCATCTTCCTCAATTCTGGAGTTGTTCTGGAGCTACCTCCATACACAATCTGGAATGGTGATCTACCAGTGCTTATGTTGACAAAATTGTTGTAAGAAAATTCTGCCTGGGGTAAGATCAAGTCCCATCCCTTGGGTTTATCTCCTGCCAAACATCTCAGTAGGTTACCTAGACTCCTGTTAACAACCTCTGTTTGCCCATCTGTTTGTAGATGGTGTGTAGAACTGAACTTCAACTCTGTCTTCAGCTTCTTCCACAAGGTCCTCCAAAAGTACCCCACAAATTTGGTGTCACAACCTAAAACAATACTTTTTGGCAAACCATGTAGCCTCACCACCTCTTTGAAGAACAAGTCAGCAATGTGGACTGCATCATGGGTCTTCTGACATGGAACGAAATGTGCCATCTTTGAAAACCTATCAACCACCACAAAGACTGAATCATTCCCTCATTGTGTCCTTGACAAACCAAGAAAAAAGTCCATACTTATATCCTCCCATGGCCTCTTTGGTATAGGTAAACCTTTATTCTGGCTCACTCCTTTAGCCATCTAACATACCTTGCATCTTTGTATAAACTTCTTCACATCCTATGACAACTGAGGCCAATAATAATGCTCATTGATAATGGCAATGGTCTTATCCCGACCAAAATGTCTTGCCATTCCTCCACTATGATTCTCCTTTATTAGGTTATCCCTCATGGAACTTCTCAGGATACACAATTGACTTCCCTTAAATAACATGCCATCCTAGATTATGAAATCTAGCCATCTTGTCCTGTCCACTGTAACAGGTTCCTTGCAAGTTTTCCAAGCCTCTGCAAAATCAGGATCTTCTGTATATAGTGTCTTGAGTTCATTAAACCCAACCACTTCAATCTGCATCTTTGTTATCAATGTATGCCTCCTACTTAAGGCATCGACAACCCTATTTGACTTCCCACTCCTATGTTTCAAAACAAAGGTATAACTCTGTAAAAAACTCTACCCATTTCATATGCCTTTGATTTAATTTTTCCGGACTATTTAGGTACTGCAAGGCCTGATGATCAGTATATAGAACAAATTCCTTCGGCAACAAATAATGTCTCCATTTCTTTAATGCTTGAACAATTATATAAAATTCTTGATCATATACAGAATACTTTCTCTTGGCATCATTTAACTTTTCACTGAAATAGGCAATGGACTTACCTTCTTGGCTCAACATTGCTCCAATTACACAACCACTGGCATCACAATCCACCTGAAACACCTTGTTGAAATCTAGGAGGGATAGAATAGGTTGCTCTGTCACCTTTTGCTTCAATAGTTCAAAATTTTTTGCCGCTCTAGTGCTCCACTTGAATTCTTTTCTATCCCCTCTCATTGTTTCAGTCAGGGGTCCACAAATACTACTGAAGTTTCTAATGAACTTTCTATAAAAATTAGCCAAACCATGGAAAGATCTCACCTCTATGGCAGTTCTTGGGGTAGGCCATTCCATAATAGCCTTCACCTTCTCTAGGTCCATTTTGAGACCTTCTGCTGAGACAACAAACCCCAAGTACACTAACTCCCTCTTCACAAAACTGCACTTCTTCAGATTAATCAATAGTTTTTCTTCTCTTAACTTCTCAAAGGCTCTCTGAATATGCATCAAATGCTCTTCCAACGTCTTATTGATAATCAAAATATCATCTAAATACACAATAACAAAACTTCCTATAGATTCTTTTAGTACCTCATTCATGAGTTGCATGAATGTGCTCAGTGCATTGGTTAGCCCAAAAGGCATGACTAACCACTTGTATAGGCCCTCTTTGGTCTTTAAGGCAGTCTTCCATTCATCTCCCTCTCGAATCCAGATCTGGTGAGATCCACTCTTCAGATCAATCATTATGAAGTACTGAGCTCCACTCAAACAGTCCATCAGGTCATCCATCCTTGGCAGGGGAAATCTATACTTGATTGTTATCTTGTTTATGGCTTGAGAATCTGTACACATCCTCCACTCACCATCCTTCTTTGGTGCTAGTACTGCAGGTACTGCACATGGACTCAAACTCTCCTGTATCAAACCCTTTCTCAACAACTCTTGAACTTGTCTATTCAACTCCTCATTTTCTGTTGGAGTCATTCTATGAGCTTCCTTATTTGGCAAACTAGCTCCAGAAATCAAGTCAATTTGATGACTAATCTTCCTTATTGATGGTAAACCCTTAGGTACATTATTAGAAACAATATCCTAAAACTCATCCAACATCCCAGAAACTTCTTCTAGAACCTTCTTACTATCCTCCTTACTCACTCTAGGAATCAATGTATAACACACACACACTCATGCTTCATACTTTCTAAAAAATTTCTTCCATCTACACAACAAATTCTAGCACCACTGCATACCTTTTCTTCGGTTTCCTTCAGGGGTTTCAACTTGTGATGAACCCCATCATTTGTCAAGGAATAAGTGTTTGCATGGCCATCATGTTTAGCTTACCTATCAAACTACCACGGCCTCCCCAACAACATGTGACATGCATCCATGAAGATGATAACACAGAGTACCTCATCATGGTAGCTTTCGATCTTAAACTTTACTAGGCACTGCTCATTGGCCAAAAATTTGTGGTGTTTCTACAACTAGGAAATCCAATACAGATGCGGGTGCCTTTCCCTCTTTAGCTTCAACTTTGTGACTCTCTCGGGTAAGTGCACAAAGTTGAGTCCACGAAATGTGGAAGTTTTTGCCTTAGGCAAAAAAATGAATTCGGCTTCCAAAAAACGAGATCCTGCTTTTTAAAAATGGGATCCCGCTTTTAATAAACGGGATCCCGTTTTAAAAGCGGGATCCAGATTTAAAACAAGATCTGTTTAGCCGGGATCCGAGGCCTAAGTTTAAAAAGCGGGATCCGTTTTGAAATTTTGTTTTGGAAAATTTTCAAAGCGGGATCCCGTTTGAAAATTCCAAAACGGAAATTTCAAAATAGAAAGTTTTAAAACGGGATCCCATTTTGAAAAATTCCAAAATGGAAACTTCTAATTTTTGAAAAATTTCCATTTTGGAAGGATTTTCAAAACGGGATCGTTTTGAAAACTTTCATTTTTGGAAATTTTCGTTTTTGGAAATTTCAAAACGGGATCCTGTTTTACAAAACGGGATCCTGTTTCATAGAACTATAAAAAATGGCATTTTTATGAAACGGGATCCCGTTTTGAAAGCGAGATCCGTTTTTAATGAAATGGGATCCCGTTTTTTAATGAAACGGGATCCTGTTTTTTAAATTAATGAAACGGGATCCCGTTTTTTAAATTATGAATTTTTGAGCGGGTTTTGGCTTGTTTTTTGGTTCGGGAAATGTCTTGGGGACCCGAACCTAAGCTTTGGACCTAGTTTGACCTGCAACTTGAAGGTCCTGTTAATGTCACAGGAAAATAATGACTTTGGACATATGTTTGAAGACCTATTTTGCAGAATTTTTTTACGAAATTGAAACCCATTATAGATGAGACATTGCAGATTCCAAATATGTAATTTTTTTAATAATTTGATTATTTTTTCTATTTTTCAATTAATTTATAATGAAACTAGTCCATAAACTTGAATTATCAAGTTTTTTTAGTATTTTAATAACTTTTGATCAACATAAAATTTTGATGAACGGATTGTACGAGAGCAAAATTCAGACAATTCTTTTCAGTTTAAAAAAAAAAAAAATCAAAAAATGATAAGTTTAGGTCATCTTATGCGTGTCGTACACGACGATTTTTCAAAATGACAAATATGCCTAATAAATATTTAATAAAAAAAAAAAGTATTCAATAAAAAATTATAAAAAAATATTAAAAGCAAGCTTTAGTGAGTCACAAAACTTTTCCCAAAAGGATTTAGAAAAATATGATAATTTAGGTCAAAATATGGATGTCGTACACGTGCATGGTATGGTATAAAAAAGTGACTTTTAAACAGTGGTTTTTAGAAACGCCTATTGAAATTCAATTTTTACAATCTGGGTATTGAAATAAATTACATATTTGGAAACTAGACTCCGAGTACTACATTTTATGATTAGTGACTTTTTTGAAGATTCCATCTCTAAGTGCTTCAAATTTTAAGGTCAAAGTGTCAAATTCTAAAAATCAGGGAAAACACTTCCACTTTTTGGCCAAAAAGTGGACTCAACTTCTTGCACACACCCTCTCCTCTGACACCAGATTATCAGTGCTGCCACCGTCAATAATGACATCACAACATTTTCCTTCACACTTGCACCTTTTGCGAAACAGATTCTTCCTTTGTTCTGGTTCCTTTTCCTCAGTCACTAGGGCTATCCTAATCTCTAGGGCTTTTCCCCTTTTAGCATTATCTGAATGTTTAGATTGAGCCTCCTCATCTGCATGCACAACCCTTCTATGACCTTTTGGCCTTTTGTCTGCCCTTCCTTGGTGTTGTGGAAATTCATAGGCTCGATGCCCTTCTTCACCACATTGGAAACACATTCCTCTAAAACCACCTCTTCCAAATCCTTTTCCATATCTCCCTCGTCCTCTACCTCTTTGATCACCACTGTTTTGATCATGAGGGCCGTAGAAGTTGTCATTCCTTTGGCTCCGGCTGGTACCCACATCTTCACTTTTCTTTTCATCATTATTTCGGCTTTTTGAAGGTCTTCCATTGCCCCTTTTGCTTTGACCTCCTCGTTCTTTTTGCTTGCCATCAAATCTTTTGTTCAACTTCTCTTCCACCTTCAAAGCAAACTGATACACATCCTCAATGGTCATCATTCTGACTAGGCTTAACTCCTCCTAAATTCTCAGTCATAACCCATTAAGATATCGAGCTACCTTCTCCTCATTGGCCTCTATGTGACCCATTTTGATGATTATCTTGTGAAAATCTTCATTATATTCTTTCATAGATCTGCTTCTTTACTTCAACCCTTGCAATTTCTTTAACAGATCTAACTCGTAGTCCACTAGTATGAATTGCTTCTTCAGTTTCTCTACCATGCGATCCCATCTGGTGATCTTGCCTTTTCCTCTTTGATTTCTTTCCAACTAGACCTCTTTCCACCAAATACTGGCATGGCCCTTCAGTTTTATTTTCGCAAACTTAACCCGATCTGGGTCCTCTATTTCCTCATATTCAAAATATTCTTCTAGCTCGTTGATCCAGTAGATCAACTCTTTCGGGTTCAGGCTTCTGGAATAACTAGGAACTTCTTCTCTGGGTCTTTTTTCGATCTTTGAAATGGCCCTTATTAGCCGCATTTGATCTTGATCAATTGCTTCTTCTTCCTCTTCTACATCTAAACCTTCTTCCTCTCCTTCATCCTCACTTTCCTCCCTTTAACCCTCTTCTCAATTGCTCTTGTAACGCATCAATATCTCTCTGGAGGGCTGCTAGTGCATCTCTTCCACCAACATTTTTACCGCCTAGACCACCTTTGGCACCACCACGCCTACCAGGCATCACTCTTGGAGGCATCTTTCTTGACCTTGACCCACAACCATGGTCCTGGTGTGAACTGCCTTACGATCGATGATCTATCCACATGCTCAAGAAAACCTTACTCTAATACCACTTGATGAGGGCACAGCTCGAGACATAGAAAATAACCCACAAACAAGAGAATAATTTTATTAATCATAAAATGGAACTTCTTACATGCAGAGGATCACAAATCTCTAAGTTCTACAACACATGCAAGTTACAAAAAGCTATAGAATAACCCTTTTACAATATGCTAGCTTGTCCCTGAAAAGCTACCCAAAAATTAGAAACCAGCCCATAAATAGAGCTCCTCTTTAGTTTGGAGCCAAAACAACATTCAAATTTGATTTTAGGTGGTTTGGCGCCGAAAACTACAACTTGAAGTTCAAATTTCAAAAGAACATTTTTAATTGTATCTTCTAGAAAGTGCGCCAACTTCTTGGGGCCATAACTTTTGATCCGGGACTCCGATTCGCAAACTGTTTGAACCGTTGGAAAGGTCTCGAAGTCAATAACATGCTTGAGATTAGTGACACCAATTTTAGCAAGTTTTGGGGCCATTCCAGGAACTCTAAGTGCCTCAAATCTAACTTAAAAGACTTTTAGGGGCAAATCTAGGAAACTAAAACTGCAATATCTTTCAACCCAAGAATAGAAAATAAAAACCATAAATTGGGAATTTCATTATGATCAAAAGGGTATCCAAAAATGTAAAAACATCTAAAAACTAAGAAACTTGAAATTTAACTATTTTTGGGTGATGCAAGATTTCCCTTACACCACTGGATGCTCCTGCATCACCTCTATCATCTCTTCTATAACCTTCATTCTGATAACCAGCATATCCTCCTCTTCTGTAAGAGTTTCTATCACCTCTATGATATGTATTATCATTCTTACTAACCTCCTTATCTTTATTCTATTCTGGAAAAGATCCTCTTCCTCTTCCAATAAAATTTCTTCCTCTTTGAAATCTTCCACTTCTTCCTCTTTGTCTCTACTCATGTCTTTTATTCAACTTCTCTTCTACCTTTAGGGCACACTGATATGCTTCCTCCACACCCTACAACTTAATCAAACTAATCTCATCTTGTATAGACAACCTTAAACCATTTATATATCGGGCTACTTGTTCAATCTCATCCTCTGAATGTCCATATCTGATATTCAACTTATAGAACTCCTCAGTATACTTTGTCACACTTGATTCTTTCTACTCAAATTTTGCAACTTCTTGAAAAAACTAATCTAATAATCTATAGGCATAAACTTTGTCTTCAACTTATTCACCATCCGATCCCATGAATTTATCTTTTATTTTCCTCTTCTTTTCCTATTTTTCTACAAATTTCACCTTCTTATCTTCAGTGGTACCTTCAAATTCAAAATAATTTTCCATCTCTGTAATCCAATCAAGCAATTCTTTTGAATCCAACTTACTATTATAATCTAGTGGATTGAAATGGGGTTTTGTATTTTCTCTAGTTAGGGCTCTTATGAACCTCTCTTCTCCCTGATCTAGGCCAGGTTGCTCTTCTCTTCCTCTTTCTTCCTATACTTCTACCTCTTCATCACTCACATCATCAACTGGTCAACCTCTTCTCTGGGCCATTTCAGCTACTTCTAATATGGCAACAATTCCTCTCAGTATCTCCATTAAAGTTGGGTTTACATTTTCATGAGCTCCATTTCCTCTAAAATTTATTCTTCCCCCATCTTTACACAAGTCCTTTACAGCTATAGGTTGGATCCATAGTCTTCCACCCCACAACAAATCTTCAATAGGACTCTGCAAATTCTAGTGATCTCTCACAGATTGAATCTCACCTTGATACCAATCTACTGCAACCACGGTAGGAGGGTCCTCAAAGAGAACTATCTGAACCATGCAGAAGAGTAACACAATGAAAGCAATACATAATATGGAGGAAAATGCAGATGCAAATATTCTCATTAACAAAAATCTTAGTTACATTCGACCGACAACATCCAGGCTTATAGATTTGGCTCTCAGGCCTAATATAACATGTTTAAAAATACAACATTCTAATATGCTCCTATATGTGAGCTAAAATATTACAAATCTAATCCAAGACTTATCTATCTATCATTCGCTACTTTCCTAATGATCTATTACAAGATTTATATCACTTCCATAGGTTAAGAAACATCTGCATCAACCAAAGATTATTACAATCTCCAATGAAATAAAATGTAACATGTGCATGAACAAGTTGGCCTCAAATTTGAATTACTCCTCAGTGAATGCAAAGGATGAAGTGTGAACCTATAATCAAGGTTGGGAACACTCCATGGAACATTTAAAATCACACCATTGAGATCTTCCAGTTACGGGGACAATCCAAAACGATCAAATTAACCATTAGGCTTGAAAATTATTTCAATGTCCATTCAAGAACTGCCATGAAATCTAGAATTGATAACTTGTTGGAAAAAGGTCCTATCACATTCAAATCTTGGAATAAGGAAAATGAACATGTCCATGATGTACACATAGATCCATAGATTCTGGTGAGCAAATATGAAGAATCCACCAATATGAACTGAGCAAGAAAAAAAACAAGAACAAAACTGAAAGAAAATATTTTTGGTTGATACAAGATTTCCAAGAACCAAGGATGCTCCTACATCACCCTAAGGTGTGAATATTTTATCTCTTGACTTGTCCTCTCTTGGCGTTGATGTCAAGAATGATGTTCTGTAAGTAGAGACCTTACATACATTAAGGAAAACCCCTTTGAACATACCTTATCTTATTTCCATTTTATTCATGAGTTGTGAAGTAGGGAGTTACACCCTTTTTCATGGCCACATAGAATAACACAACTTTCTTTCTAGTGGAGCCTTTTTCATGAGTGCCTAGCATAACGTAGATTGCTAGCCTTGTGGCCACATTTGTGGTTCCTTATGAAAGTCATTAGGAGATATAAATTTGGTATGGTTGATACATGGGAGCCTATAGACCTGGCATGAGTTTCCCATTAGCCACCTTTTTGTGAGTACATACCAACCTAGTGTGTGTTTCTCACTTTCTTGGGGGCTCACCTACTGGACAAAATTGTTTACTAGCCCTTGTGAGCATATTTTTCATGGCCACCAAGCATAACAAAAATTGCTTTCAGATCCATGTGTTTCATAAGTTATTTTACATCCTTATGAGTGTATTTGATGGATGTGGTATAATAAAACTTGCTAGTTTATCTTTCTTTCCCCTTTGCATTAACTTTGACATTGTATGTTTGTGTACCTTGTCTTGCTGCTACATCTTGTGTGTGTCCCTTTGTGCCTTTGTTGGTTTTCCATGGGATCTTACATCCCGGGGGCTTGCACAACCCCCTGGGGCCGTGTAATCCTATCCCATCAACATTGTGCACTTGGACCTCTCTTGACACATATTTTTCTACTTTAGTGTAGGTTTGCACTTGCACTCATACTCTCACTAAAGTGGGGGATAAATGTAGTGTAGAAAAATATACTACTTTACATTTTCACATTTTGTTTGGTTTCCCTCAATTAAATTGGAATTAATTATGCCTTAATAATCAATATTTTACATCTCAAGCCTAACAATTAAATTTTCTAAAGGGGAAACCCAGCAACAATTAATGCCAACACATAATAATTTACCTTGAGAAATGTGTGTTCCAAGAATAGGGACTTGGGACCCATTCACCCATGGGTGAATGGGTCCTCCCTAGGTCTTTGAAACCAAATTTAAAGTATGTTTTTGGTGGTATTTAATTGTCCCTAAATTCAAATTTCAATGTCAGCTTGTAATGTTTATTTTTTAGGAAATTAAGGATAGACAAATTTAAAGTATGTTTTTGGTGGTATTTTATTGTCCCTAAATTCAAATTTCAATGTCGGCTTGTAATGTTTAATTTTTAGGAAATTAAGGATAGATACCTATAAATACAAGGTTATTTTATCAAATCAACTAGAGGTTTTCAATTATATTTTTGAGAGATAAATCATAAGAGAAAATATTATTGTCAAGAGCATTCAAGGGTAGATTTATTAGTGATCTATAACAATAATCAAGATCTTAAGCACCATGTTAAAATATTTTGCAATCATGCATGTTTTTGGAGCTAACATTGTGATGTAGGTTTCAAGAATTCAAGCATCTATTGAAGCCATCAAATCAACATACAATTCAAGCCATTTCATGTAGGTTTTAGTCCTTCAAGGATCTCCATTCAAGGGTTTCAAATCAAGGGTTTGGTGAGCTGCAACATAGAACTTGTTCATTCATCATTCTTTTCATGTTTCATTGTTTCATTTCAAGGTTTAATCACCAAAATAGTGTTTGACCAAGGAAAAATCCCATCCACCAAAAATAAATATTTTTCTAATCTTTGTGAATGTGTAGGTTCATGGGTTGAAGAAAAGTTGAAGATCTCAAAAGAGCAATTTTGTAAAGTTGCATTTGTTGTCACCTTTATTGTCAATTCACATAAACTCACATAGAGACTTCATTTCCAATTGTTTGATAATGAAACCAAATCAAGCATAAGCTATAGATTGACATCAGAGGATCACAAAATCTGGTTGAAACCTATGCACAAAGAGTCGTTCGTCTATAGGTGAATGAGTCCTAGTTAGCCTCCCAAATTTGCATTTTGGTGATAGATACACATCACTCTGCCATTTCTAGATCTATCAAAATCTTCTTGTTTCTATTTGTATTATGCTTTAAATTCATGTTTCAAGTTTGAATGAACATAATTGAGTAGATTTTCTATTTTTGGTTTTTCTCCCAAAACTGTTGTTCAGGTTTATACCCCCGTCCTCAATCATAAGGAAACCAATAGATTCCCCCCATTGAGTTTACTCACCTAAGGGTTGTAAGTGAATTATTTGTGCGGATCTCATTTCCTAATGAAATATAGGAAGATAGGTTCATCACCCCCATTTTCCCCATTCCATATTAGGCGAACCATTTTTCTTTGTATCAACTTTAATATATTTTTAATTTCTAATCAACCTCATGTTTGAAATTATAGAAACCTAATTACAATAAATTTTAAAAATCATAATAAAACTAATCATTTAATATCAATTTTTTTGGACTAGACTTTGAATTCTACAAAAAAGGTATTTTCAAATTTCATGAAAGTGTCGCTAATTAGGGAAATTTAGAGTTGAAGTTGAAGTTTTTTATGAATTTTCCCCAAAAGAGGGGTTAAACTACCAAATATTTAGCCACATAGATAGTTTCAATTGAAAGTGTTTTTTATTGAAACCATGCACATAAATTCAACCATGATTCTAATTTTCAATTATTATTATTATTTTTTTTTATAGTTTCAATTGAAAGTATTTTGCTCAAAACTATATTTGCCACATATAAGCTATGTGATTTTGGATGAAACAATTTCACTCAAAACAATTTCATTAGCAACTATTTTTTTGGCTGAAAGTGTGACACAACTCTATGATTTTACCCAACACAAAATTGTCCATGGGATAAAAATTCCATCACATGTCACCTTCTACTTAATGATATCTTGTTATTCTATGATGATTGGGGACCTCTAGATTTTACAACTTATGGTGTTAGTGATTACCATGTGGATCCAAAAGATAATAAAATTCTCTCTTTATATGGATCCATCTATGGAAAAAAACCTAAATCATATAATGCCAATAATCAAGCATGTGTGTGATAGTGATTTTGAGGGTAGTGAAATTTGTTGGTGTGAATAAATGTCTTGTACGTAGCTAATTCACTCACTAGGTAATTAGGGGACATATTCAAATGCTTAAGTTTACTTAGGAAAAATATTCTTTCTAGGAGTCTTAGTTCAATTTTCTAGAACTTATCTTATCTAGCTAGGATGCATCATTTCCTAGGTGATTAGGTTGTTGGTTGTCTCATGTCATAGAATTATGAAATTTGTCAACATCATGTTCATTACATCTCAACCTTGCCTATATAAGCAAGGCCTCTCTTGTACATTTGCATATCAATTAATCAATCTTGCATTGTGAAGCAAGCTTTCTTGCCATTCTCTCTCTCTTGTGGAAGTGGTTTTGGTCGCAACTATTCTTGGGGGTGTTGGGGAGTCACCATTTACTCAAACATGGTGTTAGAGCTCTCTAGGTGTTGTAGATTCCTTCCCAAAGCTAAGGGTTTCATGTTGGCTTAAAGCTTTTTGCTGGGTGGAGATTGGGGTTTCAATAACCTCACGGTTGAGATCAGAAGGCTCCACAGATGAATTTTGACTGTAAATTCATCCATTTTGGGTAAAGTTTTTTTTGAAGAAATTTTTTTTTGCTCGGAAAACCTCCCAAGTGGTATGATTTTTCCAATTTCACAAAAAAAAATATTTTGTAAAATATTTTTTTGCAATCTATTTATTAAATTTTTGGGGAAATTTTTTTCTATTTTCAGGCAAAATCTTTGTAAATATTTCAAGCATATTATAAAAAATTTTTGTGGCCGAGTTATATTCTACGAGCATTTTTTTGGCTGGAAGCATTTATTATTTTTTCGCAAGTTTTGTAATCACCGTGGCATCTCTCGGTGGATATTCTCAATGCATCACTTCCTCTAATAAATCGTTGGTGTACCCTCTTAGTCATTCTGGCCTGGTACAATCTCGCATCCACATTGTCTACATATTGGACATGATCGGTAGGGTTTGGTATGTGGCAAGTACGTGGGTCAATCACATGGTCTAATTTCACTGGCGGGTATGTGCAGGATCATGATGGTCCAAAAAGTGGCGATATGATGAGTATGTGTAGGCTATGTGGCTGATGACTTTTTTTTACCCAAAATTGATGAAACGAAAAGGGTTTTTAAAGGAAATTCTTAGCTTTCCACCAATATAAATTATGCTTTACTTTGAATTTAATTAATAATTATTATTCATTTTCTATTTGAATTACTACTAAAGTCTTAATTGATAGGTTGATTGAAAAACATCTGTAGCTTTCAAATGGTATCACATTTTTTGAATCCAAAACATGCGTCACATTTTATGCTTCGTATAATATACAATTTTTAAAAAAAAAATTAAATTTCATAAAGTTTTGACCAAGTTAAGGTGGTCGACATACGATTTTTTATATTTTTAAAATTTGTAATAAAAAATTCATAATTAATTATTTACTTGGAAAAAATTACAAAAATATGCATCACATCTGGACATGAGTCATCTACTTACATCTAAAATATTATAAAAAATATTATTATTTTATTGTGCCTAGGTGGTCAGACAGACACCTACTTCTTATTTTTCCCTAAAATTTAAGTACTACTGCATTGAAATTTCAAATTTTTACCAAATAGCTTTAAAAAAAAAAAAACCTAGTAGTTTAGAAACTACATTCAATTTTCTATAGATTCTATTCTTACATATTTTTGAAATAATATAGATAACTTATTCAAATTTTTACGGCAAGTTGGCTAACTCTGATTTTTCTAAATTTTTTACCACTTAAGGGCTTGTTTTTTCCATGATGATCCTACACATACCCTGGCGGTAAAATCAGATCGTCCACTTGTCTGCATCAGTGCAACATCTTGTATCCCTACATCAGACTCTACACACACATCGAATTTGACATCGAGATACTCCAATCACATCATCGTTGGTACTGGTCTTTAATTGGTGACATATTTGGCAAGGGTACAAAGCATTTCACATTGACTGCACTAAGTATGGCAGATATTCCAAGTATGCCATACATACAAAATTTGCATCGACATCAGCATCCATTTGACATTGGCATATTTTAGTGCTGGTATGAGTTGTCTGTTGCTCCACTGTTAGCCAATCATTGTTGGCTCAAGTGAGGTATAAAGTTTTCTTTTTAATTCGTAGATTTTAATATATAAACCTTTGCTTAATATACTGACCGGTTTCTTAAGCCTTTTGTTTATAAGCCGAGTGGTGGAGTTGCCGGCTGTGTGTCATTTTTCAATCATTTTGCTATTGGTCATATGGGAAACCAATATTAAGCCCCCAAAAACCCAATTTTTGCGTCCAGATAGCCTTAACTGGTCTGTGTTTTTTGCCCCATAGTGTCTTTTATAGGCCTTTTTTTCAATTTCTCATAACTTTTGCAAACGGAGGCCATTTTTTCAAAAATGAAATATCGTCAGAAAGGTGGAGATCTAAATTTTCCAATGGTGTAGATATTTCTTAGAGAGTTTGTAGTTTTGTGCCTCTTTTTTCAGGTTGAAGCCCGATCATCGTTTTCTGCCTCCAAGCTCATATCTTTGTGCTCTAATCTCCAGTTTGCTCCAAATTTGTGGCATCAGAAAGGTATCCAGGAGTACTTCAGTTGCACCCATACACTTTTTGTAGATTTGTTTCCAGATTTTCATATTTTTTAGTTTGTAGCTGATTTGATAGTTTGGAATACTTTGTTGTAAATTTGCAAAAAATGTGTAAATCTGTTGGGACAAAGGGGTTGATTGCATGTATTTTGAGGGAAATTTGTTGTTATTCTCTTGTAATATGTAATTGTATCATGGATTTTCCAAAATTTGTACTTCTAACTCCATATAACTATCATGAGTGGAAATCTGAAATGGAGTTGTTATTGTTAAAAATGAAGTTGCAACGAATCACATTTGGTCAAGATCTAGAACCCATAGGAGAAAAAGAGAAAAGAAAATGGCTTGATAGAAGGGATGAAGCTCTTGGTACTCTAAAGTTTTCCATTTCTCCTGATCTTAGATATCATGTTGCATCTTGCACTCATCCTAATGAACCTTGGACTACTTTAGAGAATCTCTTTGGTAATCCAGATAAGATGACAAAATTTAAGTTGGAGAATGAACTAATGGGTCTTAATCCTTTAAATTTTGACAATATCTAAGAATTTTTCTCTAAGCTCAAATCTCTTAGATTGCAGTTATCTAATTGTGGGGTTAGTAAAGAGGATGAATAGTTGATACTTTCTATTCTTGCTAAGTTTGGTCCTGATTATTTAGTGTTTGTTTCTACATTCTATGCTACAATGGATGCCCTTGGAAATTCATATAAAATGCCTTCTCTTGATGAATTTTCAGCTCATCTTACAAGGGAACAAGTAAATTTGGTACACATGGGCACATTGATGTCTTCTAAATCTCATGATCTTGTTGCAAAGGATACAAAGGCTTCAAGTGGCAAAGGTAACAAGAAAAATAAGGCTCCCAAGTCTAATGAGAAAGGTAAAGATTCTCCTTCACATAGCACTCCTGAGTCCACACCCTCTTCTAAAGAGGAATCATCTAAAAGGAAGAAGTTCAAATGTGCATATTGCAAATGATTAGGACATGATGAGCATAAATGTTATAATAAGAAAATTGTTGAACTCATACACCTTCTTCAAAAGAATAACATTAAGCTTCCCTCATCAGTGTCTTCTACTTCTTCTACAACATCTCAATCAGCATCCCCATCATCATCATCTCATTCACAGGATACAGGATCTACTTCTAGGCTACATAAAATGAAAGGACAAGCATTCTTGGCCTCTGCAAGTCCTGAATCACCTAGATGGCTACTTGATTCAGGGGCATCTCATCATATGGCATCTTCCATGGATATGTTCTCTTCTTTTGAGCCTTGTAATTCACCTCATATTTTGATGGGTAACAATAAATATATGAAGGTAAGTGGGAAGGGTTCTATTGATATGGGGGAAGGGACTTTCAATGATGTACTTTGTGTTCCTTGTCCACTAATCTCATTTCTATTTATCAAATTACTCATGGGGGTCAAGGTAAAATAGTTGAGTTCACTCCAAATAGGGTGTACATAAGGGACTTGGAGACTAGGAATATTGTCGCTATCGGGATGGTTGATCACTCATCCAGCATACTGTCTACATCATAAGGTGGTAAAGATTTCCAACTTTTTCATGGAGTCTCATATTGCAGATTTGGAGGACAGACTTGAGGGAGTTTCTCTCCTATTTGATGATAGTTTCAGCACAACTGTTACACCATCTACTTTGTCTTTGGAGATTGATATTCATGAGTATCTTCCTTCACTTGATTTTTCATATTTCTTGGTTGAGTTTGACCATGACTATGTTGTGACTCATTCAAGCTTGGAGACTGCTCATCAGTTTTCAGAGGCATACATGTTGAGCGTTCATGCTTCCTCCTTTCAGTTGGACATGGAGTGGCTTCATCATTAGCTTATGGCCATGTTTCTTCCTAAGGGAAGATGTGTTTCTTGTAGACATTGGATCATCTTTTGTTTTCAGGCATTCTTCATTAGCATTGGATCTTCTTCATCATGGGGGGATATCTTATTTTTCTACTTCCCTCTTATGGGGGGTATTTGATTGTATATACATGATGCATGTTGTCCTTGAGGGTATCACTGAGTCCTACATACATCATGTTTTTTTTGTTTTTTGTTTTTCTCTCTTTTGGATAGGAGTTTTGTCCCATTAGGTTTTCTCCTTTTCTTCGCTTGTGAGAGATTGTTTGAATTTGCATTGTAAATGGGTACCTAACATGGCCTAGTAGCTAGGACCCATAGTCATAGTCTTTGCATAGTGTGCATAATAATCTTCTCCCTAAGTTGCACTTAAGGGGGGGTTTTAGTGTGAATAAATCTCTTGTACCTAGCTAATTCACTCACTAGGTAATTAGGGGACATATTCACATGCTTAAGTTTACGTATGAAAAAGATTCTTTCTAGAAGTCTTAGTTGGATTTTCTAGAACTTATCTTATCAAGCTAGGATGCATCATTTCCTAGGTGATTAGGTTGTTGGTTGTCTTATGTCATAGGATTATGACATTTTTCAACATCATGTTCATTACTACATCTCAACCTTGCCTATATAAGAAAGGCATCTCTTGTACATTTGCATATCAATTAATCAATCTTGCATTGTGAAGCAAGATTTCTTGCCATTCTCTCTCTTGTGGAAGTGGTTTTGGTTGCAACTATTCTTGAGGGTGTTGGGGAGTCACCATTTACTCCCACAAAATTGAACCATCTTATTCACCACCTTCACTCAAGAAACTCTATGGTCTTGGATATAAACTCATGCAAAAGCTCAATTGTAAGGGTAACAAACTTAGAAAATGTATACTGTAAGGTAGGAACCACCTAATAGACTTCCAATAGAATAAACAACATTTTAGGATTTGTTAGCAACTTGAAGATATGACACATTGGTTGGAAGAAATATAAAGAGAAACATTGTGATATCTCTAGTTTCATGATATATTTTATTTATTTAGTGATGTAGACATATTCAAAGGTTCTAATTAAGGATTATTCAACCATAAAGACAATACATAAATGTACACAACATAACTTAATTGATACACAAAATAATGGAAACATATCTTATTGATTCATAATCACAAATTACAATATGCCACAATGAGCTTATGACGTGGGACCTCAACCTTCAAAGAAACATGGACAATGTTCTTCAATATATTATTGAGCTTCTAGAAAGATATTGTTATCACTTTTTTGGAGCTATAACTAAAGTTCACTATCTTTTAATGATCATGAGTGATTCTTAGCCTTAGGAATGATTTGCATTGGTGACAAGGTGATGTAAACCATGATGCTAGATGAAGAACATATCATGATAATGCATAGTTGGGAAGCTTATGGAATGAAAGTGATAAAGAATATTCATTAGATCACAATGTGGTTTATAAGAAAACCTCCCTTGGATTGATGAGCTAAAAAATATATCCAAATTTTTCTACAAGCTTACAAAATTGTTGCATGGTTCAAATAGTGATTTATAATATGCATGTGGTTGAATCTAGAAATATGATATCCCTTTGTGGTGAGAACCACAAGTTACATTGGTCATATTGTGATTAGGAAACTATTATAAACATGCAAACATAAATTAAAGTGTTTTTGAGTGAAGCAAGATTACTCTTGCACCTTGGATGCTCTTGCATTAGAAACTTAGGGTATTTTGAAAAGTGAGTCCCTCACTTTTTGATGGATAAAGGGAATCCAAAATGGTCTACCTCAACCTTGTAAATCCAATATGAGTCTTAAATCAACCATCCCTTCCATTCCACCAAATACTCTTCATATTACTTGTTTCTTGTGCTTTTTCCAATTCTATCTCCTCCTTTTGTTGTTGTGTTCTCTATTTTTCCTAAATTATCACTATCTATTGTGTCCCAAGTCTTCCTTATGATACTAATAAATATCTAATAAATTAAGAACTATTGCTAAATCCAAACCTTTAGGAAAGTCTACCTCATATTCATCCCAAATTTCATCCTACAAATTCATGTATGTTTGAATTAAAAATATTTCTTTTTGGACATACACCATCACTTAATCTCCTATTGAAAATTCATCATATCTTTTTTTCTCATCAACATTCTCCTTACATTTGACATTCATTATTTTAATTGATTCCTTACTTCCTCATGTATTGTTTTCATATTCTCTACAATTTTTTTTTCTTTTTCTCTCCTTATCTATTCATTACTAGTTCCTCTCAACTATGAAACATTACTTAGACTACTTCCATATACTATCAAAAATAGTGTTTTTTCTTGGATACTCCTATTCACTCAGCTTTTATATGCAAACTTGCACTAATACCAAATTTCAACTCTTTCCTTCTCTAATGTTAAACATCTCAACAAATTTCCCAAAATTATTTTCATATCTTTTGTTTGTCCATCTGTCTATGTATGGTATGATGAAATAAATTGGAACTAGATATATTCATATTCTTCAATATTTTTTTCCAAAATTGTTAAACAAACTTAATATCTTTGTCTAAAAGTATGCTACTTAGAAATTCATGCAATCTCACAATTTCTTTGAAAAAAAGTTAACTATATGTATGAAATCACTTGTCTTCTTACATGCTATGAAATGTGTGATCTTAGAAAATATGTCAAAAAGTGAAAAATAGAATCATAACCTCTTCATTTTCTTGGAAATCCTTAAATAACATCCATACTAATGTCTTCCAAATGCTTTTTCAAAATTGGTAGTGGTTTGTATAAGCTAACATTCTAACTACTCCTTTTTGATATTTTAATAACCCTACAACTTTGAACATATTTGTTGATATCCTTATACAATTGTGGCCAAAATTAGTTTTCACTCTCCTATGCCACTATCTTATCTACTACAAGTATCTTACAATCCACCACTATGCTTCTCCTTGATAAAATTTTCTACTCATTGAACTTATTAGAATACACCACTAACTACCCTTGAACAACCTATATTATGAATCAAATAATCAAGCCACTTAATTCAAGCCATACTTATTGGTTACTTAATTTTTTTTCATGTTTTTTACAAAACTGAGATCAACTTCATATACATGCCTTAATTCATCAATCCTACTACTTTCACTCTCATCTTTGTCAACAATTTTTTATTTCTTCTTAATGCATTTACAAACTCATTTTATTTTCCACTCCTATGTATCAAATTTACAAAAGTATAACTTTGTATGGTTTACACCAATCTCATGTGTCTTTTGTTCAGTTCTTGCCTTGGATATTTAAGTATTGTAATAATTATTTGTGTACAACACAAATTATTTTGATAAAAAGTAATGTATCCATTTCTTCAAAGCTTGAATCATAGCAATAAAACTATTGATCATAAAATAAGTATCTCCTTGCATCATTTAAATTCTTAATGTCAAAATATATTGCTAGTTTACTTTTTGACTCAATATTAATTGTATTGCATTTCAATTTGCATCACAATTAACTCGTGATACTTTGTTAAAATAGGATAATGCTAGGAATAGTTTTCATGCCACCTTATGTTTTAGTAACTGAAGTTTATATATAGTCTTGATGTACACTTGATTTATTTTATGTCTCCTCTCATAGTCTTAGATTATTGGTCACTAAAAATATTATATAAACTAGATAACCTATGAAAAATTGTACCTATTTGTAGACACCTAAAATTGTCCTGACTGGAAAATAACACTATTTAACTAAGTCTCACTCTTTTGATTAAATAATACATTATTATTTAATTATTATCATTTTTCATAGTCATCTATTAATTAAGTGACTTAACATTATTTAATTAATTCATCCTGAATCAACATTTCACATCAATTACATCAAAACCCTAAATTCCTCTATTAATTGAATAATAATACATTATTTAATTAATTAACTTTTTCATCATTTTGACTAATTAAATAAATTTTATTTATTTAATAAAGTCCTAATCTAAATTTATTCCTCTCGATTAATTAAATAATGTCAATTATTTAATTATGTCGTTAATTCACTTTATTCCCCTAAGTCAATTAAATTATTAAAAATTAATAGTTTAATTAAACCACTTTCCTATAAACTTGAATAATTGGATAAATTATTCAAAAAAATCATCAAA
>VDFB02000003.1:128795156-128820979 GCA_007258455.2 Sequoia sempervirens
GCCAAAGATATCAATTAGGAAGTTATCCTACATATGGAGGATCATATCACTTATAAATGTGGACCACTTTCCCTTTTCAGGGCAAGCTATCTTATCATTGAAGAAGATATCATCTTTGGAGAACCATGACAGAGCAGAGAAGGATTAGCACCTTGTTTCCAAGGTAAATCATATCCTATTGTAAATAAAATTTTTCAATAGATGAATTATCAAGGTAAAGGATTAGGCCTACATGAATAGGGTATCCTAGAACTATTGCAGATTATTGGAAATATTAAGCAACAAGGTATTGGTTATTCATCAATTAAGGGATCTAAACATATCAATGATGCCTTTATAATATTGGGGGAAACTTTATCTAATGGATGCATCAACATAGAGAGCATGAACAGTCCTTATGATGAAATTGCTACCAACCCTACAACTAGCCATATCATGAATCATCATCCACACATATTTCAACCCTCTCATTGGAACGAACAATAAGAGAAAAAAATATATCAAAGAAAGGAACAAGTCATTGAAGCAAAAGAATTGATAAAAAATGGACAAATAAAATACAAATGGATACCAAAGCAAAAGCAAGAAAATCATCCCTATCAAACTCCATTAGTCAAAGAAACTATGGGGAAAAATAAAAAAAGGAAGTTCATCCATTAAAAATGTACAACAATACAAAAGAAAGCTTCACGAGTGATCTACAAGGTATATCAAGAAGTTGGTCCCAATTGAATCTCCATATCCACCCATCATTGCTCATCATCCCAAGTTTGGAGAGTCAAAGATTCCAAACTGTCGACCAACCCATCTAAATCTCATATCCCTCAATGCATTTCGTCATCCATGATATCCAACTCAGACATTTACCATGTATTGGTAGTGACTCTTTATCATAAGGACTCTAAGGGCACCCTATCATGATATGCACATCAAGGTAAGATTGAATCCGATATCAACAAAGAAGACAAAAAATATTAGGAGTTACATTCAAGTGCACGTATCTTAGAAAAAAAACTCCTTCAAGTGGGATGTCATTGGCACATCATGATATAAACAACACCCATATTAGCACTACTAATATTTACATCAACACCACCAAGTGGTTCAACATGAGCAAGAAATTGTCACCATGATGAAAACCTAGTAAACAAGCATTTGTATGACATCAAAAAAAAAAATCAAGAAAATAGTCAAGAGAAAAATCGTCCTCTAGTGAAAATCATGATGGTGGCTCTTTGGACAAGTACCATGATGAAAACCTGGTAAATAGGCATCATGTGTAGAATTAGGAATCTACATGCACCATTTTAGGTGGAAGCATCTTAGCTTATCCATAATAAATCCAATCTATTTTTATCCAAATCCAACTTATCTTGATCTTGATAAAATGTTTGGTGTACACTTTACATTGTCTTATGGAAAACATCTTGACATGGGTCACTATCATTGATCCTATCCTATCCAACATTTTCTGAGCCATGAGGCATTGTCAAAAAGGGTATACTCTATCCAAACATGTTATCCTATCACAAGATAAGCCATCACTTACATTGCTAGACATTGGGGGAAAGTACTTACATCTTTCTTTAGAATAAATCTTGACCTATGTCTTCTAGCTCATGTTGGGATTGAAGCATTGTCCCAACAACAAGGTGTACCACCAATGCCCTACCAGGGTAGCTTTGAAAATAATTTGTCCTAACAACAAGGTATACCACCAATGCACTACTAGGGTAACCTTAAAAAAAATCATCCCAACAACAAGGTGCACCACCAACACACTACCAGGGTAACCTTCAAAACTATTAAAATAAAAAACATCCAAAAATAAGCAAAAAAGTACAAATTCAAAATATTAAAAATCTAAAAAACATGTTACACTTTGAGTCAAAACTAGTCAAATTATGTGGTATCTATGTGTACAATTAGGTGTACATAACACTATTTCAAATTAGTCAAAAAATTCAAAATCCAAAATAATTTCAAATATGCAAAAAAATTAGTTAAGAATCTCAATAGTAGTACAAATGACAATTTAAGCCACCAATATTATCAAAAGTGAACAAAACACACAAAGGCAACCATTTCATACAAAGAACATCAAAGACGGAAATTCTAGGTAGAAGCAAAAAACAAAAGCGAACAAATAAATAAAGTGCGACAAAGAAATGCAAGAGCAATACATTCATAAACATGAAAAGTGATAAGAATGGTGCAAAAGTTTAAATTTCATAAAACTACTACTATTGCCTAAAAAACATTTCTAGCATTAATTACTCAAAAATGAGAAGAAGAAACATACAATGACACCTACGCCAACAAGCCTCCCAAACTCATGAACCACCAAAAACAACATCAAATGACATCAAAAAGCACAAAACATTCAAAAAATATCAAAAATACTATTCTCGTTGTCACCTATTTGCAATAAAACACCATCCATAATAAAAAAATCATTATCCAAATACCCTTTGACAAAAATAGAGAAGAAAACAAAGCAACATCAAAAGCTAGAACTTTCAAGCAAACAATTGCAAATATTTGACTACACACAAACTAAAACAATGCCAAAGTATTGTTTACATATATTTTGACAATTCACCCACAAATTCCTGAGATATGTCTTAATGGATTCGTTCCTATGATAGACATGTGATCAACACTGGATAATAGCCCCACCCCAAACAGATATGGCAAGTGATACTGCAATATTGTTTTATCTTTTTATAGTCTTATTTTTCTGATTTATTTTATTGACTCATTCCCAATGTCCATAAGGATTTAGAGAGGCAAGAATAGGGGCAATTGAGTGTCAAGTCTATGTTCTTTGTTTGTGTGATATTTTTGTGATACTACCACTACGAATACTTGTTTTATTATGTGTGTGGAAGTTGTTTTGAAGCATTTCATGTAGCAGTGGCATGTTAGGTTCTTAATACATCTTGTGTTACTCGTCTAACATGTATTAAATCTTCTCACCCATACACTCTAATAGGGTTTCCATATGTCTAGTATGAGTAAGAATACTCCTTATTGTAGAGTCAAAGTCCACACAATAGATACAAAGCTTCCTTGGTTATTAATACCCTGACCTACATCATGTCTATTTGCTACATTTCAATAAACTGTATTGTTAAAGATACGAAACCTTCAAGTAAAGAAAAAGTGAAACTCATTAGTAACTAACACCATCAAATTTCAACTATTCTTCACTTCTTATTAACATTTTCTTCTTTTCAATGTTTCTTCTGTCAGTCCTTAGATTTAAATCAACTTATCAAAAAATTTGGTTCATTTATCCAAAATTTTCACCAAATTTCTTGATGGGGCACCATGTTATCCTATCTAGGGAATACTAGGGCAACTCCTCAAAAGGAATTTTAAATTTTCTTTGATACAATGCTTAAAATTGCATTGTATCAAAGAGGGGGAAAATGTAGACACCTAAAATTGTCTTGACTAGCAAACAACACTATTTAACTAACTCTCACTCTTTTGATTAAATAATACATTATTATTTAATTGTTATCATTTTTCATATTCATTTATTAATTAACTAATTTAACATTATTTAATTAATTCATCCTCAATCAACATTTCACATTAATTACATCAAAAACCCTAAATTCCTCTATCAAGTCAATAATAATACATTATTTAATTAATTCACTTTTTCATCATTTTGACTAATTAAATAAATCTCATTTATTTAATAAATTCCTAATCTAACTTTATTCCTCCTGATTAATTAAATAATGTCAATTATTTAATTATGTCGCTAATTCACTTTATTCCCCTAAGTCAATTAAATTATTAAAACTTAATAGTTTAATTAAACCACTTTCACCTAAACTTGAATAATTTAATAAATATTTCAAAAACATCATCAAAAGGTCAAACCAAACAAATGCAACTTTGTTTGTAAAAGTCAAACTTGATTTGCATGTTCAACTCAAAAGGATTAAATAATTATCCTCACCCACATTCATGATTGAGAAAAGTATGATCCCTTGTTTAATCCATTCTTCAATCCCACTGAAGGCTCAAATTGATTTCTTCCATTACACAAATTGCTCCACATGATTTCTTCAATTCCACTGACTATTCCATATATTTCCTCAATTCCACTAAACACTCAACAATGATCTCTTCAATCACACCAATTACATAATCAAAATGCACAAATTATGCCCATCTAAATCCTCTCAACTGTTTTGAACCATTGATCAAGATGTTCTACTACCTGATCTTGAGCATTCATTTACATACAAAAAATATATATAAAATTATTCTTCCTCCAAAAATGATTAAAGAATCAACATCATTTACACAATGAATTAATCCAACAATCTTAATCGACATTTTGAAAAAGCTCTACACACATCTTCAATCAACACATGCACGTTCTTCAAGATTTTACATGCACAATGGAGGCTTTGCATTCATACGAACAACCCAACATCTTTGCAAACACACTTCGATACGGGATGGTAAAACTACTTTGGTGAATTCATTTATGCTTTTTCTCTTTTTATTTTGTTTCTTGAATTCATTCATTTCATGAGTAATGGGCATGAATCTTGATTTTTGTTTTGAATTAGATTAGGTTCTATTCATTTTATTTATCTTATCACATCTTCCTGATCCCCCCCTAACAACACTCTCTAACATGTATTAGTGTGGGCCAATCTATGTAATTTATTTTTTACCCTTTTTGGATCCATCTTCAAAATTTTCATTAAAATTATAAATCCCAAATACGTCATCTCTAACTTCATGAAACTATATTTCTTCACATTGATCAATAAATTCTCTTTTCTTAATCTTCACAACACTAATATAATATTCTCTAGGTGCCTGAGTCATTATTCTTACTAAAAGTTAAAATATATTTGAATTAAACAATCACAAACTTACCCAAACGTTGATTCATTCATCAACTTCATAAATGTGTTGGGTGTGTTAGTCAACCAATAGGGCATAACCAACCACTCACACAATCCTTCCTTTCTTAAAAAAATATAGTATTCCATTTATATCCTTCTCTAATTATGATTTGGTGATAACTATTCTTCAATTCATTCTTAGTGAAATGATTTGCACCACTCAAGAAATCTAGCAGGCCATTCATCCTTAGCAATAGGAACCTATACTTGATTGTGGTCTTATTTATTGCTCTAGATTTGTACACATTCTTCACTCACCCCATTTCTTTGGTGGTAGTATCATAGGTACAACACACAAAATTAAAATTTATCTACTCAAACCAATTTTAGCAAGTTGTGCACTTATTTATTCAATTCTTCATTTTTTGTCACGACATACTATGTATCATCTTATTTTATATTTTTTTCTCTTGGAACTAGTTATATATTATGATTGATACTTCTTACTAATGGCCATCCATCTAGAATAATATTTTATATAATGTCCTCATATTTTGTTAGCAAATTTGATTTTTTGTTTTGTTTTAGTGGTTCTTGTACATATGTTGTGGCCCAATTCTAAATCAATCAAAACACATATTTTCATGTCTTGGATCATTTAAGAACTTCCTTCCATCTACTAAATAGATTCTAGTGCTATTGCAAAAGCAATACTAAAGTTTTTTTTACCATCCTTTATTATAGTGTAAGTATTTTCTCTCCCACCATGTACAACTTTCTATAATATTGCCACAATCTACCCAAAAATAAATGACATATACTAATTGCCATGATATCATGCAAAATTTCATCATGATATCTAGCCTTATCTCAAATTTTACTAAGCATTGTTCACTTATTGACACCTTATGTTCTTCATTCAACCATGAGATTTTATAAATATTAGGGTGTTCTAACCTCTTGAATTTTAACTTGTTGACTGTTTCCTTAGATACTATATTATATGTGCTTCCATTTTCTATTATAACCTTGCAAAACTTACCTTTAGTCTTACATAATGTCCTAAATAAATTATTACTTTGTGTTGGTTTTTATTTCTCCACATAATCTAATTTCAAGAAAACCCTCTTCATGATTAGTGACTTATCTCCATCTAGTTCATCTTCTAGCATTTGTGATCCTTTATCAACATATGCAATTATTTTTTTGATATTTCCTTAATTCTAGTAACATTGAAACAATCTATGGTCTTTCACTTCATATCCGAAACAAGTTCCTCTAAGAGATATTTTTCCACCTTTCCCATATCTTCCTCTACTTCCTTGATAACCATCAATTATATCATTGCAATATGAACTACTAGATTCTTTCTCATTTTAGTATGTATTACTTCCTTATTTTTAATTGTAGTATGCACTTTTTCTTCTTCTTGCCTCAACCTCTTCTGGATATGGTCTACTTTCACCACATTAGCATTTTCCTCTTTCTCTCTATTAGTTTTTTTCTAATCTCAAGTCTTTTGTTCAACTTCTCTTTTTCCTTTAGTGCAAACTAGTATGCTTATTCTACTATTTGCAATCTCACTATATGCCTAGCTCTTTCTAATTAGTCCCCCTCAATCCATCAAGATATATCTCAAACTTCTTGTTTGTTTCACCATGTTCATTCCTAATGATCATCTTATAAAATTCTTCTGTGTATTCCTTCATAGTCTTCTCATACTATATCAAATTTTGTAATCTTTTCCATAATGCTAACTCATAATTCATAAGCTTGGATTGATTATTTATTTTTATCACTATCAAATCCTATTATTCTACATTTTCCTTCCCTCTTTTATCTTTCCAATTGTACCTATTTACAACAACTAATAGCATGTACTTTAAACCTAGTCTTAGAAAATCTAACCCTTTAAGGACCTAAAATTTCTCTAGTCTAGGTCATTTATCTAATCAATCAATTCCTCAAGATTCAAATTACCGAAATTGGTATAAATATTAACTCAGGGTCTCTTGTACCAATTTTGGAGGTAGCTTTCAACATGTTAATTTTTTTCTTCTTCCCCTTGATCTTACATATCTTGTTCAACATGTGGTATATTTTCACTTCTTTCTATTTCTTGATCATTTCTAGGATTATGACCTATCTTTTGTATTTTTTAATTAGATCTTCATTGCTCTCATCATTTCAGACATTTATTCCATATGTCTAGCAACCCAACAACCCCTTGTACTCTTTGTAGGGTAATATTTTCCTTGTATTTGATGCATATTCCCTCAAGATTGGAAATATATTTATAACCACCATTGCAACTACCTCATAGCTCGTGATCCCTTGACAATATTCTTGTATATTTCCTTGAATTTGGTAAGCTATTTATGAATAAACTCTTTACTTTCACAAAATAAAAAATTACTCTTTGATACCATTTTAGGTAGTGAACTAGCTTCAAAATATTGATTCCAATATATTTATGAAATTAGTAGAAGATTGAAGAACATTGTAAAATATTTGAGAATTTATAATTCACACAATTATTCCCATATATGTTTCAAAGCTAAAGCCTCAAGTTGCAAGGGCATTGAAACACATTGTAAAGATAAATATCATTATGTCTCTATGATTTATCATGATATATTTTATTTATTTATCCATGAATGTGGCACATGATTTGGATTATGATTATAGGATTCCTTTTGAACCTATATTATCCATTTTTAAGGATTCCATATAAAAAATGTGGCTAAGTGGTTACCCAAAAAATGTGTACTAATTATCTATGAAACTATTGATACACCCACATATATAGAAACAAATTTATAGAAAAAAATCTCAACCTACTATAAACTAAACATTAAAAAAAAAAAACCCTTAATGTCCATTATATCAAATAGAAAGAGTTCAAGAGAACAATTATTCATAAAAATCATATAGTGTATCACTCAAGTGGAGGATGTCTTGATAATCCCTTCCCTATCTCATTCCTAATACTATTATGAGTCCTTGTCCGTGATATAGATTATGACATGGATCTCTCTTATAGTACTATTGGAATCCACCCAAGGCATCTAATCTCACAAATATTATCCACCTTCACCTAATTAGCCCATGTTGTCTATTGTGCCTCTACTAATTGTTGTTAAAAAAATCATAGTAACAATGTCTCCTAGATTGGGCATGACTAATCTCATCTTTTATCATACTAAATTTGCATCTGAATTTTCCCACTTATCTCTAATAGTATATTTTCAATATAGATTTTGAAAGGTGGCACCCACTACTAACACACCATATTCCTCTTTTGTTTGATTGATTGGATCAAAGAGTGTAAAAAATAATGGGCATGTACATGATCATGGGTAATCCTCTCTGGAAGGATGATAAGGATACCCCAAGTCAAAAATCCCATAGTCCAAGAGATCAAACTAACCCATTCATCTACAATAATTGCATATTACATATGGTACATTTGGCTATCTCTACATCATGCATAATCTATTATACATAACCATAATAATAAAATACTAAATATACTTGGATGATAATATAACAATACTGAACTCCACATGAAAAGAGGAAATGAGTGGCTAAGCCATTAGGGATCTTTATAGGAATTTAATGTAAAAATAATAGCAAAAGGTAGAGGTAGAATTGGAAGTAATTTAGATGAACTAAACAAGTCCACAAAAGAGAGATGAAGTAAAAGGAGTGGAATACAAAAAATAATCAGATTTTGAGAGATTATGAGGTGAAGGGAAAATAAAATAATTCTATCAAAATTACACACAAGGGATTGGAAAGGATGTAGGAAAAATATATGGAACTAGAGAAGGAAAGTGGAGGTAGAACTTGAGGAAGTCAAAAGGTCCAACAATGCAATATAATTCTACAAAAAGAGGAAATGGAAGGAATATAGAAAATGATTGGGGAGACAAAGGTATTGATATCTAGAGGTGAAAGGAAAGGGAAGAATCCCGAATGAAATTTACAAATCTACAAATAGATTATGAAGCAATACTAGAAGCAAGGGGTTGGGAGAATGGGAGAATGTGGAAGAGGACAAATAATTTAAAGTTTAGATGTCCTTCAAAACCTTGCAAAATTACGTAGTTAAGGGAACTGAATGAAATAATGTACTTGATAGACTTAGTGAAACTTCTATGTGGGATTAATTGTTAGGATAGGATCCAAGATGACCAAAAGAAGTCTAAACCCATTAGAACTCTGCAACTGCATAGAAGCTAAGGAAAATGACCACAACCCTCCCAGACTTAGCACTTTTTTAAAATTTTGTATCTTCTAGCATATGATAATAGCAAGAGGAATAATGAGGAACAACACTTAGATAATTAGGCCAAAGGAAGATCCATTTGAAGGTTTCTTTGTAATGCCCTCAACACTTCGTTCTAACAGTGTTGCTGAATTTGGTTTGGTCTATCTTAATTGATATCATTTGTCTTCCGTTTCACAGTTTGATCTGGTATTGCATGATTGTGCTTTATTTGATTATTTCGTTAAAATAGAAAATATCGTATTAAAAGACTTTGGAAATAAGGAATTAAATTAATAAATTAATAATTAATTATTCAGTCCGTTTAAGTGTGTAAGTCACAAGATATGATTTTAAAATTATAAAATTATAACCGGTGGAGTAAATGGTGGATAGTGGGTGCAAATACAAATTATAATTTAAAAGTTATAATATTTAAAAACAAGCGGATAAGTGGTGAATTGTAGAAATTAAATAAAGATATAATAAAAGAAAGGTAGTTATTTTTTGTCGGGTGTTTAGATAAGATAAATTAGGTGTAAATGGGAGATTTAGGCTTAGGAGGTGGTTAATAAATTAAAAGAGAAGTGGAAGTTAAGAAACAGAGGGGCAATTGGTTATTTTTCCGATAAGGGAGTTGCATTCGGTGGTACGGGAATTCCTGGTTCTTGAATTTGTGTTCAATGGTTCTGGAAGCTTTTTCGGGGGTGCTTTTGGGATCTGAATAATTTTTCCCTATCTACATTTTGGAGAATCTGATTCTACATTTTGGAGAATTTGGAGACTCGAATTTCTGCAGACGGTTGGGGTTTTTGGCAGAAATTGTTTGGAAGCTCAGCTCCAGCGTTAACATTCAGCTCATTTTCTGAAGTATTCCAGGTTCCAGTTTCTTATGATCTTTCTCTCTGTTTGATTTAATTGTCTGAACTTGAATGTTGCTTGTGGTAGAATATATCTGGATATCTATTTATATATATATTTTTGGGTCGAAATGGAATAAGCTGTGAAAATAATTCTTGAAATATTGTGTGTCTTCAGTCTTTCGATTCAGGTTCACCTTGCTAAGTTCTATTCTATCGTGTTTACTTTTTTTCCAGTGGATCTTTTAAGGCTTGCAAGACACGACCCATAAGCCCAAAGACCATACATTGCTCTATTACTGATGAAATATTGAACTGCCTGTATTTTACTCTAATCCAGAAAAAATCCACATGACAATGATGTCCCACTAGTGTAAATAATGTTCTGGGCGAATTCAGACATACTCGTATCTGAGATATGTAGATAGAGCGTCTTTTAACCCTAATTTAGCCTGGACATAAACAGTAGCATTTCATAACTTTCATTTGGTTTTAGAAGCTTTTGGACCCTGAAGTTCACCGTTCAAGAAAATGAATTTTTTTTCATTTGTTAATCTGATTATTTTTAATAGTTCAATAATTGATTATTTTCCATTAAACATAAATATAGCTATGCATGATGTTGGTTAGTATAGTTAGAATCTTAAACAGGCATCGAAGTCGGATCTTATGATATTCGATGCATACTGTGAACCATGTAAGGTAGTCGACCTTTGTATAAAGCTTTCTGACCCACACATGGTTGGTTGCGTACGGCCTGCGAACATGTCTATATAATTGTTTTGATGTTCGGTCTTTCAAACCAAGGTAAAATTTCGATGCTTGTCACAAAGCGACTCCCATGTATGATGCATTGGTGTTGAGATAAAATATGACTCAGTATTGAGCTGCGTTTGGTCTTGATAAACTGTAGATTCGATATTCTGAAATGATACTGCCTGCTGATTGGAATCATTAAGCATGTGCCAGGCGTAGTTTATTCCTTAGAGCTGTGTTAGATTTGTGTATTACTGTATTTAAGTTTACATATCTTGAGTCGGTTAATATATTTGCGCCTAGTCTTGTGAGTCACCTTTCTCTCCTTGTTTAGACAAGCTTGATACCTTTATCTCTAGACATCTGATGTTTATTCCCTGATGCTAATTGTATCTATTCAATTTGTGGAATTTTGATGTAAGAGACTCGTCTTAACCGTCCATCGCCGTCGCATCTGATATCTTCTCCAAGTGAAGTCCAATCAAATTCTGATAACTATTAGCCGAGTCTCTATGCCATGCAGTGTGTAAGTTCGTCATTTCTCAGACATCGGGCGCCTCTCTCTTTACATTGTAACTTGTAGTCACTAAGTTATATACTATTTGGTCATTTATTCCACGTGGTTGCTGTGCATCGAATCCTCGAATCTAAGGAATTTCCTTAACATAATTATCGCTTGGGAATTGCTATGTTGGCATGTAGTTTACATAAAGCCGAAACCTGGAACATTGAGAATTCTCTTAAATTTCCTTGCATAAGAATTTCCCTCCATCTTGTTGGCCTTTGACACTCTTGATGGTGGCTACATAAAATGGAACCTCGCATCGGTGATTTTCAGACGGATGTCTTGCGATCCTTTGTGCACCTCTCCACTTTGATTGCCGGCCCCTCATTTCTTATTGAACTGAGTCAATAGCTGTTAATATAAGTTACTTGAGACTGGTGTGTATCCTTAAATGAACACCGATTGTTTAATCATTCCGTAGTTTTCTGACGTTTAGGGTATTGTTTCACTTCTTCATCTTCATCATCGTTGTTAAATGAGTATGCAACATCAGAGTTTACTTTGGAACTAACCCCAATTGCATCTTCGGGTCCTTATCCTTAATAACCTCAGAATCAACATGGAACAAAGAATAATCCTGTATTCTGTAATCGGTAATGCAAATTCTTTTAAACATATTTAAACATATTTATTCGAGAGTTCTAACCTCGGTTGCGGCGGGAGAAGTATTCGAATGCGTGTAAATAGTTCCTTATTTTCTCTCTGGACACTGAATGTTTAATTGCTCAATGCTCGATCTGCTTATTTTGTTAAGTTATGAGGGCCTTAACTATAGTTCCTTAACCCGATTCTTTGCAAGAATAAGATAGGTTAAGCAACTTTTGAAATCTTTGAGCAAAGGAATAAACCTTAGAAAATTAGGAAGGAGTTACAAAATTCGCTACTACATCAAGGGGGTATTTAAGACAGTTTTTAAGACAATATTTGAGTATATTGTCTTAAATTGAGACAGAAAAAAAGTTGTTTATTGTCTCAAGTATTGTCTTTAAGGGGGTGTCTCTATAAAGACAATATAAAATTGTCTCTATAAAGACAATATGACATAGAAGTATTTTTGTCTCTTTAAAGACAATATGAAATTGTCTCTATAAAGACAATATGACATAGAAGTATTTTTGTCTCTTTAGAGACAATTTCACTTTTGTCTCTTTAGAGACAATTTCACTTTTGTCTCTTTAAAGACAATAGTTGGGATTAAAGACATTGTCTCTACAGAGACAATATGTAAAAATTGTTTCTTTAGAGACAATATGTAAAAATGTATTAAAAAAATAAACAATTCAATGTTTTCAAATTCTCGTCGTCCTCCTATTTGTTGGAGTTTTTATTTTTTATTTTTCAAATGCGATGGAAAATTATAATAGAAATTATCAATGATTTTGAAGTTGGAACAATGAACAGTTGTCGAATACACAAAGCATAATGTTCATAAAAAACAAAGAAAATAATGCATCCTAATCCAAATTCATAAAGTAAATGCCAATAAGTATTTTTTTATTTATAGTTTATAAACTTGTTCATACAATCATAAGCAACACGTACGTCATAACATGACATACACAAACGATTCATTTCTAGGAAAGAGAAAATGTTAATATTTTCCTAAAAGCCATTGGAATATACCCAACTACCAGCATAACTCTTTCGAGCATGGCAAGGTAGCTTGACAAAGAGTTGACTCAATTGTTTGGACTCGACAATTTTGCTTCAGAATGGAAACTTTCTTCTTGCATGCTTATGTATGGTCCTCTCAAAGGCTGATAACTTTTCATTGTAACAATCCACTAAATCATGTACTTTGTTATTGATGAATGACAAGATTTCCAAATTGTCTTTGAGCATAACACAACCTTTCAAGATTTTGATATGATTTTGGAGAGAGTTGAATTCTTCCTTTAAGATAATCAATACGGTGAAAGAAAAATTTTCCTGCAAGCAAACAATATTAGATTTAACAAGTAAATCCATTTGCATTATTCATTTAAAGAACCACAAATCCACAAGTCTCTACACATTAACTGAAAATAATAAATCTGCAAATCAAACCCCAAAAAAATATCCAATTATAAGCAACCACTACACTAGTCATTTGATAGCCCAAAAGTGAAAATATGTGATCCCAAAAAACTTTCACAAATATTTTCTTTCATATAACTTACTGCTCAAGCTGGGCTGCAAACTGTGCAATTTTAAGTTGGCACTGGTTAGCCGTACTAGTAACTTCTTCACCTTGATAGAGCCCTGCAACTCGCTCAAACTATTCCAAAGCTAGTTCCAAAGTTTCTTCAGCTTCATATATTTCACCAAATTCCTGTAGAAAACAATATTTTGAAGTACATTGGAAATCTAAATTATGGAAATTGACTTCTAAATTTCCAAATCAAAATCTGGTTGATGACCTCCAATATCCCAATTGAAGTATAAAACTCTAGAAACCAATAGATCTGATAGATACATGAAATTCTAACTTTATAAATTATAAACAATAAAATTCTGCTTAGACACAACCAACACACAAAACAACCAAAACTCTCAGGTAAGCCAATTTCAATTATGATGCTAAGGTAAATCAATCACAGAAAAAAAACTAAACGGACAAGGAAAATCTCTATGAAATTTAGTGTAATGAAGAACAGTTTAGAAGCTGTGATAGTTTTAGCATAGCAAGGAGTACAATACAAGAAACAGTTGTGAGAAGAAGTACCAAGAACTAGAAGTTACAGCCATCTCCCACTTTAAGAAAAAGACACAAAATAATGGACTGGAAAGAGAGGACAGCCATAGTAGTGCCAAAACTAGTGTTGACCTTAGAAACTACTATCTTTGGGTCACCATTCAAATTCAAGGAGGATTGTTTGGTCTTTGCTCTATCTATGACCCCAATCACCTCTTAATATGACCTAAGTTTGGAAATGGATGAGGTATAACTCACCATTATAGATTGGGTTCTCAAGGGAAACTTTAACATGGTTGAATACTCTTTTGACATACGTTGGAGTAACAACTCACACTTGTCTTGAGTTAAATTTGATGCTTCTAGATCTTAGCCCATAATTCTTTGGGTGTTTTTGACTCATTCACTAGATTTGTATAAATAGTTAAAATCACCATTGGTCCACTTGGAGTAATCGTAAAGATAGATTCTTCAGAAAATGAGTAGATTAGACTACATTAATCTCTAATGGTTCAAACAAGTTCAAACTTAAGCACCCTTACCTAGATTAGAGTTCAAATGCTGGAATTGATTCCAGATAAAATTTGCATACTAATAACACATTCTTCTTGCTCTTCAACTTGAAAGCAAATGTAAGACAACCTTTAGATAATTTATACTATAATTATTAACAATCAACAAATTAACATTCTGACATTAAAAAATGCCAGCATATTGTACTACCTCAGGATGCACAATTCCAAATGCCCCAATGCTCTTCCCTTTAAACATAATATTTGCTTGTCTACTAAGGAAAAACTCTGGCTCCTACAATCAGAAAACATCAGAGCAATGTTATTTATAAATTTCAGTAAAGTGTTTATGCTAGATATGACTACTAGAATATTCAAAGAAATTTCATTATCCTTTTTACCCTATACTAATTAAACAAAACCATTTGAATCTTACATGAGATGGCCTTATATAATAGCCTGAGTTATCTCCAACTGAAACAAACGGTACACCGACAACTTCCATAATTCTGTCCACCAGACCATGAATTACCTGCAGGAATCAACAAGTAAAACATGCAATGAGAAAATGCATGGTATCTCAGACTTAATACTAAGAACTACTTTTGTCCCCAATGCCTGAAAGCATAAAGGCCTTTCTATAGGATGAAATGATCAAATTTCAATTTTATAGTGTAACAAATTTATTTCCAGTCAAGAGGAGTTCCATTCATTCAATTGTTTAAAACAATGAAACAGAAAAGTATCTGTCATATTAGACATAAAAATATATTTAATGCTCTTCAAGGAAACAAATCATATGACAGATATATATAGATAGCAGAAATAAATGACTGAAAAGACAAAATAGGAAAGCGGGAAAACAATTCAATATTTGAAGTATTTCAACATGAATTATAAGAAACACCCCTTAATTGATAAACTTACATATGAGACCTCTCATTGGTAGTCAAAGTCAGACCTCAAACCTCACCATAGGTCATTCACCCCTAGAGCATGAACTTGAGATGAGGGGGGCCGGCCAGTGACATCATCCTCGCTCTTGCCATGGGTCTTCAGAAGCCCATGTCCAAGAGTTGAGGTGCAAAGTTGGAGTTCCTAACTTTAAAGGACTGGTAAAAGCAGCCAAATGAAGAAACAGATATATCTCTTCAACCAAGGTGTTAGCTTATATTTTAGTTCTCAAGGATGAATGGGAGTGAAAAAATTAATTCTGCAATGAAGTAGTATGACGAGGAATTATCATGAAAAGATTGATTAGCTTCAAGAAACCTCTTAGTAGTTCATCTACAAGTGACTCTTCAGGCTAGCAATCACTAGGCCTACCAATGGAAACAATAAAAACCTAAAATTTGAAAGAAAAAAAGACATTGGATATGTGGTGACAGACAAAGTTGTAAGGAAGAGAAGAGGTTGCAGAATGATTGCCAAATATAAAAGTAGAAAATAGAGTGTGGAATGATGAGGCCATGAAAAGCCTTGTGATTGTAATTGAAATTGAATCAAATAAAATCCAATTTGTTTGCAATATTTATCTTAGTGAATTAAGACAGTAATTATCTGTTTGGTTTTGAATTTGTGAATGGTTCTTGAGTAGAGGGAGGGGAGTCCTTTTTGCGTCAATACCTACTGCACATGATTCATTAAATCCCAAGGGAAGGAAGTAAACAAAATATAATAAGTTCCAAAAATACTTACTAATAGTACTCACTTGGAGTTGTTTCATTGCCCAATGACACTCTATAAGAAACATGATACTCATTGCCATGGAGAGGGAGATAGTTTCATGGCCTACAAAGAGAAGAAACATAAGAGTTTCTGCCACAAATTCATTAGAAAGAGTAATATCAACCATACATGCAAAATCAACCAAAACATAATACAAATGTAATATAAGTAGAGCATAGAATCAGCCAAAACAGAATACAAATGTCAGCTGACAACCAATATAAGATAGATCATATAAAAAAATTGATACAATAAATACTTCAAAGGAAAAGAAGAAAATAATTACATGAAAGAGTCTTATTTTTTAATGAGTTGGGAAAATTCATAAAAGCAATACTAGAGCAAAATATTCGGTTATTAACTTAGTATAGTTATTCAATTGTATTGAGACATAAAAACCTTTCCACTAGAGTATTTAGTTGTTGAATATAGAGATATTGTTCAAACTTGATTTGAGCACATTGTATGGCCACAAATCATGATATCATTTAAGATTCCAGATAAACTGTGCTAGTTTTGTTTACATCAACATTGTCCTCACAATTTGGTAGTTGATAAAAGACAACAGAAAATAACATTCAGCCAGTCGTAAATAGTGATATTAACTTTTAATGACCCAATGCAATTTGGCATGCAAAATTTGTCTATTTCATCCATTAGTTCAATTGTTGTGTTGAACAACACTACTTAAGAGTACGATTTTCTTAATGTTTGTTCGAGTGGAGCATGAAAAGAAAAAGGAAACACAGAGAGTAGCAGTTGGTCGACTGATAAGTCTGCAATTTTAGTGCGCTTTATCATATTATAAGGCATTCATCATGTTCATTACAAAACCATACTATGTAGCATTAGAGCTGAATTGAAAATTCGAGCCAGAGTTGACACACAAATTAACAAAATTTCATTGTTTCATTGTCAATCTGTACGTATAACAAGTACAACAAAAGGCTCAAAGGCTATAAATAAAAACTAACAAAATGTAGAAAAAAATAGCAACAACTAGATCTATTGTTATGCTTGATCTTCATTTGGAAATTTTGCATCAAAAGCAGACTATGAGTCTGAATCACTCCCAATATGAGGAACTAGCTCATCTAATGGCATCCCAAACAATACCTTGTGTTCCTGCTCTTCATCAATTTTTGTGGCATTGTTTGGATCAACATCCCAATGTATGGCCGGAGTCTGATGATACTTTGGACCCTATTGATCTTGAAGTAATGAAGTCACAAGGCACTATATCCTTAGGGGCTCTATGCTTCATTCCACTTCATCCCTATAATATTCTAGTATTGAAATCTAAGTTTTGCATTGTATGGTAAATTGTAACCTACCATTCTTCTGTAGCCAACCCAACGATTATGGATATGAATGCTTTGTGGTCATAAGCTCAAGTCTTTAAATCAATGACTCAGAAATCAAGTTCTTCTTTGATCTTGAATCAAACATTGTACTCATCTTCATTGTCTTGAATTGAATTTTTATAAGGAACAATCCCTTTGTTTTCTCTTCCAAATTCTGTGCTTTTGCTCATGGGCTTTTCAGCACTGTGGTGCATACTAGTTTCTTGTCAAGGTCTAATTAACATTCCCCCTCATTCCCCTCTACCTTAGTTGTTGTGCTCTTATTTTGTTGGACCTTTTTCTTTTTGTTCTGACATTGCAGTTCAGCACACAACTTGTAATATTTGGCCTCTTTATATGCATCAGTATCATGATGGTTGCAATAATGTTCTTTGTGAAGCCATTATTCTTCCAAACAAAAGTGACATTCTGTTGCTTTGTTCTTTTCTTCTACTTCAAGGATTTTTTTTGGGATATAGAGGATATGCCTCTACATTTCTGAGTCATTTTTGACCCATATATTTCAACATCATTGCTATCCTGTAGGAATCATCAATTCTTTTCACATTGAATACATCTAACTCGTCCTGAATATGAATGTGCATGCCTCAAAGGTACTTAACAAGTGGTCCTGGATCATTTTAGCAGCCATCTACTAGAAGAATTACTTAAGAAAGTCAAGGAACACTCTTAGACATTTTGTCCTTGCCTCTCTCACAGTTATTTGTCACATGAGAAGTTTCTCATCCTATTCTCCAGTGGTGTAAAATTGGGATTTAATGAATTTCTTTAGTGCATTCCAATTCTCATCCTATTGCTGAGCAAAAGAGATGTCCTATTCATCAGAAAACCCATGGAAATTACACATCCAGATTCCCCATCCAGTTGTCAAGCTTCTTTATATCTAATTTCCCCTTTACATCAATGGGTTGGATTTCCAACTTGTCCTCATACCTACTCTCCATCTTTACACACTTACTAAATCTCCACGTCTTTGTCCACATCCTTTTCTAGGGCTTTCTTCTTTTTGGTTACCTTCAATTTCATGACCATCCTGAAATTAGAAATATCTACCTTAATGTTAGTGTATTGGGCTTTGAGATACGCTTCTGTTGTGCCTTTTTCTATTAAATTGGGTGATGTTTTCCATCCTTTCTTGTCTCTTTTGGATTTTATGGAAATAGCTTTCCTTCACCACGGTTCCTTTCTGCAGTCACCATAGAAATGTGATAGAACCTTTGCATGGCTAAGCCAACTGCTCTGGCACCAAAATTTGGTTTGGAATTATCTATCCTATGAATTGGGTCCTAGTCAACTTATCACGTCTGATTTTGTTTTTATTTGTGTAAAAAAGTATAAAAAATTCTATGGAATATAAAACTACAGTTCCTATCTTTCTATGTGCAAAAAGCTACAAAAATAAATTAAAATAGCTTTAGTAACCAAATATCTAAATATGATCCACAAATATTTATGTGGAGAAAAGTTAAAACCTTAATAAGTGTCAAAAGCTCTAGGAACAGAATCTTGAACATTTTAGTTCCTTCTGGAAGACTTTAATACAGAGGGACAAATAACTGTGTTCACTATGTAATAGCCAACATTGTGATTTCATGTTACATGAAAACTGCAATGGCTTCCTCTGTTTAGGACTGCATTTTCTCATGCCCCTAGAAATTCTTCTAATGATCCCTTTAAGTTTTCTTTTCCTTCAGTTCATTCGAAGTTAATCAGTTTTTTCAGTTACATAGTCTTATTGTCTTCTCCTTAATGTGGATTAAAGAAAGGATGTACCAACTGTGCCTTAAGTTATTTTTTCATCTAGTGATAAACAAAGTGGGTTTTACTAGGATTTGATTTGCATCCACATGTTTTTCCATGGGACATGGCCACATGGACCCAAGCGATGTTTTCCTCTTATCATAGCATGTAAAACCATAATACCTTTTGAAAGAGTTACACTGGGTCAATAATGGCCAGAATTCTATCTTCTAATATATCAAACTGACTGGATTGGAGAATTTTTGGCAACATTGGGCTGCTAATGCTGTTTTGCCTCTCTGACATTTGTCTAAAACAAAAAAATTAAAAAATTCTAGTCCTAGGTTACTCTAAAATGGGAAACAAGTTTGTCTATAATTTGAGTACCTCCTCTCTCTTAATTTTCCAACTCTCTTGATACAACTGTTTTTTATTTTTTTAACTCTATTTATTCCATTTTGGCTCAGTATAACATAGATTAGTAAGTTATGATTAGTGTAACAAAATTAGTATTGTATTATACAAGATAAAGCACACTAAAATATCATATATAAGAAGTGTTTGCAAGAGTATTACTTTTACCTTGTTGTAGAATTTATTGATCATTCATTGAGGAAGGTGGCATGGGTGATGAAATTGTTCTGGTTGAGGGTGAAATGGCCTAATAATAAGAAACATTAGGACATAAGAAACATAATTTTAGAAAACTATAGCATATGAGCACAACTACACAATTTCAGACATCCTTTATAGAATTTGTTTCATACCCAGAGATAATTGAATCACAAGTAGCAATTGACATTAAAAATTTAAAACTATGACAAAATTTGACAGGTTAGCAGGAAAACACAAAACCTAATTTAAAAGAATGCTTTGGTAATCTTTTGTGATAACAATAAAAATAAGTGTTGAAAATGACTAAAAATACTATGCCTTATTCATGGAATCTAAGCCAAAACAGAATACAAATGTCAGCTGACAAGCAATATCAATCATACATGCAAAAGGAAAAGAAAAATTAAATACAACTACATGATATAAAAGCCAAGGAATCTCCACGTCCCTGTCAATGTCAAGCTTTGAGCTGAAAATTATTTCATTGTTAGATTTGATCTTAGCCATGGATGTGTTCTGATCTTCATTGATTTCTTTCAGTAGTGTGCTTTATTTTAATTGATGTACACATTGTGCAGAGAGGTCAGATGATGTAAAAGTGTGTTTGTTATTTTAAGTTGTCAGTGAACAATCAATATTGTACATCCTTTGGGCAGAAGTTTTTAACCCCTAGATCGATCAACTTGGATAATTGAGATAACTCTTTAGGTATTTCTCCACTCAAACTATTTCTAGACAAGTCCAACTGCTCCAAAGGTTCTATTTGCCCCAAAGATGCTGGTATCATACCTTCCAATTTGTTTCTAGATAGATTTAGCAAGCTTAACTGAGATATATTTCCAATGTTTGGTGGTATTTGCCCCACTAAATTATTGTTTGATAGATCCAGAATAGTATTTGCTGCTAGCACATATTCTAGTCTATACTCGATTCCTTTTATTTTGATGGATGGTATATCCTCATAGAGTGTAGTGCCACCCAATTGTGAAACTTCAGGGTTTTTAAATCCTTTTAGGTCCTGTAGGAGGGAATTCTTCCCCCAAATTTATTATTGGATAAATCCAACACCTGCAATCTGCTAAGATTTCTAATCCATAGAGGAATATCACCCTTAAGCTTGTTACTGCTAAGGCTTAAAACCCTCAATTTTTGACAATTTGCAAGAGAGATTGAAGAAAGCTCACCAACCAATCTATTCTTCCTGAAATCAAGAAGGGTAAGTTGTGTGCAATTAGCCAATGATGTAGGCAAGGTCCTAGAAAAATTATTAGAATGAACAGATAGAACTTCTATAGAAGAAGAAAATTGAATTTCTAGATCTCCATTAAACGAGTTTCTGGAGAGCTTTAGCCTCTTTAAGACTGTGCAGTTACTCAATGTTGCTGGAATTCTTCCAGACAAAAAGTTGTCTATCAGTACCAAATTTGTTACACTCTTGCAGTTCCCTATGGATGGTGGAATCCTTCCTGTTAGCTGGTTATGAGATATATCCAATTTCTCTAGTGAAATCAATCCACCGATGCTTTCGGGAATACCCTCTGAAAGATTATTGCTGTAGATCATAAGCTCAAAAAGATTCTTGAGTTTACCAATACTATATGGTATTGGTCCAGTTAAACTGTTTTCATACAGATACAATATTCTCAAAGAGCTCAGTTTTCCTATGGCCTTTGGAATTTCCTCTGTTAAATTCAAAGAAGTATAATTTAGAACAATCGTCAAGAGGAGGGGGGATTGAAGTAGATAGCATATTGCGTTTGAAGTAAAGACGTGAGAATAGCGCACCTGTGAGATAGTTAGAGTAAAGGGTCAAATGAAGTAGAGAAGTACAGTTTCCTAGTTCAGCTGGTATAGGTCCAATTAAATTATTTTCATCCAGATACAAATATTCTAGAGACCTGAGTTGTCCTATAGCTTTTGGAATTCTCCCTGTTAAATTCAATGAAATATAATCAAAACAATTACTTATAGGAGGAAGGATTGAAGTAGATAGCATATTGCCTTCAAACTAGACATGAGAGACCTGCAAATAGTTAAGAGTTGAGAAAATAAAGTAGATATGTGTAGTTTCATAGTTCAAGTGGTATAGTTCCAATTTATTTTTTTCATATTGAGTTTCTCTATGGCCTTTAAAATTGTCACTGTGAAATTCAATAAGTATAATTTAGAACAATTACTAGGAGGAGGGATGAAAGCCATTAGCTTGTTGCCTTAAAGTCATAAGATAGTGCACCTGTGAGATTATTAGAGCCAAGATTCAAATATTTTAAAGATTTGAGCTGTCCAATGGCACTTGGAATTGCCCCTGTCAAATTTAATGATGTATTAATTAGAATAATTTTAGAATAGTCATTGAGGGAGGGAACTAGTTAGCACGTTGCCTTCAAAGTAAAGATGTGATAGTAGTATACCTGTGAGATAGTTAAAGCCAAGATTCAAATATTCTAAAGACTTGAGATGTCCCATGGCGTCTGGAATTGCCTCTGTCAAAGATAATGAAATATAATTAAAAATAATTAGTAAGAGAAGGGATGGAACTAGTTAGCATGTTGTCTTCAAAGTTAAGACATGAGAATAGTGCACCTGTGAAATGGTTATCGTAAAGGGACAAAATAAGTAGAGATTTGCAGTTTCCTAATTCAAGTGGCATAGATCCACTTAAATTGTTTCCACTCAAATACAAAAATTTCAAGGACTTGAGCTTCCCAATGGTCTTTGGAATAGTTCCTGTCAAATTCAATAAAATATAATTCAAAACAATTACTAAGATGAGGGGGGGTTGAAACAAATAGCATATTCCCTTCAAAGTTTAGAGATGAGAGTAGCGCACTTGTAAGATGGTTAGAGTAAATGAGCAAATGAATGAGAGACATGCAATTTCCTAGTTCAGGTGGTATAGTTCCATTCAGATTGTTTTCATACAAATTCAATCTTTCCAAAGATTTGAGCTGTCCTATGGACTTTGGTATTGCCCTTGGGAAATTCAATGAAGTCTAATTTAAAAGAATTACTAAACGGATAAATTGAAGTAGATTGCATGCGCATTCAAAGTACATAAATAAGAATAGAACACCTGTGAGATAGTTAGAGCCAAGTTTGAAATATAGTAGAGACGTGCAATTTCCTAGCGAATTTGGAATGTTTCCGCTCAGACGATTGAAAGCCAAGTGGAGATGCTTTAACTTCCCCAGACCACCAAATTTTGCAGGTATGCTCCCTGTCAATTTGTTGATGGAAAACCTAATCCACTGAAGGTGAGAGAAATTGGCAAGAGATTTCGGGATGGAACCCTGTAGTCCATTTCTTTTTAAGTCAAGTATCTTCAACGCTTTCAGCTAGCCAAGTTGAGGCGGAATCCTTCTCGTACTGAAGCCATAAAGCAACAAGATCACGTTTTGATTGCAGAGTCACATCTTTATGGCTCTATTTCAGTTAGTGGGGAAAATGTAACTTATAAATGGAGGTGGAATTCCTATCATGCAATGTATAATGGATCCAATGTTGGCATGGACAGTCAATAAGGTGTTGCAGGGCAGATTTCACTTTTTCATCATAGTCACAATCCACCTATTGCCCTATTATCACAGGGTACATAATACAATACAACATGCAACATAGGTAGGGGAGTAAGGAATTTTGACAAGATCTGGGGTTTTTTAAAATTTTACCTGTTTGCTTGGAGACGATCCACAGGTTGAAGAAAATGGCAGCCCACGAGATGAAGAAAATGGCAGCTAGGGCGTAATATTTTCTGCAAATCTGGCAAAAACCTAATACTGCAATCATCACTTCCTGCCACACCCTACATTCTTATAATCTTCCTTCCCGCCACACCCATTGTAAGCCTTCCCACCTGAAGAAACTCCATCCAAGTCTGACGCTGTAGCAGCAAATGGGAGAGCCAACTCACAGAGCCATCAAAAAGCTGCGAAAACAGCAGTTTTGTTTGAGGGAAAAGCCATATGTGGGAAATAATTAATATATTTTTTGGAAAAGGTAGGTATTTTTTCTATTTTTTCTATTTTAATTGGACCTTGGTGTGCAATAGGTACACCAAAGAGGTCTAGAATATCCATTACGAAAATTTTCTGTCTATATTTTGCATACATCTATGCAATGCAAGAGATCGATTGGTAGGCCATTTTGGAAATGATTTTGTTTGTGAAACAAAGGTCTCAATGGAGAGGTGATAGCTTCAAATGAAATATGCATCCACTTACAAGTATCCAAACATGAAAGAAACAAAACCTTTGAATCAAGAAGATAATCAGGCTTCATTAGTAGTAGGCTCATGTTATGTTTTTCATAGGGAGAGAGGGAGATAGAGGGAGAGAGATGGATAGAAAGAGGGAGATATAAAGGGGGGAAGAGTGAGAGAGAGGTAAAGAGGAAGATATATATGAGGATGGAGATGGAGAGGGGTATGGAGAGGAGAGAGAGGGATAAATAGAAATATAAAGAGAGGGAGGGAGAGAAAGAGAGGGAGATAGGTAGAGGAGAAAAAAGTAAAGAGATATAGAAGAGGGAGTAATAGAGAGAGAGGGGGAGGGAGATAGGGATAGAAAGAAGGAGATGGGGATGGAAAGAAGGAGAGATAGAGATAGATATAACTTAGGAAAGATAGAGGGGGTGAGAGAGAGATGGAGATGGAGAAATAGAGATATTAAGAGGGAGACAATGAGAGGGGGATGGAGAGATAGAAAGATAAATATATAAGAAGTTATATATATAGAGGTAGAGAAAGGGATATGTAGGGATATATAAAGGGGGGAAGAGTGAGAGAGAGGTAAAGAGGGAGATAGATATGGGGATGGAGATGGAGAGGGGTATGGAGAGGAGAGCGATGGATAAATAGAAATATAAAGATAGGCATAGGAAGTTATATATAGAGAGAGATAGAGACAATGTAAAGTAAAAAATAAAACTTAACTAGCAATTGCACCTTGGTGTGCAATAAGTACGCCGAAGAGGTCTAGAATATCCATTACGAAAATTTTTTGTCTTTATTTTGCATACATCTATGCAATGCAAGAGACTAATTGGTAGGCCATTTAGTAAATGATTTTGTTTGTGCAACAAAGGTCTCAATGGAGAGGTGATAGCTTCAAATGAAATATGCATCCACTTACAAGTATCCAAACATGAAAGAAACAAAACCTTTGAATCAAGAAGATAATCAGGCTTCATTAGTAGTAGGCTCATGTTATGTTTGTCATAGGAAGAGAGGGAGATAGAGGGAGAGATATGGATACAAAGAGGGAGATATAAAGGGGGGAAGAGTGAGAGAGAGGTAAAGAGGAAGATAGATATGGGGATGGAGAGGAGAGAGAGGAATAAATAGAAATATAAAGATAGGCATAGGAAGTTATATATAGAGAGAGATAGAGAGGGAGAGATAAAGATAGTGAGGTAAATAGATATAGATAAGGAGGTATAGGAAGAGGTAGAGGGAAATAGAGAGGGAGAGAGCTAAATGGATAGAGAGAAGGAGACGTGTCGAGAGATAGAGGGAGAAAAATAGATAGAGACGCACAGATAGAGAGATGGATAGGGGGATATAGAGGGAGTGAGGGAGGGAGAGATGGGGATAGATAGAGGGGAGATATAAAGAGGGGGAGGGAGAGAAAGAGAGGGAGATAGGTAGAGGAGAGAGAGAGAGAGGTTTGAAAGGTGAATTATCATATCCTTAATCAAATGACACATGTGGTACCCTGAGCATAACTCCCTAGGGACACATGTAATCCTTGGATTGTTAGATATAGTGAGGGAGGAATAGGGAGTGTGTGTGTGTGTGTGCATCATGGAGAAAGATATATGGAGAGAGATAGAGAGGGAAGGAGAGGGAGGTAGAGA
>VDFB02000003.1:128821079-128919665 GCA_007258455.2 Sequoia sempervirens
AACATCCATTTAGTGTAGTCATTTTAAAAGCATTCCAAAAATTATTTCAGTATTGAAAATCATCAAATTTGTAGGACAATTGTTGACATTTTTGAAGCATTGCATAAGTTAGATAGATTATTTTTCATGTTAGCATGTTTCCTTTCAAGATATGTGGTTTTGACATGGTTAAGAATGGATTGTATAAGTACAAAATCCCCTCTTATGATTTCAATTTAGAGCACAAAAATGAGGTCATTAAGAAACATGTTATCCATCCTTCCACTATCTTTCCTAGTTATGAGAACATCTTAGAGCAAGATAATCAAATCGTTGACACAATCCTTAATATCACCTTGCCTATCCCTCACCCAAACCCAACTATCTCTCCCATTTGTCAGGATGATAGGATACAATAGGATACAGCATGGATAATCATGAAAACTATAATTGTTCTTCTCTTGATACATTCCTATTAGTGATGAAGGTATCTTGGTGAAAGAAGATACAATCATTGAGAATCATGAAAGTCTTGTTTATCCCTCTCCTCCTCCCCCTTGTGAATATATTATGACGCAAGAAGATGAGATCATTGACACATTTCTTAACATTACTTTACCTACTCTCCATTCATCTCCCAACACCTCCCCTACTTGTGAGAATGCTTTAGTGAAAGAGGATACAATCATGGATAATCATGAAAATCACATTTTTGAAGAGGATATGTTGGTGTTAAGAGATCCAATGATTAAGGGCTATGACAATCCTACCTCTCCTACTTCAGACGAAATTATAGGACATGGGGATGTAATTGTAGATAACCATGGCAATAAAATTTGTTCTTCTCCTAATATCTCTCCTAGATGCAAAGAAGATAGTTTGATGTTAGAAGATACACTTATTGAGAGTAATGAGAATCTTGTTTCTCCCTTTCCTAATGCTCCTACCATTTAGAAAGATCTATTTGAATGAAAAATTCCAATCATTGGTAAGCATGCAAATCATAGTTGTTCTTCTCTTGATGCCTCCCCTATTTGTGGAGAAGCTACTTTACAAAATCTAACCATGGAATGTGATGAACCTCTTGTTTGCTCCTCTCCTAAAATATTTCCTACTAGGGTAGATATTATGGCACAAGAGAATGATACCTTAGAGAAAAATGATGAAATCATGGACAATCATAACAATAAAATTCAACCTTCTCCTAATATCTCTCCTATTTGTGATGAAGATATTTTGGTGTTAGAAGATCCAATTGATGAGAGTCATGAGAATCATATTTGTCTCTCTTCCCCTAGGGAAAACATTATTGAACAAGACAATGCCATCATTGATAAGCAAGCAAATTCAAACATTGATAACTCCCTTGTGATGAAGTCATTTTAGAAGAACTAACCTTTGAATGTCATGAACATCTAGTTTGTAGCTCTCCTAAAAACTCTCCTACTAGGGAAGATATTATGGTGCAAGAAAATGAGAAAATTGACAATAGTGATGTGGCTTCCTTAGATGAAGACAATGAAGTGAAATTAGACTCCCCTTCACTAAGAGATTGTGAAAATAAGGATAAGTCTTTTAAGGTTATGAACATTAGAACTTCCTTGAGTCCTCTAATTATTAGACCTCCTACAAATCCTTTAATTATTGGACTACCTAAGCCTGAACTTATCATTTATCTACCTAATCTTAAACTCATCATTTATCCACCCTCGCAACAACCACAAGTTCAAAATCAACCCGAGTTTATCTTAGAACCACCTACAACGAAACTTGATAATGATAATGTTTTGCAACAACTGAGTTACAATACTGTTGTTCATGCATATAACACTAGGAACAATCCACAACCAATACAAACAACTCCAACATCCCTCCCATTTCCTCGACCTATCTTTCCTAGTGCTCTTCGTTTGCCTTTAAAAAGTAGAAAGAAGTATGATCTTGTTGAACTTAAAAATACTCCTACTAAGATATCTTTATGGGGCCTTATTTAAGCCTAACCTAGTTATCATAACATGCTTTGCAGTGCTTTACAACAAGTTCCTACTATTCTAGATTGGTCAACCAAGATCTTCAATTTGCAACACCAAATAACCTCCACAAGAGATAGAGAGAAGCAACAATAGAAGATGTTATTCCACCAAACAAGAATTGTAATATGATACAAATGATCAATATGCTATACAATAGAATACATTGTCGTGCTATGCCAAATATGCTAGAGATACCTTGCTTATAAAGGAAAGGATGAGAGATAAGATAAGACAAGATCATGACAAGTGTCTTAATCCTATCACATGAGACAACTAACTCATAACTACCTAGGAAAGTGTGAATTCAAGACAACTAATACTTATCTAGATAAGACAAATAATATCCTAAGTAAACTTAACATGTGAATTAAGTCCACTAAGTCCCTAGTAAAGAAATTAACTAGGTACAAGACTTATTCACACCAACACCCCCCCTTAAGTGCAACTTAGGGAGGAACAAACCAATGCAAATATACAAAAGATGGGTCTCAACAATAAGGCCTGATGAGGTACCCATGTACAAAACAAAATAAAAAATAAAAATCTCTCACAAGTGGAGAAAAGGAGAAAAACCCTATGGGAGAAAACTCCTCTCCAAAAGAGAGAAAATAAGATGAAGAACAATGTCCCAAAGAATAGGAACAAGAAGAACACCACCAAAGCATGAAGAAGCTGCAAAAAACTACCGAAAGATGACTGCTATAGTGCTAAAACTGAAGAACCTCCTCTGAAAATAGGATGATTAGGATCAAGAAGACAACAATCTACATGAGTTCCCCCAACAACACTACTTGAACAATGATCAAATGACAAACAAAGGAAAAACATCCGCCAATCAAAAATATAGATGGCACATGAATCTGCATGAGTGACCCCAATGACACTACTCAACCAATGTAAGTTGAAAATACAGGTGCCAATAGTCTGAAGAATACTAATCAATTGAGAATGAAAGGTTGCCTCCATAAAATAGGAATGCAAGAGTGTCTATATGGTAAATGCTCCATCTCACCAAAATGCATGGGTAACCAGTCATTGCATCTACCTAGTAAATAGGAACAAATACTAGATACATAGTTCACTCCAAAGCGAAACCAAGGAAGCATTAGCAAAAATAGTATAATACCCCCCATAATGCTAACTTGGTGGAGGTATGACAGATCCACTGAAACTCTGTGTATCACCATGTAGTGCATGAAGGAGAAGAAACAACATTTGAAAGTGCACAGGAATGTACCTACAACTAAAAAAGGTGTGCAAAAATAAGGCACACATGCATGAGGTAAGAATCACATGGATTCGTTGTTATCTTGGATGGACACTCACTTGAAAAAGGTGTGATGGAAAATAAAAAAGGAACTACACAACCCCCCCATGACACTTTATAATACAGTGCAAGTACAAAATATGACACAACCTTATGTGCAAAATCCCCATTTTACATGTACAATAGTGTGACACTTTATTTTAGTGCATTTATATATAAGAAATTACTTACAAATGATGCTCAAAATGTCCATAAAGGAAAAAATACTGAAAATACATATAAAGCAGCCCAAATGAAGCCATCCCATGCAACGAAAAAGATTCCAAGTGCCAAAATATCCTAGTAATTAACCAGAGTGTTAAAACACAACAATCTAAATTAATTATACTAGGGGCCAAATATGGAAAATGTGCATGAGTAACTTTGGAGAGCTTGAAGAGACCTTACCAACGCCGCAAGAATCACAAAAAATGAAGGAATGAAGCAAAAGTTGTGAGCTCGGGAGTGAAGACTGAACATCTGTCTTCAATGGGAAATAAATGCTACCAAACAACAATTTTTTTGAAAATCTCTTATACCATTGAAAAGTTGAGCTCGCCAGCTTTTTGACAATATTTTGTTTCAAAAATTTTGCCACCTAGAGTGAAAGTTATGCAAAAACGAAAAAAAGCCTAGAAAAAGGCATTTCACACTAATTAGGAGCAAAAAATCTGCCCTTAGAGGCTATTTTTTTTTGTTTTACCACTGCCACCATGGGTGGTGGATGGGCAGAGCGAGAGTGTGGCCCCGATGGCCGCGCCACCTATGGGCTTGTTAGCTCTCAAAAACGAGGTAAAGATACCTCAAGAGGCTGCCAATCTCTTGATACGTTTTAGGGTAACAGACAAGGTCAAAAGAATTCAACCTTCTACTCTTTCGGTGTTGCTAAACCTGGGCGGGTATACCTTTCTAAATGAAGCAAAATTGACTTATGATTATCTTTCTTGAAGCAACTTGTTCACAATGTAAATAGGAGATGAACAAATGAAATCCAACTTGAAAATAGTAACAATATTCTGATCTAAATCCTAAAATAAATGCTCAATTAATAGATGTAAAGAAAACTGAATAAGTTCAAGTGGTGAAGTGCAGAGACTAGTGCCTTGTTGGGTATGCGGAGTTAAATGAGATCAAGATGAGCAACACTTCTCTGAGAAAATTCAAATTATCTGGCATACATTATGCTTACAACTTGTATAAACATGCAAGAATGTGATTACTAAGCTCTACTTGAATAATCCAATCGAATCTCACTGATTACTGTGATTAACTGAAAGGATTTAGTCTTTACTTGAAAGAACCAATGAATCGATCACACAAGTGCAGCAAATGTGCACTGATAAATTGAATACAAACTTGTCATATCAATTTAAACAATCAGAAAAAAATCATCTTGGAGACAACTTAGCAATTCTTTTATTTAATTCAACAGATAACTGATACTAGACATGTGTAGCAACATCAATTGACATTCATAAATACCTCCATTTTAGAACATGCATCACAACCTCTAATTTGATAAATTTACTGTTCTATATCCATACAATTTTCCTACTGTATCGAATAATTCATAACTGGTCAAATTCATCCCCTTACAATTGCAAAAATGCTTATTTATACACAAGCATTTGAAGAAAATAACAAATCGAGATCACATGTCAGCCTAGCACAAAATTCAAGCTCCAATCGAGCTGGAAAGCAACGGTCATCCAAGTAGATACATGTCGGCCCTGATGTGTATTTCTATTTTTTACCAATGAAACAGTTGGCCAGACACAACATATCGTCCTACCAAAGGCAATTCAAACGCTTTCATCACAAGCGCTCCCTACTTATTCTCATTCGCTGTAACGCATCCGGGTCGGTGAGATGTCATATAGATTACACTGTGTTTCATCGAGAGCTCCGTGATCAAACTGTATGTCGCTATAAGAATCTGCTTGTTACACCGAAGACAAGAAGCATCCCCAGTTCCTTTGCATTTCACTGTAGCTCTATGATATCGAGAAGACCTTATATTGAGATCATCATGTCAAGCCAAAAGACATTCATCATCGCCAACACTCTCACTGAGACATAGTCAACATCCACCTTCGCCAAGACCATACAGTATCGGGGAGAGGTCACACAGAGCACGTTTGAGTTATACCGAAATCCCCAGGACAACTTATGTCGCCAAGAGAGTTCCGATCTCACACTGACAAAGGCTCACACTACGTTCCATCGGTGAGACCCATATGTATTTGCTAAGACTTATCCGAAGTAACCGTAGTCTCATCGAAATGCCAATCCAAAGAAATTCCATGTGTGAGGTCAGTGAGACCGAAGGTCACTCGCCATGACCTTACAACAATAGCTTTATCTCCCCCCGAAAGTCATTTGTAAAAAATCTTATGTGCTCCATTGGTGAGACAAATGATACTCACCAAGACCTAATGTCGAAAACAAAACCTTGGCCGAAGAGAACACCCGTGCAAAGTCGGTAAGACATACTGGATTTGCCAAGACATGATATCGATACCCATAGCCTTCGCCGATAGACTTCCACATACATAAGTTGGGGAGACACACAAAACTCGGTGAGACTCTACCCCGATATTCACAACACACGCCGATAACTGCCAGCAGAAGAAATCTCCAATCGCCGTGACAATAAAAATGTCTTGCCGATAGGCAACAAACGTTTATCAATATAAAATGCTCAACGGATCGGGGAGACCCTGCCTTCCTCATGTTGATATGAACAAGATGTGGACACCGATCGCTGTGACAATGAGAAATTCCTACCGACAACTTGCAGCAACAAATGTTAACACAGAAGCAACATGGGTCGGGGAGACAATGGGAAACCTATGCCGATATAGACAAAAATGTGGAAAATGCATAGATAGATGATTTAGGGGACAAAGATGAGCCAAAATGTGAGTAAACATATCATCAAATGAAGGAAATATGTATAAGGAAGGACTCATATGGGGACTCAGGGGGCATGAAAAATATGCAAAAATCATCAAATTTTAATAGTTCCAACAGTGGCTCCGTCTGGGGATGAATGATAGTCAGATCATTGCAAGGATCTAGAATCTTTGGTTGAGCAGACCAGACACAAAATGATGAACCAAAGAGCAGCAATGGAATGAATGGTAATGGAAGGAATGCAAAGTGGAAGTGATTGGAAAATGATAGTGAAATGGAGATGGAAGAAAACCTAAACTACTGTGCATGGAAAATAATTTTTAAGAGGATACAAAAGAGTTGTCCATGCACTGGCAACCCTCAATCCTTTGTGTTTCTCAAGAGAAGAAAAGCTTCAAGAATTTCCCATGAATAGGAAATTCCTGATCTTCACCAGCCATGTTCTGTAGATAGTATGAGTCTTCACCCTTCTTTCCAACAACAACAAAAGGTCCCAGCCAAAGAGCCTCAAACTTACCATGTTTTCCTTTCTCCTGACACCTTGCATTCCACATCAACACCAAATCATTTTCTTCAAATTTTCTATTCTTTGCCTTCTTGTCAAACAGATACTTCATCTGTGCCTGTAGCTTCATGTTTTGACTTTGGGCCTCTCTCCTTACTTCATCAAGTTCAACAAGTTGCTCCATTCTATCTTCCATGGGTTCAAGAACTTCCAAATCTTCCTGTAAGACAAACTTATAGACTGGTAATAAATTCTGTAGAGGCATCCTGGCTTGTGCCCCATACACTAATTCAAATGGATACTTTCCAATTGCCTTTTTCACAGTGATCCTATCAGCCCACACAGCCAATTTTAACTTTGAATCCCAAGCCTTCTTATTTAGTCCCAAAATCCTCTTTATAATCTTCAAGAGACTCTTATTGCTAGACTTTACTTGTCCATTAGCTTGTGGATGATATGGGGCTGCATAAGAAATAGTAATGCCATACTTATCACAATTTTTTTTGAATTCATCTGATCTAAAGCACATCCCATTGTCTGTGATTATCCTCAATGGTGTACCAAATCTAGTGATAATGTTGTCCATCAAAAAAATTGTTACAACTTTACTTGTAGCCTGCTTGGTTGGGATTGCCTCCACCCATTTTGTAAAATAATCAGTGGCAACTAGTATCCATCTATGTCCTCCACTTGACTTCTCCTGTATCTCTCTAATGAAATCAATTCCCCATTGATGAAAAGGGGCATCAGCCTACAAAGGTTGAAGTGGCAAAGCACCCTGATACTTCAATCTTCCAGAAAACTTTTGGCAGGTCTCACATTTTCTCACATGTGTAAGAGAATCATTAAAAACCTTTGGCCAATAATAACCTGCCCTGAGAATTTTGTGTGCAGTTGTCTTTGCTGAATAATGACCTCCACAAACTCCCTCATGCATTTCCTTCAAAACTTGCTTAGCCTGTGACTCATCCAAACATAACAACAATATGCCATCCTTGTTTTTCCAAAACAGATCGCCATCCATGAAAACATACCTTGATGCCTGCAACTTCAAAGTTCTCTTTTGGTTGTCACTCAATCCATCTTGACACTTCATGTATTTAAGATAATGCATAACATCAGTATACCAAGGGGTGTGCTCAATGCTTGCAATTGCAGTTCCTTCTTCTACATTACATACTTGACTTGCTTCAATATTTGATTCTGCTATCAGCTTAGCCAAGCCTTGACCTCTTACTAGCTTAGTGATCTGTATCTCCATGTCAAATTCTTGAACCTTGTTGATCCATCTACATCTTTTCCCTGTAACTTCATATTGTGTTAAAATATCTTTGACGGCTGCATAAGGGACATAAGCAATTACCTTTGCTCCAACAAGATATGGCCTGAATGCCTTTGTAGCCTTTACCAATGCAAACGCTTGTTTTTCCATTATATCATACTTCAGCTCAGACCCTTATAAAGATTTACTAAAGAAAGACACAGGCTGTTCATAACCATCATCATTTTTTTGTAACATAACAACAACAATAGTATGCATTGAAGCAAATGAAAATATCTGAAAGGGCTTTGTAAAATCTAGAGATTTAAGAACAAGAGCCTCTTTGATAGCCTTTTTTATAGACATAAAAGCATCTAAAGCCTCAGTAGTCCAGTCCATTTTTTGTCCTTTCTTCAACATTTTTGATATGGGCTTAATGATCTCAGCAAAATTAGAAACAAATCTCCTAACAAAATTAATTTGTCCAAAGAATGACTTTATTGCCTTGATAGTTTTGGGAATAGGAATTTTATCAATAGCTTCAACCCTTTCAGGATCTATTCTAATTCCCTCTTTTGAAATAATATGTCCTAAGAGCTTACCTTCTGTGACTGCAAAATGACACTACTTTGGATTTAAACTGATACAATATTCAAGAGCTTTAATAAATACCTTTTCCAGATGTTGCACATGATCTTAAGCCCTTTTTGAATAAACAGTCAAGTCATCTTGATACACCACCATGATAGCATTAATCAAATAAGCAAATGCTACGTCCATAGCTCTTTGGAAAGTCGCTCCAGCATTAGTGAGACCAAATGGCATTCTTATGTATACATATGTACCCCAAGGAGTAGTGAATGTTGTCTTGTATTGCTTAGATTCCTTGACTTTGACCTAATTGTATCCAGAAAACCCATCCATCATGGACAACAGATCACACCCTATCACCTTATGTAATATAGCCTCCATATTGGGTAGAGGATAATTGTCCTTGATAGATGCCATATTTAAATTCCTGAAGTCCACACATAATCTGATATCACCATTCTTTTTTCTCACAGGAACCAGATTTGAAACCCACGTTGAATGTCTGATTGGTTTGATAATTCCTCCATCCCTAAGCTTTATCAATTCCTCTTGCATTTTAGGCTCCAGCGTTGGATTTATGGGTCTTTGCTTTTGTTTGAAAGGCTTGGCGTCTGGCTTCAATGGTATTTCATGCTGAAATAAATCTTCCCTGTATGCTTTCAAATCTTCATAAGACTAAGCAAAAACATGCTTGTACTTTCTCAGCAACTCTATCAACATTCTTCTAATTGTAGGGCTAATCTTCTTTCCAATGTATACCTTTCTTGGTGCTATCTCAGTCCCCAAGTTGACTTCTTCAATATCTTCTCTCCTGACTGGCGTTTGTTTCATTATAGATCTATCATTTCCATCATACAACCTCTCCAATGCCACTAGACCCTTGGGCAATTTATTTGTTTTGAGCTGCAATATCTCCTTGCCAAACACAGTTTGCTTCCCATCCACTTCTTCAACAAAAGCATTGAAGTCAATTTCCTGGGCCTCATACTGATCTATACAATTGAGGAATTTCAAAAGGTCAGTATCATCATTGAAAACTTTCCAGTTATAAATGTTATCAGGAACAACAGGTCTTGTCTTGAATTCAATTTGTGATACCCCAGCCAATGTGATATCATCTCTTTTCAGTGCCACATTTGCTAAAAAATCAGCCATTATATTTTTTGACCTGTCAATCCACTCAATTGAGAAGGCATCAAACAATTCAATTGTGTCCCATGCAACATTCCTATATTGCTTTAATCTTTTGTGCTTTGCTGCATACTTAGATTTAATTTGTGAAATAACTAGCTCAGAATCACCAAAAATAGTTAGCAACTTAATCTTGTGTTTCACAGCTATGTTCAAACCTGTCAATAAAGCTTCATACTCTGCCACATTGTTTGTACATTAAAATGCCAACAAGAATGAATATTTAAAAGTAGTACCTTCAGGGGAAATAAAAACAATCCCAACGCCATTACCTTCTTGGCTGCATGCTCCATCAAAATACATCTTCCATACTTCATTGCAGCTTTGTGCCACATGCTTTTCAATTGGATCACTATTGGTTAATTCTGGTTGACCAGGTTCAACCTTAAAACTTCCAAGATCAACATCACAAAAATAAATGATCTGATCTTGAGGCACATAATCAACAAGCTGGCTCATCCTTGGTTCCCTGTACAATTTGACTTCTTGACCATTCACTGGTATTGTAGCATAAGACATATCAAATTGAACATTTCTGCCAACAACAACTGTCCACTGTCTTGACAGAAGCATCCCAAACTAAGGAGGAGTATCAATGACTGTTATGTCTATATTATAAGCCACTTGTGGATAAGTGGCCAGTTTGACTTCAACACCTCTCATAATGCCTACCACAGGTACAGGTCTGCTATCCATTGCATAACACTTCCCTTCATATGTATCAACACACAAACCCAGCTGCTTCATAACACCTACTGGCATAATATTTATAGTAGCACCATAATCTATCAGGCAGTTCCTCAAAAATTTATTATTTATAAGCAATGTGGTGAAGAATGGATCCACTTGTGGGGAGGTTGTTAAAACATCACCCAAACAAACTTCTGATTTATTTATCTTTTCTTGCCTATTGACTTCTTCATAATTCATATGTTTTTCATTCCCAGTTGTAATCAATTGAACAACATTATCTTTGTACTCCTTAATTTTCATTAATTCAAGTAGTGGAACAGACATTTTTACCTGGGATAACGCCTGTGTGAAGTCAAAAGAAGAGCTCTCCATCTTAACAGTCTTCTTTAAGTCAGGCGCTTCTCCTTTGTTTTCTTCTTTCTGTTTTTTACTAGGCTGATCAGACTTTTGCATTTCCTTGTTTAATTCTTCAACTTTCTGCTTTTGGATAGGCTTCTTTTCATTCTTATCATGCTGCTTATTTTCTGGTTTTTTTACAGTTTCTTGTGTTGCCTTTTGATCTTTTATAAAAATTCCCCCAGGAACGCCTTCTACATCATTTACTTTTCTGTTTCTCAACCAGTATTTACTTCTTGCTTCCTCAACTACTGCAACAGTTATTCTTTCTACTTCTTCTTCAGTAATTCTTTCTACAAGAGGTGGCTCTGTGTAATCTTCCTCAGAATCAGAAAGGATCTGTTGTTCAGCCATATGGACATTATATTTCTGATTTGAAACATCATATTCATAACCTTCATCCTCTGAAGATGAGTACCCTTCTTCATCATGGTAAAAGGTATTTGAAGTCAAATAGATCTTGTGATCTTTTCCATTATCCTCCATTAACACTCCCTCTTCTTGCATCTTTTGAGCTACCACACAATAATCTGGGGAATGTGGCTGATTGCAAACTTCACATAAGTAATTATTACTCACCATGTAAGTTCCCTTTTTGTTCAATGGATCAAGAGTCTCTTTATTTCTAGGCTTGGCTATTACAGGTTTCCCATCTTTCCAGTTTGTATTGTAAGTCATATCATGTAGCCTTGGCCTTTCATTTCTATTCTCATTTATGTATGTGTTCTCTTGTCTGTACTAATAGTTATTGCTTTGTTGAGGAGGCCTCGGGTTGTCTCTCTTATTAGTTATACCAGCAGCTTTCCTATTATTTTCAATTGTCAATGCAATTTTCTATGCTTCAGCCAAATCTCTCGGGAATCTATTTCTCAGTTTGTATCCTATTTTGGGATCAAATGCATTTAAGTAAACACTTAAAGCTACATAATCTGGCAACCTTGATCCAGGAGGTACCTTAGTCTGCAATTTGTTAAATCTTCGATTGAAATCATAAACTGAGTCATTTTTATTTTTTTGAATTTGTATCAATTCGTGAAGAGCTGCATCTGGTGCATTTAGATTCCCATACTGATCTAGGAACTGATCTTGGAATACTTGAAGAGAATTAATTGAGAAGGTTGGCAAGCTGTTGAACCAATCCTTAGCATCTTCAAGAAGTGACATCATAAAAAACTTCATGTGTAAATCTTCATATGGCACATCTATATCTTGGATGAATACATTGAAACTTTTCAAATGTTCTTCAACAGTGATTGCATTACTTCCTATGAATTTGGGCACCATACCCCTCCAACTGCCATCCATTGGGTAAGGGTACAAATGAAAACCTGCTAAATCAAACTGCCTGATCGTTGTTGTATGCTGATGAGGGGGAGGAATAGGTGGGCATTGTTGCTGATGCATGGGATTATTGTACTGTGCATTATGCTGTGGAATGTAATGCTGACCAGGAGGTGGATGGACATTTGTATGTTGTGTGGGGATATGAGGCAAATGATTTGGCTGCTTGTGATGATTTCCCATCTGATGGTGAGGAGACACAGGTGGACCAGAAGGCCCTACGCCATGATTTCCCAGCTTATGAGGCGACACATACTTTGGGGGGCGATCAACTGTTTGAGCAATGTTCTAATTTTCCTGCAATTCAAATTCTTTCATTGCTTGTATCATTCGGGCCTTTTTCTATTTTTCTTTCTCCTTCTTCTAAGATTCAAACCGTGCTTTGACTTCCTCATAAGTCAAAGATTCATAATTAGTTTGAGAAATCATATTCTCATTAATCCGGTTTTGATCATTTTCCATCTTTTGATCATACTCATGCTAAATTTTGATTCGTTCAGGCTCAAGTCTAGCTTCAAACTCAGCCTGCTTCCTAGCTTCAAACTTAGCCTATTTCTGAGGATCGAGAGAAGAAAAAAGATTTCTTTGATCTTCTGGGGTACAAGGCTCAGTGCTTGAATCATCTCTCCATGTATCATAGCAATTATATGTTCCACAATGTGCTCCTGGTGCTTTTCCTTTGTCTGTTATGCATATGTCCTCATTGATCCTCTTTCCCTTATCAGCTATGTCATCTTTGTGTGTCCACTTACTGCTACCAGCAGGGGCCCCAGTATGACCTCCCCTGTACTGAGATCTTCCATTCATGATGAACAGCTGTAAATTTTTTGTCAGAGTCGCCACTCACTTTTATCAAAAATAAGAAAAATGTTTGATACTTCTAGTTCCCAGCGGAGTCTGTGCAAGATTTCTGACTCTATGATTAAGCCCTTGATTCTGATTGTTCCCCAGCAGAGTCGCCAATTTGTTATCTCTCAAAAACACAGGTAAAGATACCTCAAGAGGCTGCCAATCTCTTGATACGTTTTAGGGTAACAGACAAGGTCAAAAGAATTCAACCTTCTACTCTTTAGGTGCTGCTAAACCTGGGTGGGTATACCTTTCTAAATGAAGCAGACTTGACTTATGATTATCTTTCTTGAAGCAACTTGTTCACAATGGAAATGGGAGATGAACAAATAAAATCCAACTTGAAAACAGTAACAATATTCTGATCTGAATCCTATAATAAATGCTCAATTAACAGATGTAAAGAAAACTGAATAAGTTCAAGTGGTGAAGTGCAGAGAATAGTGCCTTATTGGGTATGCAGATTCAAATGAGATCAAGATGAGCAACACTTCTATGAGAAAATTCAAATTATCTGGCATACATTATGCTTACAACTTGTATAAACATGCAAGAATGTGATTACTTAGCTCTACTTGAATAATCCAATCGAATCTCACTGATTACTGTGATTAACTGAAAGGATTTGGTCTTTACTTGAAAGAACCAATGAATCGATCACACAAGTGCAACAAATGTGCACTGATAAATTGAATACAAACTTGTCATATCAATTTAAACAATCAGAAAGAAATCATCTTGGAGACAACTTAGCAATTCTTTTATTCAATTCAACAGATAACTGATACCAGACATGTGCAACAACATCAATTGACATTCATAAATACCTCCATTTTAGAACATGCATCACAACCTCTAATTTGATAAATTTACTATTCTGTATCCATACAATTTTCCTACTGTATCGAATAATTCATAACTGGTCAAATTCATCCCCTTACAATTGCAAAAATGATTATTTATAATACACAAGCATTTGAAGAAAATAACAAATCGAGATCACATGTCGTCCCAGCACAAAATTCGGGCTCCAATCGAGCTGGCAAGCAATGGTCATCCAAGCAGATACATGTCGACCCTGATGTGTATTTCTATTTTCTACTAGTGAAATAGTTAGCCAGACACAACATATCATCCTGCCGAAGGAAATTCAAACGCTTTCATCACGGGTGCTCCCTGCTTATTCGCATTCGCTGTAACACATCCAGGTCGGTGAGATGTCATATAGATTACACTGTTTCATCGAGAGCTCCGTGATCAAACTGTATGTCACTATAAGAATCTGCTTGTTACATCAAAGACAAGAAACATCCCCAGTTCCTTTGCGTTTCACTGTAGCTCTATGATATCGGGAAGACCTTATATTGAGATCATCATGTCAAGCCGAAAGACATTCATCATCACCAACACTCTCACCGAGACATAGTCAACATCCACCTTTGCCAAGACCATACAGTATCGGGGAGAGGTCACACAGAGCACGTTTGAGTTATACCGAAAGCCCCAGGACATCTTATGTCGCCAAGAGAGTTCCGATCTCACATTGACAAAGGCTCACACTATGTTCCATCGGCGAGACCCATATGTATTCGCTAAGACTTATTCCGAAGTCACTGTAGTCTCACCGAAATGCCAATCCAAAGAAATTCCATGTGTGAGGTCGGCGAGACCGAAGGTCACTCGCCATGACCTTACAACGATAGCTTTATCTCCCCCCGAAAGTCATTGTAAAAAATCTTATGTGCTCCGTCAGTGAGACAAATGGTACTCGCCAAGACCCAATGCTGAAAACAAAACCTTGGCCGAAGAGAACACCCGTGCAAAGTCGGTAAGACATACTGGATTCGCCAAGACATGATATCGATACCCATAGCCTTCGCCGACAAACTTCCACATGCATAAGTTGGGGAGACACACAAAAATCAGTGAGACTCTACCCCAATAGTCACAACACACGCTGATAACTGCCAGCAAAAGAAATCTCCAATCGTCGTGACAATAAAAACATCTTGCCGATAGGCAACAGACGTTTATCAATATAAAATGCTCAACGGATTGGAGAGACCCTGCCTTCCTCATGCCGATATGAACTAGATGTGGACACCAATTGCTATGACAATGAGAAAGTCCTGGCGACAACCTGCAACAACAAATGTTAACACAAAAGCAACATGGGTCGGGGAGACAATGGGAAACCTATGCCGATATAGATAAAAATGTGGAAAAAGCATAGATAGATGATTTAGGGGACAAAGGTGAGCCAAAATGTGAGTAAACATATCATCAAATGAAGGAAATATGTATAAGGAAGGACTCATATGGGGACTCAGGGGGCATGAAAATATGCAAAAATCATCAGATTTTAATAGTTCCAACGGGGCCACCCCCCAATTCACCGTTGGTCTAAAACTTTAACAAAGTTTTTATTTTATAAAACCACGACTGATATATGATCGGCTTATAAACAAAAGGTTTTATATTAAACAAAACTTATATATAAAATTGTTGATAATAAAAAACTTGTGAATTAACACACAACTCGTACCTTGCAAAAATGTGTTGTGATAGGTATTGTAGACACTAAAAAATGTCCTAATCGATATCATGCACTTAAAATAGATTTACTAACATCATTTCCTCTTTAACTCATCGTCTTTTTGCTTAATTGATTTAATTAGCCTAGCTAATTAGTTAATTACATCATTTTCATCTATTGGCCTAATTAATTTAATCAGGTTAATTCACCCCCTTTCACGATAACATTTCATCTTATTAAATTAAATAAATCAAAATATTTAATTTAATTCCCTAAGTCATCTTATTTAATTAAATAACCCTAAGTTATTTAATTAAATATCATATCACCTTTCTCCCATTTATTAAATCATTTAATTTAATAAATATCACTTTAATTCTTCAATCCCCTAATTGCATAAATTAAATCTTGTTTATTAGCAATCAAACTAATTTTCCTCTAACCAAAGGGAATATTCTTTATCCCCTTTTTGCACAATTAAAACTTTGTTTTAATTTGTAAATTACCTTTTTTCCTCACCCAAAGGAATATTCTCTCTCCTCCAATCAACTCACTTGGCTTTTTGAACAAGCTAAACCTTCAACCTTTTGAGCAAGTTACCTTTGACCTATGTGAGCAGGTGAAAGGTGTGTTTGTTTGAGGCAAGTGTGAGCCCTTGATAAAAACCCATCATGCATTCTCATTCGTTGATGAGAATCCATGATTTGTGCCTCTCATCCCCTTCATCTTGGATCATTGATTAAAATTTTTGATCTCAACCCTTCATTCCTCATTTGCTCTCCTATAAATAGGTCACTATTTGGAGACAAATGGGTCCATATTTCAATTGCAAACTTATGTTGTTGAACTCATTTGCATCCACACTCATACTTTTCTCACTTTTAGCTTTTTTTAGTTCATTTTTAGTTGCATAATAGCTTAGAGCATCCATTAATGGCTTCCATGCATCCATCTTAGTTTGTATATGAATTAGGGTTTTCATCTTTTAGCATAGTTTTAGCTTAGATTAGCTTAGCAATAGCATAATTAGTACATACTTACCATAAAATCATGGCAACTTAGCTTGCATCATGTTCATTTTTTAGCACAAACTAGGTTTTCATACATCAATCACAATGGTTTCATCAATTCTCTTCCATAGAATCAACTGAAATTGGCTCACTGATCACGGGATTGGAAAATGGTCGTCGTTTCACATCAACAACACACCAATTCCAAAATGGGATAAGTTTCAAATGGGTTAGATTAGGAATTTAACTATTTTTGTGTAGTTTGTAGCTTTCATTTTCAATTGAATGCTTAGTTTAATTTTCCAATTTGAATGATGTTGTTTGTAGATGTTGGCATGTTTGGCGAAGTTATGTTTTGATTCATCATGAATCAAGCATAATCGAACCTCACTAGCATTTCCTCATCTCATAGGTATGAACTATAGGCAAATGTGACATAGATCAAGATGTTGATGATGGAGAGATTTGACTTGTACCCACCATGGAAAATGTGATGTGGCCGCAGATCCGGTACCCTTCGCAAATGTTGATTGTGGAATTTGAAGGCCGATGAAGATTTCAAAAAAAGAAGCCTGCAAATAATAATAAAAAAGCTTATAAAATATAGAACTAGGCCGAAAATCAATAAATGTGGGTCGATAGGAGTATAGAAGAGCCAGAGGGAGGTTTTAGCGTCACCCAAAATAAGGAACGACCAAACCTCTTCAATAAAACTTGTAAAACTTTTGTACCAATCGACGATGTGTTGATGCAGAATTTAGGATAGTTGATCAATGAATATTCACCCCATGCAATGATGAGACTGGGCGTGGGAAGAGTAAAAGAAAGTCGACGATACAATAGTCAGCTTTTGCAAATGTTTTAAAACAAAAAAAATTAATATATATAAGTTGCAAATCTTTCCAATCAAAATGAATACCATACCCACTAACCAAGTACCTACCGATGCTGAGCAAATCATAGCTAACAAGACTGCCAATGGAGGATATGCTGTGGATATGAGGAATATGCTCACCAAAAGAACGATGGAGTGGAGATTTGACTGTAGGAAATAAAGGTCGATGAATGCAATGCAAATCAAAAATACAGTTTGATGTGAACGAGCTAAAAAATGACCGATGAGAGGAGATTTTGTTCAACCAGTGGCTATTTTGAAGAATATTGGTGAAATGAATGAACTGGCCAAATATCTACACATAGAACCAGGGGTTGGGGTTTGAAGGAGAGTCGACGGGAGAACAAAACACTGATCTTAGAAACCATGGGGTAGCTTGAAAGAAGGTTGTATGTGGCCTATCGGAAAAGTGGTAGAAATATATCTGACCACCTTGGCCAAAGTTGATTGCCTGATCACTGATTTGATAGGAAAGTACAACTGGCACTGATTATGCCTTCAAATTACCCTCCATAGAGAATCTATCAAAATATTCTGCACATATTAAACCCACAAAAAATTAATATAAACCTTGAAATTTATTTATGAAATATTTGCCCCAAACTATAGTACGATAACAAAATTTTACCCCAAAATTTTGAATAAACCACATAAATATTTTTTCAAAATATTTTTTGTGAAAAAATTAGAATAATGATGATTGTACTGCTCAGGAGGCCGTACGGCCTCTCCAGGAAAAATCTTGTTTGCCTCATAAGCCAACTTTACCAAAAATGGACGAATTTACAGTCAAAAATTGTCTGCACAGCCTCCTGAATGCAATGGTAATGCCGATCTGGGCCTTAAAGTGCTCAGAAATATCATCTACCTCCTAGATTTAAGCTTCAAACTCAAATTACAATAAAATTGATGGTGGAAACTCTCTAATGAACAAGGAAGGGGCTTGCCAGATTCAAAGCTCTGATACCATGTTGAAGTGAGCAACCCAAGATCTTCAATCCGCAACACCAAATAACCTCCATAAGAGATAGAGAGAAGCGACAATGGAATATCTACTCTACCAAACAAGAATTACAATATGATACAAATGATCAATATGCTATGCAATAGAATACATTGTTGTGCTATACCAAATATGCTAGAGATGCCTTGCTTATAAAGGAAACAATGAGAGATAGGATAAGACAAGATCATGACAAGTGTCTTAATCCTATCACATGAGACAACTAACTCATAACTACCTAGGAAAGTGTGAAGTTAAGAGAAATAATACTTATCTAGATAAGACAACTAATATCCTAAGTAAACTTAACATGTGAGTTAAGTCCACTAAGTCCCTAGTAAAGGAATTAACAAGGTACAAGACTTATTCACAACAACACCTACTCCTAATGTGAACCAAATGATGTGGTAGCCCAAATTCAAACTATAACTCTGGTCAACTTAGACATTACTTTCCATCAAGATAAGTTACCTTCATTAGAAGAGCAAAAACAAAATGAAGCTTTCATGATATTAGCTTCACATAATTGGACTGGGATAAAGAGGACCCTTGTTGACAAATAGACCTTTTGGACAAGATTGACGTAGAAAAAAGCCAAATTTAACCTGAATCTTTATCTATTCATGGGTTTGATAATGTAGGAAAACAATCACTTGGTATGATTACATTGCCTATTAAATTTGGAAAGATTACATTGCAAACTCCTGTCCATGTTATTCCTCACAATCTTTCATATAATATTCTTTTAGGAAGGCCATGGATTCATGCAATGAATGGGGTTCCTTCTACTCTTCATCGTAAAATGAAGTATGTCTACAACAACAAAGTGTATACAATCAAAGACGACCCTGAACTAAATAGTTGTTTGAACATTGAGAAAGTCAAGGAAAATCCTTTGAAAACATTGACACCAACTACACAAGTGGAACCCGTGCAAGAGAAAGAAAAAGAGAAGCATATTGAAGAAGTTACGAAGTTATTGGAAGATGATTGGGGTTCCTTAGATTTCACACCTACATTCATGGGGGAATACAATATCATAACAAAGGAGTTTGAAAGGGGAAAAGAAAAAGTGGTGATTTCAACACAAAATTCGAAAGCATCCACCTCAACCACTTTAGAAGAAGAAACAAAATACATGAAAAACTTTGATGAAGTTGATTATGAACAACCACCGAATCCAAAAGAAATGAAAAAGTTTTATGAAAGAGGTTATGAACTTATGAAACAACTTGGTTATAGTGGAAAATGATGTGGTGTTAGAGAACAAGGTATTCATGTCCCTATAGAGCCTCACAAGTAAGAAACAACTAATGGTCTTGGCTATTGTCCCTCGAAAGAAACAAACAAGCCTTCACTCAATATCAACACTCTTACAAAAGATTCTTCTTGTGAACCATGATCCTAATACCTGCAAAACACAACAAACAAACACATTAGAAGATTGAAATGCAAGTTAGAAACATAATTCCTCAAGAAATCCATTTATCAATGCTCTAAATAGGAAAATGAAAGCAATACAATGAGAAATCAACAAAAGAGATTAAATCCTATGAAAGCAATGTAAATTCTTGATCTCTTGAGGGAGTTGGTGTCAATTTGATGTGAAAATTGGCCCTTTCCCAACTCCAATGCTAGCTTTGATGATTTGATGAAGATTGTGATCCACTTTGATGAAGGTTGATGAATGCTCCAAGCTAAAATCTGCAAAAAACCTAGCTATGATTCAATGAGATGGATGAGAATTGCTAAGTATTTTAGCATGGTAACTTTGCATAATTGTGGATGATGAAATAAGGATATAAGCTCTTTATTTATAGATTGATAAGTTGAAGAGATGTCCAAATTTGATCAATGTGGGACAAAGATTCAACCAATGATATGATGCCACTTGTCAACATGTGAGAGGATGAAGGTTGAGCAAGTTTTGAGGAATGTGCAAGTTTGAAATTTGAATTTGATGAGATGACATGTTTAGGGGGGATGAAAAATGAGTTAAATGCCAAGTGGGAGACATGTAAGAGACAATGTAAGAGCTTTAAATGCTTTGTTGGATGGACAAGTCCTTTTGGGGGGAGATTTCAAATTTGAGGAATATTCCCACTTAGATGCCTTTTTTGAATGAAAATAGATGATTTATAAATCAAATAAATGATTTAATTGTGCAAGTTGCAAAATCTAGAGGATTTGAATGATTAGGATTAAATTAATCAGGATTTGATTAATTTAAGGGGATATTTAGCTGATTTGACAATTTGATTTAGATTTTTGGATTAATTTAAATCAAAAAGAGAGGAATATGATAAGAGGCTAATTAAATAAAGATTTTGATTTATATTTAATTAAAAGGATGGTGTTAGATTAAATCAAATAAGGTTTTAATTTATTTAATTTAATAGATAGATTTTAGAGATTTAATCAAATAAATTGATTATTTAATTAAATAGGGATAATTAGATCGATGAATTGATTTAATTAACAAGGGAAAGTGACTTAATTAGACAAAATAATTTATTTAATTAAGAGACGAATATTGATGAATTTAATCAGATAAGGGAATTTGATTAAATAGTTAGACCGAGGGATGATTTAGGAAGAAACGATGTTAGTAGATCAGAGTGTGATATCAATCTGTATATTTTCGATGTCTACATTTTGCCCCTCTTTGAAGCGATGCACTTGTTGCGTTGGTTCAAAGAATAATCTTGTTGATATCAAAGTTCAAAATTCTTTGATTTTATGATGCCCCACTGTTGCCCCAGCAAGAAGAATTATGTTGGTGCTGGTATACTGCCCCCTCGAGAGATCAGGCGAAGAGGTTCGATTTGAGGGTCGATCTCTCGATAAAGAGGTTCAAGATCAGCAACTCATAGACATATTTGATGATGTAGACAGTCATCAACCATGGGTAGTCTCATGCCTATTTTGATATATTACACACACTTGATCCTGATTTGTAGCATGACAGTGACATTATTGATGATGAGATGATTATGATGTTTATATGTAATGGATGATATGATGATGCATGGATGATATGATGGATGCACATGATTTGATATGATGATGCTTTTATGATTATGCAGTGGATGATAAATGTATGGTTTATGAGATGTTTAGAATAACTAATATATATTATGCGATGATGGGGATGAATGCATGGGGTATGATTAATGCTTTTTGTATGATATGATATGCAATATGTAGTAAGCTGATAGTTTGTGGATGCATGATGGATGAAATGGTGATGATTTATGATTAACTGTCATGGTAGCATGTTAGCATGATTAGTAAGAGATAGAAGAAGTCATTTCAACAAGACGCATGATGACACAAATGCAGATGATGATGATGATGACTTGCCGAGGAGTTGGGATTTTCAAAGGGCGAATTTCCTTATGTTTGATAATACACGTAGTACGATGCATCAAGGTATCGAGAACCAGGATGGCGTTGTACCTAGTGTGATGGACTTTGACTCGACAAATTGGATAGGAGTATTCTTGTTCACACCTGACATATGGAACCCTGTCCAGAAAATAGTTCAAATATTTCAAATATCTTGGACCAAAACATATGAAGGTGAGCCTTTCTATGTGGTCAACAAGAAACTTAAAACACCCTCGCTACAGACTGAACAAAAACACGCATGACCAAGGTTATATTACAAAGATATCCAACAAGCACAACAGACAAAAGATAATGATCGTTGCCCCATTCCTATCTCTCTAAATCCTTCGTTCGGACATCATCGAGAGGTCCTTGGAATGAGCACAATGAGAAATCAAACAAGATAAAGTAAGTGAGCAAACAAACTAATGTTCTTCATACCGTTAGATGAGCGAAACGATGTTTCGAAAGATGGGAACCAAAACTTATTGTCAAAAGATAATGTCCATTGTCGGAATGGATCCTAGGACATGTTAATGACACGTCGTTTCATTTACCCAAAGTGGTTGGTTTGATAAAAGTGCCCATTGTCGGAACGGATCCTAGGACATGCTTTTATCAAACGATGATGAAATTGATTTATGATTTATATGCCATTGATAAGAAAAGAGTTGACCAACTTGCTTGCTGATTGACCTATACTTGAGATTTTGATGGTTTAGGTTTTCACATTTGACTGCTAGACTTGTTTCCGACTATTTTACCAAAGGTTGAGGGTGATGATGATTTATTATGGATGATTGATTATCGCGAGTGTAAGCGAGATGAGACGGATGGATTTTTTTTTTTTTTTCAAATATTTGGATGTTTTTGAGTTTTGCCATGTTTTGAGGCTGCTTTTGGTATTTTTTGAGATTTTCAAATGTTTTGATTTTCAATTTTCCAATGTTTTTGGATTTTCTGAGATTTTCTTTGACCAAGATAGCCAACCTAAAGACTCCATCCTAGGGGCCTCGGGGCTTATCAACATTAGCCTTGCTTCACGCTATACACAGAGACCAATGTGAGTTCGACCGACAACTCTGACCGCATTTACAAATGAAGATATACATGATGAAATGTTAGTTTATTATGACTAATTCTATAGGACTGACCTAAATGTCTCTGGGATAATCAAAAGATCAACCTTGCTTCACGCTCAAGCTCGTGAGATCTATTTAGGTTCCTCGATAAGACGACTCTGTTTTTGACTTTTTGAATGACTTTTTGACCTATTTTTGGATTTTTGCAATGTTTTGTATGTTTTTGGATTTTGTGATTTTCTGATGTTTTTGGATTTTCGCATGATTTTGACGATTTGGATATGGACATGTGTGATGATATCAGTGCTTTGTTTTGGTATTTTGTTGAAAACCAAGCTAAGGTTGATTGATCAAATTGATGGATTGATGATGATGATGACATTATTGAGGATGCACAACAATGCAAGGATTTGATTGATTAGGATTGATGATGATAACATTGTCGAGGATACACGACAAAGCAAGGATAGTGTTAAGCAACACAAGGATTGGGAAAAAAATATCCCCAAGATGATGATGTTTTGATTGGATTTGTTTGACCATGTTTGATGAAGCTTGATTTTGGAACAAAATTTGTTCAAATGATTTGATGTGATGTTTGAAGGGTGTGTTAGATGCGACTAATATTGATTTTTTGGATTGATGTTCACTAAAAGATGAAGACTAATAAGAAATGTCTTCTCGTCAAAATATGCCATGGGCTAGTGATTCGGATTCTAGATTACAAATGCTTTGACCAATTTGGTTTCATGTTTGCCAATGTTGGGATCACCACATAAGTTGGAGGACAGAGATCAAGATTTATTCTTGAAGCAAGATGTATATATCTGCCCCCAATGTCTAGCAATGTATGGAGTGTCATGGGTGGATGCTCAGATAAGTGTATGGATGGAGGGACATGGATTATCTTGTGATAAGATAAGGTGTTCAGATAACAAATGCTCATTTGGATAATGCTTCATGGCTCAGATAACATAGGATAGGATAGGATCAATGAAAACGACCCATGTCAAGATGTTTACCATAAGCAAGCGTAAAGTGTGCCCCAAATTTTCATCAAGATCAAAATAACTTGGACTATGGATCATGAAGATGGATGAAAATGGATTGGATAAATGGATTTATTATGGCTGAGGTGGATGGAATGCTAGATTTATTATGGATGGGATGAGATGCTTTCACCTGAACTGGTGCACGTAGATGCTCGATTCTACACATGACGCCTGTTTGCCAGGTTTTCATCATGGTACCTACCCAAAGCGCCGCCCATGCGATTTTCACTAGAGGACAATTTTTATCTTTACTGTTTTCAATCCTTTTTCTGATTTTTTTTTGGATTTTTTTGCTTTTTTGATTTTTTTGTATTTTTCTGAAAGATTCATGCTGAACCACCTGGTGGTGTTGCTGATGTAGATGCTTCTGTCATAATGTGCCATCGGTATCCTGCCTGAAGGAGCTGCTTTGCTAAGATACATGCACTTGAATGCAACTTTTGGGATTCTTGATCTGCTTCGTCGATACCAAGGTTAACTTTGTCTCTGTGCGCACATCGCGATAGATTGCCTTCTGAATCCTTATGATGAAGGGTCATTTCCAATACACGGTCAATGTAAGAATTGGATATTATGCGTGGAGGCGTGGATGGAGTGTGTTTAGGGATAAGACATGAATTGGTTGAAAGTTTGGGACCTTTGACTCTCCAAACTTGGGAAGATGAGCAATGATGGGTGGATACAAAAGTGTGCGTGGAATTAGGACCAACTGCTTGATACACTTTGTATGTCACTTGAGAAGCCTGTTTTTTCTTTTGTGGACATCTTTGATGGATACTTTTCCTATTTTTATTTTGCTCCATAGTTTCTTTGACTAATGGAGTTTGATAGGGATGATCTTTCTTTGTATTCTTTCGTATCCATATGTTTTTGATTTGTCCATTATGCTTCTCAGTTTCTTTTGATTTGATAACGTTCTTCGTACTTTGATTCAAATATTTCTTTTAACGTTGGTCCCAATTTGTGGATGGGGTAATGGGTGGATGAAGATTCATGGCGTGATTGGTTGTAGTATTGACATTGGTTTTATCATAAGGACTCTTCATGCTCCTTATGTTGACGTTTGCTTGAGACGAAGTTTCCCCCAGTATTGTGGATGTAGTACCTTCATGCTTTGATTCTGCCTGTTCTGAGATCTCTTGTTTAGAATGCACTCTCTGATAAATGACCACCGTAGGTGACGTTTCAATTTGCTGCTCTGCTAACTCTGGATGTTCTATCTGACTTGTTTCCTTGGGCGGATAATGATGGATATCTTTATTCATGATGTCCTCAATCTGAGTTTGGGACATATTCGACCCTGGTGTTGACAACTCCTTTTGATTATAGGAGTTAAGAATCTGCTCTTTTTGTGTAACACAATCTTGTTCTAGATGAGGATCATCTACGTGTCCATCTATAGAAATCATCTCATGGGTAGATGGAGGACTATGTGCTATATGGATATGATCATCTTGCATAGATAGGAGAGTGTCCATTAGATCATTGTAGTATCTTGTAGATACGAATTCTTGATCTTGATTTATTTCGGGGTTGCTCTCGACATGCTTTGGACCAGGTTCTTGACATGGGGTAGCTTCAAAGGATGGATTGCTTACAAAGGGTTTTTGGATGTTTTCATTAGACATGGTAAGTGGTTCAATATCCCCAAATGTCGAGTTTAGGGTTCCTTCCATATCTGTAGCCATGAGGTTGAAGGGTGTCAATATGTCTTGGAAAGGACCATTGCTAGACCTTGGTGAAAGATTTTGATCATGCTTTGGAATAAATTTTTGAGATATATCCTCTAACTCATTAGGTGATGTGGAGACATTTTCAACATGATCATAGGTCAATGGATCGTGCATGAAGGTGTTTTGGGGTGTTTGAATCATTGGTTGGATGGATGGGTTGTTTGGTGCATTGTTTGATGGTATCGATATGTTCTGGCGAGCGAAGTAGGCTTCTACTTGCTTTTGTATGAACAACACTTGTTCATTTTTTTGTTGTTGCGCTAGGATTTGTGCTTGTTGTTGCGCTTGTTGTTGTTCCAACAATGCTTGTTGTTGTGCTTGCTGTTCTTCTGCTTTTTGCTGCTCTTGGTATTGTTCTAACGCTTGCTGATATGTGAGTTGTTGTGTAAAGTACTGTGCTTGTGCTTGCACTCGTGCTTGGGAATCTTGGGCATCTTTTGCAGCTTGAGCAGCTTGTGCGGCTTGTGTGATTTGAGCAACTTGTGCAACTTGAGTAGCTTGAGCAGCTTGTGCAGCTTGTACGGCTTGTGCAGCTTGTGTAGCTCGTTGTTGTTGTTGCAACAAAGCTTGGGCTTGTGCCGCTTGTTGTGCTTGTTGTTGTTGCATCGATGTTTGAGCTTGAATTTGTTGTGAAGCTTGAGAAGCATGCGTGGCTATAGGCGCTTGCTGAATTGTTTGATATTGTTGGAGCAATTGTTGGTATGCTTTGAATGCAGCATTGCAATGGCTTACTTGGCTTTGTCACAATGGTGGTGGTGGTGGGATCGGAATTGTGTTGGATGGAGTGGTGAGAGTTTGAGATGCGCTTAGAGCGATGGTGGTGGTGGGAGGTTGCGATGTAAGGGGTGTGATGGGGGTAGTGGAAGTTTGAGGTATAGTGGATGTAGTGGTTGGAGTGAATGTGGTGATAGGTGCATTTGGGATGGGTGAAGTGATAGGAATGGTGGGACTAGGTGAAGTGGTAGGAATGGTAGAGATGAGCAAAATAGTGGGTCTTTGAGAGACCATATTTTGATTAGCTATCATGTGTTGGTTTGATGTGGATGGTGTGTTTGAAAGATGTGATGTACCCCCTTGGTTGGATGAATTGATTTGGATGGGGCGATTTATGTTAGGGAAAGGTGGAAATTTAGGTAAAGGGGAGATCCCTAAACCAAAATATGGTGTTGACGTGGTGGGAGGTGTGAATGGTTTGAAGGGTGGAAAATTTTCTTGTGCAAATGAAGAGACAAATCTGTAAGGTCTCTCTATTTCAGATGAGCTTGCTTGTACCAAAGGTCTAGACACTTGCGTGTCAAGGGAAAATGATGAGGTGGTATGGTAAGGAACCTCAGATGTATCGATAAATCCAAGTGGGTTGTAAAGTGGATTTTGATGCATGTTGACGAGGGTATCATCCTCATTGATAGTAGGTTCTATGGTGGTAATGGAGGTGGTCGATTGTGGAAGGGTGTTTTGGTCATTTGGTACAAGAAGCGCATCCTCAACAGTGTTGAGAATTGATGGATTTATTTTAGTCATTGCGCGAAGAAACTTTTGTAGTTTTGGTTGTTTGAGCATCTCAAGAACTTCTTCCTCACTTAGTTCTGTTGGTGTGATGTCTTCCACCAAGACCTCTTTTTGTGGATCGTGTGTAGTGATAGTGAGGTCTGGAAGTGGTGTGTTTTGGATTTCTGGTATGTTTTGGCTTAGATCACTTGTGGTTGATGTTTCTTGATTTAACTCCATGTTCCTCTTGTGTTGTGATCTTGTTTGAACCATAAAAGAGCAAACTAGGATGTGTAAAAGATCAAAGATGTGAAGATGAAAGGTGTATGATATATGGATGAGAATGGAAGTTTTGAATTTGTATTGAAAATCTTGATGTGATGCTAGGTACTTTGGGTTTGCTTTGATTGATGTTTGTTTGATGTTTAGACTTTGAATTCTGTCTTTTGAATGTTGATGTTTGAGCAAGAGATATCCCCAAGATGTTTGGATGATGATCTAAAAAGATAACTAATGCTCATAAAGGATAATTTGATTTAGGAGTGAGAATAGGATGTGTCTACTCACAAGCTAACCAAAAGATAATCCAAATTAGTGATGGGAGAAGGATGCATCTATCCACCATTAATTTGAACAAAGTGATAATTCAACTAAGTATGTGCAAAAGGATTCATTCACACACTTGAGTTGAACAAGTTTGATGTTTGAAGAATTCAAAGTCTCATGTTTGAAAAGTTTTGATGTCTACCAAAGGAGCCTAGCATAGTTGTGTCAAGATTTTCTCAAAATGTTGGTGAGATGTTTATGGTTGATGACGTTTTTGATGGATGAATGTTTGTTTTGATCTTAGAATGAACCTAGTTTAGACTTTTTCTTAACAAGACCAAGGTATTGAAGAACGTGTTATGCCCTAAGCAAGGTATCCAATCCCTTGAAACAATCTTGGATTTTGTGTGTAGTAAAATGAATATAAAGTGGGGTTGTCTCTTGAAGCATGTCCATAGAAATTAGCCAACAACTTTTCTCTAAAATCATATAACCTTTTGAGTCTTTGTTGGTGTTGTTTTGGGCTAAGTTTCCTTTTCTTGGGTTTTTGTATCTTGATCTTGTGAGAAATCATTGAAAAGACATGTGTGGGGCTCAATTGCTTATCTTTGCTTTTAATGACTTATTTTTACCAAATACACTTTCTTGATTATGTTTCAAACTAAAGATGTCCTACGTCAAAATTCCTTTTCTTCCCACAAAGTGTTGTGTGGGAGTTCCAAGAAATTGAGGCAAAGGGATTTCCTAGGTTAACCATAGTTAGAGCAAATGACGATATAAATTCAAGTGCTGAGAAACCTCTAAGGACATAATCCCAAGGGAAAGCAACAACACTTAAATTTGTCAAAAGGTATTTGCTCTATCAAAAGGGGTTTGAAATTTGCATGATCATGTTTAAGTGTTTGTTTTCCAATGTTTACGAACAAGCATGTGTTTTTGTAACCCAAAAGCATGTACAATCTTATGGATGTGTAAGACAATATTTGTTGGATTCCCACTTGGACAAGTCCAGCTACGCTTATCTCTAGAGGATGGTTAGATGCTTGACCCAGCGACCCTCATGGCTCATTGCGTCAATCGGAATGACTAAGCATCAACTTCCTTAAAACTCCGGCATGCTCCATCTCTACTAGAATTCGTAAAAGAGTGTGGGGTGAAAGCAGGAGCGACCGTTTTCTTGCGCAACAAATAGATAAAGTTTTGGAAAGTTCTAGCACATGGGTTCTGAAATGCGGGACTTTCTGTTCTATGAGGGGTTGACCGCTTTGGCAGGAATGCCTTCGGACCATCTTGTCAAAGTCAACTTGGCGTGACAAGCGTTTGCCAATATACATTTATATCATTGGAAATCTCTTTGGCTTTAGAGTGTTTGGTTGAGCCGTTCCTTGGTGATTCTTTTTCCCCAGGCGGGCCCTCTCGGAGTAAGCAAAGCAGATGAAGAATAATGGCCATTAACAGTCAATCTGACGGCGCAAGGAGAGATATCACTAACAAAGTCCCCACTCTTTTCCATAATAGTTTGACTCGTTTTAAAGCTGAGTAAAGGTATGGAGGTGGTTACTTTTATCTCAACCCAAAGTCATGGAAAAGACCTTTTGATTCTCAAGATCGTAATAAAGCGCGAGAGAAGCGCATACGTCCTTTTCCAATGGCTTTAGTCTAAGTAAGCCTTCACAAACAAACAAAGCTACACTTGTTCTTTTTAAACCCTTAAAGCAATGATGATTTCATTTTAAAGCACCAAATGAAGTGTGAGAAATTGCCTTGTTCAATTGTTAATCCAATAAACCAAATCTAGTAGGTTGTGATCCTAAAGTTCATTTTAGCCTTTGCAAGAAATGGAAAAGGTTCTTTTTAAGCCCAAATCACAACTAGTGTCCTAAGAAGGAGAAGGATGACAATTTCTTTGAAGAAGTGTTAAACAAACACTTAAGTGTTAAAAAACACTTTGATTAAACAAAATATCATCCCCATGCTCCATCTTTCTTTTGATTTTTATTTCCAACCTCCAAAAGTGATCAAAATGTTAGATGAGATCAAAAGAAACAAAAGGATATAGGGGTTAGATGAATCATTTACCAAAACACCCTAAAACTTAGCCAAGTTATCATGTGTTCTTACTTTAAATGAAAAATTTGAAAATTTTAACTAATTTATAGTTAAGAAACACTTACACCATTGGATAGCTTACGAAATTCTACCCTATTTCAAAAAAAAAAGTATCAAAAAAGACCTTCGTATGACCAAGATATGGTCATTTTAAAACTGACTCATAGGCGCTAAAACAATGATCATAGGCGCTGCAGAAATGATCATGGGTGCTGCAAGAATGATTATAGGCGCTGCAAGAATACTCAAAAGTGCTGTAGGAATGATTAAGAGCGCTAAAACAGTGATTAAAGAGTGCAATAATGATTAAGAGGGCTAAAAGCATTGATTCGAACTTTGCAATAATGATTAAGGCGCTTCATGATTAAAGGCGGCTGCAATAATGATTAAATATGTGCAAGAATGGTCAAAAGCGCTATAACGGTGATCTGAATTGCTAAATGCGGATTTATAGAACAGGCCCTTAAAAATGGAAAAGAATTTGAAAACTTGTAGAATCTATGATCATTTCCTTCTAGGCGCCAATATGCAGACTACGTTGTTTCTAAAAACACAACAAACAAATAATGTTAGAGTTATTTTATAAGCATGAACAAGGATTCCCCAAAATCCATCAAAAGCTAAAATGGAAGTAAAACAAGAAAATAATAGAAGACATATTGAAATATGAAATTTCATTTAGCATGCAAAGCCGCCAGTCTAGCGAGAGAGTTAGTTGCAAATAGGTGTGTGGAGATTTTCCCTTTCCCAACTCCTTGAATGAAAATGTTGATTGAAGATGATTGATCCACTTGATAAGTCCCTCAATGGGCTCCAAAATCTGCAATAAACTAGTTAAGAAGATGGATGGAATTTGAGAGATATTTGTGCATAATAACTTTGCATAATTGTGGATGATGAAATAAGGATATGAGCTCTTTATTTATAGAATGCCAAGATGGATGAATGTCCAAAATAGAGCAATGTGGGACTAAGATTCATCCAATGGCATGATGCCACTTGTCAAGGTATGAATGGGTGGAGGATGTGCAAGATTTGGGGAATGTGCCAATAAATGCATGAATTTGAAATTCAAATTTGTTGAAATGACTTTTGAGAGGGAAGGGAAAATGCAATAAATTCCACTTGGCTCTAGACAAAGGACATGTAAGATCTTAAATGCCTTGTTGGGACTTATTCCCACTTGGTTTGAATTCAAGGTAAAGAATATTCCTTAAAGTGCCTTGAAGGAAAATAGAAATTTAATAAATCAAAATAAGTCTGTTTTCAAGCACAGGTTCTGCAAAAGCTCTAGAGGATTTGGGTAGTTAAGATTCAATTAATCACGGTTTGATTAATTGGGGATATTCTTTGATTTGACAATTTGATTTAGATTTATGGATTTATTTAAATCAGATAAGAGAGAAATATGGTAAGAGGCTAATTAAATAAAGATTTTGATTTATTTAATTAAAAGGGATGGTGTTAGATTGAATCAAATAAGGTTTTAATTTATTTAATTTAACGGATAGACTTTAGGGATTTAATCAAATAAATTGATTATTTAATTAAATAGGGATAGATGAATCAGATGAATTGATTTAATTAACAAGGGAAAGTGACTTAATTAGACAAAATAATTTATTTAATTAAGAGACGAATATTGATGAATTTAATCAGATAAGGGAATTTGATTAAAAAGTTAGACCGAGGGATGATTTAGGAAGAAACGATGTTAGTAGATCAGAGTGTGATATCAATCTGTATATTTTCGATGTCTACAGAAATAAAAATGGGGAACAATGAGATGGTTCCAGTCATGGGAAAAGGCATGGTATGCGTACAAACCAAGCATGGTGATGAAAGCCAAATATATGATGTCTTCTATGCCCCAGGATTGAAACATAACTTCTTGAGCATTGGAAAGATGGTCTAAAATGGGTATAGAGTGCTGATGGAGAAAGGGGAATGCATCATCTATGATAAAGATGGAAGCAAAAGAGTTATGGCAGCGGTTCAAATGACATAGAACCGAATGTTTCCTCTCAATATGCAAATCTCAGCATAGTCAAAAGGCCTGCAACAATCAACCTTGAAAGTAGCCATTCAAGATATCTCCAAGCTATGACACCTCAAGTATGGACACTTAGGTTACTCTAGTTTGAGTCTTTTGTCCAAGAAAAATATGATAGATGGTTTGCCAAAAATCGTAGAGCCTAATGTTAGATGTGAAGCTTGTATTTTGGGTAAGCAACATAGGCAGCCTTTTAATTCAGACAACTCTATAAGGGCTAGAGCACCATTGGAGTTGGTGCATACTGACTTAGTAGGCCCTATGCAAAATATGTCTTTTGGCGAAAGCAAATTTTTTATGACCTTTATAGATGATTACAGCCGTAGGACATGGGTCTATTTTTTGCAACATAAGTCTGAAGTATTTGACAAGTTTTTATTATTTAAGGCCCAGGCTGAAAAGGAGAGTGGACACTTTATTAAGGTCCTAAGGTCAGATCGTGGAGGAGAGTATACCTCTAATCAATTTGTAAATTTCTACAGGAAAAATGGCATCAAGAAGGAGCTCACAGTCAGTTATACTCCGCAACAAAATTGAGTGGCTGAAAGGAAAAAAAGAACCATTGTGGAGATGGCAAGGAGTATGATGAAAGCAAAGGGACTCCCTATCGAATATTGGGGAGAGGCTGTAGCAACAGCTGTTTATTTGATAAATAGAAGTCCAACGAAGGAAGTCCGTGATAAAATTCCTCAAGAGGCATGTAAAAAATGAAAGTGGTCAGTTGAGCACTTGAGAGTGTTTGGGTGTGTAGCCTATGCACACGTGCCTAAAGAAAATAGGCAGAAATTGGATGACAAGGGTGAAAAGTGTATTTTCTTGGGCTACTATACAGAGTCAAAAGCCTATTGGCTATATAATCTGGTCACCAAGAAGGTAATCATCAGTAGGGACGTGGAGTTCCTAGAAAATGAGTTGTGGGATGGAAAAGTTGACAGCAATACTGATATTTCTATCTCCATACCTCTTAAGGATGAAAAAGCTTTAGAGTGTAGATGTGTTGGAAACCTACAGGAAGCTGACAGTTCAGAAAATAGCAGTAGTAGCTCCGAAAATTCTCAGCAGAGAAGGAGCTCTAGAAACTTCTAGCAGGGAAGATGTTCTGGAAACTTCTAACAGGGAAGATGCTCCGGAAACCTATAGCAGCAGACTTCTTCATCAGGCCAGCAGCCAAGCAGCTCTGGAAATTCAGACTCCACTCTCGCCTCCCTAATGCCAAGAAAGACTAAGAGTCTAAGGGAGATCTACCAAGGTGAAAAGTATGATGAAGTTTTTAATGAGAGTGTAAATTTTGCATTATTTTCTCATAGTGATCCTATTTATTTTGAGGAGGCTGTGAAAGAATAGAAATGGTGTGAGGCCATGGATAAGGAGATAGATGCAATAGAAAGAAACAAGACATGGGAGCTCACTGATTTACCCAAAAGGAAATCGGTTATTGGTGTCAAATGGGTCTACAAGACCAAATGTAATGCTGGAGGAAGAATAGAAAGGCATAAGGCAAGATTAGTTGTCAAGGGGTACAAACAGCAGTTTGGGAGAGATTATGATGAGATTTTTTCCCTTGTTGCAAGGATGGAAACCATGCAGGCAGTCATTGCAATTGCAGCCCAGCACATGTGGAAGGTTTATCAAATGGATGTGAAGTCCGCCTTCCTCAATGGAGTCTTAAAAGAAGAGGTATATGTGGAGCAGCCCTTTGGATATGAAGTTCTAGGTAAAGAACACAAGGTATATAGGCTGAAGAAAGCTCTTTATGGGTTGAAACAAGCTCCACGGGCATGGTATAACATGATTGACTCATACTTGATGAGCAATGGCTTTAGCAAAAGCGATGGTGAGCCCACTCTTTACATCAAGGCAGCAAATGGTAAGGTTTTAATTGTTGTCTTGTATGTAGATGATTTAGTATTTACTAGGGATGATGATTTCCTCATTGCTAATTTTAAAGACGCCATGAAAAGAGAGTTTGAAATGACAGATTTAGGACTCTTAAGATATTTTCTAGGCATAGAGGTCCAACAATTGGATAATGGCATCTTTATTTTACAATCAAGTTATGCCAAACAAATCTTGAAAATATTTAGGATGTTGGATAGCAAAGCAGCCCCAAACCCAACAACTACAGGTCTGAAGTTGAGTAAAGAGGACAGCAGCAATAATGTTAACCCAACCCTCTATAAGAGCATGGTTGGAAGCCTCATGTACTTGACAGCTACGAGACCAGATTTAATGTATGTGGTAAGCCTGATTTCTAGGTTCATGGAGCAACCTAAGGACACACACTGGCAAGCAGGTAAAAGGATTCTTAGGTATGTCAATGGCACAAAAAAACTATGGCATAATGTATACCGCCTCTAATAAGTTTTAGCTGGTTGGGTACACTGACAGTGCTTGGGCAAGAAATGTGGATGATAGAAAGAGCACATTCGGGTATGTTTTTCACTTGGGTTCAGGAGAAGTTTCATGGGCTTCCAAGAAATAACTGATTGTTGCCTTATCCATAGCCGAAGCAGAATATATAGCAGCGAATTCAGCAGCATCCCAAGCTGTGTGGCTAAGAAGGATTTTAGGAGATTTGAGAGAAGAACAAGAGGATGGAACAGTAATTTTCTGTGACAATGTTTCATCAATAGCCTTGACCAAAAATCCTGTGTTTCATGGAAGAAGCAAACATATTGAAATCAGGTATCATTTTATCAGAGAATTGGTTGAGAATAATAAAATTAAAATGGCATTTTGCAGGTCAGAGCAATAGCTCTCAGATATTTTTACAAAGGCTTTGTCAAAAGATCCTTTTGAGCACCTAAGATATAGGCTGGGTGTGCAGGAATGCACCAGAACTTTGTTTCTGGAAAACATAGAGAAGCACAGGTGCGCCGGAACTTTAGCAGACAGTTCCAGAATGCAGAACAAAGGCAAACAGGTTTGTGCCGGAAACTTTTCATCGATGCTCCAGAATTCTAATGGTGATGTGCCGGAAGTTTCACAGAGTAGGAACTTTTGCGCCGAAAACTTTTCACTAGTGCTCCAGAACTTTTATGGCGATGTGCCAGAAGTTTCGCAGGGTGTTAAAGAGCAGGAACTTTTGCGCCGGAAACTTTGCTCCGGAAGTTGCTCCAGAAGTATTGTGCTAGAAGTTTCCAAATAATGATGAAGATCAGAAAGACTCAAGATTAAGGGGGAGTGTTGGAAATATTAATCTTGAGCAGCCAACAGACAAATGCATTAAATGCACTGTCAGATGAAATCAACTCAGATCTTTTTCCGCCCTGCCGTGCCTGACATTCTTGCTGTCTAGTAATTGCTTTCTAGCAGTAATTTATTATTGGTAGGTGAGTTCAAATTTTGAGCGGCATTTTTTTTGTGTATTGGCTGAAAAGCCAAAAGTTGCATTGAATGTATATTCTGTGCAAGTAAGCAAACAGAGGTTTTCTGGGTGAGACAGAAAGAGGGAATGTTCAGCAGAATATAGCAGAAGAAGGAATGTTCAGGAGCATCTGAACTGTGACATTCAGGAGTATTTGTCGCAGCAGAAGTCAGTAAGCCTTGCGCTCGTGCGTCTAAAGCTATCCCACACAGAGCAGCAGCGTAGAAGCGTCAGTGTGCTAGAAAACACACAGCTTCTGTAGTATACATGTACAGAGCTTTTGCTCTAAATATTTTTATATGTAAACAGTTTTTTGATTGTAATCTTTTTTTGAGTGAAATAGAATATTGAAAATATTTCTGTCTCCTTGTGTGTCTGTCTCCTTTCCTTGATACACTTCCGCTGTAATGTGTTTCATTCTTTGCCCACAATAGGAGCTTTTTTTCAACACCTTTAGGGAGAAATCTTCCGTGTTATTTTCCTCTTAGATCTCATTCGAGACATTTTCATGTGATGTCGTTATGCTTTCCAAGGTTTTATATATGTGTGCGAACCCCTTTTATTTCTGATTGTTTTAGTTATCTTTTCCCTTACTCCTCCAATAGGGTTATCGTTTGTTTAGTGTATGTCTTGCTTCAGATTGTTTCATTTAGCCTCGTCAATAATCCCCAGCCATCCCTTGATAGTGCAGACCTACGTTTCTAGTTGTTTCATTCTTAAGTCGATTCTGAATCCTTATATCTTGCCGCCCCATGGTAATTGGTATCCCATGCTATGTATTCGCTGCCTTACATATTTACATGGTTTGATCTAGTTATTATTCACCCTTCTTTACTATTTTGATGTTTTCTTTTAATCCCCGTCGAATTTTGATAAGATGATTTAGGCTAGCTGCATCCCATTACTCGTTTTGGTGAGAGACAGGTTTATTAGGTTTGAAATGTTGAGAGGCGAGTTTGTTAGATTCCAAATCAGTGAAAGGTGAATACATTGCATTTTCTTGAAAGTTGCTAGAGCCTGTAAACTGCTACGCTAGCCAGCTTTCTCCTCTAGTGTCACCTCCCCTTCACCTTTTGGTTGCTGCCCCTACAGCCAATCTTCACGCAGTCTTCTTGTTCTTTTGCTTTGTAAGTTCTGCGTGGTGTTGCCACCGTTGCTCTTCTTTAGTCATCTCCTAATCACCAGATCATAGGATGCTTCGGAGATTCCTGATTCACCTCCACTGCCCTCATTCTTGGGTTTCATTTCACTTTCTCATCTTCATCATTGTCATTAAATGAGTATGCAACATCAGTGTCTTCTTTGGAGCTTCGACTTCCCTTTAACCAGCACTACTAGTTTCCATTCTTGTCTGCTAATTGAGCTTTGTTTGCTGCCATATATCTTGGTGGGTGGTTCGATTTCTTTCTCTTGTTGTTAAGGAGGTGATCCAATATTTCTTTATTGTTCTTTGAAACCGAGTTAAGAGGGTATTTATTCGAATGTTATGGTTTATGGCGTTTGGTTATGGGTGGTATGTTTGGTTTTATTCATTGCACAATGTAAATATCATTTTTCTTTATAAATGTTCGTTGTATATGTATACAATTTGTTCACTGTATGTATACCATATTATCTATTCATATTCATATAAATATGTTATCGTTATTCAGTTGTATAAATCCATTTAAAATTTGGGTTAGAGAGAGTTGTTTAGCCTCAGTATAAAATTAGATAAATATATGTATGTGTGGGTACTCCAATTATTTATATTGGTGAGTTGTTTGACAACCGATAGTTTTATTTCATTGTATTTAGAACAGTCTTCAATTAAAATTATATTTATATATATATATATATATATATATATAAAAGAATGTTTATAAATTGTGATTTAGAATAAAAAAGTAAATTTTTGATGTTAAAATATGTCTATAAAACTTCTTTTATTATTTAAAATGATTTTATAATGAGTGTACTTATAAAATGCAAATGTAGGTTTAAATTTAATTATGTGTATATATATACATATGTGTGATATATATATATATATATATATATATATATTATGATGATTTTTAAGTTAAGGTAATTTGTTTGTGTTTTATTTAATGTGTTTATATTGCTTCTTCAAATTATTCTAAAATGATTTTTGTAGTGATGTACAAGTGAAATATAGTGATGAATTCATAATGAATGAATAAATGTTTTTTTTGTTATAATCTCTATTTGGTTGTATTGTTTTTGATAAAGGGTAAAACAGGTTTTACAGGGACTCAAAACCACAAAGTTTACAAAAATAAAGTTAGGAAATAAAAGTCCAACAAGAAACACCAGCTGCACAAAAGGAAAAGACCAAGACCAGAACATGCAGCAGCCAACCGCAACAGACCAGGAAGGTCAAGCAAAAAGCGCCAGCAGAGCAAAAAGAGCCAGAGTCTTAAGGACAGACTCCGTCTCTGCCTCCAAGTTCTGCATGTCATGAACTCCCTTCTTAAAAATTTGAATCATCTTCAGAGTGGGGGGAGCCTTTCTCTTCAGGTTAGCCCTAGTTCTCTTTGAGATGCCGACATTCGTCTCCTGGCTTTTATCATTGGTTTCCTCTAGATCCACCACCAGAGATCCCTGTTGGGCTCTGTCTAACTTCTCAGTCATTGCATTGATAATTATGGCATTGTGTCTGGTCATTCAATTGTTTTGCTCTGCAATGGTTTTGATGGTGTTTTTCATTTTCTCAACCTCTGTATCAATATTTCTGTTCTTATCAACATCATATAGAATGTCTTTGCTGAGACTATAATCTCTTCATTCCTCGTCTTTCTTTTCAATTGCAACAATCTTGGTTCCCAACTCTTCCAATTTACTTTGAAGGGCCCAATTTTTTATCTTTAGCTCATTAATTTCATTGAAAGTCCATTTTGAAAGTTTGAAATGGGTATCGGCGTTATTTTTAGCTAAATTCATAACATCCACAGAAGGATCCCTACAAGAGTTGGAACATGTTTTATCAAGGTCTGGAATAACAGGGGAGCCGACTCTTTCAGTTCTATCCAACAACGGGTCGGAACTTGGCTCAGTATTGTTGGCATCAGACTCCTCAGATTCAGGGGAATCTTCAGAATAGGAGACAAAGTTTTTAGCCTAGGGATTCTTATCAACAAGACTACTCTTGAGGGAGGGGCTTCCTGGTTCAAACACAACACGAGCTTTAACAAAAATAGGGTTAGGGTTTTTTTTGCCAGAAAGGACAACAGGCGGGTTAAGGACAGTTCTATCCAGACTTAAATTGGGCAGAAACCTCGAGTAGTTGGGTTCAGTAACGTCTTCCTCAGACTCAGGAGGGGCTTCTAGATTAGCAGGGACGGGCATTTTTTGGTAATGCTCAACAATTAATCTTATCAGCCCAGTATGCAAAATAGGGAATCTTCTAGGGTTTTTCTTATGATCATCCAAACTTTTCCTCAGAGAACAACAAAGATAGTAGGGGAAAGAAACCCTTACCTTGTAGTGGAAGTGGTTGAGCAGGGCAAAGTGGTAGCCATAGACCCTGGTAAAACGACCATCCACTGTTATGTACTCCATGATGACCCAAAGGACCTTTTTCCAAAGGGGCTTTATGGTGTCAACTTCAAAGTAACTATTGGAAATTTTCACAATATTTAGCCTTTCTTTTTCTTTTTTAGGAAATCTGATGATGACATCATCAGAAAAGACCCTGTCCCTAAAAAAATTCTTCCCATCAGTAGACAAACCTGTCACTTCAGCTATCAGATTTTCATTGAGCTCCACTTTCCTACCAAAGAGGGTAAGGTCCCCATTATTCCAATTTTTCTCAAAAAGATCCATAGCCTCCTGTTTGGAACCATGGATCTTCTCTAGGAAAGGAAGTAACCCCCCGCTTTTAACTTTATTCCAAGCCTTAACATTTTTTGTGTGCATCTCATAGCTATCTGGCTTAGTTCTTTTACTGTCTCCACCCATCTTGGCAAGCATAGTGGGGCAGACAGAGACAAAATCTTTTCTAGAACTGGCCCCGCCAAATCTAAGAACCCACAAAGTGTGCGTGGCTTCCTTGTAGACTAAGCAACTGCGCTCGGTCCCATACAATCTAATGATTGTGATGTAATAATTCCAACCTGTCCTCATTAGAGGGATAACACGCCTCTTGTCCATGTGGTTTATCATAATTCAATAAAGTGTGGACATTAGAACTTAGATCACTAGTATTTAGCCAAGTGCTCAGATCATTACTCCTAACCCCTTCATTAGCGAAAAAATCCACGATAGCATTTGCTTCTCTATAAGCATGTGATATTTTAATTTTATCAAACTTAGCAAGATTCAAGATGGCGTCATCAATCCATGATTTAATTGTTCACGAGGGGGGAGACTTGCCACAGAGGTAATCAATAATATTTTTGGAATCTCCTTCAAGCCATAGATTTTTAAAGTTAAGACTTTGGGCTAGATTTATAATGTGAAAAGTGCCAACCGCCTCAGCTAAATGATTGGTTTGGGACCCAAGAGGGGAGGTCGTCACACCAAGGAAATTGCAGAGGAGTCCCTTATGACTCCACCATAGCCTGCCGCCCCCAGATTACCTTTAGCCGCACCATCAAAGTTAGCTTTGACCCATCCATTAGGTGGAAAAGACCAACGAACATCCTCTCTGTCCTTCTTGGCTTTCTTAGGGGCACAAGGAAAATCAATGCTAATATTCCATTCCTTAGAAACTATAAGGTCATAGGACGAGTGAACCGCTTTCTTAGAATTGAAAACCTTCTGGGAGATGATGTTGACATTTTCTTTGAAGAATCTGAAGATTTTTTCAAAAATAATTTCCACAGGAGCTTCTTTATCTCTATAAATTCTATTGTTGCATTCTTTCCAAAGACCCCAAGCAACATGAGGGAAAGAGAAATCCCATAAAAGCCTGAGCACATAAGTTTTTGTCAAGGCTTTCCATTGAAGGAAGAAGTCTTCAATAGACGAAGGGAAAACCCAAGAAAGATGCTAGACACTGAATTTTTTTCCCAAATTGCCGTAGCAAAAGAGCAATGAAGGAACAAATGACGCACAGACTCGACTTTCATCTTACAAAGAAAACATCTATTAGGAATTTGAAATCTACATTTGTAAAGGTTATCAATCATGAGCACCTCATTTTGGAGAAGGATCCAGAAAAAGATGTTGATTTTAGGGACCAAATGTTTGAACCAAGCCTTTGACGAGAAGGGAGGAGAGTCCTGGGATGAAGTAATCTTGGCAAAGGCAGACAACACAGAATAATTGCCCGAGGGTTCGTCAAGCCAGACAAGATGATCTTCCAACTAATCAGAGCAAAGTCTAATAGCTAGCAAAGAAAACTGAATAGGAGGTAGAGCCTGACTGACAAGACACAGATCCACCCATTTTCCATTCACTCTGTAATCTTTCACATAAGAACCAAAACGGGCCTTGCAATTCTTAGCCCATTCACTAAAGGAATTGATTTTTATAAGGGGTTCCTTAAAAATCCATCTATCCTCCCAAAATCTAATATGGTTTTCACTTCTAACTTGCCAACCAGTTCCAGAGTTCACTATATTTTTTCCATTGATTAGATTATTCCAGCAAGTTAAATATTATTTGAAATTTATCATTTTGATTATGTTAGTTTAATGTTATCACTTTGTTTGTGTTAGTAAAAGTGGAATACTCGTAATTGTAAATCATTGAATCATGGCAGTTGTGTTATGTTAAAGATATTCGAAATGTAATGTAGTCATGTAACCCCAAGGGACTTAGTTATATGTTGTTTATGCATGGTTTATTACTAGAGATATATGTAATGTACACTCCGCATTGGTTTACTTAAAAAAAAAAAATTGTGTCATAAATGTTAGATGTTTTAATGTCCTTTGGGGTTTGTGTGGCAGGGTGTTACATATTGGTTGTATTATTTGACTCTTTGATCACCTTGTTTATGAAGAACCATTAAGGTGCATGAAACCTAGTATCTTCTCTATCACTTTAAACTTGTATAAGGAGTTGTTCAAACAAAAATTATACTTACCACAAATAAAACCCAAACAATTAAGGACTGTTAACAACTCCTAATGAACTCCATAATTGAAGTTAATATATACATATAATATAATATACCTATTGTGTATCATGAGATGTCTTGATTGGTATGGAGTAACGAGCTTTACATGTGCATCTAATACAAACAAATAATTTTTAAACTATAAATATTTGTAGAAATAAACCTTTCACTATAAAAATTACTCAACAATGTTAGGAAAAATCCTCAAGTAAGGAAAGTGTATATGCCTAATTTTTTAAAGATAGTAATTCTCACCTTCTAATATGTAAAATAATTCATTAGCAATTGTACTACAATTCTTTAATATGAGTAACAATTTTTTTCTAAAGATCAATTGAAATAGAATGTGTATTATACTAGGTTTCTAGTCTTAGTAATTTAGTAAAAAAGGTCTAGTATCAACATGAACACAACCACCCTTAGAAGCATCCATTTTTCCACATTTTTTTAAAATGATCAAGTCATAATTGAAGAGTTCATAAGGAATCAGACAATAAAAATTATTTAAACAAAAACATTTAAAGAAGACAATACTATTTAATAATCAAGATAAACTCCAAATATTATAATTTAATTTTTTTGGTACATGTTTGAGAGAAATTACCTTTGATTTTATTTTTTTTTGAAAAATAAAACCATAGAAGTAAAATGCTTCTAGTAACAATTTGTAGCATGCATGTAATGCCCCTACCAAGGAACCCTAGAGGACAACACTAAACTAGGTCAAATTAATGGAACAATTTTTTTATTATAAAAAAACTAACTATAGAATGCATAACATAACATGATAAACTAATCCAAGGTACTCTAAGGTTCCTCAACTACACTAGTCACAAATAAATATTACTAGAACATTTCATCAACGATAAAAGATACGAGATCGATATAACATATAGGGTTCATTTTAAAGCACCAAATTAAATGATCCTACATTACTCACTTCCATAATGTGACAACTGATAATCAAACATTGAAATCATCTTTTAGCTATCATATGAATGATGCACTACTTTATATTACTCTTTACAAGAATAAATCATCAATACTTGTTACATCATTACAATAATTATAACATTGCTTCCCTTAGTACATGTGGGAAGATTACATCATATTACATTAAGTGATACAAATGAAAATACAATCCAATATAAAAATACATGATAGGATGTCTTCTCAACTAGAATAGGAACTAGAGTCCATAACATAATAATCAATCTCCACACACACAAACATGCAACAAGAATACCCAATGGAGGAAAAAGCACAAACCTCTTGACCATGTGGAACCCTTAGGTCCACCCCCCAATGCTAGGAGATAACATAGGGTCCCACATCCAACAGACAGTTAGGAAAGTAACATGCTAACATAGCAAGGGGTTAGACTTGACACCATAACAACACTACTAACAACACCAAAATTCTCAACACCTACATCACTTCTCGAGGCACATACACAAACACAACAGAAAGAGGAAACACAACTAGGGAGTGCTAGACTACAATAGGGAGGAGTTACATCGCATGGTACTAGCATGGGCTATCCTAACTGTCTCTCACTACACCCCAACCCCCATCTATGGTTGTCCTAGTGACCTCTCACTATGTCTCGACCCCATAGGGTGACACATGCAGAACCAACATTCCTTTCGTGAGGACAAGGAAGTTGATCTTTCCAACCAGGCCTTCTCAACCCATCCTTAACCTATACGAGCATTACAGGAAATGGATAAGGCATCCATTATCTTATATAATGTGAATTCTACCCATCCCCCTAATTCATGATTAATGTTATCATTGGATTAAGAAGCCCTCCAATGGGCTATCTTGGACACCACTTTGGGTTTCGGCCCCCATTGAGAGCCACTCCCCCTACTTTCAACTAGAAAACCCTACACAATGCAAAACATTATCCAAGTTGTACACCTATCATAATCTCATGGATCCATGCATAGATAGTAGGGAAACACCCTTAGGGTTGTGTTTGTACAATGCACATGACCAACAACATAGCCAAACCACTTCCAAGGTTAAACAACCCTAAGGACCATTCATACAAATATACCCCTTTCTAGGCCTCTGGAAACCAACATACTAAACACACTTCCCAATGGTATAGAACCTTACACAAAATTTACACAGATGACACCCCACTTTCAACAGTTACATAAACACTTAATCCAATAATCAAGTTACATTGCTTGGTGCAACCAATTAATGATAGCATTGTAACCACAAAGATATTCCCTTAAATAAAGAATTATTTCCACTTTCTTACCAATCATTTTAACTTAATCACTTAGTTCAATTAAAAGACTATTTACTACAAATAATTATATTCAAACATAACTATAACATTAATTAAACAACCATCTTCATTGAACTAGCTACTATGAAACCCTAATATTTCAACTTTAATATAATACTAAAATGACAATATTCTCATTAATTATTTTACATAGCAATTTTATTAAATAATTATAAAAATAACTAACATCCATTTACTAACTAGTTAATAGAGATAAATCTAAATCTTGTAGTTACATTTAATCTGAATCACTTAACTAATCTACCAATCATTCAACTACCTATATATAAATAAATCAATTCACTTTATTAAATATATAATTATTTTGTCTATAATTGATTAAATACTTATTTTAACAATAATTATCCAATCAAAATATTTTATTAAATGACGTTTTTACTTAACAAATAATCTATCACATTAAAAAAACCAATCTTTGGCTATTTACTATAATATAATATATATACAAACACATATATATTTACATATATATATACATATATACACGTGCACACACACACAAAAAAAACAAAGCAACAAAACATCTTTAAAATAAATGATGAATAGGAAGACATTGTTCAAACAAAGAAAGGATTTTGAGTATCAAAGGACATATGAAATAGTCTTAAAAAATTTATAGAGCATATTGTTTTGAAGGCATAAAGGATGACAAAACTTTTGACATTCCCAAATGCACTGGCTAATCCATCACAAATAGAGACATTCAAGAATTGGTGTCAAATGCAAGATTTCTATGCAAGTTTGTAGGAAATAGTACGTTAAAGAGGTAGTAGCAAGGTAACGGTCAAGCATACATTTCCACTTGGAAAACATTGAATGAATCATGGCAACCTGGCTATACTTCATTAAATTATATCAGAATAGTTAGAAAATGAAAGCATGAATAAAATATACTAAATAGGTACCTAGACTATCATAGACTTGGAAAGGATATACATTATTATCAAACATAATTTATAATATCAAATATCAAATTTAAATCACATATGCCAGCTCAAAAACATGCTATGAAGGAAGCAAAGAAAACAAAGTGAAGAATAGGGCACACAGATTCTTGACAAAAGGGACTCAAAGAGATGTCATCTCATGGAACGAAATGATAGCAGGATGTGGACAAATTGTATTTATTGAAAAGGCTTAAGAAACTTTCAAGAAATGTAATTAGTAGGCATAAAAAAAGAAATCACAAATGTGCAAGAATGCGCGTGGGTGAAGGAGATAGAGGGGCTACGTGGGGAAATATACAAATGCCTCCTCTTGACCATGCCAGAGAGATGATTGATAGTGAGGAGCTTTGGTATGCTTTGAGCTCAGAAAATACTAGATGAAGACTATTATTGTTTCTCCAATGTTAAGGAAATAATTTAGGAATCTACAAAAAAAAGGTGAAAGCAACAAAATGCAACTAAGGAATGCCTCAAGGACAAGATTCAATCGATTCTAACTAATAGAAGCATTTCTTGAGAAAAATAATCAATGCTTTAATCAAGAGTGTGACGATAAATGTTGTTATGGAATTATTTTCATTTAGACAACAGTAAAAATAGTTTCCTTTTGGGGAAAATCCATTGCATTCAACAGACAAGGGAGTTTCTTGTAGCAAAAGAGACTCGCAAGATACTTCCTATGAGGAAACAAATTCTATCATCCAAATAATGGACAAGTTGGGGTTACAAACTCTCGAGGTGAATTATGTACACGATTTTAATAGTGATGAGTGTCATCATTATGGAATAGGTGAAAATTCATTATAATTGGATGAGCCATGACTTGACCCAGGAAAATACAGTATGCAAATCTTAACATTTAAAATGCATCGACAAAAGCAATTTAAACATTGCGTTTAGGATATTTTTATTCTAAAATAATTAAATGTTTTGCTCATAGATAGAAATAGAGCAATCAAACATTCATTTTTAGGAACTAGAGAGAGAAATCGATCAAATTGATCATGCACTCAGAAGGTAAATGTAAACAAAAGATTAAAATCCAACCTAGAACCAACATTTGGAAGGAATGGTAATTTGACATCAAGCTCAAATTTTCACTTGCAAATCCAATTTGTCCAAATCCCCTAATCCAAAACCACAAAAACACCATCCTCAACATAATCAACAATGGAAGAAAAATTTATAGACAAATCCCTCCTAAAAACAAAAAATCAAAATTTCCCCCCAAAAACCAACAACATTTATAGGAAGGAGGAAAAAGTTCATTGTACGTGAAATTCCAAACTATCCCAACTAACTAGTTAATTTTAATTTATTAAATCAATAATTAAAACAATTAAAAAGTATTTCATTTAAAAACATAATTTGGGTAAATATAATTGATACCTAATTTCACACAAATGGTAAAACCATATACCCAACATTTACATACACATTATAATTAATTAAGTAATTATGACCTTAATACATTTTATTTATTTACCTTATTATTATTATTATTTATTAATTAGAACATTACATTATAATTTATCCTATTATGAACTATGATTGTATATATATATTGTAGACACATAAAATATGCATGCACCTAATCTAGAATCACTAATTTCATTTCATCCTTAATTATCCTTCCCTTAACCATTTTAATCAAATAATTTTTATCTAATTAAAATTCATCATATTTCCTCTTTTAATCAATCTTTATTTAATTAGATAAATACACTTTATCTAATTAAATATATTATTAAATCATATTTGCTAGATCAATTAAATAAATCAAGTTTATTTAATTATCTTCTAAAGTTATCTCTTTAATTAAATAAATCAAGTTTATTTAATTAATCTCCTAAAGTCATCCATTTAAATTAAATAAATTCATCTTTATTTGATTTAACATTAACATCATTCTCTTCGATTAAATAAATCAAATATTTATTTAATTAAATCAAAAATCATTTTTCATCTCCCTTTGCTTTATTTTAATCCACAAATCTAAATCAAATAGGTCAAATCACCTAATCCCTCATTAAATTAATTAAACCTTGATTAATTTAATCCTAACCTCCAAAATTCTCTAGATTTTGCCACTTGCACATGAAAATGCATTTAGTTGATTTATTAAAATATTTATTTACTTTCAACTTGGCATCTTTGGGGAATATTCTCCAAGTTTGAAATCTCCCTCCCAAATTGACATGTACATCCAACAAGGCATTTAAGAGCTCTTACATGTCTCTCACATGAGTCAAACTTAGCATTTAACTCATCTTTCATCCCCCCTAAACATGTCATTTCATCAAATTCAAATTTCAAATCTCCCCCTCTTTGGCACATTGACCAAAATGTGCTTATTCCTCAACCTCTCACATGTTGACAACTGGCATCTTGTCATTGGTGGATCTTTAGTCCCATATCCTCCATGTTTTGCATTCTTCTATCCTTCTTGGTTATAAATAGAGGCCTCCTCTATTGTATTAATCCTCCACAAGTTTCTCATCTTGATGCACAATCTTCATCATTTGACATCTTGTTCATCCATCATCAAGAGCTTATCATAAAGGAGTTGGGAAAGGGATACTTTTCACATCAAGTAGCTCCAATCCCCCCATAAGATTAAGTGTTTTCTTTGTTTTAGAATAGAAATAGTTATCTTTGTTTGTATTTGCTCAATTATTTCATCATTTTCCTTGTTCTTTAACAATGCAAATAGATTTAATGGGGAATTCTTATTCTCACCTTGCATTTTGATCTAATAATTTGATTATTTTATTTTTTCATGCAAGTTTGGAATCAGGGTTCACATAATGGCACCCACCGTGGGCCTGATATATAGTCTATCTTTTACTTGATTGAAATTTTGTAGGATTATTACATCTTGTTACAGGTGTAATGCTATTGTTGCATATTTACTGTAATGATTGGAGTATTTTCTTTCCTCAACTGACACTTCTGCATGCCCAAATCATGTTATTTCAGACAATAAAAGTAATGGTATGCATTTCTTTTTATTTGAGGTAATGCTCTCTTACCTATAATCTGTTTCAAAGGATGTGTTATTTTTGACTTATTTATGCCTTCTTCTTTGGCCTTTACTATTGAGAAGAGTTGTGATAATAAATAAGTGAGCATCTATTTAGCTTTGGACAGTGATCTCCTCACTATTAGTTTCTCCACTCATTTTACATTAGATTTTATGATTGGACAGAGATCTATTTGGACGGGGATTTGAAATGATAATGATATATTGTCATTTTGTTTTAGTAATCATTATAAAATACTAGGATACATTCTAAAATGTATTGTTTGTTTCAGTGTCTCATATGAATTTAGGCATCAATAACATGTTACTGGTATCAAAAAGTATATATGGTGCATTATGTCATGCAGTTCACATACCTTCTTTCTACCTACTTGTTTTGTCTAACAGTCCATGTGCTTTGTCCCTTTCAGCATACATGTCTACCGCAACATTTCCTACTATAAAATCTCACAAAGTTTCTATATGCTTTATTTTTTTGATGGATGTCCACACTCTTTTACAAAGCTATGCTTTTAGCATAGGGTGGATGCTGGTAAAAGGTTGAGAAATTTGGCATTACACCTGCCAAATGCATTTGCTTGATTTTTTTTTCTTTTGTGCAGGTCCTTGCAGGTCCTACAAACATTACACTCTATTAGAGAACAATAGAAGTTGGCTTTACACATGCAAATTGCATTAAATTTCCCTTCATTCGTTGGTATACATTGAATAGAGCATTCTCTTTTGAAAATTTTTCATCTACTATATCGGTGTTGGGTTTCATTAATGGTGGATTTTGCATATTTCAAAGAGGAATTATATGTGCTTTGAAATGACATGCTATGCTTAGCTTAGTTACATTTAAATGAGATTGTGCCTTGTCTATGCTTCTATAGTTCGTTGTGATACTTACACTTTATCATTTATATTTAATTAGACGCTCAATGATCTCAAAAATTTGCTAGAACAAGTTGTTTTGAATATAGAAAAGCTGAGGACCTGCCATATTTCTAGTAGTGTATTATATTCTCCAACAAGTCCCTTTATTTCCCATGCAGAGCATTGAAATCCAATATCTTGTTGACTTGTCCTCCAAACATAATCTAGAATTTTCCAAGACATGCAGATAGAAGAATTGCTAAATGTTATAGCTGAAATTACAATAAACCTCTCTCTATGTATACAATGAACACTTTGACTTGTTGTAATTATCCATCAATGTTGCTACAACAAAAGAACGTTTATTTTCAAGGAAATCAATCCCATTATCTCCTATAATAAGAGCTACCTTGAGATAACTCCAATACTAGTATTTCCAATTAGGATATTCAAGGGAATAACTATATATAAAAGTCAACAAAGTGAGGAGGTGATGGTATCCATAGATTGATGTTTTGAAAAAAATTGTGAATTAGGCTTTGTAAGTTCAATTTGAAAGTGATCTTGGGGCTAATTTATTTGATTGTGGCTATCATTTTAAATATAGTTAAAGGTTGTGAGCATTTTTTTCTATTATTGTTCAATATCATATTGTTGTTCAATCTCAAAATTGATGTTTATTTGCATTAATGATATGATTTTAGTGCTAACCTTTGATGGTTTTGTAGAAGAAAACAAAAATTACTAAGAGGGGTGAATCACAAAGGGTGATAGATGATTGAATAACATTGTTTTTTTCTTTGAGGGTAGAATTAGAAAACTATCAATAATTTCTTGGAGTGATCTGTTTTCTTAAAATGTTTCTTGAATATTTTGATAACAAATTTGCAAAGCTCTTGAAGATGATGGAGTAGCAGGTGAAGGAATCCAAAAAAATGACAAGCAAATTTGAGTTTAAAAAGTGGACATTGAACTTGAAAAAGCAGACATTGAACTTGCAAAAAGAATTTCTTAACGCTTATTGAAACAACCTAGAGCATTCATGTGTTGCTTCTTTTTTGTTTTAGGTCAACTCACTTCAAATTTGGGTTTAAAATCAATCATTGTTTTGATTTTTTTTTTTTAAGTTGGGCTAAAATTGAACACTACATACTTACTAGACTTTGATTTTGGATTAAAATTGAACAAACAATCTCACATTCAAGTTTGGTGCTTTAAAATGAATTCATCTTTATTTGATCTATAAAATGAACAAGTGTTTGAATTGAATGATTTTTTTTGGGTGCATTTTGCGTACGTATCATCTCACCTTGCACTTCATGTGATCTGGGGTGCAAGAGAAACACTCAGAATGCATTTTATTGCTTTGAGTCACCTTTAAGAGAGGGATTACTATTAGAAACACCTTGCAACAAGAAACTAACAGGAAAGTTTCTGCAAGCATGTTTACCGGTGGGCTATATCAAAGGGTTTGAAATAGTGAGAAATTAGCACCAATCCATGCCAACAACAAACTGCACCTAATCCCATGCCTTAAGTGGAATGAAAATGGTTGAAGAGCCTTAAGTGGCCAAGCAGGTGAGTGTTGGCTCTGGTGTTCACGGTTTGTTGTCATTAAGAATATTATTTGTAGTAACCAACCAGTCCATCCAATGAGTTTATCAAAGTGGTGAATTGGAACTTAGATTCCAAGAAGTTACTTGCCATGTCTGATCTTGGTTAAAATATAGAGGTTGACTTCATTCTTAACATACCTTTATATTTTTTTCTTAGTTGCATGTAAAATCATCTCTTCTACTACAAAGGGCATGAGGCAAGACCACCAAGAAAAACATACCAATTGAGCTAGGATGTTATATTGCTTGTGATTTAATTGAAAACATTGTGCTTGGATCCAAAACATTGAAGCCAACATTCAATAAATCATCATAATTTCAAACCCTTTGGGAGGAACAAATACCTTTGAAAATTCCACGTGTTACCACTTGTCCCTAGGGGTTCTTATCCCTAGAAGACTTCTAAACACTAGGACCTATATCTCGATTTGTTCATTGCAAAGTCAACAATAAGAAACTATGCTCTTGAAACCTTGATTTTAACATAATGGACCTTGTGGAATGGAAAAGAATTGAGACATAGACATTTAGTTTGAAAACTAAGCAAGAAGTGTGTTTGTGGTAAAAGCAAGTCATTAACCAAGATTAACTCAAATTGAACCCAACACATGTGCTTGTTTATCTTTTTATCATCTTTCTAGCAAACATTGGTCTTTTGGTTTGAAATACTCTTAGAGAAAAGCATGTTCTTCAATATCTTGGTCTAGTAAACAAAGTCTCTTAGGATCAAAATCAACACTTTCATTCATCCCCAAACATCAAAATCAAAATCACCTCACAAACAATTCTTGGAAATCTTGAAAAAATCCTTCATGCTAAACTTTGGGAAAATCATTTGAACCAAATCAAAATTATCTTGTTTGATTAGATGTGTGTTGAGGAATCCTTCTCCACATATTTAGTCAAATTGTCAATCCTTGTGAACAAGTCTATCTCTTGATAATATCCAACATCTTGTGGTTTATGAGTTCACTATCCAAAATCCAAAATCAAATAAAATCAAAATCATCTTATTTGGTTAGGTGTGTCTAGATGAATCCTTCTTTAAACATTTGGTCAAATTAGCATCTTGTGGACAAATTTACTCTAGGATAACACCTAACCTCTTAGAGTTTATGAGTTCACTATCCAAATCAAATCCAACCAATCCAAAATTATCAAATCAAACATCAATCCAAGTCCTAAATTTTAGTATCCTCTTCAAGGTTTCCTAAGAGTTCCAATCATTCATTAATCATCCATCTTTCATATCTCATCACCATCCTTTTGATCCTTAAAATCTTAGACTTTCTTTTTTGTACCTAGAGTTTAGATCAATCCAAAGAATTAGAGGTTCACCTCCCACATTCTTGAAAATTGATCCTTATTTTATGGTCCAAACTAGACCTCAACATAAGAATAACATGGAATATAAGACAGGGTGATCCCATTTCTCCTATCCTTTTCACAATTATGGCTGAAGTTTTAGGCAGAAACATGAGTAAATTGGTTGCTCAAAGATCTATTATGGGGCTCAAACCTTCATCGAATAATTTGATATGCTCTCATCAACAGTTTGTGGATGACACTTTGCTTATGGGATGGTCTACTGTCTCGAAAGCTAAAGAGATGAAGAAATTGTTGGATACCTATGGTAGAGTGTCTGGTCAAGTCATAAATAAGCAAAAAAGCTCGCTGTTCTTCTTCAACAATCCTTTGCATAGACAGAGAAAGATTGCTCAAATTCTTGGTTGCAAGATTGAGTCCCTTCCTGCTACTTATTTGGGGTTACCCCTTTGTTTAAAACCTTCGGACACCTTCTGGATCTCTCTGGTCGATAGATTTGAGAAAAAACTCTCAGGCTGGAAAGGTGCCTGCCTAAGCCAGGCTGGAAAACTCCAGCTTCTTAAAGCCTCATTGCAAAATCTCCCCATCTATGCTCTCAGTCTTTTTAAAATCCCCTCCAAATATGCTGAAATCATTGAGAAGATTCAAAAGAGATTTCTTTGGTCTGGAGTTGAAGAAAGAAAAAGAATGCCTCTTATTGGATGGGATTTGGTTTGTAGATCTAAAAAGGAAGGAGGCTTGGGGCTAAGAAGAATTAGACCTTTGAATAAATCGCTCCTAGCTAAGCAGATTTGGAGACTTTTTTCTTCCTCTGGTGAGTGGAGTGATATAATCAAAAGAAAGTATTTGCAGAACAATAATTCCCTCAGAGATTTTATGGATAACCCCAATCTCCCGAAAGGATCAAGTTGCTGGAACTACATGTCTGATGGGATTAAGGTGGTTAATTTGGGATTGAAATGGCAGGTGCGTAATGGAAACAAGGTTAGATTTTGGGATGATTGTTGGCTGCGTGATGAACCTTTGTCTCAGGATGGGAATCTCAGTAGATGGGTGGATTTTTGTAAAGACACTTTTGGTCTTTTTGTCAAAGACTATTGGCGAGATGGTAAGTGGATCAATCTCCCCTTGATTAACCCTGTGTTGATCCCTGTTTACTCCTCCTTGAATGCTGTCAGACTTTGCTTTAATCAGGAGGATAGACTTATTTGGAGATTTGAGCCGTCTGGATGCTTTTTTGTCTCTTCTTCCTTTGCCAGGTTTTCCCAGGCTCTTAACCCTCCCCCCTGTGTTTGCAAGTATGGACTAAGCACCTCCTTCCTAAGGTTAACATTTTTTTCTGGTCCTTGTTGCAAAACAAAGTTCTTACTGTGGATAACCTTAGGAAAAGAGGATTTCTGATCCCTAATAGATGCTACCTCTGCAAAAGTAATGCTGAATCGGCTAATCACCTCTTTATTCATTGCCCTTTCTCCTCCATGGTTTGGGACAAACTTCTAAAATGTTGGCATTTCTCTTGGGCCCCTCCGGAGTTTGTTGAGGATTTTTTTGTTCAATGGAAACCCCCCTCTTTCAACCCCTTTATTAAAAAACTTTGGGCGTTCTCGTTCCCCCATTTGGCTTGGGGAATTTGGAAAGAGAGAAACAACCAGATTTTCAGGGATAAGGAATCCTCAGAGGAAATTGTGTTTGAGAGAATTCTTAGAATGATCAAGGAAAATTTTTCTATTGTCCCCTTCAGGGAAGATAAGATTGATACTGTGGCTTGTTCCCCTTATGATAGCCTGATTGCTAGGGAATGGAGAATTAGTTGGGATATTTTCATTGCCCCTAATTCTACCAAAAATTCCAGGGTTGGAATTTGCTGGTGTTTTCCAATGGAAGGATGGGCTAAAGCCAACTTCGACGGGGCAGCCAAGGGAAACCTAGGAAAGGCTGGGTGTTGTGGGGTCTTAAGGGATTCGACAGGTAACTTTATGGGTGCTATTGCCTCTCCCTTGGGAATCCAAACCAATCACGTGGTGGAAGCGGCGGGGGCTTATTACATAATCAACTTGGCTGTGGGAATTAAATGCAAAAATCTTTGGATTGAAGGTGACTCAAAAAATATTATTGATAGCCTTTGTGGTAGATCACAGCCCGCATGGTCGATAAAAAATTGGATTGATGATTCTAAGGCCTTACTTAGTAACTTCGATAATATAAAAATAACTCATGCCTATCGTGAGGCGAATGCGGTTGCTGATTTTTTTGCCAATGAGGGAGTTAAGAGTGACACTTTCCTCACGTGGCATAAGAAGACCGAACTCCACTCCAATGTTCAAGCTCTTTTGGAGTTTGATATGGTGAACGGAAAAAAGGCGGCGTCATGTCATAATGAGAAAGGTACTATTTATGAATAGCAATATCCAAAGATATAATGGGGCCGAGTGGATCCGAATGATTAATTATCTTCTTTGGCACGTATTGTGGGTCCTGAGAAACAAAGGAACTTTCTGGAACATGACTTCTATCTGTAACAGTACTCTCACTAACCTGTCTATCATGGGTGGGGAATTGAGGAGGGTGGAGCCTACCAGCTTTGAATCACACACCAAGAATGCAAAAGCTTGGAGTAAAATCAGAAGGGGTGGTTTACTTCCATTCATTAAGAAACTCCATGGCCCTAAGGAGGAGATTACTGACTTCTTTGAGAAGAACTGGAATGATGGGGAGGTCTTCCTATTTGGGAGGAAAGTTCAAATTGATGAAGCCCTAATTGTGGAGGTCACGGGCATTCCGATGGAAGAGCACAAATTCTTCAGAGACAGGAAATTCTCCGACGAAGCTGTTTTGAAATTTCCCAAATCTGAAATGGAGAAACAAAATCTGGTCAAGATGTCGAATAGCTACTATGAAGTGGATACTATAAAAGCTCTGTGGAGAAAAGTGCTAAGGGTTATCATGGAGTACATTATGCTCGATGACTGCTTCACTAGGGTCTATGGTTATCACTTCGTGCTACTTAATCACTTCCGGCATAAGGTGCGTATCTCTATCCCCTTCTTCTTGCTCTGTTCTCTGAGAAACAACTTTTCTGATCATAGAAGAAGCCCTAAAAGATACCTGATTCTTCACACGGGTCTTTTAAGACTTATTTTTGAGCACTTTCAGAATTTGCCCGCCCTTCCTAACCCTTTTACCCCGCTGGAGCTTGACGAAGATGATACTGAGCCTAGCTTGTCCGAAACCAAAGCTTCTCCCGACCGTATCCAGAGCCCTTTGCCTCCTTTGCCCCCTCCTTCTGCTTCTGGCCGCTCCCCTCAACCTTCCGGAGCTTGCTCTGTTTCGGCCTCTAGCCACACTAACCCTAATGCCAATATGGCTCGCTCTTGCTCGCCGGTTAATAAGCTTGTGTCCTACCCTGATGACTCCCCTGTTGTTTCTGCTAAGACAGCTGGGGCCAGCGTTGAGGAACTTCACGCCCCCCAGAATATTCATCAGGAAAACTTGAGCCCCCTGAGAGGTGCGGAGTCGGTGTTCTTTGGGGTCAATCCTGAATGTGACCCCCCTTTTGACTTTGTTGGTAATGCCAAAAGCTACTCCCAGGACTAGCTCAATTCTGCCAAATGGGTTTTTCATGAGATAAGTGAGCTGAAAACAAAAAAAATGTCTCTTCATAGCAAACTGGGGGAAATTGAAGTTAAAGTCGTTGGGCTTATTCAGCTTGAAGCGAAGAAGCATAACAATATGAAGAATATTCCTCAAAAGGACATCACTATCGAAAATGAACTTGAAAAAATCAAAGGAACCTTGAAAAAGATTGCCGAGCAAAATTGCAGAATTGCCAAACATAACTCTGTTATCATCAAGGCTATGTCTAAAAGACTGGAGAAAACCTAGAAGAGAGCCCTGATTGTCGACCTTGATCAGGAGAAAGACTAGGATGAGGAAGCTGGGATATCCAAACGTACCAGATCTAGCATGAAAAGGAAAGTCCAGACTACTCCTAGTATGGCTCAGATCTTTATGGAGGGGGCTCAGGAAATGGCGGAATTGGAGGAGGTTGTGGATGAGCTCCTGAACTCTATGAACTAGTGGTGGTTGGGCCCTGCTTCTTCTGTTTGTTGGCTGTTTGCTGGCTTCTTTGAGGCTTTTTGTTGCTGCCTGTTGATGCTGGTTTTATTTTCTTTGGTAGTTTTTTTGTTTTTTGGACCGTTGTTTCGATCTTCCCTTGTATTGTTACTTTGTGGTTTCGGGTCCCTGTAAAACCCGTTTATCCCCCTTTTATCAAAAACATGGAATATAAACTTGATCCATACATCATGAGCGGTCTAAACCAACCAAACTCTCAAAGCCTTACAATGCCAATTGATTATCAACACTCACATTTATACAATCCATACATAGGATCATTATCTCCTACAAACCTCAATGGTAAAAAAAATGTGAGTATGCCTAGTCAAAAGTTTGGAACACCTTTTTTGATGGTAGATTTAAGGGCATGTGCATGAAGTTGGGTACCAATTTTCTGGCCACTTTTGATTTTTTTTAAAAACGCGCTCGCGTTATAACGCGAGTGCGTTATAACACGCACACATTATTTCACGTTAAAAACAAAGAAAAAAGTGAAATTACTTGCCTTGGAATACTAACCCAAAGGCTTGGAGGGCATTCCCAACAAGGCCAGAGACATGTTTTTGCAAATTCTATAATTTTTCACATAATCGGGTTCGTGCTCACCATCAAGATTGCATCTAGTTCAATATCAAAAAAATTGAAAACATGGGTAATGTTAGGTTCTCTCTTAGCTATCCAACGATGTAATTTTTTTCACTTCTTGACAATGTTAAGCCTTTCATCCACAATTTCTTTTGTTTATATGTCTATTTTTTTCCAAAAAGAAGTGTTTGGTGTTTTTTTGTTATAAATTAACCGTTCATAAAAATTTCAAACAAATTACATTTTTAGAAACTAGACTCCATTCTACAAAATTTTTTTAAAAAAAATGAAAAAAAATTCAATTGTTTTCCAAAATTTGTAGGTGGAGCACGGCCAAAATTCTGCTTTTCAAGAAATTCCCACTTAGAAAATTAGTAAAAAAATCAAATATTCATTAAAAAATTATTAGAAAAATTGTGCATCAAATTGATGTTGTTAGCTAACTTTTGACCATAGCGATTTTAAAAATACTACAAAAAATTTCACTGTGCTCAGGTCGTACAAGAGTTGTTATGTTATGTTTTTTTGACAAAAACATCACTAATTTGTGTACATCCCTCTTTTGAACCCCCTAATCTCAACCATTTTCAAAATAAATTAGTAGTTTAGAAAGTAGACTCAGAGCACTTTGATCTTTGTTTTTGTTCCATCTCAAAATTTTAAGTGTAACTATCCTCAATTTCACGTCTAAGGTCAGCATTTCCTGATTTCAAAAAAAAAGTGGCCACTTAAGCGCCCTTTTTGGGAACCATCTTGGTGCACTTACCCTTAAATCCAAGTCCAGACCTACAAATCTATCGACCAAACACCCAATGCATGAGCCTTCCTCAAAACAACATCATCCCACCAAATCCATACATGCCAAATGTGAATAAACCAAGTACAAGTTTTCCAAACATGAACGTTTCAAATCCACACTTGAAAACTTTGGGATAAATATGTTTGTGAATCATAATTTTTTTTTTCAAAATCCAAACAAGATGTTAAAAACTCCATGTATTGATCCAAGTCAAGGTAACACCGTGCAAAATCAAAGTTACCTAAATCAAGGAAATGTGATTCCCAAACACAAAAATGTTCAAATTCAACCTATAATGCCAAATCTAAACATCATCCCAAATTAGAACATTGTCCAAAATCAATTTTTCCATGATCTCATGCAAACACCACAAATGTACATTTCAAATCCACTAAAATAGAAGCCAAATCAACTATATCAAGGGTGCCAAGATAAAAATCAAGACCAAGTTTTTCTAGACCAAATTGCTCCACTTGAAAAACTAATTGAAGCCTTGAAACACGAGACATTTTTACTCCAAAATCAATGTACTCTACCATTGATTGAACCATGTCATCAAAGCAGTAAGTTGTGGCCACAACCATGTCAAGAACAAAATCTCCAAAGTAAAGAAGTTGGATACCAAGATCAACAACATCAACAAACCCAATCACCACATCTCCAAAATCAATCACCACAAGGTCAAATCTCACAAGGTAACAAATGGAAATACCTACCACTTGGGGGACCCATCGAATCAATCATGCAATAGTTAGTGGAAGAAAATATCATTAAACTCCTTGTTTATGAGGATTATCAAGAGCCCTTAGTTAAACTACCAGGGTATAACAAGAAGAAATTTTGTGGCTTCCACAAAACAAAGGAACACACAACATCAGATTGTATTCAACTCAAAAATCTCATCCAAGACCTTATTGATCAAAAGATAATCACTATTGGGGACAATGATCAAGATCTATCCATTAACATACATCAAGAGTCACTTTTCAATCATGATCAAAATCCACCAACAATACCCAATAATGATCCAATTCAAGAAATTTCAACATTACTTGACCCTATGGTTGAAGACATTCACAATCTCTCTACTAGAATTGTTGAAAACAATGTTCAAGATCTCTCCATTAATGAGAACATTGAAGATGTTTCTACCTCATCTGATGACCAACTCACCATACATCAAGAGCCACTTTTTAGTGATTTATTTCAATGAGTGTTAGAATTATTTGATCCCATTGACATAATCTATAATCCATCGACCAATGATCATATTGAAAATGTCTCTACATCGCCTTATGAGTTAGAGAACATATCTCAAGAATTTATTCTAAAGCAAGATCAAAATCTTTCACTAAGGTCTAGCAATGGTCCTTTCCAAGACATGTTGACCCCCTTTGACCTCAGGGTAATAGATACTAAAGGAATCCTCAACTCGACACTTGATCCAAGCCCACTCATAGATCAAGAGGATAATGAACCACTTTCCATTCCTAATGAAGATATCATAGAAACCTTTATAAGCAATCCATCCTTTGAAACTGACCCATGTGAAGAATTTGATCCAAAGCATGTCAAAAGCAATTTTGAAATCATTGAAGATCAAGAGTTTGTATCTCCAAGCTACTACAATGGTCTAATGGATACTCTCCTATCTATACAAGATGATCATATCCACATAGCACATATTCCTCCATCTACCCATGAGATGCTTTCTTTGGATGGACACATAGATGATCTTCATTTAGAACATGATTCCTTTACTCCTGACATTATTACACAAAAAGAGCAGGTTATTGATTCCTACAATCAAATTGAATTATCAACATCAGGATCAGATATATCCCAAATTTAGACTGAGGACATTAGGTATGAGGACATCCAACATTATCCACTCAAGGAAACAAGTCAGACAGAACAACATAATCCAGAGTTAGTAGAGCAGCAAATTGAAACAACATCATCTATAGTGGTCATTTGTTAGAGCATGTTTACTGAACAAGACATCTCAAAACAAGTAGAATCAAGGAACAAAGATGCCACTACCACCATACTGGGGGAAACTATGTCCCAAGAAAACATCAACATAGAGAGCACAAAGAATCCTTATGATGAAATCGATGCCAATACTACAACCAGCCATGTGATGAATCTTCATCCACCCATCACCCCATCCATGAATTGGGACCAACATCAGAAGAAAGATTTGAATCAAAGCACAAAGAACATTATCAAAGCACAAGAATCTAAGAAGCATATTAGACAAATCAAATACAAATGGATACCAAAGAATACAAAGAAATATTATCCCTATCAAACTCCATCAGTCAAAGAAACTATGGGGCAAAATAAAAAAAGGGAAAAGTATCCATCAAAGATGTCCACAAAGGAAAAATTAGGCTTCTCAAGCAACATACAAATTATATCAAGCAGTCGGTCCTAATTACATGCACACTTTTGTATCTACCCATCATTGCTCATCTTCCCAAGTTTGGAGAGTCAAAGGTTTCAAACTGTCAACCAATCCACCTTTTATCCCTAAACACACTCCATCCACACCTCCATGCATGATATCCAATTCTCACATTGACCATGTATTGGCAACAACCCTTCATCATAAGGATTCAAAAGGCATTCTATTGTGATGTGCACACAAAGACATAGTTAACTCTGATATCAACAAAGCAGATCATGACTCTCAAAAGTTGCATTCAAGTGCACATGTCTTGGAAAAATAGATTCTTCAAGTAGGATATTGATGGCACAATATGATAGAAGCATCTACATTGATAACACTAGATGGTTCAACAAGAGCTTAAAATATTTTAGAAAAATGCAAAAAAAAAAAAATGAAAAAAAAAATCAAAAGAAGGATTAAAAACAATAAAGAAAAAAAATCATCTTGTAGTGAAAACTGCATGGGCAACACTTTGGACGAGTACCATGATGAAAACCTAGTAAATAGGTGTCATGTGTAGAATGAAGCATTTGCATGCGCTAGTTCAAGTGGAAGCATCTTGTCCCATCCATAATAAATCCAACATTCCATCCATCTTATCCATAATAAATCCATTCATCCATGAACTATTTATCCAATCCATTTTCATCATTCTGCATACGTAGTCCAAGTTATCTTGATCTTTACAAACTTTGGTGCACACTTTTAAGCTTGCTTATGGTAAACATCTTGACATGGGTCATTTTCATTGATCCTATCCTATCCAACGTTATCTGAGCCATGAAACATTATCCAAATGAGCATCCTTTATTTGCACACAATATCTTATCACAATATAATCATTGGCATCCTTTGCATGCTTACCATATCCATCCATCCATACACTTATCCAAGAATCCACCCATGACATTCCATACATTGCTAGACACTGGGGCAGATATTTGCATCTTACTTCAGGAATAAATCTTGATCTATATCCTCCAACTTATGTGGTGATCTAAACATTGGAAAACATGAAATTAAATTGGTCAAGCATTTGTGAGCCAAAATCTAAATCACTAGCCCATGGCACATTTTGATGAGAAGATGTTCCTTATCAATTTTTATCTTCAATTGAACATCAATACACACAATCACTATCAGTCACATCTTCAATGTCACATTAAATCATCCAAAAACATCTTTTGTTTCAAACCAAGCTTCAAAATCCTGATCAATCAAATCCAATCAATCCATCATCATCTCAGGATATCCTTCCCAATCCTTGTGTTGCTTAACACTATCCTTGCATTATTGTGTATCCTCAACAATGTTATCATCATCAATCCCTCATCATCTCAGGATATTATTCCCAATCTTCATGTTGCTTAACACTAACCTTGGATTGCTGTGTATCCTCAACAATGTTATGATCATCATCAATTTGTTAATCTGATCAATCAACCTTAGCTTGGTTTTCAACAAAATCCCAAAACGCATCCTTATCCAAATTGTCAAAATCATGCGAAAATCCAAAAACATCCAAAACATATCAAAAATCCAAAAACACTCAAAAAGTTAGAAAAACATCAAAAACATGGTATCTGAACTACATCATCTTTGAGATTAAACATAGGCAAGGCTAATCTTTGATCAGCCCTCAAGACATAAAAACACAAAAACATTCAAAAAACACAAAATCCAAAAAAAATCATTAAATCTCATAAAATCCAAAAACATTCAAATAACCCAAAAATACCAAAAACAACCTCAAAACATTTCAAAACACCAAAAAATCCAAATATTTGAAAAAATCCATCCGTCTCATTTCACTTCACCTGCAATAATCCCATCCATAATAAACAAATCATCACACCCACCCTTTGGCAACACAAACAGAAACAAGTACAACAATCGGCAAAAGCAAAGTTCAAATGCAAAATCAAAAGAAAACAACAAACTTCTAAATGAAAAATAAAACTCTTGATCATTTTCAAACATGTCAATCAACCTTATATCAAAATCCTATCAAACAACTTATCAACCCATCATCATCCTATACAATGCATGTCCTAGGATATATCGTTTCGACAATGGGCATCACTTTGGATATTTATCCTAAACAAAACAAATCCTTTTGGCTTGAGGTATGAAGAAAATTGGCTTGTTCGTTTAATTGATCTTTTCTTTTGATTTATTTTATTGTGCTCATTCCAATGACCTCTCGATGATGTCTAATCAAAGCGATTTAGAGAGAAAGGAATGGGGCATCGATCATTATCTTTTTGTCTCATGTGCTTGTTGGACATTCTTGTAATATAACTTGGCAAATACTTGCTTTGTTAGATGTGTATGGAAGGTCTTTTGAATAGCTTGTTGACTATTGCATTGATAGGTTATACCTTTCTGTGCTTTTGTCTAATATGTTTGAAACTTTTGAAGTGCATCCTAGCAAGGTTTCTATATGTCAAGTGTGAGCAAGATTACTCATATTTGTTTGTCGAGTCAAATTCCATCACACTATGTACAACGCCATCCTAGTTCTTTATACCTTAATGCATCATACCTACGTGTGTTATCAAACATAAGGTAAGTAGCCCTTTTTTAGATCCCAATCCTTGATAAGAAAAACATCATCCATCTCTCATCATCATCTCTAATAAAGTCTTCTTGGATCATGGACTTGTTGGATCCTCTTGTCTTCATCTCATTTCCTCTTTCTTCTCTCCATGTTAACATCATCATCACTAATACATCCACCCTGCATCCACCACTCGCTAGCATGCTGCATATCATATCACATCATATAGAAAACATAGTTCATTTCACATCCATTACATAATCATACAGGCATCATCACATCATCCATGTCATCCATTTCACATGCATTGCATAATCATCTAAGTTGTTTAGGATAATATAGATTGGTTATTCTAAGCATCTTAAAACCATCTCATTTGCATCATCATCATAACCATCCATATGTCCATCTTGAACCTCTTTATCATGAGATTGACCCTAAAATCGAATCTTTTTGTTCGATCGCTCGAGGGGGTAATGTACTAGTGTACTTCTTTTTGCTAGGGCATCCAAATAAATCATTATTTTTTAATTTTGATCGCAATATGATTATTCTTTGAACCAACACAAAAAATACATAGCTTCAAAGAGGGGCAAAATGTAGACACATAAAATATGCATGCACCTGATCTAGAATCACTAATTTCATTTCGTCCTTAATTATCCTTCTCTTAACCATTTTAATCAAATAATATTTATCTGATTAAAATTCATCATCTTTCCTCTTTTAATCAATCTTTATTTAATTAGATAAATCAACTTTATCTAATTAAATATATTATTAAATCATATTCACCAGATCAATTAAATAAATCAAGTTTATTTAATTATCTCCTAAAGTTACCTCTTTAATTAAATAAATCAAAATTATTTAATTAATCTCCTAAAGTCATCCATTTAAATTAAATAAATTCATCTTTATTTGATTTAACGTTAACATCATTAGACTCTTTAATTAAATAAATCAAATATTTATTTAATTAAATCAAAAATAATTTTTCATCTCCTTTTGATTTATTTTAATCCACAAATCTAAATCAAATAGGTCAAATCACCTAATCCCTCATTAAATTAATTAAACCTTGATTAATTTAATCCTAACCTCCAAAATTCTCTAGATTTTGCCACTTGCACATGAAAATGCATTTAATTGATTTATTAAAATCTTTATTTACTTTCAACTTGGCAGCTTTGGGGAATATTCTCCAACTTTGAAATCTTCCCCCCCAAATTGACATGTACAACCAACAAGGCATTTAAGAGCTCTTACATGTCTCTTGTGAGTCAAACTTAGCATTTAACTCATCTTTCATCCCCACTAAACATGTCATTTCATCAAATTCAAATTTCAAATCTCCCCCTCTTTGGCACATTGACCAAAATGTGATCATTCCTCAACCTCTCACATGTTGACAAGTGGCATCTTGTCATTGGTGGATCTTTAGTCCCACATCTTCCATGTTTGGCATTCTTCTATCCTTATTGGTTATATATAGAGGCCTCCTCTATTGTATTAATCCTCCATAAGTTTCTCATCTTGATGCACAATCTTCATCATTAGAAATCTTGTTCATCCATCATCAAGAGCTTATCAAAAAGGGGTTGGGAAAGGGCTACTTTTCACATCAAAGTAGCACCAATCCCCCCATAACATCAATTGTTTGCTTTGTTTTAGAATAGGAATAGTTATATTTGTTTGTATTTGCTCAATTATTTCATCTTTTTCCTTGTTCTTTAACAATGCAAATGGATTTTATGGGGAATTCTTATTCTAACCTTGCATTTTGATCTAATAATTTGATTGTTTGTTTTGTTCATGCAATTTTGGAATTGGGGTTCACACATATATATTTATTTATCAAAGCAATACCCTTTTTGCTTAACAATTTATTTTAATGCATAAGGTAACCAAAGTCATTTTATTGGAAAATTAAATTAAATAAAACCAAATTCCAATTAATTACCCGACCACTATCTAATGTCAAAATGTAAAACCTCAAGCAACATTGACTAACCATATTGACAATACTGACAAGGTGCCAAACCAGATACTCGTCATCTTTGAGGATGATGGATAGAGTAGGGGATCAAGTGTTATCTCCGATCAACTAATCCATTGGGTTCAAGGCATGCTCAAACCGCCAATTCAAGTGGAGTCGATACCTTGTACATGCAACCTGCAACACACAAAACGGTTGTGCATAGACATATACATATAAATAGACACACTATGAAACAAAATCGCAACGTCGCAGGGTGATCACAAGTGAGTGATACGACACTATCCCTTTCACTCAATCACATCAGTAAGAGCAACACCTATTAATCGAATAAACTCATAAAAAATCCGCTACATAGGAATTAGGATAAGGTCAATTACATGATAATCACATAACAATCATGATAAAATAATCACATAGTGCTCATGATAGGGTTAGTGCTCATAATCAAATTAGATCTCCATAGTCACCTGAATAAAACCATATAATAATCATAACATGTGCATAAAACCTCAAGTAACAGAAGTGCCATCAATGTCATCATCATAAGAATGCATCTAATCATCATATATTGTACATCATAATGTCTCATCATAAAACAGATCAACTGTTAGTCTATCAGGGAAAAAATATGAGAGGCACTACAATGCATTTCAAATTTCTTGTTAACTTTTTAGAGTGATTTTTTTTAAAATTTTTTTTGAAGTGATAAACTATTTTCTATACATATTTCACATTTCTTGTTGATTTGTAGAGTGAAAAAAAATTATGTAAGATATTTGTAGAGGAGAAAAATTACACTTCAAGAACAAAAAATTGGTTTCCGTATTGGTGAGAAAACGTAGTGTGAATTTTCCTTGTTGTAAATATTTTAGAAACTTAAGTGGAAAATAGATTGCCAATTTTTTAACTTAGTTTTGATTATTTTATAATTTCATTATAATATTAATTATCTTATATCATATAGTTTTTCTACACATAGATTCTCTATAGAGGAGGGCACTGGGAATCCAAATTTTTATTACAACTTCATATAGAAATCACATAACATTACTTGATAGAAATATAAATGCATTAGGATTACCCTGAATCTTTCATTACCCTTTATTCAATGATGGTTAATTTGTCAAAAAATCCACTAACACTCCAAAATGTAAACCATCTTTGCAAAGTTTTGTTAAACTCTTGTCATGAAAAGAACAATATGTTAAGGGGAAATGATATACAACCAAGATCTAAACAATATTTGTAAAAATATAATTATCTCACCCATCAATTGTGTTAAATAATTTGATTCTCAATAAATTTCTCATATGGATAAATAAATATTTTATATCATTAAAAAGTAAAAATATAATATGCTCAGCCGGCTCGGGTAGCAGGATTGGCTTGAGGCTGTGGGATGGCTCCTCATGGTCTCGGGTTCGATTCCGCTCTCGGTACTTACCTAGTGGTTGTGGTGGCTGGCACTGCAAACACTCGCAGGGACTAGTCTCGCCCCCCCGCTCGCCTCTAGGTGACACTGGGCGGTGGGCCGTGGGGACACCCTGTTGTAAAATAAAAATAAAAATATAATATGCTCAAATTATGAAAGTTAAATTTAATTATTATTATTTTAAATTTCTTATATCTAAAAATTATTTAATTATAAGTTGAATTGGGTTATTCATTGAAAAGAAATGTTTGCATTTAGCCAAAGGCAATATGCTTTAGTACTACAACTATGGATTGCATTGTTTGTTTGATTTTAAGCTAATGATATTGCTTAAAAAATTGTGTTGAATAAATTGTGGAGTGTATTGATAATGAATATATAGATTCATTCTAGGTATAAGCCCAAAAATCATTATAGAAAATGAAAAAATATAGAAAAAAGGGTATAAACACAAAGTGTTGGTATCCCTTTTGTGATGCCCAAAATTTACACTAGGGAAAAAACACAACTAACATTTTTTTTTGTTTGTTACAAATGTTTGTAAATTTGCTAACATTACACTAACTATGCACAACATGACGATGTGCCACATGTATTGGATGATATTATCCATGAAATGACATCCAGGACACATCACTCAAGGGTGAGGGTTGGGTATTTAGACAAGTAGGTATGCGTGAAGACCTCACACATACCATCGGGTGATTCAAGAGAAAGGTTGAGGTCTACTGTTCAAGTAAAAGTAATTTACATCAAAAAATATATAAAGATTATTTAATGAAACCTTATTTTAATTGTAAGCCTTACCCATAAATCCATCTTAATGACATTGTTGAGATCCACTTTGAACATTTCACCCTTAGATTCAAATATGAAAGTGACTAGATATCTTTAATTTACAAGTCAAGCAAAATATATATATATATATATATATATATATATATATATATATATATATATATATATATATACACTTACCTTAAGAATAATTTAAAAATTCTAAGCTTAAAGAATAAAGTCATACAAATAAATACATTTTAAATCCCCCACTTATATATATTTTAATTCTCTAAAAGGGGAGGATGAGGGAATATACCTTTTTATAAGAATTCCTAATTTCGTGGAGAGGCGATCTGCAATGGCAGCAAAATCTTTGTTAACTTTTTGGGTTTTTTTTTTAAAAATCGACAGGCAGCTGCGAGTTGTAGAAGAATATATTTAAAATATGCACTCAGCTACCTCATAAAATCTAAAGTTGCCATTGCAAAAGAAACCAAAGCCAGAAAAGGAAGAAGCGACCTTCAAAAATAGTCATAATAATGGTCCACAATTTTTAGCGGGCACACGACAGTTGAATGCATGAAAGTTTTAAAATGTTTTTGCATGGATTTGCATGGCAACCATTACAAATGATTGTACTAGGCAGTAATAAATGCATAGAAAATGGTCTGATTCTTTGACAAGCTTTAGAGCTTACCTATAAATATCTATTATGTAAACTCATCTTGTGCAATGTATTTTGCAGCCGAGTCATGTAAATGTGCAGACTGCAGCCTCTTTATTTCTTTGGTAGGGGTCGCACGCTTGTGGTGCTCAGATGATGAATGGTTCAATTGTTAATGATGGTTGCATGGTGCAAAATAAATATTTTATTTTATTATTGTTATTTTTGTAAAATTTTGTTATGATTTAGGCTTTAGGGTTTCATGAATTTTTTTCTTCCATAGTTGGATTGTACTGGTTTGGAACAGAATCATGGTAGAATTGAACCAGGTAGTAGCCATCCTTGTGGGAGTTCTACTTATAATCATTCAAGCATCCGCTGATAGTAGCGGGGGATGGATTGGAGCCCATGCGACCTTCTATGGAGATAGTGACTCCTCAGGCACAATGGGTAACTTGTTGTAATTACCAGTTCAAAATTTAGCTTTTTTTTTAGAATGCTGCAAATTCTAATGGGGATTTTGGATTTGTATGGAGGAGGAGCTTGTATAGGGGAACCTGTACAGCATCGGGTATGGGACCAACATGACAATGCTTAGCACAACTCTCTTTAATGATGGGGCATCTTGATATATGCATTTTATGGTATGAAGCGAGGATCCGCAGAGAAAAATCGTGGAGGAAGACAGCAAAGCGGAGCTAGGGTTTGGCACAAAAAAGAAACTATTTTGGATCTATTGTCTAGCTATATGTTCGAGAAGTTTTCAAATATTTCTCTAGATTAATTTATTTTTTCTTTTATTTTAAATGGACTTCGAATTTTTCTTTAATTTTTATATGGTTCATCAAGAAATCTTCTACCTTCATTTTTTCACCTGCTCTAATAGAAAATTCATTGACAAGAGGTTTTATCAGTTACTCACCATATATTTTTTCACTCACCTCATTTATAATTTTGAAATATATTTTATTGTTGGTTTAATCATTCTTCATTTATGACTTTTCAATGTATGTATTTTAAGAATTTTTGTGTTTTAATATTATTGTTATATAAATATATATTTCCATAGTTTACAATAATCAAAGTAATTTTATATTAAATAACTTATAAATTCTCAAATCTTAAAGAATTCAAGAATTCTAAAATTATTCACCTTACAACTTGCTTCAACAATGAAGTTTTTAAAAAGATACAAATATGATAAAAAATAATCTGCAAAAATAGAAATAAATAAATTCATGAAACTCAAGATTTTACTTTGGAAATCTTACGAGAGGATAAACCAATTTTTCATAGGGATATTTTTAATTCTATCCATTATTACAATTAATTGAAAAGGAATAGTTGTCATTTATTTCTCAACTAAAAATCTTGTAATGATTTTCCTCAAAGCAATACTTTTATCAAATTTTGCATGTCAAATCACATGCTATTTATCTTTACAAATATTTTTTAGAGATCTCGGAGCTTTCCCTCAAGCCCAAACAAACAAAAACAAGAAATTAGAAGTGAAAAAATGTTTATTCATTTCAATTCTAATTTTCCAATAATTAAGAATTCACTTTTATACTTATAGATTCAATCTATAAAAATTCAAATATACCACAAATCAATTTTATGATTAAATTTAAATTAATATCATGAAAAAAAAAAATGTCATATTGTTATTAAATTTTATTTTATGCATGAAAAAATACGAAAAAGAAAGAGATTAAAAAAGAGATTGTTCTTGAGCAAATATGATGAAACACGTATCTTCCACACAATAAATTTGAATATCAATCAAATACTAAAATTATTGCCCAAAAAAGAATGTCTTATTTTAATGGTTTTGGACGAAATGAACAAAACAATTAAAACTTCCTAAGTTAAATTTTAAAAAATATTAAAATTAGATTTATTTATTTTTAATTCAAAATATTCAATTAAAAATATTATTTTGTTTTATTGTAATTTTGTATTTTTTTAATAAAAGAATGTATATATTCAATTTCAAAAAGATTTAGTAAAATAATTTTTTCTATTGTTTTATTTTGATTTTCAATTTCAATTACATATTTTAACAAATAGACAATACAAATTTTAATTGAAAAAATTGTACTATAAATACCCTTTAATTTGTATAATTAAAATTTCTTGATTAATTGAAAAAATTGTATTGTAAATACCCTTTTATTTGTATAATTAAATTTTTTTGATATAAATTAAGGCTAGAGTTATAATTAATAATTTTAGGGATATAATTGAAATAATTAATTATTGCGTTAATTTTATATTTATTTATATTATTATAATTTTAACACTAATTATTCTTAAGTATTATAATTATTAAATCATTAGAGTTATAGTTAGGAATAGGGTGAAGATTATGGTTAGGATTAGAAATTAGGGCAAGAAGTAGAGTTAGATTTATACTTATAACTATAGTTAATGTTAGGGGGAGAGGTGGGTTTACAATTAGGGTTAGTGTCAGGGTCATAACAAAATTAGGATTATGGGTAGGGTTAGAATTAGAGTTATAATTATGGTTAATAATAAGCTTGGTGTTACGATTAGGGCTATAGTTAGTTAGGATTAGAGTTAGGGTTTACTTAGGGTGAAGGTTGGGATTATGGTTCAATTAGGGGTAGGATTCAACTAGGATTATGGTTAAGGTTAGGGTTGAATTGGGGTAAGGGTTAGTGTTAGGGTTCTAATTAGGGTTCAATTATGGTTAGGGTTAGTGTTCAATCAAGATTAGGGTTAGGGTTTGATTTGGGTTAGGGTTTAATAAGGGTTAGGACTAGGCTTAAGGTTCAATTAGTTTTAGGATTAAGGTTAAGGTTAGGGTTTGATTAAGATTAATGTTCACTTAGGGTTATGATTAGAGTTATGAATCTACAATTAGGGTTCAATTACGGTTAGGGTTAAATTTTAATTAGGGTTAGGGTTTGTTCAAAGTTAGTGATAGGGTTAAATTTGAGTTAAGGTTAAATAATAAGGGTTAGGGTTTGATTAGGGTTGGCATTCACTTAGGATGATAGTTAGGGTTCAATCAAGGTTAGTGTTAGGGTTATACAATAAAGCTTGAGTTAGGGTTAGGATTCAAATAGGATTGGTCAATATTAGCTTTACGGTTCAATTAAGGTTGCAATTCAATTACAGATAGGGTTCATTTAGGATAAGGGTTAGTATTAGGATTAAGGTTGGAATTCAATTACAATTAGGCTTCAATTATGGTTTAGAGTTACAGCTAGAGTTAAATTAAGGTTAGGGTTCAATTAGGATTAGGTTTAGGGTTAATATTAGGTTAGGGTAATGGCTAGATTAGACCTAGGGTTGAATTAGGATTAAAATAAGGTTTTAATTAGGGTTAGGTATAGGGTTTAATTAGGCTTATTGTTATGGTTAAGGATATAGAGTTAGAGTTAGGGTTTAATTAGGGTGAAGGTTGGGATTATGGTTCAATTAGGGGTAGGATTCAATTAGGATTATGGTTAAGGTTAGGGTTGAATTGGGGTAAGGGTTAGTGTTAGGGTTCTGATTAGGATTCAATTATGGTTAGGGTTAGAATTCAATTATGGTTAGTGTTCAATTAGGATTTTATTTGGATTAGGGTTTAATAAGGGTTCAAACTAGGGTTAAGGTTCAATTGGGGTTAGGAATAAGGTTAGGGTTAGAGTTTGATCAAGATTAGTGTTCACTTAGGGTTATGATTAGAGTTATGAATCTACAATTAGGGTTCAATTAGGGTTAGGGTTAAATTTTAATTAGGGTTAGAGTTTGTTCAAAGTTAGTGTTAGGGTTCAATTTGAGTTAAGGTTAAATAATAAGGGTTAGGGTTTGATTAGGGTTGGTATTCACTTGGGATGATAGTTAAGGTTCAATCAAGGTTAGTGTTAGGGTTATACAATAAAGCTTGGGGTTAGGGTTAGGATTCAAATAGGATTGGTCAATATTAGGTTTAGCATTCACTTAAGGTTACAATTCAATTATAGACATGGTTCATTTAGCATAAGGGTTAGTATTAGGATTAGGGTTGGGGTTCAATTAGGGTTAGGATTCAATTATGGTTTAGAGTTAGGGTTAGATTTCAATTAAGGTTAGGGTTCAATCAGGATTAGGTTTAAGGTTAATATTAGGTTAGGGTTATGGTTAGATTAGAGCTAGGGTTCAATTAGGATTACAATAAAGTTTTAATTAGGGTTAGGTATAGGGTTTAATTAGGCTTATGTTATAGTTAAGGATATAGAGTTAGAGTTAGGGTTTAATTATGGTGAACATTGGGATTATGGTTCAATTAGGGATAGGATTCAATTAGGATTATGGTTATGGTTAGGGTTGAATTGGGTTAAGGGTTAGTGTTAGTGTTCTAATTAGGGTTCAATTATGGTTAGGGTTAGTGTTCAATCTGGGTTAGGGTTAGGGTTTGATTTGAGTTAGGGTTTAATAAGGGTTAGGACTAGGGTTAAGGTTCAATTGGTTAGAGTTCAATTAAGGTCAAGGTTCAATTAGGATTAAAATAAGGTTTTAATTAAGGTTAGGTATAGGGTTTAATTAGGCTTATAGTTAGGGTTAAGGATATAGAGTTAGAGTTAGGGTTTAACTAGGGTGAAGGTTGGGATTATGGTTCAATTAGGGGTAGGATTCAACTAGGACTATGGTTAAGGTTAGGGTTGAATTGGGGTAAGGCTTAGTGTTAGGGTTTTGATTAGGGTTCAATTATGGTTAGGGTTTGAATTTAATTACAATTAGTGTTCAATCAAGATTAGGGTTAGGGTTTGATTTGGATTACAGTTTAATAAGGGTTAGGACTAGGGTTAAGGTTCAATTAGGGTTAGGATTAAGGTTAAGGTCAGGGTTTGATTAGGATTAGTGTTCACTTAGGGTTATGATTAGAGTTATGAATCTACAATTAGCATTCAATTAGGGTTAGGGTTACATTTTAATTAGGGTTAGAGTTCATTCAAAGTTAGTGATAGGGTTCAATTTGAGTTAAGGTTAAATCATAAGGGTTAGGGTTTGATTAGGGTTGGTGTTCATTTAGGATGATAGTTAGGGTTCAATCAAGGTTATTGTTAGGCTTATATAATAAAGCTTGGGGTTAGGGTTGGGATTCAAATAGGATTGGTCAATATTAGGTTTAGGGTTCACTTAAGGTTACAATTCAATTACAGATAGGGTTCAATTATGATAAGGATTAGTATTAGGGTTAGGGTTGGGGCTCAGTTAGGGTTAGGCTTCAATAATGGTTTAGAGTTAGGGTTAGAGTTCAATTAAGGTTAGGGTTCAATTAGGACTAGGTTTAGGGTTCATATTAGGTTGGGTTATGGTTTAATAAGGGTTAGGGTTCAATTAAAATTAAAATTTAATTAGGGTTATGATTCAATTAGGGTTAGGGTTATGGCTAGGGTTTTAATATAAAGCTTGGGATTGGTGTTCTAATAAATTCTTAACCCTAACCCTATCCTTGAACCCTAATAGGATTAGGGTTATGGTTCAATTAGGGTTAGGATTTTTAATAATATTAAAATAGGGTCAAGGTCAGGGTGAGTTATGTTTAAGGTAAAATTAGGGTCAAGTTTATATCTTAATCATGGTTAGTGTTCACTTAGGGTTAGGTTTATGATTAGGATTAAATTAGGGATAAAATTAGGATTAGGTTTGGGTTAGCATTAGTATAGGATTAGGGTTAAGGTTAGGGCTAGGGTTATGATTAAAATTAGGGTTAGGGTTAGGATTAGAGATAATATTAGGATAAAAATAGGGTTACAATTATGGTTATGGTCAGGGGTAGGGGTAGGGTTAGGGTTAGGATTAAGGTTAACATAATTATTAATAAGGTTAGGGTTATGGTTAGGGATAGGAAATGGGTTAGGGTTATTATTAAAATTAGGGTCAAGTTTAGATCTTAATCATGGTTAGTGTTCACTTAGGGTTAGGCTTATGGTTAGGTTTAAATTAGGGATATATTAATTAGGTTTAGGGATATATTTTAATTATGATTAATGTTCATATAGGGTTAGAGTTATGGTTAGGGTTTAATTAGGGTTATGGTTAGGGTTTAGAATGAGTTAAATTAGGGTTACTATTAACTTAGAGTTAGGGTTAGGGTTAAGACTACATATCTAACCCTAACCCATTTCTTATCCCTAACCATAACCCTAACCTTATTCATAATGTTAACATTAATCCTAATTATAACCCTAACCCTAACCCTAACCCTAACCCTAACCCTACCCCATATCCTAACCCTTACACTAACCCTAACCCTAACCCCACCCCTAACCATAACCATAACTGTAACCCTATTTTTGATCTTAATATTATCTCTAATCCTAACCCTAACCCTAACCCTAATCCTAATCCTAACCCTATTAACCTTAACCCTAATCATATACTAATGCTAACCCAAACCTAATCCTAATCCTAATTCTATCTCTAATTGTAATTATAATCCTAACCCTAACCTTAACCCTAATCTTAATACTAATTCTAACCCAAACCTAAGAATAATTCTATCTCTAACCCTAACCCTAACTATAGCTCCAGACCTAAACCTGACCTTAACCATATCTCTTAACCTTAACCCTAACCTTAACTATATCTCTAACCTTAACCCTAACCCTAATCCTAACTAGATATTTTTTTAATAATCCTAACTAAATATTGATGATATTTTTTTAAGAATCCTACTCTCAAGGATTCCCCTACCAATAAGTTGGTTTCCCATTTTGTGGACTCTCTAGAGGACAAAAATGAGAACCTTGAGGCTAGCAGAAACTCTGTCTCTACCCCTCCTGCCTCTTTCAGAGATGATGGTACCAAATTTCCCAAATCCCCTAACCTGGATGATTGTAACCTCATTTTAGACTAGGATTAGTCTGGAGATATCCTTGCCTCTACTAGAAGTGGTGTTGGTGATATTTTCAGGGTTATGAAATGGGCCTATCAAGAAATTAATGATATTAATTTCATAAATAGGGTTCTAAAAAGAAAGTTGGAGGAATTGGAATTGAAGTTGTCCACTCTTAGCAATGAAGAAGGAAAAAAGAAAAAGAACAATACTGGAATGAGAGATGATGACATTGAGGACAAGTATAAGAATTTGGAAGCTAAAATTGTTAAAATAAAAAATAACATGAAAAATGTTGTGGAACAAAACCATAGAATGGCAAGGCACAATACCATTATCATTAATGCAATGTCTAAAAAGTTGGAAAAGTCACAACAAGGCTCACTAGTTGTTGATCTAGAAGAGGACAAGGATAAAAGCAAGAACAAGGACCAAGGAATATTGAAAAGGACCCATGCCAACCTTAAGAGGAAGGAACCTCCTACTACCTAGATGGTCCAAATCTTAAACAAGGGGATACAAGAAATGAACAACATGCAAGTTGAGACTGTAAAAACATTAAAGTCTCAAGTTTAGTTGTCACTGGCATTTTCTCTAGTCTTTTTGGGTCTTTTCTGTGGCCCTTACTGGCTTTTTTGGTGGTTGTGGTTTTGTCAATTTGTTGTCTTCTCTATAGCCTCTCTATTTTTTGGGGTCTTTGATGATCTTTTCTTTTGTTTGTAAACTTTGTGGTTTTGGGTGCCTATAAAACCCATTTTTTCCTCTTTCAAAAACTAAATATTGATGATATAATATTTTTTATTATAATATTATAAATACTAAAAATATATTTATATATTTTAGCTTAACATTTAAATATTAAATTATATATATTATTTTTAAAAATTGAATTACAAATATTATACTATCATATTATAATATATTAATTATTATAACAATATAATTTAAAATATATAAATATAAAAATAATTTATTTAAGATATTACATATTGCATCGTATTTAATAATATATATAAAATATGCCAGAGATATCCTTCTCGAGGCTCCTATTTTAAATATAATATTCAAATTCTCACATAAAAATTGAATAGGTGTCTCAAGAAGGATATCTCTCGGTATATTTTATATATATTATTAAATATATATATTCTAGTATTACAATTATTTATATCCCTTTCTTTTCTAAAACTTATGAGAGGACTCTTTTTTTGTTTGTTTTATTTACACATGGTAAAATTATATGAGCCTTGCTTTATTTACCAATATTATTTTTCACATAGGGGGGGCACATTAGCTCTTTTTTCAAAAGAACATATGAATGTATTTGAAAAGAATAATAACATCCTCAAATTTTCTATAACGTGGCATTGAATAAAGGAATGTGATATTTATTATGTCTTCTACTCTAAGTCACCTCAAGTCTAAAATTTTAAGTTCTCTTTTTTTTATATTCTTCCTATAGTAAAAAAGAAAATAGAATTGATGGGTTGTCTCCATAGGTATGTTAATGCACTCGAGTCTTCACTTCCATCACTCTGTGCAAGTCCTATTGAATCACCATTGAATGATATTCAGCCAACAGAACACCTATGCATAGTAGTCTCTTGGCCAAGCAGGTGTTCCCTTTAAATCTAATGTGGCCTTTTACTCTGTTTAAGCTTTACTTAGTGATTTTGAAATTGTATCTTGTTGCATTAAAAATAATTAAGAATTTTTACTCCTCAAGTACAATGCTTTCTAGTAGATACAACCAAGGATTTAGTTGGCCTACTAAAAGATATATGTTTAGACCATGTAAATAAACTGACCATTAATTAAATTGTAAATGCTTGCAATACTTCCCAAGGTTGAATGATATTAGTAAATCCTAATTTTTGTTCTTTGTTGAAGAATCGGTTATGTCAAATTATAAGATTATCAAATTATGACATAATGAGTAGCACACTTTGTATTTACATGGTTCTATTATTCTTCCATGTTCAATTCATGATTCTTTTACATAAGTCATTACAAAAAAAAAGGTTCACAGATTACCTCAAATTCCCTAAAATTTAATAAATGTCCATGTCCCTAGCACATGTCTACACATCCTCAAAACTTCATATGACAGTGATAGAAAGTATATTAGTGATTGCAAACAAACAAAGTATTTCAATAGTGTTAAGGTACAAGTAGAAATAACATAAGGCAATAATAAGTTCCAAGAGGAGGTGACTAACTAAACTGAAATCAAAAGTACAATGGTAAAATAATCTATCTCACAAGTGAGATGAACACAAGTTAGATAAACCCTAAACATGTCAAGAAGATAAAGTGATGTATTACAAACACTACAATAACCATTAGAAAGGAAAACCTACCATGCAGGAAGATGGGTGTGGTGAAGACCATGACAAAGGCATCACATAAAGTTATAATAATGCAATGCATTTGTATCAAGTGGGTAGAATTATCACACATTAGCCATACCTCATAAATCTCTCTTTGTGAGGCCTTTATATTAATGTTGTAATAAAGAGAAGATCATCCTGGAATCATATTTTGCAATATAATTTTTCTCTCAAGGAGGTCGCACTCTCTAAGATGTCTAGGATACCTATTACAGATTCATCACTACAAGCATATTTACAACTATTTCCAAACATTGTAATATTTTCATATGTTAATGCTTTTATTTGATAGTATTTTGCAAGTGGAATCATAATAGAGGGAAGCCCTAGAAAACAATCTTATCAAAAAAATTTGAATAGGAAATACAAGTGACTAGTTTCCACTAATTAGTTAATTGTTGAATAGCTCTTATGATGTCCTTGGGGGAAAATAGAGGACAAACCATCGGGGAACATCATAAAACTATATTAACATAAAAGACCTAGGTTTCAAGTTCAACATCAAAATCAACTAGGCTTTCCTCTCAAGCAAATATGCCAAAAAGTACTTAGGGATCTATGGAGAGCATCAGAAGGTTGCATTATCTAGACATAACGAGCTTGTGTTTCCTATGTCACAGATGACAAAAAAATCCTTACAAGAAGAGGAGACAACAACAGGAACTTGCACTGAGGCAAAATCGTGATTCCTCTTCATACCACCAATTCATGAAACAAGAACATAAGTAAGATTTTATTGACCAATAGTTAACAATAATGAAAAAAATTCTTAAGAGTTGTTAATCTAAAATATGAATGCCATCATACCAAAAGAGTAAGGCTTAAAAGCTAAAATAATAAAGATCAAACAAGTTAGGTGTGAATCATATTAATTATATGGAAATCATTTGAATGCCAGATCAAATAAGAAAAGAGCTTTATCATGGTCTCCACATATTACAATTGACCCATAAGCACATTTCTTATAATACGTATTGTCACATTCTAGACACACTAATTCTTACAATGTCACCCATCCTAATATGGGTTTAGCACCTCCCATTCAAAATTTTTATCTATAAGTAATTGCTCTGCATGTCTCAGACATTTGAGCCTCCTTTCCTTTTCCATTGGGTTTAGTTACTAATAGCTCTTAAAGTCTTTTGTAGCTGTTTGATTTCCTTGGGTTTCCTTTCCATCTTATATAAGATTTTTATCCATACATTTAAGCTTTTAACTGCATATTGATTACACCCTGATAGAAGAAATAGGAAACAAATTAGTTTGCAATGGTTCTTAAATGTAGAGATATCAAAACAGATTTCTAATTCTGATTATGTATCTCATTGACTGCTAGAAATTCGTCTAGAACTGTCAACATACAAAAAAATAGATCACTTAAGTTCTAGTAGAAATATCCTTTCTTGAATTTCAGCATCTTGACTTAACCATAGCTCTCTAGAAGGTGTTGGAAATACCTAACATTGATTGTTCATGTTGCACATGAAAGCTGCTTACCCTACAAAAAACACACCAAAATTTGGAGTTCCTATCAAGCATTGTCAAGCAACTCCCTCCCGTGATGACTAAAGGTGTTATACTTCACTTACTCTTGTGTTTATATAAAACACACAAAGGATACCACACATGTTTTTGTAGGAGATATTCCTACCAACATCATCCCTCATTTGGTAAGTTAGAGAAGTAGTTAGATTAAATGGGAAATTATTTCAACGTAATAAAGACTAAAACATAGGTGTGACCATTTATGACAAATAGATGATAGTCTGATTTGGTAACCTAAATAATTAATGACAGTTGATCTTATCAATAAACTAAAAAATACTTGTTACACCATATTTGGGCCTTGCTAGATAGCATAAGAACTCTCCTCCTATCATTGGGTTTGACTTTTACTTCATACTAAAAAGATACCTACTTGTATTTTTCTTTTCCCTAAGCATTATCAGTTCTTCAAAAAATGAGAAATTTTTTATTTCTAAATGTCAATCACCCTGCATAAATCATAAATTGCAATGAGAATTGATAGTGTGATTCAGTTTGAAATTTATAAAATAGAAAACACAAGCCTTCCTTAAGGTACTGAAAACCGTTCTTTTAACTTACAGGATCATTCTTTAAAAAGACCAAAGATGTTTGCGTAAGAATAAACCACCACTTTTTCCATGATTTCCACCCTAACCTTGCATACATTTCAAACGTTAACTTAGTCAATGTTCCCATTAATCATGCTTGACATATAACAGATATCAAATAGCATATTGGCTTGACAACAACATATTTTATATAATCTACCTTGCATAAAGATGCAAATCCAGGAGCCTTGGTAATAGAGACAGTTGCTTTCCAGTGTACAGTACAAGATGATATGCAAAGTATAAACTATTGTGATATACTTGTTACATTAGAACAAAATATATGGAAATGAAATTTTAGAAACAAATCAAAGAAATACAATTGCATTGTAAAATGCAAATTTCTTAACAATTGAATAGATCTGCAAGATCCAATCATTAATTTTAAGATATTTTTTTGATTGAAAGTGCTCAATAACAGATACAATGGATTAGCCACAAGAGAGGAACCTTTATACTTCAAAGCTTCAGTAATATACTTACAGGTGAACTTAAATGAAGATCCAGAGAACACTTGTTCCACTTTATTCAAAAGGAAACAACGAAGGAAGGCATTTACCTAGCCAAAACATGAAGTAGGAGATGGGTGTTCTCGAATGGAAATGTTGACAAAAGGTCAAAGGGGTCTCTTGTAGTTAATAGAGAAAGAAAGTTAGTCCTTGAAGAGATTGTAACAAATATGTGATAATCACAAAGCACAAGGTTCAAATCAATGAGATAATAATGTAAAAATAAAAGAAAAAACTTTTCTTTTTATCATAACAATGATTTTAAGGATTGACTATGAAGAACAATCATCATAAGATAGCAGTGAATACAAACAATGATAGTGCCAATGAGTTATCAATACAGTGAATAAAGAGTTCCAATTTTCAATGCATGATAACATCAGTCCAAGGAATGTAAAGGATAGGAATGAAAGACAATATATAGAGGGAAAATAGTTGCAAATGGTCATTGCTATATCAAATCATATGATTGGCAGAGGATCATAGCAAAATGAAGGAGATAATAGTAGTTGTTATGAATGCCATGTGACCCAATATCATGGACAAAGAAGATGTAAAAGACCATGGGATAGAGTGAAAAGGGGTCAAAGTCAATGAGATTCATTGAATTTCAAAGAGCATTATCATTATATCAGTGAAAGCACAAGATTGTAATAGCAATGAAGCAATGGAAAGCAAGAACAGTGATATGCAACATCAGGATCACTATCGTAAAGGATGAAGATCAACTTACCATGTAATATTAACACAAAGGAGGGTTCAAAAATAGTGGCATTTATGTCACAAAGGGATAATGGCTGTTGAAGCCTAATAATAGTGATTTTCAATGAACAACACCAAGCTTGATAACATTGATATGAAAGAGTTGGAAACACTATTATATCCTCCAAAGTAAGAGAAAAGTATTGTCAGCCAATTAGTCCATGCTCACAAGAAGCATATAAGTAAAAGTCATATCATATTACATAATATGGTCAAAAAACTAAAGAGCTATATTTGTCATAAAAAAACAACAAATATTAGTATAAGAAGTTATCATCTAAGGAGTTTTTCTTTCTTTTTCATAGCTTCACCTTCTTCAGATGTTGATGATGTCTTGAATACAATCTCTTTTACATAAATCTATTATAATTAAGTAAATGCAAACAATTGTAAGAGAAATTATTCTAAGAGATGTGAAACATTTCCATCATTTTAAATAGGGTCAATGTTCTTGTGGAGAATATTGGTGGTGCTAAATGAAACAATCTAAAAAATATACTTGCACTATAATAATGTGCACTACATCAGATATCCAGTAATAACGAAGGGAAATCCATCAAAGAATAACAATAGGTAATTTTTTGTCATATGTTGTAGTTACAAGTTCCCTGCTAGACATACACGAAAATGTGGAAGCATAGACAAGGAAAGTGAATTGTTTCCAAAAATTCCTCAAAGAAATGTGATATCATGGAATTTTGTGATTAAAGGATATGTTCAAAATGGGTTTTTTTGAAAAGTCCTTAGAAAAATTTAAGCAAATGCAACAAGTGGGTGTAAAGCCCAAATCCTCAACCTTTACTCTATTCATAGTAAATGAATTTAAATTCTAAAAATGCTAAAATGGTGTTATGTTCTAATCAAATTAAATAATATTTATAACCACACCTTCCAACTGCCAAAAAAAAAAAATCCATTCAACAATTTTCCCTTTCCTTTCTCAACGGCTCTACCCTTGGCTTTCCTCTCTAGAAGAGCCATTCTATCCTTATCTATCTTCAACTTTGTCACCACAACCTTGGATGGGTGGATGTCAACATTCACAGTTGCACTTGGGCACCAATATAGGAGAATTTGAAAACCAAAAAAAATATGTAGTATAAAGTTATCTTATACCCAATGCATGCTAGTAGTGTATATTTAAATCTCCAAACAATAGCATCAACAAAAATTGTAGTGCTTCCTCACCATTGAATTTCTCTTAGGTGATGCGTTCAATATGGATGACCCATTTCCTTCAATAAACTGAACCACCTTCCCCTCCCTTCCCTTGAATGTCCCTCTTACAACCTGAACTTCATCATCCTTTCTAATTGGCATAGAATGAACTTGAAAAACATTGGTAGCATTGGAAACAAAAAATTAAATAATTGAAACCTTTGTTTTATGGGATGCAAGTTGAGAGGTTAACCATTCTAAAAACCAAAGAAAATAATTACACACTGACATAGTGTTGAATTCAATTGGCAAGTGTCAAGCCAAATTTTGGCATCCTACTTGCCCATGCCAAAATGCGGAAGCATATACAAGGGTGGGTGCATGAAGTTGGGTTACACTTTTTTGTCCAATTCCTTTTTTTTTTTGAAAACTCATAATGTGGGTGTGTTATAATGTGCTCATGTTATGTCATTTTAAAAGAAAAAAAAAGTGAAAGTGATTCATTTTTTGTTGTCTGTTTTTCTTCTCCACCTGCAGCCAAAAACCCTCATTTTCACACTCGCATTCTAGGAGGAGGCATTCTACAAAATTCATCAACAATAGTTGCTTTTTCTTTGGAAAGATGGTGCCATGACGATGAAGAGGTGTGGGAGGTAAGTATTATTTGTTATTTGTTTTGAATTTCATAGTTTCAGGTTAGATTTGATTGCTTTTTTTTTTTAATTGTAGGGGATGCAAATGATCTTGCAAATCCTCAACAAGAAGACTAGGAAAATTCTCAAAAACAAAATCCTCAACAAAATCAACTTCCCCCATGAATCACTCAACATCCTCCTGGCACTCAAGAAAATTTGAGTGAAATTGAGAACAACAAAAAAAATTTGAAGATTTTATCAATAGATTGAGTGATCCAAATGCTTCAACCATAGAAAGAATGACCCTAGCAAATTCATTGAAAGAGATGTTAAAAAATGTAGATTCAATTACCCAACAAATAACTGGATGGGGAGATAGGAGGTGGGTAGCTAGGGCATATTATGCAGATAAACAATCATATAAAAAGTAAAAGATTTTAAAACTACTAAAGGTGGTTTGTTCTCTTTATTCACTAACCTTAGAACACATAAAAATCTTAGCCTCAATGCAAAGAGATTTCCTATTCATTGGTGCCACCACCAAGAGATTAGAAACCATTTTTATGATAGGTGGTACTTGGTCTTTGATTACCCATCGTGCAACAATTGTGAAGTCCCCCAATATTTTCTTAGGAAACTATACAGTGAATTCGTATTGAACCAAATCCCAAATTATTTTGATATGAGGGAGTTCTAGGGGAGAGGTGGGGGGTTGGCTCAGGATAGGCCCAGTGCATAGCCAGATCCTACGTAGCAAGGGAGATGACCTCTCGCTAGGCTACCTCGTGAGCACATTGTTATGCCTGCCATTGCAAAAAGGAGTGTCGACGTAGAGACATTGCAAGTGATCAAAACTTTGACCTAGAGTGTCTTCCATCATACTAGCCCTATTGTACAACACCATCCAAGGGAGTCTTTAGGTGGTGGCCTCTGAACCCATATGTGCCAATCTTGTGGGGAGACTTGTTCATATGACCCCATCGACACTTAGGAGGATGCTACATAGGATCCATATGCTACTACATAGGATCCATATGCATCTATGAGGATGGAGAGGATGACTAAAATTTTGCATGATGCATATGGCATTGAAACTCAGGTAAAAGTCAGCATGTTCATTGAATTTAATTTATTAAATTTTGATTCTGAAATGTAAGATTAACTAATTTAGTTTTATTATTTTAATAAAATTGCAGGGTCATAGTGTTGAGATTGGATACATCTGTCCTCCACCTACTTATTTTTGCAGTACACCTATAAGTGGGGTATGTAACTAGTAAACAATTATAAATTTATTACATGTTAATAGCATTGTTTTACGAATGGTATTTTAATATGTGATTTTGGATGTTGAACATGGTAACATTGGAGGTTTCAAGGAAACACCTCCTAGTGCCAGTGGATTTACTCAAATGTACGTGCAAATGTAATATAATAAAGAGAACTTAACTAATGAATTCTACTAAATAGATTTGTGTAGTTTATATTCATATTTTTGGTTATGTTGCATTATACATCATTCAAACTCAAAGCATTACTTCAAATTCCATAACTAATAAGTAGATGTTGATACATGAAAAAATTTCAACTGTACAATATAGTTGTTTAGAAAGTCAACATAAGAAGCATGATGCAATTACTTCACATGGAGACATGTGCTTACAAAGGTGCACCAGCATGACAAACTATGGATGCTTGGAAAAAATCTATGAAACCATAATAGTAAGCAATAACATAGACAAGACAATTAGTAGTTTGAAAAAATGCCTAGAAGAAATGCGGTCTCATGGTGATGGAATTCCATTCCATCACCACATGAGACCACATTTCTTTGAGGAATTTCTTCAAACTACTCACCACCTTTCCTATGATATCACATTTTTCATACATGTTCACCAAAGCATTTTATCAAACTACTCACTTCCTTGTAGTTTCTACTATGGCTAAAACCCTAAAATAGGTGTTTTCCCACAAACTATATGGATGCTTGGAAAAATATCTATCAAAGCATAATAGTAAGCAATAATACCATAGAGAAGGAAATGAAATTTTTGAAAAAATTCCTAGAAGAAATGCGGTCTTATGGTGATGGAATGCCATGACGTGCATTTGTTTGTAATGGCATGCCATCACCACCATACACCATTTCTTTTGAGGAATTTTTTCAAATAGTTCATTGCCTTCTCTATGCCACCATAGTTATCGTACATGTCTATGAAAGCATTTAATCAAATGGTTCAACGACTTTCTGTTATGTGTAAAAGCCTAAAAACACATCCTTTCAAACAAGATATGGATAGGGAAAATAGTAAGCATGATAATAAAAAATATATAGTTTAATACTTGTACTCAAAATTTTGTTCATTAGATCTCATACATTATAAGTCATGACGTGGATCGTTATTGTAACTTTTTTGTGATTGAATAATTTGTTGTTTTATTTTCAGACGTTGGTGATAGAAACACCTCCAAATGTTACGAGGGCAATGGATATTGGTATTTCATCCACTATACAATCCTTGATGGCTCTAATAGGAGAGATATGAGGCAAATTACAAAATTTAAATTTACGTTTGTTGTTATAGATATTAGTTCTAGTGAAAAATCAAACCAAATATTGATTCATAGTTTAATTCCTATTTGGATGGTTTATACAGGGCTTGAGCATGCCTCAACATCGACGTGTAAATATTTGAATCATGGAGAGTGATCATGAGATGGCCGTAAGTGATTATTTTGTTAAATATATCATTTCTTATAATATAATTTTTATATATTAATGTCTTTACTTCTTATTGTAACAGTTAAAACTTCACTAGGAGCTAAACTCTAGGAGGAGCAGTAGGAGCACTCCTCAAGCACAAAAAAATGAGTGATGGACTTATTGCCATTAGATCACCAAACAAAGGGAAATAATTTATTTCTAGAGCATGGAGAGAAATGAATTTTGATTCCAGAGCCCTTTGTTGTATGCCTAGACATGGAAATTTTGTACATATTTTGTATTGGATATATTTGACATTGTATGCCTATATGGCATTCTCGTAAGCTTGTATGACTATTTTGTAACCAATATTTTATACATATATCGACATATATTGATGTATACATACATGGCTAGTTGCTTAATACAAATCATTTTTATCGATGGTGTCCATGTTTGAATTATAAATTCATGGTTCAATAGATATGAGTTACATGTATTCAAGTGTATAATTTACAACTTATGTGTATACTTTTTTACTTATGTGTGTTCCAATGTATACTTTAAGACTTACAAATTTTCATGTGTATACCTTGTATTTGTACATATACTTTGTATTAAGTTGTGTATACTATGTATTCGCATGTATACTTCAAGGCTTATGCATTTGTGACTACTTGTGCTTCCCTTATACATGTACATGCTTGACTTATTCATGTGTACACTTATTAATTGGTTAGCCCTAGCATTGATCATTATTGTCCTTCATAGTTTGTCTTGAATAAATTAATTGATTGATAGTAAACAACTAAGTATCTAAAAACAAAAAACATGTTTTCAATTGGTATTCCATGAAATTATTGATAAAAAGATTCCAATTTATATTTAATCCTTTGATTGGAACAACTAAATTAAGCAAAGGATACATAATCTTCATGTAACACTTGCAAAACATAATATTCAGAGTAGATGAAGTAGTCTACTTCTTGACACATTATCTATGTGATTGAGTTATTCTATTTTAGCCTTGGTTCTGGTTCTAGTTTGCTCAAGTGGTGTAGGTCCTGGTTTGGTTCACCTATGGGTTCAACCAAGGTCCTTCATTTTTGGGTCTGGTTCACCCAAGCAGAACCCAAGAGAACCTGGGAAAAACCCAGATAGAACCTAGACAAAACCTGCATGCCTAGGCATACAAAAAAGTCTTTTTCTGAACATTTTTTTAATGTTTTATGGAGTTTGACTTTGACCCACACCCAAGGGAACCCTAAAAGTGATTCTAAATCACTTCAAACACCTTAACTACCTCATTCATATTCATTTGTTTTCCAAACAAGCATTTTAATTCCAAGAGGCCAAGCTTTCATTTTTGCTTGCTAGATTGAAAGCGGATTGTGACAACTTTCTTTTTTCAAAAATTGTTCTGCATCATTGAACTAAGAATTTATCACACATCTATAGAGAAATAGAGGATTACTACAAACTAAAACACATTACACTTTTATTCTCACTGACTTGATGTACTCTCCAACATCTCTCTTCTCTCATGCAAAGAGTTAGAACTACTTGGCCATGCCTTTGCATCATTCAAGAAGTTTTGCTCTTTTTGACAATGTCAAAAGCATGACTACATACAGATTAGGCAAAAGAATTTTCCTTTTAGATTAGCAATGCATGGAAGTTTCAAAAAGTATCCTTGATATTACAAAAATATATGTGTTTATACCATAGGAGCAAAAATCTTTTGGGGAAAAAATTGGAAAACCAAAAGTATAAGATTTTTCAAAAAAATCAGGAAAAACTCTAGAAAAAATTGGAAAAAAATCAGATTTAAAAAAAGGTGAAAAAAAATAGAACAAGAGATAAAACTTTTTTAAAAAATTTAAAGGCATTTCCATAGCATAGAGATATAGAGAGCAAATAAAATAAAGAGTTTAACTAATAAATTGTAAAAATAGATTTTTGTAGTTTATATTCATATTGTTGATTACATTGCATTGCACATCTTTCAAACTCAAAGCATTGCTTCACATTGCATAACTAATAACTAGATGTTGACAGATGACAAAATTTCAATTACAATATAGTTTTTACAAAGTCAACCTAAGCAGTTATGCAATTACTTCACATTGTGTAACTAATAACTAGGAGTAGCTGCCAATTGCATTTGCTTGTCATGGCATTCTATGAGACCACATTTCTTTGAGGCATTTTTTCAAACAATTCACGCCTTGTCTATACTACCAGATTTTGATACATGTCTAGCAAAGCATTTTGTCAAATATTTCACTACCTTGTTGCTATGGCTGAAAGCCTAAAACAAGTGCTTTCGAACAAGCTATGGATGCTTGGAAAGAATATATCAAAAGCATAATAGTAGTAATATCATAGACAAGAGGAATCTTAAAATTCAAGGAAATGAGATGGTGATGAATGCCATGAAAATCAAATGCTTTGATTTTCATGGAATTCCATCACCATAAGACCTCATTTCTTTGAGGCATTTTTCAAAGAGTTCACTTCCTTGTCTATGCTAACACATTTTTCATACATGTCTATCAAAGCACTTTATCAAACAATTCATTGCCTTGCTACTATGCTAAAAGCCTAAAATAGGTGCTTTTGAACAAGCTATGGATGCTTGGAAAAAATTTATCATAGCATAATAGTAAAAATAGTATAGACAAGGCAATGAACTATTTGAAAAAAAATCTTCAAAGAAATGTTGTCTCATGGTGATGGAATGCCATGACAAGCAAATTTTTATGGATTGTCATGGCATTCCATCACCATGAGACCACATTTCTTTGAGGCATTTTTTCAAAAAGTTCACTACCTTGTCTATGCTACCACATTTTTCATACATGTTTACCAAAGCATTTTATCAAATAGTTCACTTCCTTGCTTCTATGGATAAAAGCCTATAATAGGTGCTTCCAAACAAGCTATGGATGATTGGAAAAAATCTATCAAAGCATAATACTAAGCAATAGCATAGACAAGGAAATGAATTGTTTGAAAAAAATCCTAAAAAGAAATGTGGTCTCAATGGTGATGGAATGTCATGAAAATCCATAGAAATTTGCTTGTCATGGCGTTCATCATGCAATTCCATCACCATGAAACCACATTTATTTGAGGCATTTTTTCAAATAGTTCACTACCTTGTCTATGCTACCACATTTTTCATACATGTCTACCAAAGCATTTTATCAAATAATTCACTGCCTTGTTGCTATGGCTAAAAGCCTAAAAAAAGTACTTTCGAACAAGCTATGGATGCTTGGAAAAAATCTATCAAAGAATAATAGTAAGCAACAAGCTATGGTCTCATGGTTTTTTTTCGCACGAAAAATCAACGTGATTTTATTCACATTTTTTTGCAGGTTATAAACACATTTTTTTGGAAATTTTTTTGTTTGAAATGGGAAAAAAATGTTGACCAAAAGGTCAGATTTTTTCAAAAAATCGGGGAAAAAATTGTCTAGCTTGTAGATTTTTTAAAAATTAGGATTAATCAAGATTTTTTGCAGATTTTTGCTTCTATGGTTTATACACTTCAATTGTGCAGCCAACCTTTGGTTCTTTGAAAGAAAAATCTGCCTATGCCATTGTTACACTACAAAGGAAAACCATATTTTGTATTATGGAGCTATATTAAGTTGCCACTCTGAAGACAAATGTAACAATGATACAAAATAATGTTTGAGACTACAAGAAGACATCAAAATGGCTAGTGTACTAAACAAATTATTATGATTTATGAATAATGTTGATAACTCTACTTAGTTGGCTTCTTTTTTTAAAATCATACAAATTGAACCCTAGCATCAATAGACTCTGTATATCAAGCTACCACAATTCAAGTTTCAACGATGAATATTTATCATGCATGTTATAAATGGCATTCAAATTTATGGTGGTTTTGTTGTTTATATGATGATATGTAATATTCTAATCCTAATTCATGCTTCTAGGTTGCATAGATATATATTTTGTTTTTACATGTTTAATGTACCAACGAACCCAAAATGAATTGAACCTCCCTCCAAATTTTTTTGCCAAACCGGCAAAATGAACCCCTGAACCTGAACCTCAAAACCTATTCCAAAACTCTTTATTCTTTCTACACAAAATTAATTGACCACCAAATTATGTTTCCCCTTGACTTTACCCATGTTTACTCCCTCAAACCTCTCTTTTTCATTCAAAACCCTTGTTTTCCCAACTAGGGCATGTCATGTCATAACATACTTTTGACCTCCCCTATCCTTGAAGACCTTTTGAACACATCAAACTCCACAATCTCACCCTATTTCCAATCTATTCTAACTTATTTCAAGCAATTTCTTCTTTTCACCTCTTCTAGCCTTGCTTTTAAGGGGCCTCAATTTTGAATTTTCAATAGGGGCAGCATTAGTAATCTCTTCCAATGCCTTTACTAATGCTATTTTCTAATTCTTACTCCCTATCCTACTTACATTAGGCCCATATCACCGAGAAACAGCCTGAACAATAGGTGGAATGGCCTATTTCAACATACTACTCTCAAACCCTTAAGGGATCGATTTGGTTGAATGTAGCTTAGAGTGATTCCATATGTTTGGGTGAGAAAGAGGGATATTCCTAGTGTAAACATGCCTATTTAGACACATTGGAACAGTCTATTTGGTCACACAAGTTGTAGAACAAAAGTTGCACCACTTTGCAACTTTCCACTGCTTCCATTTGACACATTTTCCATCAACTGAAAATTGGACACTACAGGAAAACCACTCTGAGATAATGAAAACTGAGAGAGGTTATTGTAGAGGGTCCCAACATAATCATATAAGATCAGATGAGAAGTTTCTAACCATCACGGTGTCCGAGTAACCTCATGTTGAAGTTTGCAGCCATTTTGCCCTTTAGACCCTTAAGGGATCGATCTGGTTGAACATAGCTTGAAGTGATTCCATGTGTTTGAATGCAAAAGAGGGCCATACCTATCAGAAAAAATATGTATTTGGATGCATTGGAATAGTCTGTTTGGTCACACGAGTTGTAAAACAAAAGTTGCACCACTTTGCAAATTTCAACTGCTTGCATTTGACACTTTTCCATCAACTGAAAATTGGACACCATGGGAAAACCACTTCAAGATAACAAAAACTGAGAGATTTTATTGTAGAAGGGCTCAATGCAATCACATAGGATTAGATGAGAAGTTTCTAAGCGTCACGGTGTCCGAGTAACCTCATGCTGAAGTTTGTAGCCATTTTTCCCTTTGGACCCTTAAGAGATCAATCTGGTTGAACATAGCTCAGAGCGATTCCACGTGTTTGGGTGCAAAAGAGGCCCATGCCTAGCGTAAACATGCCTATTCAAATGTGTTGGAACAGTCCATTTGGTCACATGAATTGCAAAACGAAAGTTGCACCACCTTGTAACTTTCCACTGCTTGCATTTGACACTTTTTCTATGAACTAAAAACTAGACACCACAGGAAAACCACTTTGAGATAATGAAAACTAAGAGAAGTTATTATAGAGGGGTCCAAACAATCCCATAGGATTAGATGAGAAGTTTCTAAGTGTCACGGTGTCCGAGTAACCTCATGCTGAACTTTGCTGCCATTTTTCCCTATGGACCCTTAAGGGATCAATCCAGTTGAACGTAGCTCAGAGCAATTCCGCATGTTTGGGTGTAAAAGAGGACCATACCTAGTGTAAACATTCCTATTCAATTTGGTCACACGAGTTGCAAAATGAAAGTTGCACCACCTTGCAACTTTCCACTGCTTGCATTTAACACTTTTTCCATCAACTAAAAACTGGACACCATGGGAAAAACACTCTGAGATAATGAAAACCAAGAGAGGTTATTGTAGAGGGGCCCAACATGATCCCATAGGATCATATGAGAAATTTCTAAGCATCTCGGTTTTTGAGTAACCTCATGCTGAAGTTTGTAGTCATTTTTCCCTTTAGACCCTAAAGGGATTGATCTAGTTGAACATAGCTTGGAGTGATTTTGCATGTTTGTGTGTGAAAGAGGACCATTCCTAGCATAAACATGCCTATTCAGACATGTTGGAACAATCCATTTGGTCACATGATTTATAGAACAAAAGTTGCACCACCTTGCAACTTTCCATTGCTTGCATTTGATACTTTTTCCATCAACTGAAAACTGGACACCATGGGAAAACCACTATGAGATAACGAAAATTGAGAGAGGTTATTTTAGAGGGGCCCAACATGATCCAAGATGTTTAGACATAGATTTCATAAGCACCATGGTATCTGAATAATACCTCATTAAACATTGCTACCTTTTTGCACTTTGGGATCTGATGTTTCCTTGAACTGTACGATTCCATACATAGTGATTGTGCTCTCTTTTCGATGGAATTCAGTGGGCAGTAGAAGAAATAATTTGTAATTTTGGTTTGGGATTCAAGCTTTTTAACAAGAATAAATTATGAGTTTCTTTAAATTTTCTGTGTTTCTTCCTTGTTTTGCAGAGTTGCATAGGCCATACAGGCTAATGTATGTTGTGTAATCTTTCTTTCCACATAGGTTCTTGTGTTGGAATTGATTTATATGTGGTTTGAAGGTTTAATTTGAAGCCTCCTTTAAGATTTTTCTTGTGAATAGCTAGTATACCTTTTTTTGGAGGGTTTTGTGAACAAATATGAGATAAAGGGCATAGGAATTGTCGTCTCAAGGTGAATAATACATTACATGGAAAATCCTTCCCACATTTTGTCAAAACACCACTTGAAACCCTCATTTTCATCATGATTTAATACCTTGCACATGGTGAATAATACATTACAGGGATAGTCCTTTGCACATTTTGTCAAAAAACCACTTGAAACCCTCATTTTCATCATGAAAATACCCTGCTACAACCCTAGAACATCATACCAAACACCCAACCTTGACTCCACAACATTCTAAATAGGTTAGAAATGTATTTTACAAGTTAGAGGACCCATTCCACAAGTTATAGTAGGCACAAAAAGTGGAATGGGTTGAATTACATCATGAAACCCTTCAATCCAAGAGCACTGTGAAAGTAGGTAGCAGCAGTAAAAATTAGATAACTTTCACTATACAAAGATTTATAACCTCTAAATAGGTGAAAATGAAAGCTAATTCATCTATCTACAAAATACAATAGGTTTTAGATCATCTTAGCATCCATACAGACTGTGCAACAACAAGAAAAGTGAGAAAAAAAAAAGTAAATTTCTAGAAAATAACATTTGCATTGATAAAAATGGGTTAAAAATCAACTAAAAACCTCTCCTTCGAGGCATTGAAGGTTATTATACATTTAAGTCTCATTACAATGCCTTAGGTATGAGTTGTTCTCATAGATATTTTACAATGTCACTCATGTACATTCGAGATTCTCTTCTAATGTCTACATCATAGGTTCTCATTTAGAGGTTAACTTCAAATGAGTAAGTTGAGATTCCCTCGCTAAGATTCACACGCTCTTTTATAATGGCTTCAAATAAAAATTGAGATTTGTCAAGATCATCAAAATAAGGATGTTGCATTGCTTTTTTGGCTGAGATTCTCTTTGATGGCTCAAAAATCAACATTTTTAGCAAAGAGAGACCAATCAATTTTTACTAGTTTAGTTATAGATACAGGAAGTAAAAGAATAAAAAGAAACAGCTCATTCAAAATAGATGGAAGGCACTTACAGATAGGCATGGCAGTCTCTCAACTTAGTCAGTCTTGGTCATACATCTTCACTGGGAGTTCCAAGATACCTATTGCACACAACACCTTTCATGAATAGAATATTTTGAAACTCGAGATTCTCTTATAATGTCTACATCATAGGTGGTCATGATAAGGTTAACTTCAAATGAATAACTTGAAATTACCTCACCAAGCTTTGTACACACTTTTGTAATGGCTTAAAATCATAATTGAGATTTTTCAAGATCATCAAAATAAGGATGTTGCAATGCTTTTCTACTTGAGATTCTCTTGGATGGCTCATAAATCTGCATTTTATGCAAGGGGACACCAATCAATTTTTGCCTGGTTACTTACATATACACAAAGTAAAATAAGATGATATCATTGGCATCAACCAAAATAATATGGATACAAGTATAAATTAATAAGAACCGTTGTGCATATACTTACAAATTAATCCAATGAACCATCTAGGTCTTCTCTAGAACTCTTTATTGTGCCAAGTATTGCCCATGGTCAGACTCACAGACCTTCCACAAGGTCTTGTTCAAAGGTCTGCCCCCATATTTGGTCAAAAGAACATTGGATTCCATTACAAGGTTTGAGTAATGAAGAATCTTAAGATGTGTGTCAAATTCCTCAAACAACCAATGTATAACACTCTTATGTGGGTACCTTCTTAGCCACATTCTAGTAACAACAATTGAGCCTATATGGTATTCAATGTTTTCTTCATCTATAATTGGGGCTTCCAATTTCTTTTTGGCCTAAACACAATGACGCAAGTAATAGTTTGTTCCCTCTTTGTTGTCTTCATCTGCAATAACTACATAAACATGCCCTGCATTTATATGTGCGACATATCTCTTGAAATTAGTCAACATTACGAATACAATACAAAGTAAGATAACAATATGGAATTTCAAAAAATAAGCAAGTAGATATATTACATAGTTGAACTAGATCTGATACATGGTAAAATTTGACCGATGATTCCATCTATGTTAGTTCCAATTCCTTTAGAGGCCGATACGTGTGAAGTGGGCTAAGATAACTTGTCAACCATTTGTCAACCCACTCTCCCAACTCACAATCATTCCAGGCTTGCATTGTACATGAAGAACAAAAGCATGCTATCTTATGTGTATCGATACTCCATGAACTTGCATTTGAGCTAAGGAAAGAGTGTAGCTCACTTGATCCTATTAGTGTACAAAAATCCTCATATGGTACAATGTTAGTATCATCCATCAACCAAAAAAATATATGAACTAAAGACGTACCTCCATTACCTGGACCCATTGAAGAATGACACCACTCAACGATTGATCTTGCATCTATCAACTGTGCACTATCTTTATACTTTAACTCTTCTCATGCTAATGCTCCTGTACCATCATGCTCCCCCTTTCCATGTTCGGCCTCAAAAAACTTCCACATATGCTGAACATGTGTAGTGAAATGCATCCTGCACAACCAGTAGAACATTCACACATTCTTGAACTTTGCTGCACAACTATTTGACCATATTATATGTTGACCGTATGCTATGCCCCTCTGAGCCAAATGACTTTAGAACATCTAGAAGCAACCTTGTACGAACTTTGGAGAATGTGTGTGATCATCACTAATATAAAAGTGATACTCCCTTAATACCTTCCTTTGGTCCTTTGTACTATCAGTTGCATGAATGAATGCTATGTACACAAATATCAAAACCTGTGTGGAGTTTTAATACTGTGGCTACACCTCATGCTATGGCTATAGAGTGTAGTTCTTTGCAAAGTCAACCACTGATACTATGTTGCCAAGTGGAAAGGTATCCTTACATAGCTTGAATTGTGTGTCTAGCCATCAGGCTCTATGGGTATTCCTTGCATACTCATACACTAGATTCTCATGAAACATGGACATAAACTGATACACTAGAATCTTCTCAATAACCAAATCACACCTTTTTTTTTGAGACCCATCTTTTGTAATGTATTCGACTGTTTTATAATTCCCGAAATCTACTAGTTTATGTCTCACCTCATCTGTACTTTCCATATGTTGACATAATATCATTCGTTGCAAGCCACCACAATGCTCACATGAACCATCCAAGCATGTTGTCCTATAGAATATTTGTCCATTCTCTATTTGACATAAAAAAAATTATAAGAACTCTCTTGAAGATTTTGGCAGGGCTTCTATGCCACAATCCTACAAAACATTGTTAGCATGCAAATCTAAACATATAGAACGATAAACATCATAATGGTTAGCTAATTCAATATGTATTATACAACAACAAGTAGTGTGTGTGTGATTTATCTTGACATAAAAAAGGTTTAAGCATTTCAAAAAATGTTTGAGAAATACTAATTTGAGAATAAGCATTTTGAAATTTATGAAAAAATTGGGTTTGAGTTGTATCCAAAAAATGCTTTGGATGTGGCTCATGGTTCCAACTACTGATTCTCCTTCTAACAACATCCCTTTGATTCAGAGATGACCTTGTATTATTATTTCAATAATATTCAATTAGTGTTCTCAATGCTTCAACAACTTTTTTATCTTTATGTGGCAGTCTTCCTGAGAATTCCCATAATTCATTTGAATCACTGCCCTCAATTCTTTGCTGCCTTTGAATGACTTTTGATAAAGTTTTTCTAATAATTCCCATTTTTTCACTTGTCTTTTTAATGAGACTAGATCTCTCTATTTGATATCTTACCAAAGTTGATGTAATGAAACGTTAGGTGACATTACTATCCTTTGAGCATGAGGTCTTACCCACACTCTCATAAGCATCCATTAGATTCTTCACAATAGTGTTTTCACTTGATGCATTTGATGTTCTCAACCCAAGAGTCTTCATGATGTTTTTGTACTTTAAACCCTGCATCATTTGAAAAAATAGTTGACATCTTGCGGTCTCATTTATCCTTTCAAAGAATATTTTCTAAATCTTATCAGCATATCTTCTACAAGTGCATTTTGGAATCTTACCTTCCATGTGCTGTAAAATATCCTCATCAATATTAATCAAAAACTTTGGCTTTCTACGCAAAATTCTAGGTGGTTCTCTTAGGTACATAGATCTCAACATTAGCAATTTCATCAATATTTAATTGAGGTGGGCTAGATTGTGTACCTTCGATCGAGGGTGGACTAGAATACATACCTTGAGGTTCATGTGGGGATGATGGCATACCTTGTTTGTCAAATCTAAGTGATGATGTACTCTCAACTTCATATGTGGTGGATGGTGTCCAACCATACTCACTTGTGGTAGATGGTGTCCCTCCATATTTTCTTGTGCTTAATGGTGTCCCTTCGTATTCACTTGTGGTAGAGGGTGTGTCTCCAACTACAGTATTTGTGTCTCCCCTAGCATGATTCTTTTGCATTCATTCCCTTTGTGCTACCAATTTCTTTTCTCTTTTTGACGGTTGATGTTCCTCTTCAACTGGCTTATTTTTGTCAATCATTCCCAATTTCTACTTTTCACGATATTCCCTCATCCATTTTTTCTCTTTATCTTTGAAGGCTTAGAGCTGATCATCTGTTAGTTTTTTCTTTTTAACAGTTCATTTATTCAGCATGATGAATAATTTTACCTGTCTAAAAAGTGCTAAGTCAAGTCAAATTAACTAATAGTGAAGGGTTGTAAAAGTCTATTAAAGAGGGAGACAAATGGTCACCTCTTTCAAATGTTAGTTTTAAAAGTTGAAGTGGTTTTTTTTAAGATGGAAACATTTTAAAAGGCCATGACAAACTTGAATGGCGGATGATCCTTGGATTGGGTGTCAAACCAAATGAGGAAATGTTGATTTTTCCTTAACAAAATTGAGCTTTTGGTGACTGAAATTGAGTTTTTAAGTTGGGAAACATTATTTTATGTTAGATTGACCATGAACAGGGTATTTTAGGCTTGTTTCAATAGTTTTCAAGTTTTGGAGTGTTTGGCAAGTGCTACATTCAATAAAACATAGGGTTTTTAAGCCTAGGGAGAGGGTTTTATGGTTTGGGTGGTAAATGATTGAATCTCTACAATATAATGCTATAATTTGAAGTTTTGATAGATATAAAGTGATTCCCCAAGGTTTTAGGATATTTGGACAAGTTTTGGAGGTGGTCCCTTTGTAAACGTGGGCTAATTTAGGCCCTTAAAAGCGTAGAAAACTTGATAATTTGTGTAGTTTGGTATAAACCAAGCATTGGTGATCATTGGATATGTTGAAAGGCTCTGTACTGGGTAAAATAAAGGTGTCTAAATGGTCCTAGGTTTGTAGAACAAAAAATTTTCATAATGAATCTTATTAAGCAAACCATTGCTAATACTAGTACTTTTAGGCTTAATGAATGTTTGGTGGTTCAAGGGTGGTTATGGGCGTTGAAGGAATTTGGGAGTCCTAATTTGAAAATGTATAAAAACATCATACAAGCCCAAATAAAGGGTTCAATGAATTTATTTTGAGGATTTGGTGCTCTACTCAATTCCTAAACTGTGGAGTTTCAAGTATTTTTTTCTATGTTTTTCAGTTTCTTTTTACTGTGTACGGCTTAGTACAAGCCTCCCATGATTAGAAATTCATAAATCATTGTGGTGGTAGGTCTTAACTTGGACTTCAATTTATTTTGAGACTCCTTTGGTTGTTTCAATGAAAGAAAAACTCCATTCTTCCTGACCAGCCTGTACAGACCAGCAAGGTATGAGTTTTACTTTAGTTTAAAGATGGAGCCTTTCTTCCTACTATGTGAGATGTGATTTGGAGGAAAGGCTTGTAATATGTTGTTTTCAAGTTTTCATGTTTCTTTTAATAGTGGTAAGGTGTCTATAGGGTTGGTGATGTTATCTTAGGCTGATAATGTGAGTTTTTGGCATGAAAAGGAGGAACCAAACTGGTGTTTTTGAGATCTAATGAGGCTAAAGGCCTAGTGAAGGTTTATTTTGTTTTTGGGTATTGTACAGGATCATAATGGGCCAAAAAGTGGCAATATGATGGGTATGTGGCTGACAATTTTTTTAACTCAAAATTGATAAAATGGAAAGGGTTTTTAAAGGAGATTCTCATATTTCGACCAATATAAATTATGCTTTACTTTGAATTTAATAAGTAATTATTATTCATTTTCTATTCAAATTATGACTAAAGTATTGATTGATAGACTAATTGAAAAACATCTATAGCTTTCAAATGGTATCACATTTTTTGAATCCAAAATATGCATCACATTCTATACTTCACATACTATAGGATTAAAAAAAGAAAATTTGAATGTCATGAAGTTTTGACCAAGTTAAGGTGGTTAGACATACGATTTTTTTATATTTTTTAAAAGTTGTAATAAAAAAATCATAATTAATTGTTTACTTAGAAAAAAATTACAAAGAAATATGCATCACGTTAGGACATGTGTCCTCTACTTATATCTAAAATCTTATAAAATAATGTTATCATTTTATTGTGGTTAGGGTGGTCAAATAGACACCCACTTCTTATTTTTTCCTTGAAATTTAAGTACCACTGCATTGAAATTTCAAATTTTCACCAAATAGATTTATTTATTTTTTGAACAAACCTAGTAGTTTAAAAACTACATTCAATTTGCTATAGATTCTATTCTTGGACCCATTTTTTCAAACATGCTAATTTAGGATGCCAATTTCACCCACTAGCTTGTCAATTCAATGAAATTGGCAATGTAGTGGACTATTTGAAACAATGGGTCCAAGAAATGGGGTCTCTTGGTGATGTAAATCACTGGGAGACCCCATTTCATGGACCCATTTTTTCAAACATGCCAATATAGGATGCCAATTTCACCCTTTGGCTTGCCAATTTGGAAAAATTGGCAATGTAGTGGCCTGTTTGAAAAAATGAGTCCAAGAAATGGGGTCTCCCAGTGATTTACATCACCGAGAGACCCCATTTCTTCGACCCATTTTTTCAAATAGACCAATTTAGGATGCCAATTTCACCCACTAGCTTGCCAATTCGATGAAATTGCCAATGTAGTGGCCTGTTTGAAAAAATGGGTCCAAGAAATGGGGTCTCCTAGTGATTTACATCACCAGAAGACCCTATTTCATTGACCCATTTTTTCAAATAGGCCAACAAAGGATGCCAATTTCACCCTCTTGCTTGCCAATTCGGCGAAAATGACATCCTAAATTGGCCTATTTGAAAAAATGGGTCCAAGAAATCAGGTCTCCTAGTGATTTACATCACCGAGAGACCTCATTTCTTGGACCCATTGTTTCAAACAAGCCACTACATTGTGAATTTCACCGAATTGGCAAGCTAGTCCGTGAAATTGGCATCCTAAATTGGCCTGTTTGAAAAAATGGGTCCAAGAAATTGCGTCTCCTGGTGATGTAAATCATTGGGATACCCCATTTCTTGGACCCATTTTTTCAAACAAGCCAGTACATTGCCAATTTCACCGAATTGGCAAGCTAGAGGGTGAAATTGGCATCCTAAATTGCCCTGTTTGAAAATATGGGTCCAAGAAATGGGGTCTCCTGGTGATGTCACCGGGGGACCCCATTTCTTGGAGCCATTTTTTCAAATAGGCCACTACATTGCCAATTTCACTGAATTGGCAAGCTAATCGGTGAAATTGGCATCCTAAATTGCCCTATTTGAAAAAATGGTTCCAAGAAATGGGGTCTCCTAGGGATTTACATCACCAGGAGACCTCATTTCTTGGACCCATTATTTCAAACAAGCCACTACATTGTGAATTTCACCGAATTGGCAAGCTAGTCCATGAAATTGGCATCCTAAATTGGCCTGTTTGAAAAAATGGGTCCAAGAAATGAGGTCTCTTGGTGATGTAAATCATTGGGATACCCCATTTCT
>VDFB02000003.1:128919765-129100221 GCA_007258455.2 Sequoia sempervirens
ATTTATTGAGGCTGGTTGGAATAGGGTGAGACTTTAAGATGGTGTCCTCTCATGGTCAGCTGTTGGTGGCTAGGTGGAAGACTCCTGAGGAATGGCCTGTGGTTGGTATGGAAGAGGAGTGCACGGAATTACAGAGTATCCTTTCTAGCAGGAGGTGTAGCTCCCTCCCAGACGGTGATGTTTTATCTTGGTCTCCCAACCCTAAAGGCATTTTTACTGTTGCCTCTGGGTATCAGGTGCTTCTATCTCACAAGCTGGACGGGGTGGAGGTTCAATGGTGGAAGAGAGTTTGGAATAAGTTCTCTTGGCCAAAGTGTAACTGTTTCATGTGGACTTTGGCTTGGAACAAATGCTTGACTTGGGATAATATTAAGAAAAGGGGATTTCAGGGCCCATCCATGTGTGTTTTGTGTAGGACTAGGGAGGAGGACTCTGCTCACTTGTTCTTTTGATGCCCCTTTGCCCTGAGGCTATGGCATTTTTGGTGGGAGGTCTGGAAACATCCTTGTGTTCATGCTTCCTCCCTGGTAGATTTCTGGAGCAGTCTGGGCAGACCTCCCACTTCGGCTTCTTTCTTACAGGACGTGTGGTATGTTGGGCCCACCTTCCTTCTCTGGCAAATTTGGCTTGAGAGGAATCGTAGAATCTTTCGAGATGAAAAGATGGCTGCTCAGCAAATCTGGCAGAGAATTTTGGGTATGATTCGGGAGACGATGGAAGCGAAGTGCGAGGTGGTGTATCCCTTGGAGAAAGAGGATGCTGAGAAGGTGGAGAGATTGGGTCTTCGGGAGCTGTCTCTGGCCTCTGCCTGTGTCCGGAGGGGAAGGCGGGCGAGTAAGAAAGTCCTACGGGTGGGTAAATGGATTCCCCCCCTACTGGAATTCTGAAAATTAATACTGATGGGTCCTCAAAAGGAAACCTTGGGCCAGCTGGAATTGGGGGAGTTGGTAGTGATTCTTCGGGAAAGGTGGCACTTTTCTTCTCCATTTATGAAGGGGTGCAGACTGTCAACCTTATGGAAGGTCTGGCAATCTTATCCGCCCTTGAGCGGGCCTTCTCTTTGGGGTGGACAAAGGTTATCTGTGAGTCTGACTCACAGGTTTTGGTTAATTTGCTTAATGCTCGCCAGGTGGTTGATGTCAGTTGGCAGTTGGCTAGAATGGTTCAGCAGATTTTGCAGATTAGTTCCTTGATGGAGATGGTTTCTTTTGTCCATAGTCCAAGGGAGTGGAATAGGGCAGCGGATTGCTTGGCGAAATGGGCTTCAGAGCATCTTGATGGATGGAAGATTGAGGGGTGGGAGCAACTTTCCCCGGAGCTCCACCATGATTTGGAAAGAATTATTGTGGAGGATGGAGAGGAGATTGGGGATGTATGATGTGGGTCCTTGCCTTTTTATTTGTTTCTTCAGGTCTTTGTGGGCGTAGGCCCTTCGCTTTGTTGTAATGCTCTTTTCTAAATTTCAATAAAGTTTTTACCCCTTTTAATAAAAAAATATAGATGATAACATTCCCCTTAGAGGGCCAATAGTAGTATGGTATGATGGTTAAGTTGTGTTATTCTTACCATCAAGGTTCAAACCCCACAGGGGTTTAATTGTTGAATGTTTAAATTGGGGATGAGGTCCCACATTTATGACCTCATCGGTTCATAGCTCTGGGTCAAAAGCATTTAATCATTAATTAAAAAAAATTCCTTTCAAAGAGAACTACTTAGAGTTCCAAAGGAAATACAACAAAAAATACAAACTGGAAACATTGAAGAAGGATCTTGGACTACAGGGGAGACCAAGATTTCATGCAATCTAGGATGAAGACATGATGGTGGAGGTGGTGAGATCTAACACATATTTATAAGATATTGATCCTCTGTTGGGTTATTTTGAAATGGATAACTATAGTGAGAGTAGGAATTTATGTAATGCATCCTCCTAAAAAAATATAAAAAGCATGATGATATAGTATAGTAGAAGTATAACTCATGAGTTTTGGCATTGCATGACACCTTTAACTTTGATATATCATGTAAAAATTTGATGTATAATATTTGTTGTTATTGATAAACTATATATAATACAAAAAAAAAACTAGCATTCCTTACATGTGGGATAATTAAGTACTTTATTCTAACTAACTAGCGGGATTACTTACAAAGCACATGCATCCACGCCTTTATTTAGTATTACCTATGGGAAACTTACAAATATATGCACCTAACTAATACTAGCTATATATTATATATCATAATGATGTTCATAACACATGATCATGAGATATGAGTTATTGTGAATCACTACTCATGAAATATGGGTCAATAAGTTTGAATCAAAAAAATTACAATTGAATCATGATAAAATGTCACATAATTTGGCACGTTGCAGAAAAAAAACCACCTACTTGCTTATGATTGAGCTAAGGAGATTTGTAACAAATGGTTCATAAGGAACAAAATTTATTGAATGTTCTGCAAATAAGGTAGAAAGCTAAGTGAACTTGATCTTGTACAAATATTCATGGTTAAACGAAATTAAGTTAGATTACTACTAAGATAGGTGATCTCTCAAGAAATATTGATGCTTCACTACTATGAGCATCACTTAAATGCAATGAGTGATAAGTGGACCATGCATGCTCATGAGAAAGTTTTTTTGAGTCACTACTCATGAAATATGGGTCAATTAGTTTGACTAAAATACAATGTAAGTGAATCCTAATAAAACATCAAATGATAGAGCTAGGGAGCTCTATAATGAATGGTTCATAAGGCACAACATGTGTTGAAGGCTTTACAAATGAGGTAGCAAGCTAAGTGGGCTTGGTCTTTGTTGAAACTCCATGGTTTAGTGTAGTTGAGTCAAAGTAGTATTGGGATGGATGACCTCCTAGTCTAAATGATTTACCTCTATGAGCATCACCTAGATGAAATGTGTTCTAAGTGAAGCATTCATGCTTATAAGAGAGTGGTTCTTGTGAACCACTACTTATGAAATATGGATCAATGAGTTTGACTCAATAGCTAAATAGTTGCATTATTATAAAACATCACATAGGTTTGTTATTTGTTTCTATCTTTTCTACACACTCTTTTCCATAATTTATAGCCAATTGCCCAACATATTTACAATAAAAACATCTAAAAGGAAGAAAACCATAATCTAATCATTACATCCATTCCCCTAAATAAGAACACATTTTTTTAAAGTGCCTTTAAAAACAAATTCACTTGAAGAATTTCTATTTTCTTAAAGCACAAAGGTCTAATAAACAAACCAACATTTCTCATAAACTACACCTCCAAGGAATATTTTTTTTTGTCTCTTTCAAATTGAAAATAATTTGAAAGAATGCGTTTGCCAAAAAAATTAAAATCAGACCAACGAAAATCATTCCAAAATTGTCCCATCCACAAGTTTAATTGATCAATAAAGGGCTAAATTCTATTAAATTTAGCAATGTGCACCCTTTTTTGTATTGTCTCCATTATTTTTTTGAAAAATGATTGATGTTATTTTTTGGAATATTATTTGAAAAAATAAAGATTTTCATTGAAGTTTGAATTCGAGGATTTTATGGAGTAGAAGAGACCTTAGCCTCCTCAACTCTTTGATCAATTTGATCAACTTAGATATTCCTTATTTTTAGACTATTCACAAAAGAGGCATTTTCTAGATTGATCAAATCATAGAAGTTTGAGTTCAAATTATTGGAACCCTCCACATAAGATAACTTTTTATAACTTTACTATAATCTTTTTTTTCTACTCTATACTCTTAAGATCATGCTACTATATTTCACAACCCCTCAATTGCTTTGCTCCTTCACACCTCCACCAATGCTCTGCTCTATCACTCGTTTGTAGTTCGTCTTGAATGAAAAACATTGTAATTGTGTTTTGTTATAGCTATTAAAAGCACCTCAAGGTACTATCAAATAGTTAGAACACACACATTTATAGTCTTATTATCAACCATTTATATTTATGTCTATTGACCATTTGATAATACCTTTTAAATGTTGTGACTAGTTTTCAAGAGTTTTATATGATAATTTAAAATAATTTTTATCACTTTATAAAAAAGAAGCAACTCTAAAAGTATTTTAATTTATTAATATTGGCAATTTCTAGAGATAGTAGTGACAATTTAAAAAATATTAATTTTAAGAAGGGCTAATTTATAATTTTCTTTTTAAACATATTTTTTTTATATATTTATATTATGAAGGTGGTGGTTAAGTTTTTAATATTTTTTTTTGTTTTCTTGGTCTGGAATCTCAAATTTAGGTGTAATTGTCATTAAATCATTTTTGGAATTCATCATTTAAAAATTACATCATAGATTTTTAGATTTTTTATGTGTTTTTTTTTCTAATTCTAGCATAGAGGGTTATGTTTATCTGTGTTCATGGATGAATGTCACAATATATTTTTTGACATTATCTTTTATGAGTACTTTAGTTATAGAGTTATTCATGGATATTGCATTTACCACTCACATATTTATGCATGGAGGTCAAAGTAAATTTGATTTAAGAATCTTCTACTTGTACATGACTATTGTGTTGGCAAGCATGGATTTTTCATGCCTTGTAACATTGTATCTTGAAAAAAGTTAATTTGTTTCAATTACATCATATTGTCCCCAATTATGAACATTAAATTTAGAGATAACATTATAAAGGAGTTGAAACTTATAAACATCTTGTGGTTTTTATTAGTTCTAATTTATTGAAAGAAATAACTTTATCTTTAGATAGAGCGATACCAACATCATCATCGACAAATTCCCTAACATTGAACAACTTTGCATGAAGTACGATTTTTTTACAAAGATTCATTATTCAAAAAAAGTAATTATTAACTATTCTTAAACATTAAATTGTTCACTGATCAAATATATATTTTTGTCAATAAAAATTTACCCAAATCAATAGCTACCTACAAATTAAACAACTTAATCACCATGAACTCAAAATTTTAAAATAACATAAATATGATAATTTCAAAATGTGAATATTATTCTAATCTTTATTATCTTCTTATTCATTAACTATTCCAATAACTAGCTTATCTTAGTGTTACAACAGAATCTCTAATAGATCTTAGAAAGTTGTGAACAAAAATGCTAGAATTCTACTTTGTACTTTGATAATATAAATAAAGCTACTATTGATCCAATTCCTCTTGAAATAACTGATCTATTACCCAAAAAAAAAAGAAAAAGAAAAATGCTTTCTTAAAGTGAATCAAAGGGAAAAATACAAATCATTCAAACTATACTCACTAACTCAACATTGAAGTTTAAATATTAATCATCAAATCATTCTAAGTCAGACTAGACTTACAAACAAGAAAAAAGCTTTATTAACAATGTCATGGCTACGGATACTTGTAAAATTGACCTTACACAATTTATTTTTAACAATAGTATGACTACAGTTTAACCAGTCACCTGCAAAAGTTAATTTGAATACAAGAAATGTATCCCCAAAGAAACTATCACTACTGGCAACAAAATCCCACCCATTTAGGCATACCAAGGCAATCATAATTTAACATTGGGCAAGATCTGTAAGCTTGCAAGAAGCAAAAGTTACAGTTCATTTTTATTGTTAGAAAAGCCCCAGATTTTTTTTTTAAAAGAACAGTAAAACCCACAAGAAGAGCAGAAAATGAGCAGGATATTTTATTTCCAATTTAACTAGTCCAAAATTGAAAACCTTAAGATAGGAATTCTCATCAATCAAGTGCTCTTTAAATGCTTCTATTTGCTCACCTATTACATACCGTAATGATGCAAGTACTAATATGTAGCATGCAAACATGTTTGTAATGGCCATGTTACATCTAATTAGTGGATATTTGCTTCCTCTTTATATATCCATTTATATCACTTCTTAAATAATTAAATATAATTTTACTTTTAAGAAAGGATGATGTTATTCACAAAGAGCAATTCCTTATTTGAATTGTTGTAATGGTGAAATTTGTGTACTCATGTCATTTTTTATTTAGTTCTATGTTTATTTTAGAAGAGTGTCATAATATATTTACATATCAAATTGACATAATTTTGTATAAACTTGAGTCACCTCCCTCCATCATATCTATCTATTTGCTTATACGCATTCTTATGCACCTATCTCTACCTTATCCAATAGACATGTATTTTGATGTATTCATCTTATTCATGTATTAATTATACTCATACACATGCACATATTTGTATGTACATGTTACCCACTTGGACTTGGCCCCTTTTATGCCCTAGGCCAACCATACCTCACAAACTTAACCCTCTAAAATTTAAAGTTTAGTTGACTCCTGCATATTCACTTTTCGTCAAGAGTTGACTAGGTAAACACAAATTTGTGTGATTTATTATTATGTCATTGAATGTAAAGGCATTCAATGGAGTTGTTTTAAACATCTAATACATCTCTCCTAATTCAGTATTCATTTGCATATCATTTGCATTATAAGATTTCAATTGGTGTAATAAAAAGAATCTAGATTTACACACATATTCGAAGAACGTATGCATGTTTAAGGATTGTTGTCATTGATCATTTACACACATTCATGTGCACTAACATTGAAGAACATGTCACTTAACAATATAATGACAATGCTTCCAAGACTTACCTAAATATTGTTAGTTTTCAAATATTAGAAAAAAATAGAAGAAGCAAAGTTGAATTAGACAAAAATGTAGATTAACATTTTCTTACATATGCATAACATTTTTGTAATTGTAAACTTGAGCTTCCACAAAGTAGAAAAAATATTTAAATTTTAAGACAAGTTACAAACTATCATGATTCTTCCTTAATTTCAAAACATTATATATTTAAAAATCTTCATGTATAAATCATTTATTTTAATTGTAAACTAAATATTATCGCTTAATTTTTTTTTTTAATATTTAACATTTATTATTTCATAATGCATTACTCGATATATAACTATAAAACTAATCTAAATAGTATTAAATCAAGCTAGACTTCAATTAGACACAATTTATTTTCCTTAAGATGGCATTTCAAATTAATAGAATTAATTTGCCCCATCCATATTTACAAAATTTGGTTCACTTTACCTTTGAAGGATATCAAGATACATACCATTTATTGACTTGCTTTATTTTTTGGGAATATTTTACAAAAGTTTTTATATGATCCCTATATAGAGGAGTTGGTAAAGTAATGATCTTCCCATGTCTTGGGAATCAAAAAAGCATTATTTAGTAAATCCTCATTAGTTAAAATGTCTCTAATTCACTATAATAGATGATTTAAGGAACATGCTTACATTCTACCAATTTATTTATATTTTAAATCTTTTTCAATTATTCAAATAATTAGTATATACCCAATTAGACATTTAACCGATACACATGATATTTGTTGTTTTATTATGTAGCAAGGAGACCAAACATTGAATAACATAACATGGGGTAGGTTGATTATGATTATCCCCCAACAACTATAGACTTAAAAGGAGCTCCTTAAGTCAACTTCTAGTTCCCTTGGTACTATAAACACATCTTATATGGCCCTACAAAGTAGATTTGATTTTCGACACCATGACCAAATGTTGGGATTGATTATGTGATTATGTGCTTCCATTATAAAATTGTTCTTGTGTTTGACATTTTGCTTTAACATAGTGAAAACTAGGTTGTGAATGAAACAAAAGCTCAAAAGTGAGCGAATCATTGGAGAGGTTAACTTCTAGCACCTTCCTTGAAGGCCAAATGCCCCCACACAAAGTTCCTTCCACACATTGCTATAAGAATAAGGGTTTAAAATTGACGTTTGTTTATATATATATATAATATTAATCATAAAATTTTAATAGTATAATTTTTAGAATGTTTATAATAAAAGTGGTTGGTTCATATTTAAATTTAAAATTATATATTTACAAAAGTATATTATATCATAAATAAGAAAATTATTTAAACACAAGTCTTAACATTAGATGGAGGTATGGGGGATTATTCATCCATCAAACCAATCAATAGGTGTGTTCATCCTACATTGGCGAGGATGTCCATTCTTCTTGTGAGGTAAACTAATTTTTTCATAGTGAGGGGACTATAACACCCCAACTTAGTAGCAAATTAAGCATCATCTAGTGCAGAACCAAAGCATGAGGAGAATCCATAACCATAATAGAAGGAGAATTCATAACCACAACTTGCTGAGAAATCAATGCCTTCTCGTGAAGTGGTCATCCATGCTATGCCAAAAATGAAAGAAGTGGCCACAAGTATGTTTGGGATTCCTATGAAGTGTGGTGTGTCTGTTAGTACCGTTTGGTGCCACCCAACTCACAGTGCACAAAGTTCTCCCCTAGTGGTTGAGCAACTCCTATAAATGTTAAAATTCTAACTCATTGTCTTCTCTACTTGAGCTTGAATCTAGAAGTAAACATAAGAAACTACATCCACCCTTTTAGCTAATGAAAATTTGTAATCAAAAGCTTCATGAGAAAAAAAACATGATTTTTAGACTTCCATAAATTAAAAAGAAAATTAGCTCAAAAATGTTGTAAAGATAATAAAAGTATGCTACAAGGTTGTATCCCCAAAACTTTCAACCCGTCATGAGAAAAAATCAAGTTGGAAGTGGCCTAAAACATCATGAATTCACTGCCATGCCAATTAGGAATGAGAGTAAGACTCTAATGTGTGTTTAAATGATTTGATCTAGTGACAATTTGAACATTTGTTTGAGAAAGGACAAGATGAAGAAGTCAAGGGCCAAGGGGCAAACCTTGGTAATGTAAGCACCATAAGAAAATCACAATCTTAGGCTCAAGCCTAGTCTACCAAAAAAATTAGCCTAAAATTCCAAGTGTGGGGAGAAGAATCAATTCCCTCATGTAAAGTGAGACTGAAAAGTGTTGGAGAGAACATATTAATAGTCTAATAAAGAAACACCAATGTATAGTTCTTAAAGGTTGTATCATGAATATAAAGGCAATCTTTCCACCAAGAACAACGAGGATGCAACCCCAACTTATGTAGGTTAATATTCTATGGGTGAGCTCCTAAATCCATTGAACATTAGTAAGATAAACTAGTGTAAGTTGATAACATTTTTGCAATGTGAGCCAAGGATCCAATCTCTAAAAAATATGAGATCATGAATGGTGTAAATACCTTTCCAAAAAATCTATAGAACTTCGATCCTAGGGGTCTTTGCAAGTGGAAAATTAGATGAATTCATAATGAAGACCACTAGAGGTTGTGATAGTGGAAGGAAATACTAGTTTGGAATTCATCCCTAGCCCATTTAAGAAACAACATAGTGCATTTAAATGATTCTTTGATTTTGAAAGTAGTAGTGATTAGAAGGGTATGGAGAACAATCCCCTTCTAGCATTATTTTCCATAAGGTGAGCCTTCTTAGATGTAGTGCTAAATAATAATTTTATAGGCCTATTTACATCAAACTCATGGATAATCTAATTCACATAGAGGGCTTGACTTTGTTGATAGATATCAAAAACCCCATGCTACCCTTATCCTCTAGTAAACAACAAATGTCCCAAGTGCAATGATGGAAACCATGATAATGAAAGCCATTGACTGTAACAAATCTCTAAGAATCTTAGTGATTCAATCATAGGTAGCTTTAAATGGGGCATAACATGAATAGTTATAAACATGATTTATCCCAATGACTTTAGTAAATTTGAAAATTTCCAGCCAAAGAAAGAAGATTGAATATCTAGAAGGATATTTTATTTCCAACCTACTAAATAACATACTATTGAAGGTGGTAGGAGAGCTTTTAAAAGTGAAGGGGCTTCTTAAAAACTTAAACACTTCTTTAGAAATCCAAGTCAACTGGAAGTCCTTCAACTAATTTGGTAAGGGAAAAAATATTTGCTTACAAATTTAAGTTTTGTATCATAAGTTGACACCAAAAACCACATAAAAGGTATTAAGATAAGTGATAGCTTTAGTCTAAGATGCTTAGTGTTTTGTTGTTCTTAGAAATGGGTCATCAACAAAATTGCCATAAATAAAAAGTTGGTTGTAGGAGGGAATGAAAATACCAGGTTGACCAAACTAAGTGATAATTTATGAGCTAACAAGTATTTAAAAGCTTTTGTTGCAACAACATATAGAGTTGGAGTTAAACAAAAAGCTTGCTAAATAGAGTAGAAGATACCAAAGTTATTTAAGATACTCCCTTTTATTGAGAACAATACAAAACATATGTAAATAAGGTGATGTCTTGAAGGATTTTTTTTTCAAATCTAAGAACTTTTAACATTGCAAGGATAAAAGCCCATTTAATGTAGTCATAAGCTTTCTTAAAGTTGAACTTTTGAAAAATGATAGGGTAGTGAGAATTTCATGCTCATTTCGTGTGCCCTCTAGATAGTAATAATGTTGGTAAGAAAGTGACAACTATGAATAAAGGTAGTTTATTGAGGAAGAATAGTAAAATGCAACAAATTGTAAACATGCAAAGAAAAGGATTTAAAAAGTATTTTTGTAGGAAATTATAAGCAAAGTGATGGGGCATCAACTAGAAATACATTTTTGGATCTCTAGATTTAGGTATAAACATGTATTGGTGTAATGCTTTATTCATTTTTTATATTTTATATTATCAATGTGATATTGCACATATTTATTAAGTTTATTTATATAATTATTTTTTAATTATTTGGGTATGATAGGATAACGGGTTCACACATATTTTCCTTATTTTATGGATTTTTTTTCTTATCCTCTTGGATTTGAAAGTTTATATGGAAAATCCATCTTTTTGGTTTTATGTCTTTTCCTCATCCCCATTAGATTTGAAAACTATAAGGCTATTTATTGTAACTTTTCCCTTTCATTCATAACATATCGATTAATGTACTTATGCGCTTTTCTTTATGCTATTTTTATTATTGCATATTTGCACGTTTCTTGGGAATTTGTAATTTTCTCATAACTAACTTTATGAGGTTATTTTGATCTTTGATCATTTGCATTTTTTTATTGTATCTATCCTTGCCCTAGATTATGGGTTAATAATTTTTTTGCAAATTTTAACATGCTATTAGAGCTTTTAGTGTAGGGTTATAACACTATTAATTTCTTTATTTGAGAGATTCAAGGGGGCTAAGCATTTTGCATGCAGGTTTTTTAAATCCCAATATGCTCTTCTCTTGCATTTTTGGATGATCTAGAGAATAAAAATGATGATTTTTTTAATCTATGAGGTTTGTATTTGTATTTTATAAAATCTAGGTGGTTTCAGCTCTTCAATAATCCTAGGAACATTTTTAGCTATCTCATAGCATCCAAAATGCTTGAGAAAGGCAATATTGGCTTTTATTTCATCAAAATTATAAATTGAAAAGGTTATTTGTAAATGAGAGTTTGATCATTGTATTAAGAATACTACTTTTTTTATAGGGAATTCCCAAGCCAAACAAACCCTACCATTTTATTTAAAAGGTCCAAAAACTCTTATTTTCAAATAAATTTTGCCTAGTTTTGGTGTTAGGAAAATTTGTGGCATTTTTTATACTTTGGTCATATTGTATTGTATTGCATATTTTTTTAAATAAAATAAAATAAAAAATTTAGACAAGCCCATAAGTATTATTCAAATTTCTAATGACTAGTAGGTCGATTAAGCCCTAGCTATTCAATGACCATCACTCCTCTACCGATTAACTAGATAACAATTGTATGACCACCACGGTTCTTCCAATATGGTGCAACTTTGCAACCAACACACTACTCAAGTGTTGCTCAACCTCAACAACACCAAACAACTACCACAATTCCATCCATGCCATTCTAATTCACCACCACCAATGGCACCCCCATCTATCACCCAAGTGGTGCCACCATTTCCCTAATGACCCACCATTGGCTCATTGTTCTCTTACTACCCATGCTTGGCCACCATATTTTTGTCATTATTGGAATTACTTATCCACTATTGAAGCACCACTCTCTACTCGCTTAGGCTTCCATCTTTCTACAATTACATTTTTGAGCAAAGGAGTGATTTTTCAAATGGTCTTTTCTTAGCCATGTGGTAGCCTTTTTTGTGTATTTTTTTATTTGGTGTAGAATTATATGCTCTTCATATTGTTACATTTAGTTTTCTAATTTGATGCTATAGTTTTCCTTTTATTGAGTTTTCTTACATGTTTTATTGCACAGTTCTCATTTTCAGACCTTTCAAGGGCCATAGCTTGTGCAAATAGACTCTTTTTTGGGTCTTATTTTCTAGAGTGTATAATTTTAGGCATACTCTACACAAGTGCTCTCTATTTCCTCTCCTATTAGGTTTGAGCTATAGTTTCAATATTTTGGCTATATTGGGGCATGCAAAACTTAATTAATATGGTATATTGTATTGTACTACATTAAGAAAGTAAACAATATTGTAACTAACTTAAAGAGTGTCAAAATTAAGTAATTTAGGGGGGTTATTGATGCACACACACTCAACTTATAAAGTGTCAAATTCATGTACTTGTCTTGGAGGGCTTATACATAGGCATTTTGTAATCATGAATTGAGATGAAGTTCCATTATAGGAGGTTTCATCATGATTTTTGGTACTAAATTTTATCATTATATTGTTAGGATACATTTAAAGAACTATTTTACTTGGAAGCAAGGGACAAAAGATCACTACATTTTACATGAAGTAATGCCCTATCTCCTTGGACTCATTCATGAGAAAAATGGTTATATTTTGTTAGGCTAAATTTAGGGTCATGAGCTAGATTGCCAAATTATCATTAGACTACCATATCATCTTGTATAATTTTAGGCACTTATAGGGTCAAATAAAGTATGCAAACTTAATGTTGGAGAGGTTCAACGTGACATCTTGTAGACCATTGTGTGTTTTTTCAATGGAGACTAAGCTACCAGTGAGATGGAGGATATGACTTGAGTACCTTATGTTAGTATCATAGGGAGCTTAATGCATGTTATGGTATTGTATTAGACTAGACATCACATAAGTAGTGGGATTTTTGAGTTTATTCATGGCCAATCCTAAACATGTATACTAGGATGTAGTGAAGAAGATTTTTCAAATATTTGTGGAGTAACTTTAAGTACTCAATATGTTATCATGGTGATTCTACAAGACACTAACACTTAGTACTGTTCATGGACATATGGATTCAAATTGGTATGGGGATGTTGATGGTGGGAGATCCATTAGTGTATATTTTTTAACTATCTTTGATGGTGCAATCAATTGGATGAGTAAGTGGATGGTTGTGGTCACTTTTTCCATTATAAAAGTAGATTACATGGTCGCTACTCATGCTTGTAAGGAATCCATATGGCTTAAACATTTGTGTTTAGGTGTGGAGTTGGCTCTAAAATCTATTGTAGTTCTATGTGACAGTCATAGAGTCATATATTTAGCAAGGAACCCGACCTTTCATGTGAGGATGAAGCATATTAATGCATAGTATCATTTTTTTAATGAAATTTTAGAAGATGGGAGAGTGATGTTGAAGAAATTTGACACTTTGGAGAATGGTGCAAATATATTGATGAAGACAATGAGCACACAAAAGTTTAGATGGTGCTACGATTTTATGGACCTCTTTGCCCCTAGCAATTAATTGATAGTGTTCGTGTATACACTTAAAAATGGTCATATCACATTGTCTGGTAATTAATTAAATATTTTTAATATTTAATTAAAATCTTTTGATTCTATCTACGTATAAATAAATTTAAATAATTTATTTATATTGTTCATGATTTTATTTCAATTAAATATTTAATCACCTTTTCATATTCATTTCTTAATTAATTAAATAAATGTTACAATTTATTTATATTAATTATCATATAATCTTAGTTTGAATATTTTATTCAAATAAAGATTAAAATATTATAATTCTTCTAAATATCATTTGTGATTAAATATTCTAAAATATTTGATTATTTCCTCTAATCCAATATTCATTTTTAAATCATTTCAAAATTCCTCCAATTCAATTAAAAAAATCTATTCATAATTAAATATTTCCAAAAATATTTAATTAAATCTTTTAATATTTCAAAAATCTTCTAAAGTCATATCACAATTAAATATTCCAAAAATATTTAATTAATTCTTCTATAGTTTTCAAAAATCAAATATCAAATATCAAAAGCAATAAATGAAATTAAATAAATTTAAATATTTATTTAATTTGGGATTTATCTTCAACTCCCGGGAAACAAACTGCCAAAACAGAAAATTAAATTTCTCTGTTCCTGTGCAGGTTTGTTCCCGTGGGTTGAAGACAAGCTTCCATTCTTCTCTCCAACCTCTCAACCTCCCCCATTTTCTTCTCCAACCTCTCAATCTCTCACCATTCAAACTTACCAGACAATTCATAGCCATAGATTCTTGCCAGCAAGGATGAAGCCTGCAAAAATCTATAAATACAGCTGCCGGGAGCTCCAAAAGATATAGAATTTTAAGCAAGTAAATTATAGGCAAATTGCAAGTAGCATTAGCATTCATAGAGCATTTTCATAGCAATAGCATAGAATCATAGCATAATAGCAGTAGAATCATGATACATCTCACTCACAGCCCCTGTGCATAATCACAGCCCCTGTCCATATCCGTATCAATAATTTCACTTTCATCAACATATAGAATAGTTTTCCTTTGCATACTCGTTCTGCAGCAGCCATTTGGAGAAGCTTACACAATCTGAGAGCCAAAAGCTTCAAAAGAATCTCTGTGGATAGAGGAAAATGGGACAGCACTGAAGGATTTTGTTTTAATTTAGTTCAATTTCTTTAGTTTAAGGTTTCATTTAGTGTTTTATGTTTTGTTTTACATTTCAATTAAGCATTATACACATTTTTGGCGCCCACCGTGGGGCACTTGCCCCTTTTTAATGTTTTGTTTGCAGTTTTTTTGACAGGTTACATGAAAAACAGCGGAATAGCGCAGACGACACGTTTTCGGAAGAACACTTCCAGTTTAGCGCCCGTGACTAATCTTTCAGCGCCCTTGAAGTCTGTTTTAGCGCCCGTGACTAATCTTTCAGCGCCGTGAAGTCTGTTTTAGCGCCCTTGAAGTCTGTTTCAGCGCCCGTGACTAATCTTTCAGCGCCTGTGAAGATTGTTTCAGCACCGTAAAGTCTGTTTTAGCGCCCGTGAAGTCTCTTTCAGCGCCCTTGAAGTCTGTTTTAGCGCCCGTGAAGTCTGTTTTAGCGCCCGTGAAGTCTGTTTTAGCGCCCTTGAAGTCTGTTTTAGCGCCCGTAACGTTTATTTCAGCGCCTGTAATTTATTTTGCAGCGCAAATTTTTAAAGGACTGTAATCTGTAATCTGTAACTGTAATTTAATTTAACTGATTCCGACGCAGCCGCGGACAGTTAATAATTTTAAGCATAAAATTTACCAATCCTAGGGTAGTCATTTAAGGATAAAACAAAGCAATCCTAGGGTAGTCATCTAAAGGATAAAACAAAGCAATCCTAGGGTAGTCATCTAAAGGATAAAATTAACCAATCCTAGGATAGATACTTTATCTTTCAATTTGGGTTTAAAATTGAATTTTCTTGTTATGTGAAGCAACATCTTCACTTAGTTAGAAAATTTTTTATTTTGGTGCTTAATAATTGAACCCTTGTTTGCTTTGTTCTCGGTGATAGGCCTATGCTCTCCCCTTAACTGGGTGATCAAAATGCCAAACTCATCAATTTTCTTTTATGCAATTTACTGCTTTATTAAAACCTTGTAGAGAGCCTGCTCTTGTGGGAAAAAGTACTCACCCAAGAGGAACGACTCAAGTGGGTTCAAGCCAAAGCCAGGCTATTCCACCCCACTATAAAATTTAAAGCAAAATTGGGGAAACCCTCTTTTGACGGTAGTGTGCATGATAACCATCCCCAAAGCCTTTGTTCTAAAGGTAGGGAGGTCTCTCGAGGGAGTCTATCATTTGCCGCACCGAACGGAAATCCTTACTACGAACCTAGTGTAGTAACTAACCGAGTCAGTATCCAAACATCATCTCAATCACAGTGCAGGGGAGGGAAGAATCTACCCCCAAGATACTCACCATATAACTGCCAAGGATTGTTTGCTCAGGGGATCCGGTATCCACTTCCGTCACTCTGAGTACGCACCTGGAAAAGACAAAAACACGGGCGCCCTTTCGGGGGTGACACGGCTGTGTGAGTCGACGCAGTTTTAAGATGTGGGCTGTTGATTGCTATGATGACCTACTTGAGAACTAAGAGTGAGTCTGTTTGAAGTGCTTGTCATGTGTAAAACCTGTTAAAACAATTTTTGAAAAACATTTTGGTTACACACTTGATGTTTAGAATAGGACTTAAAACAAACGTTTTAAACTTGTTTGATGTGTTTTCATTACATTAATTTAGATAAAGATCATCCAAAACACTCATTATCATATTGATCAATCTCATGTTACGAGATTGGAAATCTACAAAATTTGTAAAGAAATCCGTTTCCAAAAGGATTAAGAAGCCAAAGAAACCTCTCAACCACAAGAAATTATTGAAGAAACAAAAATTCTTATATCAAAGTCGAAAAGTTTTACTTAAATATAGAACTTTTCTTCATAGGTATCATGATTGTGTTAGAGGTCTTTCAGATGATTATGCCATAGAGCCCTTGTATTCACAAGCTTATTTTCAAAGAAGAGCCCTTTCTCAAAGGCATAACCATAGTCAACGCATCCGTTTTAGTTATATTCCCCAACCAGCAATCGAATACTCTACTCGTCCAAATCAAATCTTACAATAGAGAACTTAGAAAACATTAGGCATCTATCATTAAATCCATCTTTTTACAAAGCCATGATCAAAACTTCATAAAGTGCAACAACCATCCTTTTCTAGATCTTTTGCTTATATTCCCACCAACAGGATTTTCATCCTTTCACTTAGGGAACAACACAAGCTACAAGATTAGAAAATTTTGTATAAGTCATAGAATTTTCATTCTATCTTGACCTTCATACATACCACATCAATTGCACTATTTAACTCTTTTGATCAAAAGCGAGTAAAATTTTGATACAAATCTATGCCTGTCTTCACAAGATCTCAAAAACAAATGGAAAAAGACGAGGGAGAAACTACAACTAGTAAAATGGGTGATCGAAATGAAAAAGAAGAGGAAACATTTAATCTTGATGAGATAACGGAAGAAAAGCTTCAAGAAGCAGAACAAGATCCTCAATTCCATACTCTTATGGAGAGAATCCTAGAACGTAACAAAGAAAAATATTTTCTTACATTAGCTAATCAAGGAGCTAAGTTGCCTCACACCTTTGACATAGAGGGGATTAAACAAAATCCTGAAAATCCTCCTAATGACTTTAGTGCTCTTAACCAACAGATAAAAGAATTACAAGGGAAAATAAAGGAAATGCAAGGAGGTACAACAAAGAAATATGTTTTGGAAGACATATCTCCTTATCCATTTGATAGGAGTCTTCAAATGATTCCATTTCCAAAACATTGCGAAATTCCTAAGTATGATAGGTATAATGGAAAAACTGATCCCATAGACCATGTTAGGGATTTCCGAAACATGAGTCTTGAATTCGCCTATGATGATACTTACTTGATGCGATTATTTCCACGAAGTCTAGGCGTACAATCCATGGAGTGGCTTTCAAAAATCACTCCACCTATTAAAACTTTTGAGGAGTTGATAAATCAATTTATCTCACAATACTCCTACAATATTCAACATCAAATAACAATGCTTGATCTTTGTAAAGTGAAACAAAAAGTAGGAGAACCCTTTACTATATTTTTACAAAGATGGAGAAGGTTATTTGCACGATATTCTCGTCCTATTCCTGAAAAGGAAAAGATGGATATTTTTATCAATAGCCTTGATCCAGAATTAAGCTATAGGCTTAACCTTCATTGTCCTCATAACTTTGAAAAACTGATTGAAAATGCAATCACTATTGAAGGGGCCTTGGTTAAAAGGGGAGTGATAAAACTTGATAATCCAAGTACATCAAATCAAAACAACGATAAAACAAGGTTTTGGAATAGAAACAAAAATGTTGTTAATGATGGTATAGTGGATGCAAATAATTTACGAACAAGGCCATCCGTTTTCAATCTATCAAGTGTTCCAAGAAACAATTCACAAGGAAATACAATACAACAAGGAAACAACAATCAACAAGGACAAATTTCCAAGCAAGAGAACATGACCAATCAAAATACCAATCAAAATCATGGTAATTTCAATAATAATCTTGGCAATGCCCAAATATCAAATCCGTCTAGACCTTCATTCTTTTCAAATCGACGGACTTTTACTGCTTTGGGTCAATCTCTTGAATCTGCTCTCAAGGAACTTCTTGATAATAAGGTTATCACTTTACCACCACAAAGAGATTATGAGCCACGAGTTAAACCACCATCATGGAATGACTCGTATTATTGCAATTATCATCGATGTAAAGGCCATAGGACAAACAATTGTCAAGCTTTGAAAAATCTAGTACAAGATTTAATTGACAATGGTACTATTACAATTGAGGGACATCATACCAATGATGATCATCAAGCATTCAAAGATCCTTTGCCAAATTACCAAAAGGGGGAAACATCGGATACCAAAGCCAAAAGCATACATAATGTTGAAGACAATATAATCCGTCATATTTACACAGATGATAATCGGATTAATGTTATCAAAATTAAAGGAAAACAAGAATATCAACAGGTTAATGTAACAACAAGAGGTCAAGCAAAGGTTGTTTTAAAAGGAAGTTCGTCTAAAACAACTATTTCTTCTCCAACTCAATATAATCTGGTTGATCAATTGAGAAAAACATCAGCTCAAATTTCTATTCTTGAACTTCTTAAAATATCCCCTATACACAAAAATATTTTAGAAGAAGCGCTTGTGAACACAACTGTTGATACTGATCTAGATGCAAACAGATTTCAAGCCATGGTAGGACATTTGTCTTCCCCCACTTGTCTTTCATTTTCCGATAAAGATGATGCTTCTATGACACATCCACATAATTCCTCGCTCTATCTTGAAGTCATGATCCATAAACATCGAATTAGACGTGTCTTAATAGATGGAGGAGCCGGTTTGAATATTTGTACCTTAAAATTGATAAATGCCTTAGGAATTTCAGAAAATGAAATTGATTCACGAAGGAAGATAACCATTAAGGCATATGATGATGAAGAAAGAGCTTCTAAGGGATTAATATTGCTACCTATCAGAGTGGGACCTGTTGTGAAGAATACTTTTTGTCAGGTTCTAGATCGAGATTTGTCTTATAACATACTTTTGGGTCGTCCGTGGATTCATGATATGCAGGCCGTACCATCAACATATCATCAATGTATCAAGTTTCCATATGATGGACAAGAAATAACCATACAAGCTGATTACAATAGTACCCAAACTTGTTCCAATCTTAGGGTGAGTCAAGATGTCTTTGTGCCACACAATAGAGAAGCTCTTGTTGTTTCTTCTTCTAATCTACAAGTCCAATTGCAAGAATTGACAAACAATCTTGATACTAAACTGAAGTTTAAAGACAAAGGGGTAGGTGAATATTCACTATCTCTTTCTACTTTACCTCCTTCTCCAAGATCACATGGATTACCAACTTTATCGAATCAAAAGATTGTGACTCCTTCTACATCTCAAACTTCCGTGCCAATCACAAAGTTTGATGGAAAATTCATTAGAGCTAATACCACTGAAGAAGAAGCTGAAGATAGGGACATCCTAAATTGGCTATACAAAGATGAAGATGAATCTCTTTTACACATTAAGTTACCTAAAGAACAATATGGTAAAGGGTACGCTATCATGCAAAAGATGGGTTATGAAGGCAATGGTCCTATAGGGAAACGAAGAGAAGGAATTGTGGAACCAATTCAGCCTATTTCAAAGCATTCAAGTGATAAAACAGGACTTGGATATGGTAAAGATAAAGAAGAACTTACTTCACAGCAGACATCATTAGTTCACAAAGGAGAATCTGTGTCAGATAAATCTCATGAATCAGTTTTCCAATTGCAAAATAGTTCAGATACTGATTCTAATGAATATGAATGGGACACCATTTATAATGATGAATTCTGGAAGGATAAACAAGTTGATACTATACATAAATATGCACCTGTTCTTATACAAGGAGAAGGTTCAAGGCCTCCACTCGATTATATTTTACAAAGCGATCATGACTCAAGTGAGGAAGAATCAGATTCTAACGAGATTGATAATCAACAGGAGAATACCATCACAGACCTTGTTTACCATGAGGATGACAACCACATCATGACTTTGACAATTCAAGACCTTACCCAACCTAATGATCCTATGCCTTTAGTTTATCCAGAACTTATAGATTGGGACATTGATGCACCTATCCATATTCCTACATTCAGTAATGATGAAGATGTTATAACTTTCCTTTGTTCCTCAAATGAAGAAAACAATTGTTTCATTCAAGAATCTTATACTCATAATTTTGACAAGGAGAGTGTCAAGTCTCTTAGCTGCAAAATAAATGAAATAAAAGATGGATCTATTGATGAAAACCGAAAAAAGGCAGTGATAGATCAAAACAAAAGAAAAATAAAGAGCGAATCTGACAGTGAAAACCTTTCTGAGGCATTGAAGGATGAGAAACTTGACACTCTTCCCAAGTATTATCATGAAAGATCTTCTATTTTGATTGAACCAACAGAATCAATCAACATAAGTACACCAGAGCAGCCAAAAGTTTTGCAAATTGCAGCATCATTAACAGTTGAAGAAGTCCAGAAATTCATGCAATTCTTGAAGGATAATCAAATTAACTTTGCTTGGTCATATGCTGATATGCCAGGGTTAGATCCTAATCTGATAATGCATCATTTATCTATCAAACCTGGGATAAAACCTGTAAAGCAAAAGCTCAGAAAGATGCATCCACATGTTGCATTATTGGTCAAGGAAGAATTAAAGAAGCTTTTAGATGTTGGATTCATTCGAACTATTGACTATGCAGAATGGATTTCAAACATTGTACCTGTTTCAAAGCCAGATGGAAGGATCAGAGTTTGTACAGATTTCAGGGATTTAAATAAAGCATGCCCTAAAGATGATTTTCCTTTACCTAACATAGATTTGATTGTTGACTTAACTGCTGGACATGCAATGTATTCATTAATGGATGGATTCTCAGGATACAACCAGATAAAAATTGCACCAGAAGATCAAGATAAAACAGCGTTCACATGTCCTTGGGGTACTTATTGCTGGAATGTCATGCCATTCGGGTTAAAGAATGCTGGAGCTACTTATCAAAGAGCAATGACAACTATTTTTCATGATATGATGCATACATTCATGGAAGATTATGTTGACGATTTACTTGCTAAATCTCATACACGAGATGAACACCTAGAAATATTGTCAAAAATCTTTGTCAGAATGGAAAAATTCAATGTTCGACTGAATCCAAAGAAATGTGTCTTCGGTGTTACATCTGGAAAACTCCTAGGGTACATTGTTTCAGAAAAGGGTATAGAAGTTGATCCAGAAAAGGTACAAGCTATAATGGACATGCCTCCACCACGAAATATCAGTCAATTAAGATCCTTGCAAGGAAGATTACAGTCCATCAGAAGGTTTATAGCTCAACTAGCAGACAAAAGCTTGCCATTCACACATCTATTGCATAAAAATGTTCCATTTAAATGGGATGACAAATGTGAAGCAGCATTCAATCAGATCAAGCAATATCTTACACATCCACCAGTTCTAATTCCGCCTATTCCAGGAGAGCCGCTTATACTCTATATTTCAGCAACAGAAGTATCTTTGGGTGCATTGCTAGCACAAGAAGACTCTACAGGTAAAGAAAGGGCTATATATTATATCAGCAGAACCTTAACAAGACATGAGTTAAACTACAGTTTCATTGAAAAAGCTTGTCTTGCAGTAGTGTTTGCTTCTCAAAAGTGGCGACATTATATGTTGACTCATACAGTTAAGCTGATAACAAAGATAGATCCATTGAAATACCTATTAAGCAGAGCCACTTTAACAGGAAGACTTGCAAAATGGGTAATGATCTTAAGTGAGTTTGATATTCACTATATAGATCGAAAAGTGATTAAAGGACAGGTCATTGCAGATCAGTTAGCTGAAGCTCCTTTACAAGAAGACAATCCAATGCATATTGAGTTTCCTGATGCAGATGTCTTTACAGCAACAATTCAGAGACCATGGGCATTATACTTTGATGGATCTTATACACAATATGGCTCGGGGGCAGGGATTCTTTTTGTTACACCTGAAGGACATACCATCTCACGATCATATCGGTTGATGTTTCCTTGCACAAATAACATAGTAGAATATGAGGCATTACTCATAGGATTAAAGATAGCTTTGGAATGGCAGATTACAGAGCTGGAAGTTTATGGTGATTCACAACTTATCATTAATCAAATTAATGATGATTATCAAACCAAAGATGATAAGTTGCTACCATACAAAAACATGGTGGATGATTATAAGAAATATTTTGTGTCAATCAAATTTTCACAAATATCAAGAATTGACAATAAAGCTGCAGATGCAATGGCTACCATTGCTTCTTTATTACAAATATCAGAAGATCAAACCAAGTATGAATTCTTGGTGGAACAATTGTTTTCTCCTGCATATGATAATCCTGAAACCCAAGTTATATGTCATTTAACCGGTTCAGATTCACCTTTATATGGCAAAACTTATACCTATTTGAAAGATAACATCTTGCCTTTAGATTTATCCTGAAACCAAAAATGGAATTTCATACGTCAATCATCCCGTTATACTTTAATTGCCAATATCCTTTATAGACGTGGTCTTGATGGTACACTCCTTAGATGTCTTGAATGTGACGAATCTGAAAAAGCCTTACAAGAGGTTCACGGTGGTATTTGTGGAACTCACTCAAGTGGTTTGACCTTAGCAAAGAAACTTGTCAGAATGGGATACTATTGGCCTACCATGGAGCAAGATTCTTTTACTTTTGTTAAGAAGTGTTCTAAATGCCAGATCCATGGGAATCTTATTCATGCACCTGCACAAGAATTGCAGCCTTTTATTTCAACATGGCCTTTTTCTCAGTGGGGATTAGATCTTGTTGGAAAAATACATCCTTCATCATCAAATGGTCATAAGTTTATCATCACAGCTACTGAGTATTTTACAAAATGGATTGAAGCTGTTCCTCTAACAACAGTGACTAGTAAAAAAATATCTTCATTTATCCTGAATTACATTATTTGTAGATATGGAATTCCTAATTCTATTGTTACTGATAATGGAAGACCTTTTAAGAATCAGGATGTTGATGAACTTTGTGAAAGATTTCATATCCAACATAGGTACTCTACACCTTATTATCCACAGGGTAATGGTCAAGCAGAAGCTTCTAACAAAACCATTTTGAAGATATTGAAGAAGACAGTAAATGATGCTGGACGTGATTGGCATGTTCAACTCAACCCAGCTTTGTGGGCATATAGAACTAGTATTCGCACACCAACAGGAGCTACACCATATGCTTTAGTCTATGGAGCAGAAGCGATCTTACCATTGGAAGTTGAAATACCTTCGCTTAGGGTTTCACTTAAGGGATTGATAAGTGATGAAGACTACCGAGTTTCTCGCCTTCAAGAACTCGAACTGTTAGATGAAAGACGCCAACATGCAGCTGATCACTTGAAAGGTTATCAACAAGTCATGTCTCGTAGTTATAACCACAGAGTTAAACCACGGGCATTTCAAGTGGGTGACTTAGTTTTGAGGGAAAATCCACGTAATCAGCAAGATAGAGAAAAGAAAGGCAAATTTGAACCTAATTGGCTTGGTCCATTTGTTATTATAGCAGCATATGGTTCTGGAGCATATCAATTATCCACATCAGAGGGGGACCTGTTTGAAGAGCCAACCAATAGTATTCACCTTAAGAAGTTTTATGTCTAAAAAGTCCTGAAAAAAAATCATAAAAAGTCCTGAAAAAAATCATAAAAAGTCCTGAAAAAATCAAAAAAATCAGAAAAATCTTGAAAAAGTGCAATAAAAACAAGTGGTGAAAACTTGGCAAACAAGCGCTACTTGTGATCGAAATGAGCTCCTCCATTTATTAGTTTATGTCTTATTTTCACTTTAGGCATCATTCATCCACGTCTATCATCTGTAAATATCTTTCATTATCCATACCATGTAGTGGGAATCTTTAGGTTTCATCATGGCTTGATGAAATTTGTACATATCTTTTATCTTTAGGTTGTGTTTACATTGGGGGCAAAACGCAGAAAAATACAATAGAGGGGTAATGAGCTTTCAAAATATCTCAAACAGACAAGTAACAGCTTGACAAAACAAAACGAACATTGTCAAAATCAACTCAATCACAAACATGTTTATGCCAATAACATGATCCAAACAACTATCGAAGTGAGAATATCAATGATGATAACCAAGTTGGATGATCTTAATTTGAATAAATGTTTGAAATGCCTTAAACAGGATTTGAATGGTTGTTTGATTTTCTATCATATCTCTGGAGTAATTCGATGATGTACTGAACTAGAAAAGCAAGGAAGGAGTATGATTTTTCTTTGTCTTCTGTTTGTGAGGAAACTCATTAGTACTATACAAATTGGTCGCGAGACATGCTCTACTATGGATCATGGATGACATTTCCGAATTTGCATGGGAAAAGGGTTAACTCTTGTCTGTTTATGCAAGCAATACTCAGGTCATCTTGGTTCAATTATACCTAGATGCTTGTATTAACTTGCTATATTAAAAATCATGAAAGCAATACTCAGGTCATCACTGGTGCTAACATACCCTTTGATGCTTGTATTAACTTTCAACATTTCAAAGCTCTATGATGATACAAAAAGCATACATAAGCTCTCCAAATGGAAATATTGTATGAATGTCCTGCATGGTTAGTATAGATTGCATTCATGTTAGAATTTGCATCTTGCATTCATAGATTCCTAAAAGCTGGCAAAAAAAATTAAAAAAAAAAAAATCAAAGATTTATATCTCTTCAAATATGACTGAGTATATTTTGACATTCACAAAACATCATACATTCATTCATTTATCATAAACATCATTTCATAAATTATTGCATTAGAAAAACATTTATCATAAACATCATACATTCATTCATCTCATAAAATCATGTATATAAATATCATAAATCATGAAGCCATCATATAGTACACATCATATATATATCATGTAAAATCATCTCTGCATTTCATATATCTCAAAATGAATGTCAAAATGTACAAGGATGTCAAAATAAAAATGATATAATATCATCAAAAATGTGATCATCTCACGGTGTATACAAAATGTCTCAACAGAATGTCATGAAAGAGATCATATACAATGCACTAGGCAGAGCTATCATGTGATGGAGCTGGCCTAAGACCTGTACCACCTGCCCCTGATGGACCTGTACCACCTGCCCCTGATGGACCTGCTCCGCCTGACCCTGGTGGCCCTCTAGGAGGTAATGGCTGTGTCACACCCCTGCTGGTAGTACGAGAGCGACCATGAGTAGATCGTGACTGAGTGTAGCTCTCTCTCTGCTCAGCTGGGACTGCATCATGATATTTGGTGCGATAAAACTCTGCCTCTCGAGTAGCCCTCGTAACCTCTCTCATCATATCACCTGGCAAAGTGCTACCTGCCACTCTCTGTAGGCTATCTGCTAAGGCAATGGCACATCACTTGTGTCTAGCAGCATCTCTCACCATTCGGAAGTCACCTAACCACGTGGAAATCAAAGACTGTGCACATGGCGATGGCCGAGCACGCAAGCTCTAAATGTAAGTACTCTGAAGGATGCTCATTTCTCTTGTCGGATCAACGATGGAGATGGAGTGTTATGCCTCATCCGTGGTCCACCTATGCCTGCCCTACCTCCTCTGCCACCTCTCCTGCCGCCTCTCCTGCCACCCCTACCATCACCACCATCATCTCCATCTGAGTCATCATCTCCACTACCCTCCTCGTCCTCACTGTCCTCTGAATCGTCATCACCTGACTCTGAATCTCTCTGTCGACGTCTCTGTCCAATGACAGGAGCAATAGCCTCATCGGGATCAAACATACGTAGAGGAGGATGCTGTAGAACATACTGAACATACTCTGGTGTCGCCCCTGCATCCAGAACATCCGCCTGGTAGTCCCACATCTGTGCTCCTAAACTGAGGAACTCTGCAACAGCTGCATCATAAGAGATCCGTGGGCCCCACACTGCAAGCTCTGCCTGTCGCCGTGCATAAATAGCTGAACCAACAGGCATACCCTGAGTCCGACCAAACTGTCGCAATACACGTCCAGCAAGAAATCTCTCCAAGATCCATGTGGTCCGTCCAATCAAAAATCTGGAAGTGCATACAAAAGGCATCTCCCTCGCATCCTCTGGCCATGGCTCACAATCCAAATATGGCCTCCAGCATACTGTGTCCAAACTATCTAAAAGCCGCTGCCAATACACTAGTTTGCCCAGTCTAGGCTGAGCAATAATATGTGAATATCTCCATCTGTATGCTCGACCAGCTGGTCGCTCTCCTCGAGTCAATGGACGTAATACTGCAAAATGCTCCCATGCCCATATCTGTAGTAATGAGCATCCAACCGCAAAACTCCGGCCTCTACCATATACGATGTGATGTAGCTCGTCATATAGGTGGGCTAGCATACAGGTACCCCATGCATATCGTGTGCCCTGCATCACCATGCTCTCTAAGACACGACCCCATCCGATCGCGAACCCCTTCGACCTATGGTCGGGGCACAACACACCTCCAATGAATCCTGCAAGCACAGCTGGTAAAGGTGGATAGCTATCTGTAATCTCACCCCATGGGATGAAGTATCCGGCTATCTGAGTATCTCTAAATATCCGTCTCAAAGCAAGAGTACCTCCAGCCTCTCGTCTGTCAAAAACAACAATCTCTCCCATCACTGGGATCCGTAGGATGCGATATACGTCCTCGGGAGTCACTGTAATCTTGCCGGTCGGTAAATGAAAGGTGTTGGTGTCGCTATGCCACCTCTCTGCAAGTGCTGTCAATAGAGCCCTATTGAGGCGAACCTCGGGCATATCAAGTAATGAAGTCAAACCACAAGCATCGATCACATCTCTATCAGACTGTAATAAATGAGGAATCAATGACCATGTGCTCGGGAAAGTCTCTCGTACCTGCAAGACACCTAGTCTCTCCTGCTCACATACATCATCAAAACAACATCAATATCAAATCATCTTAACGTATCAATGAATCAATCAAATTATTTGTTTTTCATCATCATGGAACGCAAATAATCAACATCAAGTTTCTTTCTAACAACTTTAGGAGAAAACTTATCTATCCTATTTGTTTTTAACAACTTTAAAAACAAATTTATCAGCTACTATTTGTTCTCCAACAATTTGGGAAACAAATTTATCATGTGGAACAAAAAGCGCTACAGAACTAATTGTGGGCGCTACAAAATTCCTTATCAGTGCTAAAGAAACTTTTGCGCTACAGAATCAATCAAGAGCGCTACAAAACTTATCATATGCGCTATAAAATATTTTGCGCTACAAGACATATCAAAAGCGCTGTAATAAGTTTCAAGTGCGCTAAGAAATCAATCGCGCTACAATACATATCATATGCGCTACGAAATAGTTCACGGGCGCTACGACATTGTATGCGCTATGGAAAATTTCAAATGCGCTACGATACGCCTTAAGGGCGCTACAATATTAAACGCGCTACGAAAATTATTGCATGCGCTACGATACACTTTAAGAGCGCTAAAACTCAATGTTTTTAAATTAAAACATTAAAAACGTGCGCAAAACAAAATTTTCGAAAGACAGGAATTTGCGAGACACATACCGGAGGTCCGTAGTGCGCTGGCCGCTGATGACGTCGGATACGCTCGAAACGGTGCAGGTGAACTGGAAGTGCCATGATTATCCACTCAGAGCTCAATATTTGCAAATTTTACTAGGTTAAAATTGAAAATGACATGGAAAATGACATTTTTAACCTATATAATGGAAAAATTGGGGCATTTTATCATATTTTCACATACCAGGGGCAATTTCTTTATCAAATTTTCATTTCATATCTTATCAGGGAAATTTCTTCATATCATAAGTTTCGAACGACAAATCGATATCTTAAAAATCATCAAAATTCAAAAATTCAAATATCGATTCATCGTTCGCGGGGGCATACACATACATCTATTAAATGTTTCAAATCAATATTTGGGGCAAAATTTCAAAATTCTTTGAAGCAATGCGTAAAACACATCACTTCAAAGAGGGGCAAAATGTATACACTTAAAAATGGTCATATCACATTGTCTGGTAATTAATTAAATATTTTTAATATTTAATTAAAATCTTTTGATTCTATCTACGTATAAATAAATTTAAATAATTTATTTATATTGTTCATGATTTCATTTCGATTAAATATTTAATCACCTTTTCATATTCATTTCTTAATTAATTAAATAAATGTTACAATTTATTTATATTAATTATCATATAATCTTAGTTTGAATATTTTATTCAAATAAAGATTAAAATATTATAATTCTTCTAAATATCATTTGTGATTAAATATTCTAAAATTTGATTATTTCCTCTAATCCAATATTCATTTTTAAATCATTTCAAAATTCCTCCAATTCAATTAAAAAAAATCTATTCATAATTAAATATTTCCAAAAATATTTAATTAAATCTTTTAATATTTCAAAAATCTTCTAAAGTCATATCACAATTAAATATTCCAAAAATATTTAATTAATTCTTCTATAGTTTTCAAAAATCAAATATCAAATATCAAAAGCAATAAATGAAATTAAATAAATTTAAATTTATTTAATTTGGGATTTATCTTCAACTCCGGGAAACAAACTGCCAAAACAGAAAATTAAATTTCTCTGTTCCTGTGCAGGTTTGTTCCCGTGGGTTGAAGACAAGCTTCCATTCTTCTCTCCAACCTCTCAACCTCCCCCATTTTCTTCTCCAACCTCTCAATCTCTCACCATTCAAACTTACCAGACAATTCATAGCCATAGATTCTTGCCAGCAAGGATGAAGCCTGCAAAAATCTATAAATACAGCTGCCGGGAGCTCCAAAAGATATAGAATTTTAAGCAAGTAAATTATAGGCAAATTGCAAGTAGCATTAGCATTCATAGAGCATTTTCATAGCAATAGCATAGAATCATAGCATAATAGCAGTAGAATCATGATACATCTCACTCACAGCCCCTGTGCATAATCACAGCCCCTGTCCATATCCGTATCAATAATTTCACTTTCATCAACATATAGAATAGTTTTCCTTTGCATACTCGTTCTGCAGCAGCCATTTGGAGAAGCTTACACAATCTGAGAGCCAAAAGCTTCAAAAGAATCTCTGTGGATAGAGGAAAATGGGACAGCACTGAAGGATTTTGTTTTAATTTAGTTCAATTTCTTTAGTTTAAGGTTTCATTTAGTGTTTTATGTTTTGTTTTACATTTCAATTAAGCATTATACACAGTTCGTACTCGATTTGCTCTTGAAATGTGTTCAAAAAGTGAGGAAATATTGGGAAAGGTGTCTCAACCTTGCTCCAAATGTTAATATTAAAAAAAGTGTTTTTTAGGTTATAAAATAGAAATAAATTAATTTTTGGGCTAAAGAGATTTTTTTTTCCAAAATAAATATTATGATTTGCTCAACATTGTTTCCCTAATTCCCAATGCATAGATATATTTGATATCAAAATAAAAATGGGGGGCCCAAATGATGTCTCAAATCAAAAAATATGTCTTCCAAAAGTTGAGTCTCCCACAAGAGAAATATAAAAACATATAACACATAAAAGAGTTTGAAAAGGAAGTTACACTTGACCAACTTATGACACAAGTTATGCCATGTCATAAGAAATTTTTAATGGGATAATGGGACCAAAAGGGAACGCCCAATGTGGTGAGTGGATTAAAATGAACTTATCTCATGGTTTCTAAATAACCATTTGATTGTTTCATGTGCTACATCTCCTATTTATTGGGTTCTTGAGATGGAGGTTTTGATAGTAAGTTTTGTATGTATTATTATGTTGCTAGATTACTCCAAACCTCTTGTTGGCGATAATATTATAAAGGGTTAGTCTCTACAAGTGTATTGGAACCTTTGATTACTAAATACCACATTAAATTACTTTGATTGTGGTATTTTTCTCCTAATTTTTTCTCCATGTAATCATTGTGTTATGGTATATTAATTTTGTGTTTATTCCCTCATAATTTTAAAGATTTAATTTATTTTTGCATACCTTTTCTCATAGATTATCATAGGAAGCGTATTATACACCTATACTTCCTTTCAAATGTAACATGGAAAATGACGAATAAAGGGTTGCTTTGACATTAAATGCTAAGATAGACATTGTTTGGATGGATAACATGCTATTATTTATTTATATACAAATCATTTATTGAGGATAGTCATCAAACCACTAGCTATAAATTTCCAATTAAAAGGGATTTTATTTATCTTTTTTTTTAACTTGGTGTCACTAGGTCAACCTATTATAAGTAATTATTTTTCTTTTAGCAATATAGTTAATTTGCATAAATTTTTTCCACCTTTTTATTGTAGGATTTTACTCTTGGAAGCTAATTTGAGGTCATGTTGTTTTGGTTATCTCACATAATACCTATTCATGACCTTTCACATTCTTTTGGGGTTCGTGGCATTTGACCTACCTTTGCATGAACTAGTTTTAATTGATGAACATTTTCCTAGTGCCTTTCCTTTAGCCATAAGGTTTTTTAATCTTGTAACCTCACCATTTGAAATCATCTCGCATCTTTACACTTGTTATCTTGGTGATTGCATGACATGGTGCTTCCTTTCTAATTGTTTGAGATCTCTAAAGGGCAGTTTACTTATAGTGGGGTCATGTGTGGATTGTCTATAGGTTGGTGATAAGATTTGTAAAGGAAGACTAAATTTATTAGCTATGACAATTACTAGGGGATGGGTTGATGAGAATATAGTTTAAAGGAAAAGAAGAGGTAGCATGACACAAAAAAAGAGAATAACAAAGTGAAGAAAATGAAAACAAAATATTAGAGAAAACAAAGATATAAAAAAGAAATGTATAAAATTTGATATATGCAAAGGAAGACTATGCTAAAGAATTCTTGATAATGTATATGTTCCAAAAAATACATATAATTTAATAAACAAGTTATATTAAATTATAAAATATAAAAAGATTATTGTCATTTAATTTTGTTACTTCCATATTACATAGATTTTTTTATATTGATATAAATTTGAACTACTAAATTAACAAGAGATAGCAGATTTCCACAATCCATAGAGAATGTTGGTAAATTGTTTTTGGATTTCGATTGGTAAACTTACACAATCAAAATCCAGAAACAATTTACCAACCTACTAAATTAAGTTATTTTTAATTAAATTCATTGGTATAGGCTACATTACTTTGCTCAAAAGTATACGAATTGAAGAAACAATGTCACAACAACATAAAATAAGATAAAATATAAACTAACTAGCTTTACCTAAAGAAGACCAAAAATATTTTGCACTCAAAATTCCACATAAACATGGGTACAATCTGTAGAGCAATATAAAGCTCTATTTACACAAAATATTCTTACATTTTGTAGACCTCAATTCACACTAGGAAAATGAAGTAACTAAACTTGACAACTAACATAACTTTTATTTTTAATTACATGGCTTATGAATATCATTTATAGTCTAGCCATCATGTTGGTTTGTATAAGTTTTCATGTGAGACCAAAGGCCTTGAATGGTCACTCAATTCACACATACGTTGTATAAAATAAATCACCTCTAAATTTTTAGTGCCATCATGGACTAATTGATTCAACTTGGATAACATGATTTTTCCCCTAAATCACAAGATCCAAAAAAAAATCATATATTAGTAAAACATCAATGAAAATTACTAAGAAAAATAAAACACTATAAGCAATCAAAATCACAGGGGTGTTATCATGCACTTAGATAGACAGACAATTGGAATCATAAAAAGCCAAGAAATAAATCTCATAGGGGTGAAAAATATAGAAGGTATTTGTGTGCGAGAGGTCTCCAACATCATTATTTGTAATAAATTGAATCATATTTTTTGGTCTTACATCTTTGATCAAAGGGTTGAGGATACAAATCTATTTGTCTAAGATGTTAATGTAGAGAGGGATTCATACACTCTCAAACCCTCTCTAAATCCTCAATAACTATTGCTAAAACAAAAAATAAAACTTGCAAATTAACTCCCCAAATTATTTGCAAATGAAAACATTATATTGCTCTGTTTAAGAAATCTAATTTTTACATGAATTTCAGTCATCTATGGACTGATAAATAACAAGTAACATTCTTACAAACTTCTGATATGCAAAAGAAATACATTCAAGAGCAAACTATGCTTAACTCTATGAACTCTAGCAAACTGGTTCAACTCCCAACACCTCAACTCCACCTGAAACTCCTGTAGCTTCAATCCAGTTGTTCTGGAACCTTCATGGACTGTTGTAAATCAATCCAAACCTACCAAAAACACACCAAATTTCATTCTCCAAAGAAACTATGCCTCCTTCACTCTACCTTCAAAAATCTCCCTCAAAACTTTTCAAACTTTCATTGATGAAGAATGGATTTTTTTCCTTTTTTTCTCCTGTCGTCATGAAATTATTTTCATATGCTTTATTTGGGCCCCTCCAATATGGCAAACAAGATCTATATTTATCCCTGTGCTCATGGGTTGTTCATTCTAGAATCTGATTCAACATAAGACGTGGATTTAGTGCTAAAATTTGGCCCATGGAAGTTTTAGGGAGAATACATATGTATGAAGCCCTGGTTTGCTTCCTTTGATCCCCGTACTGAGACCTTCACATCTGTGTACCTTTGGGTGAGATTTCCATATCTTCCTCTACATTTTTGGGAGTTGGATTTCCTGCGAGCTATTGGCAACGATTTGGGTAAGTATCATTTCCTTTCTAATGAAATAATCAGTTATAGGAGCTCCACATGTGCTCGTTTATGCGTAGAAATGGATTTATCTATTGGGATCCCAACAAAAATATCTCTGAAAGTGGGCAACATGTGTTGGAGGCAACCAACAGATTTTGAAAAAATGCTTTAAGATGTCAAAAATGTTTCTCAATTGATCACCCTACACATCAATGTCAAAGGGTGTGAACTCATGAGCTCGACAAATATGAGGAATCAAATAGAAGGCCATCATGTTGGATTGGGGTAGAATCACAACATTATGTTATCTCTCTTGGATCTCAAAATTATTCGACTTCTTCACAAATTGCTCATGAGGTTACTTCAGAGGAAATTTCTCCATCTCCACCAATTGAGCAAGTGCTTCCCTCTGTGCCTTCACATGTGGTTGATTCTGTAAGTGACCCCACTGTTACCCCCTCTTTTTCTTTGGAGAACTCAAAATTTGTTATCGAGTCTACGGTGGATCAGAAAATCCTCAAGGCTATGAGGGTTATTCTTGGTGTAGGAAATGAGGCCTACCCCCTTGAATCATCCCCTATATGTGATCCTCCCAAAGAAAAGGAGTGGACAAAAGTAAGGAGGAAGAGGTCCACTCTTGCAACAATAAAACATCAAATGTCATTGAGATTTGCAACAAAGAAGGAGATTTCTAATGGAAAGTGTGTTGTCCAACTTTCCAAGGTTTAGTGGGTATGGTCTATTCTATGGATAGAACTGGTTGGGTTTGGTTTGCAGGGGGATGTTTTTCTCCTGCTACAAATGAAATGTAATTTGAAGCCTTAGGGCTTCCCAATGTAACCTTTTCTTTGATGATTAATAAAACTCAAGCTTACGAATTAAAAAAAAATTGATTATTTATATTAAAATCACTTAGTATTAAAATGTTAATATTACTCATAATATTAATATTAATAATTATTATAATCATTAATATCACTCTTTAATATTAATAATATTATTATTGATATTAAAATTTCTCTTAGTATTAATATTATTACTTATTATTAATATTAATATTACTCTTAATATTATTATTAACATTTAATATTAGTATCATTATTAATAATACTAGCATTAGTATCGTCCCTCTTTTTTTCTTTTTAGTGGATCTAATATTACTTTGGACCTTCCCATAATACTACACTAAACGACTTCAGTTCCGAATATTAAGTCTATAAATATATAATTTTACTTCAAGAACAATAAGTATATATAACACACACCACGTAAGAGGTTTTCTTAACACTTATTTTGTATCCTTTATTGCTTATAACTAATTATATGTACGTCTTATTTATTTATATACATTATTTCATGCTTTTATACCACTAATTTATATAAATGTATATGATCAATCATAAGCAATTTATATTAGTATTTCCAAAAAATAATAATTAATTGTTATGTTGGTGCTTCCACTGATGTTTTACTACATAATAGTTATGCTCGTGTTATTACACTTAATTTTACTTCAAGAATAATAAGTATATATAACACATATCACACAAGAGGTTTTCTTAAAACTTATTTTGTATCCTTTTTTGCTTATAACTAATTATATATACATCTTATTTATTTATATACATTATTTCATGTTTTCATACCACTAATTTATATAAATGTATATGATCTATCATAAGAAATTTATAGTAGTATTCCCAAAAAATAATAATTAATTGTTGGGTTGGCGCTTCCACTAATGTCTCGCTATGATAGCTGTGCTTGTGTTGTTACACCTCTTTCTATGGAATATTAGTTTCATTCCATACCTATACACCCTTCCACAGGTTTTAACAAGGATAAATAAATTAAAATAAAAACATTAGAAACCCTAAAATCTATGAGTGACACCTATGTATAGGCTTTTTTTATTATTTCCCTCTTTTGAATTGTTTTCTTTTTACAAGAGATTTTTCCCCAACTTGACATAGTGAGAAGAGAGATAAATAAGGCTATAGGGCATAAGAGAGGTGAGTTATCCTACAGATCTAGGTAAAATGGCAAGAGGTTTTGGCACCTTCATAGCTCAGCAAGGGGCTTATAGGTTTGTTGATATGCCCTCAAAATTCTTTTATTTATTAATTTTTGTGTTATCTACATTTTGTTTTCTTAATGTTCCCATCATCCAAGCAACATTGATTAATGTTCCTAATCATAATCCATCATCAACTTTATAGCCATGGAATGTACATCATCACAATATGATTTCTCTGAAGTTATCTTTTATTCCACTTAGTACATCTTTTCATCATCCTTTATCTTTTCAAGAGACCTCCTGGGATCCATTTCACCCAATAGTTCTCTTGAGGGGGCATCACTTCCATCATCATCCCTAAGTGATTGGGAAAACTTTCCACCAAATCTTCACTTCATTCCATCCTACTCTTTGTTCAAATTTGAAATAAGACCACTTTGTTGTGACATTATATCAAAGAGGGACGAAATATAGACACCTAAATATTTCTGTAGTGTACCTAGTCCTAATTGACCAAACACATCACCTAGACAAGTCTCCTTCACCTAAAGTATCTCACTTAATTAATAATCCTATAATTTAACTATCCTCCTTTTCCATCTCACCTCGCAATAAAATAAATAAATAAATATTGTTTTCACCTATTTTCCACCTCATACATGGCTAAAATAATTATTTAATTATAGCTATATTGCCTCAACCTAAATTCCAAGAATAAAGGATACCTAAGAACACGTTTCCTTATGACTCCAATATTTTCTCCACTAAATCTAAGAACAAAAGGTGAGCCTAAGTGCATATGTACCTTATATCCCTCATTGTTATGTAACTACTTACCAAATTTAGTAAGTTAGTACTAGCCTTACACATTCCAACAACCTCCATCTAAACCCTCCATTCTCTCCTTGATCTTAGGGAAATCATCTCCGACATCCTTCATCATTGATCTCACCATCAAATCTCATTCATCCACTGCCTCCTCCAAAATTTTATAAATTTAGGCACTCTCTTATCCATTTCATATCCATCAACTTTGAGCTAAGTATATGCTATCAAAATTGGCACCTTCAACAAAATAGCATCTACATATCAACTAATCATAGGAGAAAATCATTCAACAATTGAGTTTGTGTTAACATTTGATTTGGTTTTTGATGTTATTGTGTTGTTATGAACTCTTTTGTTGAGCTCTATCTAGATGTTTTTTTTGGTCTGAATAAGAAACTTACATGCTTGTTTGCTTCCATTTGCATTTTCAAATCATATCATTATAGTAATTATGAATATTTATATATCATTTTATCTCTTAAATTATATTTGTGATATGGAAAATGTTTAAATCTTAGTTTTTAAGTGGGGGTTAAATGCTCAAGGATTTTTTTATGTTTGTAAATATAGACAATTGTAGTTACAACTTCTATAATTTTATTTTCAATAATAAATGTAATTTATTAACCTTAATATAGTTTTTGAATTATTGTGAAAATTTTGTCTATCTCTTAGTAGTGTACATCAAATGGAAATGCTTACTTTTTATGGGCACCCATTAAAAGTTAATTAATGTAGAATAATATTTTGGATTTTGTTCTTGTAGCTATTACATAACATCATCAAGTGGTGCACAACTATTAACATATGAGAAATGGGTTCTAACTAAAAATTTAATTTAAAGCCAATATAATTGCTAGATGCCATAGAGATTTTTTTTTGTCAACACAAAGATGATTCTAGGGTAGGGTTATTCTTATTTATGTATAGATTTAGATTTTAATTTTCTTTTTTAGTGATATTAAATCATAGAAACTTCAATAAAATTTCAAAAATGCTAGTAGAGTGTGTACATTTTAACATTATATGCATGTTTAAATGAAATTTCGTCTATCATATGTTCTTTGATTTTTTTTTTAATTGTTTCTTGTTCGAAATTTTGTAATTGATCACAAACTTGGGAGTGTTGTTTTGTGAACACATTAAGCTCTCTGAGATCATTTGGTTTCTTGGGATTAAATTTTTAATAAAAATATTATTTACTATGTATTTCAATGCAAAACTTAGTGAATTGTTACTAATTTTTTATATCTCCTCCTTATCCTTATAATATACTCCATTATTTCTAAAGATATTTTTTTATCTATTATTTAAATTATTTTTAAATATATGCCACCATAAATCCATACAAAGGCAACACTCACTATAATGTAGGTGCAAATCATTATGAAATCATTCTTATTGGATATATTATCAAACTAATAGAGATGGTTTGGGTATGTGTTATATAGGTTTATCATTTCATTATTGTACAAGGAAAATTATACCACTATATATATGAGGCGTATTGAAAGTCATTACAAATTTCAGAGGAGAAAAAATTGACTATATGCCAAATTTTTAGGGCATCCATTACTTATTGGGAAACAAGTAACATGTTTCATCTTTTAATTTTTCTATATAAATATATTATAATCAACTTAATTTGATGCTATTTTTTTAAAGAAACACCTCAGGTCCCTACTCACTTATGTGATTATATTATTTTAGACTTTAGTAAATGTTTGTATATTTAATATTTTCCTTGTCCAACACAATATTTTGTTAGTTCTATGGGTGTTTTATATTTTAGCTATGGTTACATATTTTAATTCTGAGATGACAATTCTAAATGATCTCATGTTTATAGATGTATATAAAGGGGAATTGAATAAAATGATGATTCCTTTTACATGTAGGGGGTTTTAAAACTTGATATCTAGTTTTCCTACTCTCCTTATGGGATGTATGGAGTTTAGGATAGTTTGACTATAAGATTCACATTATTAGGACAAAGTACTATTATATGTTCAATATCTTGTTGATAGATTCTTAGTAACTTATAAAATTAGCAAGAGGTGCACCCAAAACACCCCTAGGAACCAAAGGGGGATTAGAAACAATCAATACCCTATTACAATTAAGAGTTGACTAGATTGAACAATAATAGGACCTACTTAGAATCCTTTGAATCAATGTCATCCTCTACAACCTTCATAGTAAGGTGTTCTTGATGAGCATTCTTCCACCACAGGGAGGAACATGAAACCCTCAAGTGAGGATAATATAATACCAAGTGACCAGTAGAAAATCATTGTAGACAACAAAAATGGATGCCTTCATAATCTGAAGATTGGATCTAAGAGCTATCCCCAATCTATAAAACAACCTCCATCATGAGAGGTGAAGACAAGACCAATTTCGTAAGGATACAAGTGTAGGTGGTGCAAGATAACATGGTAGTGACATTATCCACCATAATACAATGCCCCAAGGAGTTACCAATGCCCATATAACATGAATTACACCAAAAATGAAGTGGAAGATTCAAGAGGCAAATATGTGCTAGTTGTACTTATAAATATAAATGATTTTTCTTGATTTCTTTAAAACATTATTATTTTATTTTTATTTTTATTTTTTTTTTAGACTGCAGGAATCGGGTAGCACGACCCCCTATAAACTGCAGTGCGCCTGATAAACTTTTTAACGTGACCGGTGGCACTGGCGCGACACGCCCTCCGGTACCACGGGACGGGGGAGACTAGAACTCGTGACCAGCAGAGCCGCAACGGAATTACTTAGCCAACCGAGCTAGGGCCCCCACCCTTTAAAACATTATTTTAAAAAGCTTTGGACAAAATGTATATTTTTATAAGTTTCAATTAGGGGTTCTATTATGCCACTAAGAACTTTTGAGAGGTTTGTTATAATTTGATATAAATGTTAATTTAAACTTTATTTATTTTATTTGTTAATAACATAAGTATATATGTTCACATTTTATTTGTTTCTTTTTGTTAATTGACATATGAGTATTTGATAATTTTATTTATTGAATGAGTAGGAGTACAAGATGATGTTTTGATTTTTTTAATATTATCCTATTTTAATTTTTTCTCTAAACTCATTTACATATAGCTAAAAAAATTTATGCAATTATTTTGCCACACTTTCCACATATTAATGTGTAATTTTCATGTTATATAGATTTAATGTAATTTATACACTATACAAATGAAAATGTATAAAAGTTAAATAGTGACAACTTCTTTTTTATTTGTAATGCTATGTTAAAAATAGTAAGATTGTTGACATTATCGAGGACAAACACAAAATACAACAATGTGCACTCCATGTTGAAATATTGTAAAGGTAATGACTAATAGTTTTTAGAGGGATTAATAAAGAACAAATATAATGAGTGGATGCGGTTTATAGTTGTAGAAGAAAAAATTATCTATTGTTATTTAAAAAAATAAAAATAAAAATTTATGTAGACCACTTTTAGAATCTAAAGTAATGCATGTTGGGAGAATTTTTTAATATTAAGGAAAGATAAAAATAAAATCCATTTGACCGACACAATCACGTTTCACATGTCATATTTACTTTTACCAAAATTATCTTGACCCAATTATCTAAAATAAGCTCTTTTCACAAAAGACCTTCTATTGAGGACACATAAATTTATCATGATGAATTTTATTATATAAGGGTCATAATTTTCTATTTGTATGTGTCAATTTTGCAAATTCATTTTCACATCAATAGATCAACTACTATTTGAATTCATACCATCGATCAGCTTGACCACCCAAAACATAGAAAAATAGGAGAAAAAGTAACAACAAACAAGATTAAAGAAACTAAGCAATGAAATTATAATAAAGGCACCATTTATTAAATCTAGTTTTTCAAAAAGTGTGTAAATAAACATTCATAATGAATAATATATACATCAACAATTGTAGAAAAAAGCAAGACATCCATATATTTAAATTCAACAAAATCAAACTTCCAAATATTACAAAATTATAGATAAACAACATCTATTATTTTATTGAAGGCTAAATTTACTAAAATTACATTTAAAGCTTGTGAGTGCGTCTCATAAAAATGTGCACAATCTACAATAGAACAGCTTCAACTTCCACCTTTCCTCAAAATAATAATTCTAAATATAACTTAATAAAAATGTGCACAATCTAAGATAGAACAACTTAAACTTCCACCTTTCCTCAAAATAATAATTTTAAATATAACTTAATTATACCATTATAAAATTAAACACTATAAACATAACTATTAAATATTTATATTAAACCTACAACATACACATCACACTTGAAATACAATTTACTAATTTCAACAAAAGACCAATAAATCTGTTCAAACTAATACATTTCTAAATTATTAAAATGACCACAAATTCCATTTAAGCTAATACATTTCCAAATTATTAATAATAATAAAGATTACATTATAATGTAAAGTTTTATTTATCAAAAAAAACATATAATAAACATTCAAACCAAATACAAATAAACATATAATGTAAAGTTTTTTAGAAATTATTTCTATCTTCCCGTTATGCTTTTTTTCAGAAACCACTCCTGCTTTAACATGTGAATAAACGATTTTTTTTTAATAACCCACCTACTGTGGCATGACACGTAGACTTATCAAACCAAGCCGTTAGAAAGTGGGATTTGAAATATTTTACTGTTACCGTTCAAATGGGTTCTGCAAGAAGGGAAAAATGGAGGCGGCTTTTAAACTTTTGGAGGAGATGTGTGGAAATGGGCTTTATCAAGATACTGTGATTTTCAATGCAGTAATCAAAGGATTGTGTAGACAAGGCAACAGACCTGCTTGAAAAGATAGTAGGAGAGGGAATTAAGCCTGATGTTGTTACATATAATACTATAATTTTAGGTCTGTGCATTATGGGGAGGTCCCAAGAGGCAAGCAAGCTTCAGGACGAAATGGCTGTGAAAGGCTGTGCTACAGATATAATTACATATAATATTGCGCTCCGTATACTGCACACGGAGGGAAGAGCAGAAGCAGCTATTGAGCTTTTAAATGAGCTCATTAGCAATGGGTACATACCTGATGACTATACTTACAGTATCATATTTCTCTTCTGCAAGGATGGCAACCTTAATGCTGCTTTGAAGTTCATATATCGTATGCTTTCCAGGGATTGTATTCCAGACGGTAAGACTAACTATGTGCTGGTGAAGAGGCTTTTAAGGTTGGGGAAATCTCATCAACCAACGCAGCTTATGAAAGAACCGGAAGCGAAGGGTTTTTATAGTCAAAGCCTATCACATTCTGAAATCAGTTTCTCAAAAGAACAGTGATTCTTAGGCCATTTCTGGCCTGCTATAAGTAACTGTTCAAATCAGGAAATCACATTTAAAGAATATACTACTCCACTATTTGGTTACCATTTCAACATTTGTTCAAAGTAATTGTTTTTTGCCGCACAGAAATGGGTTTTGATTATTGAGCTCTATAGTATTCGGGATGTGTGCTTGCCATTAGGACCTTGACCATAGAAAGGATGATCCATGCTACAACAAGGGAAACAAAAAGCTATGGTAATTTATAGAGAAATGTTGGAGAAAGTTCCAATTGGAGAAGCAATAGAATTTAGTGAAATTTCATGGAGAAGGGTTTCCATTCAGAGATCATGAATTTAGTGAAATCTCTGTTGTTGGGCTCCAGAGAATTCCAGCAGTTAGCAAGAACTCAAGCAAGTAAGATTCAAGAAGATAAGTTCAAACGTATCATTGAATGCCTTCGAAGTTTGGGTTTACTTGAAAACAACATGAGCAGGTGTGTAAAATGAGTTGAATTAGTGGCATGCACATTAAATGGAATAATATCCCAAACCTGTCATCATTTCTACATCTTCATCCAGTTATCTTTCATATCAGTCAATGATGAAACCATTAGGAACTAATGGTTTATTAGCCCTGTGTTTCCTATACAATTTCCTTTCCAAAATGTGAATCAAATGAGTTTGCTTAAGATAGTTTTTGCAAGTTGCCTAATGTATCTTTATAACTGCTACAGACAATTCATAATCATGGTGTTTTAGACATATTTAATGTTCTAAAGCACCTCCACTTGACAAGGTGAGGTAATATTTCATAGCAAGATTTATTGAGATTGAAAAATAAATCAATTTATAGACCTTTTCTATGTTCTCTTTATTAGGGCCATAATTGTGAATACTGTGAATTGTAAAAAATTGAATTATCTCTGATCAGAGTTGTGTGTAAGGTGAAGGTAAATACATAAGTATTAAACAAAATTTAAAATTACATATGAAAGAATGATGTGATAGACTACAAGCCGCTACAAGAACAACAACAAAGCAGCTGCTAAGATTTCAGCAAAAAATATGACCAAATTTGTCCAGTACTTGATAGCCCTGTCTGCATGCCCAGATGCAATCATTATCTCAAATTTACATGAACCTTGAGAGGGATTTATTGTGGTTACCTTGGCCAGATTAGAGAAAACACAATCTGAACTCTGCTAATTGGGCACCTAATAGTACATGTTAAATGCATATGAAGCATTGCCTTGAGCATCCAGATTATTACATGAGGATCCATAACCCAGAGAAGTGCAATTAGAATTGGTGCAAGCATAGGTTATGCTATCTGTGAGATGAGTTAAGTCCTTGACATCTGTATTAAGAACAGACCACCTCTGAGGAATATATTCGACATTTCTTGCACATGGTGAATCTCCTTGGTCCTTGAATGAGCTCTTCTGAATGTTGCAATCTCGTAATTGCAGATATTCCCTGTCTTGTATGTCATTCAGTCTTCAGACCTTCACTACATTGAGAAGACAGCTTGTGCCCAAGCCTTTCACAAACATCAACATAGTTAAGTTGACAGTCAAAATGGTGGAGACATGGAAAATTGGCCCTTTAAAGCCTCCAAGATTTCTAATCTGGAGTTCAACAAGGATACAGGAAAAAGTTTTTTTTTTTTTAAATTATAAATTGACTAACATATTCCATAAATGTGAATTTGAATTATTCTATTAGGTGGATATCTGGCAATGTTTATAACACCACTATTTTTTTTTTCTTTTAGCGACCTTGGTGAGTTTGTGGATCAATTGTCGGAGTTGTGTTGGACAATTGAATGTAGCCCTGACTCTGTAGCACTTCAGCTGGTGGCAGGGGATTTCCAGCATGAAATATTAAAATTGGCACAATTAAGTGTTACTGTGACTCTGGAAATTTTGGGACTAGGGGTATCAAGGTAAACATCTCTACAACCTGAATCATTCCCAATTCAATAGGTCTTGCTTTTTATCTCAGGTCATGTGAAAATGTAGTATCTTTGTAGTGAAGATTGTTTTATGATTTGCTTGGTTACATGGTTTGCGTATTGAAAGTACTAGTGAAGAAAAGAGCTCGCTGAGAAATAATTTCCATGGGCTTTGATGAGTTCTAGTTTTTGTTGATGACCTTGATAATATGGAGCAAATAGAGTCTTTTATTGGTGAATTGTTCCAGCTTATGACAGTTTGGTTTTTGTCACATCTTGTGATAAGAATTAACTTGTGCACTCTCATGTAAAATTCTTGTATGATATCAAACTATTGGATGAAGAAGATTTCTGAAAGCTTTTATATTTGCATGCTTTCTTTCAGTTCAAACTACTGAAATGTTTTGAAGATTTAGTGGAAGAGTTGAGAAATATTTATGGGGCCTTCCCTTAAGCATTGAAAGTTTTAGATGGACAAGCTTGATCAGATCTACTGGAAACAGCAATTGAACAACGTCCACAAATTGCTGCCATATGAGATATTGCAAAAGATATTAAAAGATAATTACAACTCTTTTAGTAGCAAACAAAGGAAGTGTTTTCAGATGTTGCTCATTTTTGGTACAAGAAGACAAACATCTGGCCTTGACAATTTTGGAAGGACTATGTTCCAGTGCTTTGGATTGCCTTGAAATTCTCCCTCGTCAAATTGGAAATGCTGATGCTGGTTTCAGTGATGAAATCCAACACCATAAATGTCCATTTCAAGGGGAAATTGTTATTCAGATTGTAACTGTCTAGGGTATGAAATTGCTATTTCAGATTGTACCCCATCAATGGATTTGAAGAGTGTCTAGGGTATGAAATTGGAAAGAATCTCAACCATTGATGTAATGCGACAATCGGATAAATCATGGAGGAGACAAAAGTCCGACGTTTAAGGAAGACAATGACATGCCCGAAGAGGATCTACATTTTGCCTCTCACAGTGATAACAATTCCGATTATTCCTTTCTTCGACCTAACTATTCATCAAACCAATTGAAGATTAGTGTAGATGAGAAAAGGGTTTGTGAAGAAACTCTCCTCAATTGCAGATCACCCAGATTTTCATTCGGTCGATCAGGTTGGCTTTAACTGCGCAGACCCATCTGAGTTCGAGATGCTACGATGTGAGGATGCTCAAATCACCAATGCTTAAACCATCAGAGTAAATTCCAGAGAGCAGGAGTCAAAAGCTTTAGTAATTTCTGGTAAGTGCCCCTGCATGAACCAAGATCGAAATACAAAAGGTTTTATGTTGTATTTGTTGATTGAGAGCAGCTTAAATTAGAGACCACCACCCAAACATGCTTAGGATGCAGACAGGTGGTCTGTTCATGGCGTATAATTTGGTTGTAGAAGCGTCTTTGATGATTAGGGAAAACCCTTTTCTACAGTAGATATAGAGGTCAGATTCTTGGGTTTTTATCTTCTCTAGAGATGGGGAATTTCGTCGATGGTTAGATTGTTTCATGAATTTTCCCCTAGCATTAGAAATGAGCATTCTAAACAGTAAAGATAATTTTAGGACGCATGGATTTAAAGCCTATTTGGGGAGGAGCTTCTTTACAGTTCAATATACTTTCTGGTTTTGATTGTAGGTGGGGAAGAGCTTCGACCTACTGTATGAAAATGAAGAAGGTGAAAATAAGGAGAAAGCTGAGAGAACCAAGGTTCTGTTTCCAAAGCACGAGCGAGGTTGATGTGCTGGATGACGGATATAAATGGAGAAAATAAGGCCAAAAAGTTGTTAACACCACTCACCATCCCAGGTTTTTCTCTTTGCCAATATACACATTTTCTCCAAGTGAAACAGATTAAAAAAATTAAACAATAGGATGTGTATTGTTGCCTGTAAATCTAAATTGAAGTGAATGTCAAAAGAGTCAATGACATTTTAAGTAAATATCGAAATTTTGTCTTTTGAAATCTTCCATTCAATAGAGTCAATTAGTAGATTGCAACTTCAATATAAGAAAATTTTAATGCACGTTTGTTCAATGTTTTTATGCAATACCCAATTTTTTTTTACAAGATACGGTAATATTAAGTTAGATGTATGATATTTTAAATTTTAATTATGTATATTTTTCGGATCATATTCTTTTTTTTTATTACATTAAAAAATATACACAATTAAAATATTTTCTCTCCTTATCATTTTTGTCATTTTTGTCTTTTTATTTTTCTTCTGTTTCATTGTTCCTATATTTTATTTAGCCCTTTTCCTTACTTTGTTTTGTATTCTCTAATTCTTTGCTTTGCTCCTTTTTGTTGGTTCATTTTTGTTTACTTCTTGATCTTAATTTTTCTACTCTTCTTTTTGTCTCTAATTTTTTTGTTGTTCATGTTTAGATTCATATATATATATATATTCATTCACACACATATATGTATAAGTAACATTTATGATTTATTGTCTTTTATCTCTTATTTCCTATGTTTTATTTTTGTTCTTGTTTTATAACTTATTGTTTAAATTATTTTTAATTAGTAATTTGCTAATTTATTTATTTTAGTTGGTTATCCATTTTATCATGCTCTTTCCTTGTGTTTTGCTTTTTCTTATTCCTTGCTTTTTTTCTTATAGTTGGTTTCATTATTTTTTCTACTTCTTTGTCTTCTATTTTGAGCTATTTATTTTATCTTTAATTTTTAAATTATTTTTTATCTTGTCCTTATTGGTCCTTGTGTAGCCTTCCCTTCCTCCTTCCCTTCTTGTTTTCTATTTAGCTTGTTCTTGGTCTGCAACCAACCACTTTTCTCCCTGAGCTCTTTCATCCTAATGATGGACCACAGAGTGTGATTTGAAACGTTGATGCAAAAAACTCTCACGCAATCTAATCCAGAAATTGTTGTAATTAAACGATGTGAATTGTGGAAATTTGATATCATTGGCTCTCTCCTTCTCTTAATGTTTTCTATTTTTGTTTCTCTCTCTCTCTCTCTCTCTCTCTCTCTATATATATATATATATATATATATATATATATATATATATATATGTATATATACACACTTTTGTTCTCTTGATGATTTTTATTCTTTCCTTTTGTTTTTACTTTCTCTTCTTAATTTCATTATTTTTTATTTTTATTTTTTTTCATATTAATCAATTTTTTTTAATTTTTTTTAATGTTTATATGGATTTTTCTTTTATTCTTCAAATATTTTTTCTTTCCTTTTTCTCTCATAGTGTATTTCACTCGCATCTACCTTTATACCTGTCTTTCTCTTTTGGCATATCTTTTTTCCTTTTAATTTAATTTTATTCTAGTTATCTCTCTTAATGTTTCTCTACATTGTTATTTATATTTCTTTGTTTCTTCTTTCCATCTATTTTTCTTTTTCTATATGGGTTATACCTTGGACCCTAGAATTTAAGTTTTTGACCCATAGACCTTGATCTACACCCTAGCATCATGGTTGTGGGCCCTAGATTGATAAACATTTATCCTATAGTCTAAACACTTAGATCCTAGACCATTAATTTTTGAACCCTAAACCTTAGAGGCTATGTCTTGTACTTATGGACCCTAGACCAAGAAATATTACTATTTACCCTTTACCTTAAACTTGTGGACGAACCTTAGTGCTTAGGCTATGCTACTAGATATTTGACATCAGATAGTAGAACATGGGTATTAGATCCTAAGAACCTAGGCCTTAAGCCTATCCCCACCCACCCGTCAACAAAGTAAACTGGCTTTGGATCTGGATCAACTGAATCAACAAATGGCATTGGAATCAGAATTGGCTCAATGCAATCTACTCAGGAAACTGTAGTTCACTTGCATCTGGAACATAAATGACTAGCACTAGAACTTCATGAGGTGCTAAACCTTAGAGCTTCAAACTTCAATATTGAACCTTGGATTATTAGATGATTAAAGCTTGGATCCAAGACCATGTATACTAGACCATGTACTGTAGAATTTAAAAACTAGATTATAAAAAATAATCATACCCTAAATATGAGAAATGAAACATTGTATGCTAGATGTTTACCCTAAAACTTGGAGCCTAAACCTTGGTCCCTATCCCTAGATTATAGATCATGAACCCTTAACCAAGAAACCTATACTATTTATTGTGAACTCTTAGAGCTTAGATTTGGGATATGATAATCAACAATTAAAAACCAAACCAAAATCCTCAATCAGTACCAATGGAGGAATATTGAACTAAGAATTAAAATAATATCTTCAGCACAACAAACTAGTCAAGAACACAAATTCAACATTCTACCTTTCGAAGGACACTTTCCACAGTTTGAAACAACATTAAAATAATGGATGTACAACCATACCAACATTAAATAATGGATGCACAACCATGTAACAACATTCAATCAACTATCTTCCTCATTACACAACAATTCAAACTATCATGATCAACATTACTTGGATTGACAAACTACAGACAAACACTACATAGCCAATTCCCAATTCACACACCATTTCAAGGTTGTTTCAACGTAATTTCCAAAGAATACTTTGTAATTTGTAAATACATGAAACAAAGGTTAATATGTTGTCATGAATGCACTTTTGGAAGGTTTCCAAGCAGATTACTCATTCCTACAAAAAAATTCTCTTCATTCCTAACTCCTACTCCCATCTCTTTGTTGTTGTTTTTCTTCATTAATTGCCCCTTTTTTCTTGCACCAAACTTCAACTGCCTGTGTATCCTGTGCAAAAAATCTCCCTTCAATTTGCATCATCCCTTAGTTCTTTTTATTTTCAATTGTTGTTTTGTCTTTCTCCTTTCATTCTTCTACCAAGAACCATTTTTCCTCAACAAAACTTTGCTTGGCTTTTCCAATAACCGTCTATCCTATTGGCAACACTCTCCCACCAAAATTGGGGTGATCCATCTACTTCCACTTACCAAAAATAGTTATCCACACTCTATTTTCTTTCTTGCATGATATATATGCCTTCTTTTCTTTTGCACGATAAGGAGAGAGAACTCTCATTACTTGCCTACCATTTGACAAAAGACCACACGAGAAAATAAAATTAAGACCAAAAGTCCAAAGCCAAAATGTGCCCACCCAAAATTAGAGCAAAGGGTGATGCCTCTGCATTAGGCTCCCTAGGGGACAAGACATGTGCTTCCGCACATGAGGGCATCAACCATAAATTATTTCTCTGTTCTTTTCTTCTACAATTTCCAACATTGTTCTGGAACAACTGCCTTGTTTTCAATCTGTTTTCATTTGTTTTCCTTTTTCTTTTTGTATCTTCTCCTTATGTATTTTACATCTACAAGCCTCCAAAGCTCAATCTCACATTCATATATATCATGATTACTATTTGGTTCCACATCTGTTGCATCTTCTTGTTTGAAACTCTTCCTTTTAACAATTTCATTCAAAGATGCAAGAGCATCATTATTTAAATCATCCAAATCAACTTGCTTACTATCATCAGTCCTCCTCTCCAGCCATTCTTCCTCAGTAGACAATGTCTCCCCCTTTTCTACAACAATAGCGTCTTTAGCAAGAGTTGCCAACTTCATCACTGTATCCTTCGTTGTCCCATTTGTCTTCATACTTTCACTAGCTAGCTTCTCCATCCACTCTTTTCCTATCATTGAAAATTGTGCCCACAAATCTTCTGCACTTGTTGCACCTTCTTCAAATTCCATCTCTGTAATTTCTTCACCATTCATTTCTTTTCCTTCCACATCTACATCTTCTTTTTTCTCTTCATTCTTCAATCCTTCATCATCCCTTGATTTCCACTCTCACTATCCATTTCTTGTCCTTAGGTTCACCGCAGTGAGAACTTTCTTCACCTCTTCTGGTGTACATTGCTCACTTGAAAACTCTCTTCTTTCTAAACCTCTTTCATCTTCTCTTTTCAAGAAGCCATATTCTACCTTCTTCTTTTCTTCACACAATCCTCTCTACAGGCCACTTCATCTTATTTTTCAATGGCCAATACCAACCATCTTCTTGGCTCCTCTCCTCAAACACTACTTACACTTCTCTAAATATCTTCTCAAATCTACCATTTCTCTACCCCATTTTGAATCTTGCTTCCTCATATTGTCTTTCTTCTTAATGCTTTCCTTCTTAGCATGCTGCTACATCTTCCAACCTTTCCTCCTTTTGTCTGCTTGATACCTCACCTAAGGCTCCTCTTTTTTTTTCTCTGCCCAATCTTTTGGTACCTAGGTTCTTCTTGTTAACCTGTCAAACTCTTAACACACATACTTGTCAAAATTCTACAAGCATACCGACTTGCACTTCCCAGATCTTTTAGGCTCTAATACCAAATTGATGATCAATGATTAAAAACCAATCCAAAATCCTCAATCAATACCAATGGAGGAATATTGAGCTAAGAATTAAAACAATATCTTCAACATAACAAACTAGTCAAGAACACAAATTCAACATTATGCCTTTCGAAGGACACTTTCCACAGTCTAAAACAACATTAAAATAATGGATGCACAACCATAATGACATTAAATAATGGATGCACAACCATAACAACATTTAATCAGCTATCTTCCTTATTACCCAACAATTTAAACTATCATGATCAACATTATTTGGATTGACAAACTATAGATAAACACTACATAGCTAATTCCCAATTCACACACCATTTCAAGGTTGCCTCAACGTAATTTTTAGAGAATACTTTGCAATTTGTAAATACACGAAACAAAGGTTAATATGCTACCATGAATGCACTTTTGGAAGGTTGCCAAGAAGATTACTTATTCCTACGCAAAAATTCTCTTCATTCCTAACTCCTATGCCCATCTCTTTGTTGTTATTTTTCTTCATTAATTGCCTCTTTTTTCTCACGCCAAACTTCAACTCCCCGTGTAACATGCGCTAAAACTCTCTCTCCCTTCAATTCGCATAATACCTTAGTTCTTTTTATTTTCAATTGCTATTTTTTCTTTCTCCTTTCATTCTTCTACCAAGATTCATTTTTCCTCAGCAAAACTTTGCTTGGCTTTTCCAATAATCGTCTATCCTATTAGTAGCACTCTCCCACCAAAATTGGGGCTATCCATCTACTTCCACTTACCAAAAATAGTTATCTATGCTCTCTTTTCTTTCTTGCATGATATATCTTCCTTCTTTTCTTTTGCATGATAAGGAGAGACAACTCTCATTACTTGCCTGCCATTTGACAAAAGACCACACGGGCAAATAAAATTAAGACCAAAAATCCAAAGCCAAAATTTGCACACCCAAAATTAGTGTAAAGGGTGATGCCCCTGCATCATGATCACTAGGACCTTAGCATTATGTGTCCTCAACAAGAAACATATACCCTATACCATAAATCATTGGACCATTGACATTTGACCCCATCCTTAGAGCCTTAACTTTAGACATTGGGATGTGGACACTATACCCTTTGGACCTAGGTCATAAGAACTTGACCCTCAAACCATAGACTATGCCCCCTTATATTGTGTCCCTTGATTCTTAACCTTGGAATACAAGAATTCTTGAATATTACACATTAAGTACTTGATCTTGGGCCCTAGAATTTGGACTATAGAATGAAAGTATGAACCCTATAGATTGAATCATTGAACCAAACCTCATTTCTAGACACATTATCCTAAAACCTTTTACCTTTGAAATTGGATCCTAAACCATAGAAACTTAACTTTGGACCCATGAACACTATATGTTCTAGCTTGTATTCATGGACCATGCACCTTACATCAAGGAACTATTACTAAATATTGTGATCCCTTAGACTCTATACTTTAGAAAATTGGACCTCACACTTTAGACCAAGAAACCTTTGCCCTATGCCTTTGACCATGGACCCTATGATCTTCAAAGGTAAAAGGATTTAGGATAATGTGTCTAGAAATAAGGTTTGGTTCAAGGATTTGATCTATAGGGAATTCTCCATGGTCATTGGACTAGATAGGTCCTAGATCTTTGACACAAGACCTCAGGTTGTGGATGGTAGACCCATGGAACCTAGGCCTTGAATCTGAGAGCTTAGACCTTGGACCCTATTATCTCTTTCTATCCCTATTATGTCTTTCTTTCATTCCTTTTTTTGTAGTGTATTTATTTGTCTCTATTATTCTCCCTTTATCTTCAAATTTATGTCTATATTTTTTCCCTTTCTCATTCTTTCTCGTTCTTGTGTTTCTCTCTCATTCTTTTAATATCTCTTTATTTCTATTATTTGTTGCTCTCTTTCTACTTCAATCTCTCTTTATTTCATTGAACCTTTTTTTTCTTCCAATCTAATTTTTTTCCGTCTTGACCAATTTTGTTTATCTTTGTCTCTTTTAATAATTGTCTTTTTGTTTATCCCTTCTTTCTTGCTATTTATTTCTATCCCTATTATGCCTTTCTTGCATTCCCTCTTATTTTGTGGTGTATTTATTTGTTTATCTTATTCTCTCATTATCTCGTAGTTTAGATCTCTTTAGATCTATTTCCCTTTCTCATTCTTTTCCTTGTTGATGTTTCTCTATCTCTCTTTCTTTTATTATTTTTTCATTTGTATCATTTGATGCTTTCTATATGTGTTTCTATCTCTCTTTATTTCTATTTTTCTTCCAATCTATATTTTTCCCTCTTAACCTCTCTTTTTGTCTTTATCTCTCTTTATAATTGTCTTTTCTTATTATTTTTATTTTCCCCAAATTTTACTTTCCTTCTTTATATTGTTCATCCCTCTTTTTGTTCTTTTATTATTTCTATCTTTCTCGCTTTGTTTCTTTCTTCCTTTTTTTGACTTTTTGTCACTTTCCTTCTCTCTTCTTCCTTTCTTTTCTTTATCATTCTTTCTTTTTCTTTCACCCTTTTTCTTTCTTCTTTGTTATTTTTTATTTTTCTCACATTTTACTTTTTTTTTTCTTTATATTGCTCTTTTTGTTTTATTTTTAGCTTACCTCTCTTTCATCTTTCTATCCCTCTTTTCTCTTCTCCTATCTTTTTTTTCTGTCTTATGTCTCTCTCTCTCTCTTGATTTTTTCATGTTTTGTCTCTTTTTTGTACTCTCTTTCTTGCTTTGTTTGTTTCCTGGTGTTTATCTCATTATTTGTTTTACTATATTTTTCCTGTCTCTAACTCTTTTAATATTACCTCTCATTTTTCTTTTTCTCGTTGTTTACTTTTTCATTCTCTTGGATCAATCCATATTTTTCATCTATTCTATCTCTCGCTCTCTCTCTCCACCTCTTTCACTTTTTACCTCTCTCTCTCTCTCTTCCATTTTTTCTTTGTTGGAGTTTTGTCTCTTTTTTGTTCTTTTTCTCTTTCTTGATTTGTTTATTTCTTGTCATTTATCGCTTTCTCATATTTCTTTTTTTCTTTTCTTTTTCTTCCCCTTTTAATCTTTCTTTTTTATCCTCTCACATTTTATCTTCTATCTATAATTTTTGCCTCTTTATGTCTTTCTTTCTCCATTTATCTATCTTTGTTCTTTTTGCCTCACTTGTTTCCTTTTACCTTTCCCCCACTCTCTATATTCTTTTATATTTTTTTGGGTTATTCTATCATTTTTATTGACTTCTCTATTTATTTATATTTTTAACTCTCTTATTTGTAGCTTCCATTTTATCTTATTTTTTATTTCCTTTTACTCTTTTTCTTGCTTTATCTATTTAATCTTGCAATGTAATGTCCTTTCTTTATTTCTTTATCTATCATTATTTAATTCATATTTTTTTGCCACTTCTTTGTTTCTTCTCTCTCACTTTAAATTACATTTGGTATTGTATCTTTGTCTTGATTTTTAATTTATTACCTCTCTTTTTCTCTTTGTTACTTTTTTCATTTATATGTTTAATATTTCATTTATTTCTCTCTTATTTCTTTTATCTATTTTCTATTTGTCTCTTATTTTGTGTGTGTGTGTGTGTGTCTCTTACCCTGCCAATGCACATGCCACTTTATTTCTTATTACTTTTATTTATGTTTTCTTTCAATCTATATTCTTCTCGATTTACTTTTGTCTTTTTTTTCTCTTTAAAATTGTCTTTCTTTTTACCATTTTTTTAATTTCTCTTCAACTCCTTTTTTAATTACTTTCACCATGCATTTTTCTTCATCTTTACATGATTGTTTCTATCTCTATCTCTCTTTCTCTTGCTCTCTCTCTCTCTCTCTCTCTTATTTGACATTCTATGTTTCTTAAGTTGTGGGTATGCTCCAGTCTTGGGTTTGACTTCAAGGTCTAGGTTTACCCGATGCACGTGGCTTATGGGTTGTTGCATACATCCCTAGGAGATTAGCCTCATCCCGACATGACACCCCTTCCCAACCCCAACTTGGCAGAATGTAAAACCAAGGTAAGGTGGTTGGGAATTGGGTTGGGTTGGGTTGGGTTGCGGGGATACCCTTGAGTCAACAAAACAAATAAGAAGAAAGAGAAGTCCATACATTTTATCGTCAGAATGTAAGGCCCCTTACAAGTTGTATACGTCCCCAGGGGACTAGTCTCACCTCAGCATGACACACCTTCCTGACCCCAACTTGTCAGAATGTAAGACCAAGGTAAGGTGGGTTGGGTGTTGGGCTAGGTTGTGAGGATACCCTTGAGTCAACAAAAAGAAGAAGAAGAAAGAAAAGTCCATACCTTTTTATCGTCATAATATAAGATCCCTTGTAGGTTGTATACATCCTTAAGGATTAGTCTCACCCCAGTGTGACACCCCTTCCCGACTCCAACTTGGTAGAATGTAAGACCAAGGTAAGGCGGGTTGGGCATTGGGTTGGATTGCAAGGATACTCCCAAGTCAACAAAAAAAGAAAAGAAAGAGAAGTCCATACCTTTTTATTGTTAGAATGTAATACCTTTTGTGAGTTGTATACATCCCCAGAGGACTAGTCTCACCCCAACATGACACCCCTTCTTGACCCCAACTTTGCAGAATGTAAGACCAAGGTAAGGTGGGTTGGGTGCTGGGCTAGGTTGTGAGGATACCCCTATGTCAACAAAAAAAGAAGAAAAAAGAGAAGTCCATACCTTTCTATCGTCATAATGTAAGATCCCTTGTAGGCTATTATATACATCCCCAGGGGACTAGTGTCGCCCTGGCATGACACCCCTTCCCAACCGCAACTTGGTAGAATGTAAGACCAAGGTAAGGTAGTTTAGGCATTGGGCTGGGTTGCGGGGATACCCCTGAATCAATATAAACAATAAGAAGAAAGAGAAGGCCATACATTTTTATGTCAGAATGTAAGACCCCTTACGAGTTGTATAAATCCCCAAGGGAACTAGTCTCACCTTAGCATAACACCCCTTCCCGACCCCAACTCGGTAGAATGTAAGACCAAGGTAAGGCGGGTTGGGTGTTGGGCTAGGTCGAGACGATACCCTTGAGCCAACAAAAATAAGAAAAAAAAGAAGTCCATACCTTTTTATCGTCATAATGTAAGATCCTTTGTAAGTTGTTATATACATCCCTAGAGGACTAGTCTCACCCCAATGTGACACCCCTTCTCGACCCCAACTTGGCAGAATGTAAGACCAAGGTAAGGTGGGTTGGGTGTTGGGTTGGGTTGTAGGGATACCCCTAAGTCAACAGAAAAAATAAGAAGAAAGAGAAGTCCATACCTTTTTATCGTCATAATGTAAGATCCCTTGTAGGCTATTGTATACATCCCTAATGGACTAGCCTTATACCAACATGACACCCCTTCAACTTGGTAGAATGTAAGACTAAAGTAAGACAGGTTGAGTATTGGGATAGATTGTAGGGAGACCTTTGAGTCAACAAAAAAAATAAGAAGAAAGAGAAGTCCATACATTTTTATTGTCCAAATGTAAGATCCTTTGTGAGTTGTATACATCCCTAGAGGACTAGTCTTGCCCTAGCATGACACCCCTTCTTGACCCCAACTTTGCAAAATGTAAGACCAAGGTAAGGTGGGTTGGGCATTGGGTTAGGTTGTGAGGATACCCCTGAGTCAACAAAAAAAGAAAAAAGAGAAGTCCATACATTTTTATTGTCATAATGTAAGATCCCTTGTAGGCTATTATATAGATCCTCAGGGGACTAGTCTCGCCCCAGCGTGATGCCCCTTCCCAACCCCAACTTGGCAGAATGTAAGACCAAGGTAAGGTGGGTTGGGTATTGAGTTGAGTTGCAAGGATACCCCTGAATCAATAGAAAAAATAAGAAGAGAAGTCCATACCTTTTTATCGTCAAAATGTAAGAACCCTTACGAGTTGTTGCATAGATCCCCAAGGGAACTAGTCTCGCCCTAACATAACACCCCTTCCCAACCCCAACTTGGCAGAATGTAAGACCAATGTAAGGTGGGTTGGGTGTTGGGCCAGGTTGCAAGCATACCCTTGAGTCAACAAAAATAAGAAGAAAGAGAAGTCCATACCTTTCTATTGTCATAATATAAGATCCTTTGTAGATTGTTATATACATTCCTAGGGGACTAATCTCACCCCAATATGACACCCCTTTTCGACCCCAACTTGGCAGAATGTAAGACCAAGGTAAGGCAGGTTAGGTGTTGAGTTGGGTTGCAGGGATACCCCCGAGTCAACAGAAAAAATAAGAAGAAAAAGAAGTTCATACCTTTTTATCGTCATAATGTAAGATCCCTTATAGGCAGTTGTATACATCCCTAGGGGACTAGCCTCAACCCAATATAACACCCCTTCAACTTGGCAGAATGTAAGACTAAAGTAAGGTAGGTTGGGTGTTGGAATGGATTGCGGAGATACCTTTGAGTCAACAAAAAAAATAAGAAGAAAATGAGGTCCATATCTTTTTATTGTCAGAATGTAAGACCCTTTGCGTATTGTATATATCCTTAGAGGACTAGTCTCACCCCATCATGACACCCCTTTCTTAACCCCAACTTGGCAGAATGTAAGACCAAGGTAAGGTGGGTTGGGTGCTGGGCTAGGTTGCGAGGATACCCCTGAGTCAATAAAAAAAGAAGAAGAAAGAGAAGTCCATATTTTTTTATCGTCATAATATAAGATCCTTTGTAGGTTATATAGATCCCCAGGGGACTAGTTTCGCCCCAGCATGACACCCCTTTCTAACCCCAACTTGGTAGAATGTAAGACCAAAGTAAGGTGGGTTGGGTGTTGGGCTGAGTTGTGGGGATACCCTTGAATCAATAGAAAAAATAAGAAGAAAGAGAAGTCCATACCTTTTTATCGTCAGAATGTAAGACCTCTTACGAGTTGTTGTATAAATCCCTAAGGGAAATAGTCTCACCCTAGCATGACACCCCTTCCCGACCCCAACTTGGCAGAATGTAAGACCAAGGTAAGGTGGGTTAGGTGTTGGGCTAGGTTGTAAACATACCCTTAAATCAACAAAAATAAGAAGAAATAGAAGTCCATACCTTTTTATCGTCATAATGTAAGATCCATTGTAGGCTATTATATACATCCTCTCGCCCAAGTGTGACACCCCTTCCCGACCCCAACTTGGCAGAATGTAAGACCAAGGTAAGGTGGGTTAGGTGTTGGGCTAGGTTGTAAACATACCCTTGAATCAACAAAAATAAGAAGAAATAGAAGTCCATACCTTTTTATCATCATAATGTAAGATCCATTGTAGGCTATTATATACATCCTCTTGCCCAAGCGTGACACCCCTTCCCGACCCCAACTTGGCAGAATGTAAGAGCAAGGTAAAGTGGGTTAGGCATTGGGCTAGGTTGCGGGGATACCCTTGAATCAACATAAAAAAGAGAAGAAGTGCATACTTTTTTATCATCTTTGAAAGGGGTTTTAATTGGAAGATTTTGATTAATTAGAGGTCAGTTTACAAAGAAATCATAATGTGATTTTAGTGTACCTATTGATTAATATACCAACAATCCATTCACATTAAGTAACATATCATCCTTCTCCTTTGCCCTTTGGATCAAAGGTGTTTTAGAAGAATTTATATCTTCATGATATTTGCATAACACTATTGCAAAGGGGAAGAGAGGTGTATTGTGGAATCAATCCAGAACTAATGAGGGATGAAAAAGAATTAATAAAAATAGGTAAAACCAAAAAATTCTTTGTCATAAGATTGAAATCTAGAAACTGTGGCTTCACCAATCAAAATTATTTCTTTATTTTCTCTACCTATATGCCTTTCTATCTTTTATTTGTTATATATTTTTCCCATCCTCAATTATCTCTTTTTATCTTTCTTGCCCATTTCTATATTTTCACATTTTTACATTTTTCCTTGAGTTTCTTTCTTTTTATTCTCTCTTTTGCTTGCTTTCTCACTCATTCTCTATTTGGTTTGTTCTCTTCATCTATCTTTTATCTTTCTCTTTTTTCATTTATTTGTTTTATTCCCTCATAAAGGTGAGCTTGGTTCATGAAATGCTAAACCAAATCACCATTTCCATATCAACTAAGGATTTGATTGAAAGGTTGGAGATTGAGAAAAATAAATTCTTTTATGTGCACTATAAAGGCCATGACCATGTGGACGCCAATTGTGTAAGGAAGCCAACTATTAAGTAACTCAACGCTCGATCCCTAAGGAAAAGAACATCGAAATTAAGAGTTCAATTAGAACTGAGGAAATCAAAGAATAATCCAAAACAACAATAAATTGTCTTTTTTTTTTCTTATATCACTTTCATCCTTTGTTTATCTATTATTTTTCTTTTTTTTCTATTTATATGTCTCTTTCTTCGTCTATCCATCTATCTTTATTTTTTCTTTCACTATTTTCTCTTACATATCTTTTTTCTTGTTTTTTACTTTTCTTATATTTTCTTTTTAGATTTGCTTCTAAATTTTATTTTTCTTTATTAAAATTATCTTTCATTCTTTTTATATCCCCTCTCTTAGACTTATTTTCTATCTAGTCTTTTTTTATCTTTTTTCTCTTCCTCACGTTTTTCTTCTCTTGTTTTTTTAATTTTGTTTATGTTTTTCTGTTGTTTGTTTCTATCATTTTTTATTTTGTACTAGAATTTATTTATCTTTTTAGTTCAATAATATTTTTTCCTTCTTTATCTTTCTTTATGCCTTTCATTTCTTTTCATAACTTCAAATTTTTACCCATTTTTTGTTTCTATATATGTCCATCAATTGATTTTTAATAATTTTCACTATTTATTTCTTTCATTATCTCTTTCTCTCTATCCCTCTCTTTCTTAATGTTATTTCTTTGTTTTACCCTTTATCTAGTCCATTCTTGTTTTGTTTCTTTCTTTGTATTTTTTATTTGTTTCAATTCTATGTTTTATAGTCATTCTACTCTTTTCTCTATCTTTCTATCTCTTTCTCCATATAGTTATCTTTCTTTTTTCTTTTCGTCACTTTGGTTCTCTTGTATCTATTTTCCTCTCTTAATCTCTTTCATTTTGCTCTTTTTTCTCTTCTTTTCTTTCTACTTTGGTTATTCTATAAATTTTCATTGGTCTCTATTTCTTTCTATTTTTATCTCATTTCTTGCTTCTTTTTTTACTTCTTTTTCTCTGCTCTCTTTCTTTCCATTTTTTTTTTTATGTTCTTTCTTTCTTTATTTTTCATCCTCTATTTTTCCTTATGTTTTTGTTGCTTTCCTTTTATTATTTTTTAAATTTTTTGTATGTATTTATGCCTTTCTCTATATTTTTCATTTTTCATTTTTTTTGTTTTAATATCTCCTCTTTTTCTCTCTTACTATTTTCATTTATTTATTTTTATATATTTTTTTTTAATATATATTTTTTTGTTGTCATTCTATCTATCTCATTTTTATAACTTTCATTTGTTCTCCTTTTTATCTTTTTATATGCCTTTTTCACTTTCCATGTTTTTTATTTCTATCTCTTCTTATTTTTGTTCCTTTTGTTTCTCTCTCTTTCTTGTTTTTCTTCCATGTTATTTACTATTTATTTTTCTTTTCTTCTCTCTTATTTTATAAGTGTATTTATTTTCAATCCCTCACCATGACTATCTTTGTTTTTTTGTATAATTTTCCCTTAATTTTTTTTTTATTCCTTTCTTATTGGACCATGGATCACAAATACTAGACTTTATATGTTCGAGTTTGTATCCTTGATCTTTGACATTTGATACAAGATCCCTAAAGACATCACTTGTGAGAATAGATCTTAGTCTATATAATTTAGATAATAAAATGTAGAATATGCATGTTACAAAATAAATCATAGAACTTGGACCTTATGCTTCAGGAACACAAACCTAGAACCTTAAGCCTCAAGATTTTTGGAACTTATATCCTACCCAAAAACATCAAATTTGGACCTATAGACATTAAAATGGTAGGCTATTGACCTTGACCAGGAAAATTTTATCCTGAAACACTTTGTAGCCCAACCTTAGAATTTGGAGTTTTCTCTTCTATGTTTTATCCTTGTATCTCTCTCCCTCTTAGTTTCATTAGTTTTACTTTTCATTCTCTCTCTCTCTCTCTCATTTTTCTACCATCTTGTTTTCTTTCTAATTTTATTTTCTCCTCTCTAATATCATTTGAGAATGCTTCATTTCAATCGCTCTTGATTGCTATTTATAATTATCTCTTATATTTTCTTTGATCTTGTTTTTCTTTCTTTCTTTTCTTTCTCTCCTTTTGGACAATAGATCATGGTCCATAAACTATTAGTGTTGGGTCTTGGATTCTTGGACCCTTTATCCTTGATACTAGACCCATAAACCTGTTGACATTAGACACTACATGTTGGGTCCTAGAGTTTAGATTATAACATGTAGCACTTGGGCATTATGCTCTTGGCACATGACTTCAAAACTTGGAGCCTACAAATCTCACAATTTAGATCTTATACTTTACAACCTAAGATTTACTTACTTAGACCTTAGGGTTGTGGATGATTGACCTTGATAAAGAAATGTATACCCTTTACCCTCAACTCTTAGATTGGAAACCCTAGAGTCGTGGAATATGGACACTAGACCAAGAAATATTTACCTTATATTATCAACCCTTGAACCCATGTGTTGGGATGTATGCTTTTCTATTGTAGAACCTACACCCTAAACTTGTGGATTGTGGATGTTAGGAAAAAAATGACACTATAACATCAATCCTAGATCCTATACCTTGAATATTTGACCTTTGACACTAGATTATGGACATTGGATCATTGGGACCTAGTCATTGAATCATAGACCCAAAACTTTGTATCTACAACCCTTGATCCTTGACTTTGGACTCCAAGACCGCTAAATCACTTGACCTTTGTCAATGGATCTCAAGCCTTGAAATTTAGACTCTAAAATGTAGAACAAGGACCTAAATGTTACTTGGAACCAAACCTTAAGCTCTAAACATGCGATCTTAAAATTTAGAGCCTATAGTTAGGAACTTAGATCCTAGATCCTTAGACATTAAATTTTGACCCTTTGATGGTGGCATGGCCATTCATGGCCAATCCAATTAGGTATCATAAATAGAACCCTCAATTGAATCTTCTATCATAGTTATTTTTTTCCTTCCAAAAATTTGCAAGCCCCCTCACAAGGGTAGGTATGTACTCTAAAATTAAGTTTAAAAGAACACACATTCATCAAATTAATCATTAGTTTTCTTGGTCTTCAATTAATTATCACATGATTACTTACACATCACCATCCAAGACCTAATCGATTCCTAGAGTTCCTAGTGTTGGAAAACCTAGGATTTGATACTAGATGTTATGCCCATCATGAACACCACAATTTTTTTTAAAATTAATTAAGTCCATTGATGTTAACCCTTACACTATGACAATTTGAGTAGACATTAGCGAACTTAATTAACTCTTTATTTTTTTTATTTTTTTTGTGGTGTGTTCATGATGGGTGTGACAAATGGACTTTGGACTCATGGAGCATGAAGCATGGAGCCTATAGTTAGTGAATGTCAAAAGAATCAATGAAATCTTACGTAAATATCAAAATTTTGTCTTTTGAAATTTTGAATTCAATAGAGTTAGTACATTACAACTTCAATATAAGAAAACTTGAATTTGTTTTTGTTCGATTTTTTATGCTATACACATAAAATTTATAAAATACAATAATATTAAGCTAGATGTATGAGAGTTTTTAATTTTACTTATGTATATTTTTTCGATCATATTCCCTTTTTTATTACTGATCATTGAATGTAATTTAAAACATCAATTAAAAAATATACACAATTAAAATATTATCTCTCTCCCTCTTACCCTTCTTTCTTTGTATTAGTATATCTGGCTCTTTCCTTCCCTTAGTGTTTTGTATCAGTTTATCTCACTTTTATATATATACTTTTGTTCTCTTGATGATTTTAATTCTTTCCTTTTATTTTTACTTTCTCTCTTCTTACTTAATTTCATTATTTCTTTTTTCCTTATTTTTCATATTTATCAATTTTTTTAATGTTTATATGGATTTTTTTTTATTCTTCCTATATTTTTTCTTTTCTTTTTCTCTCATAGTGTATTTCTCACTCACATCTACCTTTATACCTCTCTTTCTCTTTTGGCATATCTTTTTTCCTTTAAATTTTATTTTTTTCTAGTTATCTCTCTTTTCTAAATATCTTTATTTCTTTTTAATGTTTCTTTACATTACTATTTCTATTTCTTTGTTTCTTTTTTCCATCTATTTTTCTCTCTTTCTATATGGGTTGGACCTAGGAACCTAGAATTTAAGTTTTTGACTCATAGACCTTGATCTACACCCTAGCCTCATGAGTTGTGGGACTTAGATTGATAAACATATATCTTATAGCCTAAACACTTCGATCCTAGACCCTTAAATTTTGAACCCTAAACCTTAGAGGCTATGTCTTGTACTTATGGACCCTAGACCAAGAAATATTACTATTTACACTTTACCTTAAACTTGTGGATGAAACCTAGTGCTTAGGCTATGCTACTAGATATTTGACCTCAGACAGTAGAATATGGGCATTAGATCCCAAGAACCTAGGCCTTAAGCCTTAGACCTTAGAGTTTAAACTTCAATATTGAACCTTGAATTGTTAAATGATTAAAGCTTGGATCCAAGACCATGCATACCTGACTATGGACCCTAGAATTTAAACACTAGATTATAAAAATTAATCATACCCTAAATCTAAGAAATCAAGCATTGTATGCTAGATGTTTACCCTAAAACTTGGAGCCTAGACCTTGGGCCCTATCCCTAGATTATAAATCATGAACCCTTGACCAAGAAACCTATACCATTTATTGTGAACTCTTAGAGCTTGGATTTGGGATCACTAAGACCTTAGTATTATGCACCCTCAACAAGCAACATATAAACTATACCATAAATCCTTGGACCATTAGCATTTGATCCCATATTTAGAGCCTTAACTTTAGACACTAGAATATTGACACTATACCCTTTGGACCTAGGTCATAAGAACTTGACCTTCAAACTGTAGACTATGTGCCCTTCTTTTGTGTCCCTTGATTCTTCACCTTGGAATCCAAGTCTTTTTTAACATTACACATTGAGTACTTGATCTTGGGCCCTAGAATTTAGACTATAGAATGAAAGCATGGACCCTATAGATCGAATCCTTGAACCAAATCTTATTTCTAGACACATTATCCTAAAGCCTTTTACATTTGAAGTTGGATTATAAACCCTAGAACCTTAACTTTGGACCCATGAACACTATATGTTCTAGCTTGGATTCATGGATCATGGAATTTAGATCAAGGAACTATTATTGAATATTGTGATCCCTTAGACTCTAGAATTTAGACAATTGGACCTCACAACTGAGACCAAGAAACCTTTGCCCTATGCCTTTGACCATGGACATTGGACCATAGGCCCTAGATCTTTTACACAAGACCTCAAATTGTGGATGGTAGACCCATGGAACCTAGGCCTCAAATTCAAGAGTTTAAACCTTGGACCCTATGATCTCTTTCTATCCCTATTGTGCCTTCCTTTCATTCCTTCTTTTTTTGTAGTGTATTTGTATGTCTCTATTATTCTCCCTTTATCTTCAAGTTTAGATCTCTCTATAATTTTTTCCCTTTCTCATTCTTTTTCATTTTCGTGTTTCTCTATCTCTCATTCTTTTATTATCTATTTATTTCTATTATTTGGTGCTCTCTCTTTCTTCTTCACACTCTCTTTATTTCTTGGAACCTTTTTTTCTTCCAATCTATATTTTCCCCTCTTGACCAATTTTTTTATCTGTCTCTCTTTATAATTTCCTTTTGGTTTATCCCTTCTTTCTTACTATTTATTTCTATCCCTATTATGCCTTTCTTTCATTCCCTCTATTTTTGTAGTGTATTTCTTTGTTTATCTTATTCTCTCTTTATCTCATAGTTTAGATCTCTTTAGTTCTTTTTCCCTTTCTCATTCTTTTCCTTATTGATGTTTCTCTATCTCTCTCTTTCTTTGATTATTTCTTTATTTCTATTATTTGATGCTCTTTATATGTGCTTCTATCTCTCTTTATTTCTATTTTCTTCCAATCTATATTTTCCCTCTAAACATTTCTTTTTGTCTTTATTTCTCTTTATAGTTGTCTTTTGTTTATCCATTCTTTCCTACTATTTATTTCTATTTTCAATTCCATTTCATTTCAAATGTCCACTATTTATTTCATTATCTTTAACTTTCTATCTCTCCTTTTATTCTTTCATTGGTGTTTCTCTTTCTTCTATTCTTTCTATCTTTCTTTATTTGTTTATTTCTTCTATTTTCCATCTTTTTGTCACTTTCCTTCTCTTTTTTCCTTTTCCTTTTCTTTTTCTTTTTTCTCTCTTTCATTTCCCTTTCTTCTTTTCTCATTATTTTTATTTTTCCTAAATTTTACTTTCCTTCTTTATATTGTTCATCCCTCTTTTTGTTCTTTTATTATTTCTATCTTTCTCACTTTGTTTCTTTCTTCCTTTTTTTGACCTTTTGTCACTTTCTTTCTCTATTTTCTCTTCTTCCTTTCTTTTCTTTATCGTTCTTTTTTTCTTTTCGTCTTTGTTATTTTTTATTTCTCTCACATTTTACTTTCCTTCTTTATATTGTTCTTTTTATTTTATTTTTGACCATTATTTTCAGCTTACTTCTCTTTCATCTTTCTATCCCTCTTTTCTCTTTTCTCCTCTTTTTTTCTTGGCTTATGTTTCCTTCTCTCTATCTCTCTCTCTCCTTCTCTCTTTCTTGCTTTGTCATTGTTTTGTCTCTTTTTTTGTTCTCCCTCTTTCTTGCTTTGTTTGTTTCTTGGTGTTTATATCATTCTTTATTTTCCTACATTTTTCCTGTCTCTTAACTCTTTTAATATTACCTCTCAATTTTCTTTTTCTCTTTGTTTACTTTTTCCATTCATTCATATTTATATATATATATATAATTTTATTCCAATGGCTCTCTCTCTCTCTCTCTCGTTTTTTCTTTGTTGGTGTTTTTTCTCGTTTTTGTTCTTTCTCTCTTTTTCTTGATTAGTTTCTTTCTTGTTAACATTTCTTGCCCTCTCATGTTTCTTGTTTCTTTCTTTTCTCTCTATTCCCCTTTTTATGTTTCTTTTTAATCCTCTCACTTTTTACCTTCATCTATTATTTATACCTCTTTCTGTCTTTCTTTCTCCATCTATCTTTGTGCTTTTTATCTCACTTGTTTCTTCTTACCTCTCTCATCTTTCTTTTCTCTCTCCATCTCTCTCTATTCTTCTATATATTTTTTGGTTATTCTATCATTTTTATTGACCTCTCTATTTATTTCTATTTTTAATTATCTTCTTTGTAGCTTCCATTTCATTTTTTTTTCTTTATTTTTTATTTCCTTTTACTCTTTTTCTTGTTTTATTATTTTATCTTTCAATGTAATGCTTTTTCTTTATTTTGTTATCTATCATTATTTAATCCATATTTTTTGCCACTTCTTTGTTTCTTCTCTCTTACTTTGAATTGCTTTTGGCATTGTATCTATTTATCTCAATCTATTACTTTATTTTTCTTTGTCTTGATTTTTGATATTACCTCACTTTTTCTCTATGGTAATAACTATGTCCAAACCCTAAGCCTCATAGTTTTAATAAGATAAACATGAAACTTATTCCAAAACCTCAATCTCCAACTATGTGAGAATATTGCAATCATAACTCTAAAGCTTTGACTTATCTTTTTATAAGAATCTATAAGCTTCTAGAATAAATCATACATGTAAAGCTATGTCTCTTCATGCACATGTTATTAAAAATTCTCATTTATTTCTTCTCCAAGCATATATCCTTCTTGTGCTTTAAGGACATTTCATAGCATCATGCATGTGATTATAGGCTATATGGAGTTATAATATCTTGATCTCATAAAATTATTCCTATAATGAACCTTGATGAGCCTTATAATTGACTAGGTTCTTGCTATAATTTCATGTTTTCTATCTTATTTCTACTAAGATTTAAAGACATTATTAGAACCTTTTATATACCTTAAAGTATTTCAAAATATTTAAAGGTTATGTATGTGGTATTAATGAATATATGCATGAATTTTAAATGTCTATAAGTTTAGTAGAATTTCTTGATTAAATATGGTTATTAACTATGAAATGTTTCTTTAGAAATAAGACTAACCCTTGCAACACAAAGACCTGTCAACCCACAACAAAAGGATTTTTAGCTCATAGAAAAAGGATGACAGTTCAATACAATGAAGGAATCAATCAACTACAACATCAACATATTTTCATGAATGGGATGATTGGAGGGCATCAACATAGTTACCCATGTGGCATTAAATCTGCTCAATAAACTCGAAGGAGGGAGAAGTATGTTCTAATAAGGAATGATAGTTATAATAAAGATGCTTTATCTAATTTGTTCCTATGTTATAGTAGCCTTCTTAAAAGATATAAAATCCTTATTTGATTTCTACACTCTCGCTTCCAACAGTTAATTATTTTTTTAAGCTTTAAAGAATCAAGTCCCCTTCCTATCTTCTTGGAAGATTTGATGTTTGTTTGATAGTTTGTTTATAGTTTGATAATAATCAGATTCTAACATGCCCTATTTAGGAAGATATTTTGTTGAGAGACTGTACAGTAGTTAAAGGAAATGCTAGATCTTTGTAGAAGATTAGATTGGAGAGTAGTTGCTACATTATATTTTTTATGTCTAATATATTATAATAAAGAAGAGTTCTCTTGATACATGATGTGTTGAGTTGATTAAAGAATATACTATGGAACACAACACTCAAACAAGGGCCACTTGAGGTATTTTTGATTCAACATAATAGTTTTTTAGTTAGATTATGTATTGAAGTTATGGATTTTAATTCTTAGTTTACATTATAACTCATTGTTATCTTGAGATTTCCAATTCAATAATTTATTCTATTTTTAGTTCAATGATCAAGTTAGGATAAGTGCACATTGCAACATAGGATTAATCAGTTATAATCCATGGAAGTAATAGGTACCCATAGAAACTAGTAGTAACCAGATTACTTACGTACAAGTTCTTTTACTAGAAGTCACTTGAATTATTCTTGTAGTTACCTATACTCAATTGATTAAGTTAGGACTCTTGAACACAAATATAGTGTCAGTATCATCTTAAGTCTATGACACGCTAGTTGAAAATTGAATGAAGCCCCCTTTTTAATAATGAATTGCTTAGATATGAAGAATCTTTAGGTCTTTTAAGTTGTGTGTATGATTAGTTACACCAGTTAATTAGATATTTGGGAAAGCTCCACATTCTTGCGTCATTGTTGAGGTTGGTGCTAATTTAAAATTACTAGTTGTGTTTAGATTAACTTTGATTTCATTTTGAAGAATTAATAAATTTTCCATTTATAAGAACTAAAAACTATAGACACTTACAATTGATAAGAAAAATTATTCACTAACAATGTGTAGGGACCACCAATTAAAAGAGAAAGAACTATTGTATGTGGAGGTAGAGAGATGCTTTGGGAAAATTTCTCCCATCAATTCAAGAAGAATTTGAAGGAATTGGTGGAAATATAGAACACATTGGAATAATTAACAAAGGAAAACCACCCCTCACATCAGTAACCACTCCAGATATAGAGGAGACTTCCACAAGGCATCATAATACTATGGCTAAGGAAGCAATGTAAAATCTTATAGAACATGTGACATTTAAGTTCCCAATAGAAAACCAAGAAAGGGTCGCTACTCCTATGAACATACCCCCTTCAACATTACCTATTTTCTATAGATTAGTTGTTGAAGACCCATACACTTTTCTTTTGAATTTTATGTGTTATTTCAAAGTTATGATTATAATATGGATACTCATTGGTTCAAACTATTTCCAACCACATTAAAGGATGCTACTCTATGATGATTCATGGGATTGGGAAGAAATACCGAACCCAACTGGGAAACAATGAAAGAAAAATTCCTAGAGAAATATTAGGATTAAATTGTAGAGGAACAAATAAGAAGAGAGATTACATATTCAAGATGTCATAGAGAGAAGATGAACCACTTGGAGATTATGTACAAAAATTTCAATTCTATCTAAAGAAATCACATCAAAACAGGCTCTCTCTTGAGTCATTAAAACTAGTATTTTTGTGTGGAGTACAAGATGATTGTATGGATGATTTAAACCTTATAGGGGTAGGAAATTTTTCCCAGCTGAATTTTGAGGAAATTTGTAAGGTATGTAATAACTATTCAAGGACATCAATGAAAAAACCAAGGTTGATAGAACCTTTTCTTCCAATAAGACATCCACTGAAGTCTTTAGGGTATAACTCAGTAACCTCCTATCTAATATGAAAGAGGATATAATCAAACACCTGGCTTTTCTATTAGATACCTTGCATGTAAAGAAGAAATAGGAAGAAGTGGAGGCAACTTTAACTGAATACTACCCACATTATCACTAGAAGAGGATAAATTACAAATGCAAGAAGTTGGCCAATTTTTTTGAAGAGAAGCAAGGGATTTCCAATCCTAGAAGATGAAGAAGGCCAAGTGTTTTACATAACTCAACACAAACCTTGGAAATGAAGACAAGGTATGCCTCCAAATCCATTATCTTACACTATGTCACTTCTAGATGGTAATTCAAACTTCTCAAATTGGAACCCTCAACCTTAGACTAATATACAAAATCCATCATAGTCAACGGTCCAAGAACCCAATTGGACCTACGAACAACATGGGATATGGCCACCACAATCTTACCAAGTATCAAATTACAATTCTTAGTGGCCACCTTATTAAAACCAATGGCCATCACAATGGCATTGAGGTCAACAATGGAAAAGCCAAAATACAAAAACATGCTATAATGATAAGTCGAGACATGGCTACACCATCACAGCCAGGAGCACCTCAAATTCCAGCCCAACCTACACCTAACCCTAAAAACAAGCCTATTTAGTAGGCTTATACTAATGACACCATCCAATAACCAACCTATGAGGTTGAGGTGAGTGATGTCCATCTCCATTTAGGGAAAATGCTAGTTGGGCCTTCATCTCCTCACATCATAGATGTTATTGATCAGGATACCCTAGTAGAAATTATGGAATAACAACCAAAGGAACTTGAACAAAGTCAGGTTCACCCAAACATCATAAGTTCATAACCATCATTCCTTGAAATACTAACTATAAAAAATATTATTCTAAAATTGAATCTGACCTATTGGGACAACTTAGAAATGTTTGCATAAAAATGCCCTTAATTCAAGAAATCAAGTACCAATATACATATAAATTGTGAGAGTTATGCCTTAAGAAGTCAGCCAAGAAACAAAAGAACCGCTAGATTGTGCATGTCTTAGTAAAACTTGTTGACATCATGTTAATAAATATAGTTGTTCCTAAAAATACGGACCTTAGAATCCCTATAGTAGATGTCCAAATCAATGGAAATCTCATTAAAAACACCTTAATTGACCTAGGAGCAACCATAAATGTTATGACAAAAGAAACTATGGAACAACTTCAGTTAATGGAACTCTAACCTACGTCACATGTTTTACAATTAGTAGATAGGTCAACTGTTAAACCTGTAAGGAAAGCTAAATGCGGAAACAACTCTCCTAACGTCAAAACCTCAGGGAAGAATGTAGAGATACCTTTTAAATTTTACAATTACAGTCCAATTAAGATGCACTTGAAAGAGATAACAGAAACAAAGAATTAATCATACACATATGAACACCAGATTTACGTGGGAAAACCCTTACGGGAGAAAAACCCACCACACCAAGAGAAGTCACTTTGTATTACAGTAATAAAAATTACATACAAAGATCTGACTTATCTTTCTGATGTTAGTTTACAGCAGCATTCACTATGATCAACCTTGTTACAGAACATTCACATTACAATGTTCTCATAATTGAATTCATCCACTGATCATACAACCACACCATCAATCTATCGAACCATCGAACCCATCACAATCTGCAATCACTGAGTATATCCATGTCGCCCCTGTCTATTGAGCTTCCTCTCAGTAATGGCTGCAACAGTCCAACTGCTAGCAGTTCCCATTCTGCTTCTAGATTGGTCAAACACAAGCCACATAGGATGGTCTTCACTCAGTCAAAGCATTCAACCTATGTTGGAATGTTGGTGAGACACTAACCGAGTCTCCCTGATGCCAACAAAGCCAACATTCGATATTGCCAAGAGTCAACACTATCAAAAAGAGGTTTCACCAAGTTCAAAAAGTTATCGCTCAGACTTCGCCTTGTCGCCAAGACCTCATACTGATGATCATCACTTATATCACTATGGCCTAGACTTATCGCTATTGGTGAAACATCATACCGAAGCTCCAAAGTCACATAGACAATAGAATTCCCATTGACAAGACTATCGCCCTTCACTGAGAGATCATACCAAGCTCTTTATGTTATACTGAAACATCCAACAGTTGAAAAGAGTTATTGCTTTCACCAGGAGATCATACCGAGGTTCAAAGTTACTCTGAAGTTCTCATCTATCGCCAAGACATATCGCTATCACTGAAACGTTAAACCGAAGACCACATGTGTAACACCCTGTCGGCGAGACATACAATCTTGATAAGACTTCATACTGAGATAAGCCTTTCAGCCAAGGGTCTCCTCGACACCTCTTGTCGCCCAGAGTCTCCTTGATATATGATAGAAATGGCCTATCGGCTAGAGATCTCCACTCAGCATAGGGTTACAGTGATTGCCACAAGTTATAATGACAAGTCCACTCGACAACACGGAAACAAGGTCTCAGCGACTAGAGTTGTTCAACAAGATTTCAACTGCTAGTCGGCCAGACACGAAGCATGTCACACCGACTTGTCTCTCTTAGAGGTTTCAGCCTGTGGGATTGAGGCATATATTTCCAACTATCTCCCACTTGACAAAGATCATGCAAGCACCTTCAGAGCACAACGAAACTACTAAAAATCATGGGCACTAAGGCCCATTGAACTGGAACACCACCTGAACTTGTCTGTGCTCATTGGCTTAGTCAATGCATCTGCAACATTCTCTAGAGTATCAACTTTTTCCAAGCTGACCTTTCCATCCTCCACCATATCTCGTACAAAGTGGTACTATACATCTATATGTTTCATCCTGGCATGGAAAGTAGGATTCTTTGCTAGACAAATTGCACTCTGACTGTCACAATAAATAGTTATTTTCCTTGCATCAAAACCAATGTTAGAACACAAACATTTTAACCAAACTGCTTCTTTACAAGCATGTGTAGCTGCCATGTATTCAGCCTCTATAGTGGACAACGTGACTACAACCTGCCGCTTACTCATCCAACTCACTGCACCACTATTCAACATGAAACTATATCCACTGGTGGACCTCCTGCTATCAATGTCCCAATCAGAATCCACATAGCCTCGAATACTGAGAGTCCTTTGTGATTCAACCAGGTTCCCATGGTAACACAAAGCAAACTCTGAAGTGCCCTTCAAATATCTGAAAACTCTCTATACAACATCCCAATGTGTCCTAAGATTAGCCATAAACCGACTAAGAACTCCCACTGCTTGAGCAATGTCTGGCCTTGTACATACCATTGCATACATAAGACTTCCAACTGCACTAGCATAGGGTACACTAGTCATGTCCTCCATCTCAGTAGGAGATTTTGGACAATCTTCAACAAATAGCTTCATTCCCTGCAAGACTGGAACAACTAGCTGCTTGCAATAATTCATGCAAAATCTCTCTAGAACAGTCTAGATATACTTACTTTGACTGAGCCAAAGTTTTCTACTATTTCTATCCCTGGTTATCTCCATCCCTAGAATATACCTTGTTGCACCAAGATCTTTCATTTCAAACTTAGCAGACAATTGAGACTTAAGATCAGAAATCATCAACTTACTATTGCCTATGAACAACATATCATCAACATAGAGAGCAATAATAAGAACTTGATCACTTTCAGCTTTGTAATAGACACAATGATCAGATTTTGATCTTACAAATCCCAAAGACAATACAAAAGTATCAAATTTTTGGTACAACATTCTAGGTGACTGCTTTAACCCATAAAGAGACTTTTTTAACTTGCAAACCAGTTTCTCTTTACCTTTCTCCACAAAGTGCTTAGGCTGGGACATGTAAATCTCTTCTTCAAGATCACCATGAAGAAATGTTGTTTTCACATGCATCTATTCAACCTCTAAGTCATACGTTGCTGCAAGTGACAAAAGAAATTTGATAGATGTCAGCTTAGCTCAGGAGAAAAAATTTCCCATAATCAATTCCCTCTACCGGAATAACCTTTCGCAACCAACCTCACCTTATATTTTTCCACACTACCATCTAGACCAATTTCTTTTTAAATACCCATTTGCAACCAACAACTTTTCTACCTTTAGGCAAGAGCACCAAACTCCAAGTGTCATTCTTTTCTAATGATGCCATTTCTTCATTCATGGCTTCCAACCAAGAGTTTGAATCAAACATTCTAAATGCCTCTTTTATAGTCCTAGGCTCATCAGTGCTAGAAATCAAAGCATAGGCACAAGTAGAATCTATCAAAGAGAACCCATACATATCAAGTTGTTTTCTTTCATGGGTTGACCTCCTCACTTGCTGAGGCTGAGGTTGTTCTTCTTCTGAACTTTCAAAACTGCTTGAGCTCTCCTCAATTTTAGGTACATTTTGAATTTTCAATTCCTCTTTCTCTGGTGTCAAAGGAATTACAACTACATCCTTATTGTTTTCTAACTTTGTCTCTGACTGCAGATCCAAGGTAGAAGGCTTCAACTTACGAAAGATTACACTTCTACTCTATACAACCTTCTTTGTATCAGGATTCTGAAGCTTGTATCCTTTTATGCCAGCACTATAGACAATAAAAATATATTTGACAACCTTGTTCTCCAACTTAGATCTTTTTTCATTTGGCACATATGCATATGCCTCACAGCCAAAAACACGAATGTGTCTTAGAGAGGGCTTCTTACCAGACCACGCTTCCAAAGGTGTTTTCTCAACAAGAGTAGAATTTGGAGAATGATTTATCAGGTAACATGTTGTAGCAACTACCTCAGCCCAAAACTTCTCCTCCAAGCCATCACTATTCAGCATACTTCGTGCTCTCTCCATCACTGTCCTATTGAACTTTTCTACAACTCCATTTTACTGTGGAGTATAAGGTGTAGTCTTATGTCTTTTAATCCCATGGTCTTTACAATACCTCTTGAAATCATCAAAACAAAATTCACCGCCATTATCAATTTTTAAACATTTTATTTTTCTTCCAATCTGATTTTCTACAAGGTTCTTAAATTCCTTAAACCGACTGAACACTTCTGATTTTCTTTTCAAAAAATAAACAAATGTTCTTCTTGAATAATCATCAATAAATGATACATAGTACCTTGACTTAGACAAAGAAGGAACATTCACTGGACCAAATACATCAAAATGAATATAGTCTAGCAAACCAAAAGATTTATGAGGATTGTAATAAAAAGAAACACGGTGCTGCTTTCCATATATACAATGCTCACAGAATTCAAATTCAAGGTTATAGTCATCAAACCCCTCAACCATATTTTTATTCTTCAAGGTTTTTAAACCTTTCTCTCCAATGTGGCCTAGCCTATGATGCCAGAGCATAGTCTTTTCTGTTGGAAGTTTAACTTCCATAGAGTTTACACAATTAGGAACATTTCCCTCTTTTCCTCCATAAGTAGCTTTTTGTGACTTTACAAAGACATTGTTACATTGAACAACATGTGCATCCAGCTTGTACAAGGTACCAATACGAGTACCCCTTGCTAGCACCATTGAGCCTCTAGTCATCTTGTAGCCATTTCCAAAGAAGGTGACTTGCACTCCAATATCATTTAGCTTACTGACAAATAGTAGATTTTGATCCAGACCTAGTATATGCATCACATCCTTGATTCCCTTCACTTTGCCATCTGGGAATTGGATTCTGACTCTTCCACAACCAACAATCTCCAAAGTTGAATCACTTGCCAAGTACACCTTTCCACCATTGTATTATTCATACTTCGTGAACCAATCTCTATGAGATGTCATGTGGAAAGATGCTCCTGAATCAATAAGCTAGACATCATCTAATGCCTGTGTAGCCAAGGCTGCAATGAAGGCGTCTGCATCACTCTAAGAAGAATCATTATCGGAAGAGCTCTTCTTCTTCTTCTTCTTCTTTTTCTCCTCTTTACAATCCTTTCAGACATGACCAGGTTGCCCACAATTCTAGCACTTCACCTTGGACTTCTTGCCAAGAGACTTTGATCTTCCCTCTGATTTTGATTTTGATTTTTTGTCCTTCTTCTTACCTTTCTCTTTTGATCTTCCTCTAACAACAAGAGCCTCCTTCGCCATCTCAGAATATTTTCTTCTCATCTCTTTTGATAAAAAGAAGCAACAACATCTTCCATCTTGAAATTCGATGTTGTACTCCCAATAGCCATCACTAGGTGATCCCAAGAGTTTGGCAAAGAACACAATAGAAGCATACAACGATCCTCTTCATCAATCTTCACACCAACAGATGTTAACTATGCAATCAACATGTTGAATGTGTTCAAATGATCAGCTACAAACCCTCCTTCATGCATTCTCAAAGTGTACAGCTTCTTCCTCAGGAACAGTTTATTCACCAAGGACTTCCCCTAATAAATAGATGCCAGTCTCTTCCATAAGGAAGATGCAGTCTTCTCTTCATGCACATTCAAAAGGATAGAATTTTCCAAATAGAGCCTTATTAGCCCCTTAGACTTTCTATCTGCAAGGTCCCAATCTTCTTGCTTCATGTCTGTAGGTTTAGTTCCAGACACAACAAGCCACATATCATGATCCACTAAGAGATCCTCCATTTTGAGTTTCCACAACTCAAAATTGCTGCCATTGAACTTCTCTATTTCAATCTTTCTGACGTGCTAGCCATCTCAATCTGTAAATCAAAATAACAAACTTCTACAGGACTCCCACTGAAACAAAAATGACTCAAAAAACCCAATGTATCCACAAGGATAACACAACTGGCCAGGCTCTAATACCACTTGTAAGGAAAGCTAGATGCGGAAACAACTGTCCTAACGTCAAAACCTTAGGGAAGAATGCAGAGATACCTTTTAAATTTTACAATTACAGTCCAATTAAGATGCACTTGAAAGAGATAACAGAAACAAAGAATTAATCATACACATATGAACACCAAATTTACATGGGAAAACCATTACGGGAGAAAAACCCACCACACCAAGAGAAGTCACCTTGTATTACAGTAATAAAAATTACATACAGAGATCTGACTTATCTTTCTGATGTTAGTTTACAACAACATTCACTATGATCAACCTTGTTATAGTACATTCACATTACAATGTTCTCATAATCGAATTCATCCACTGATCATACAACCATACCATCAATCTATCGAACCATCAAACCTATCATAATATGCAATCACTGAGTATATCCATGTCGCCCCTGTCTGTCAAGCTTCCTCTCAGTAACGACCGCAACAGTCCAACTGCTAGCAGTTCCCATTCTGCTTCCAGATTGGTCAAACACAAGCCACGTAGGATGGTCTTCACTCGATCAAAGCATTCAACCTGTGTTGGCATGTTGGTGAGACACTAACCATGTCTCCCTGATGCCAACAAAGCCAACATTTGATATCGTGAAGAGTCAACACTATTGGAAAGAGGTTTCACTGAGTTTAGAAAGTTATCGCTCAGACTTCACCTTGTTGCCAAGACCTCATACCAATGATCATCACTTGTATTGCTATCAGTGAAACATCATACCGAAACTCCTAAGTCACATAGACAATAGAATTCCCATTAGTAAGACTATCATCCTTTGCTGAGAGATCATACCGAGCTCTTTATGTTATATAGAAACATCCAATAGTTGGCAAGACTTATCGCTTTAACCAGGAGACCATACCGAGGTTCAAAGTTACTTTGAAGTGCTCATCTATTGCCAAGACATATCGCTATCACTGAAACATTACTCCGAAGACCACATGTGTAACACCTTGTCGGCGAGACATACAATCTTGATAAGACTTCATACCGAGATAAGCCTTTCGGCCAAGGGTCTCCCCGACACCACTTGTCACCCAAAGTCTCCCCGATATATGATAGAAATGGCCTATCGGCTAGAGATCTCCACTCGACATAGGGTTACAACAATTGGCACAAGTCACAGTGATAGGTCCACTCGGCAAGATAGAAACAAGGTCTCAACGACCAGAGCTGTTCAACAATATTTCAATTCCTAGTCGGCCAGACACGAAGCATGTCACACCGACTTGTGTCTCTTAGAGGTTTCAGCCTGTGGGATTGAGGCATATATTTCCAACAAAACCAAAGGGTATTATATAAGACTTGATCATCACACTAAACTCATGGGAATACCCTATAGATTTTATGGTCTTACAACCTAAAGAAAACCTTGTAGGATACTCCTTAATTCTATGGAGGCCTTGGTTGGCTACTATAGATGCATTTATCAATTGTAGGTTTGCTAATATGATCATTTCCAATGAAAATATGACAATAACTAGTCCTTTACCCACCTACATGACCACATATAGATTTACATCAAATTGTATGGCCTTCCCTTGACGAGGATGACCAATATTTGTTACAAACACTAATGACAATTGAACAAAGCCCAATGTTGGAAACCTAGGATGAAGATGAAGTCCTTGTGAACATTATGTAGAACTCTTATGGTAGGAACCTATAGTAATAAAATTGTCTCACATGCTTACATTGTCCTTTGTAGAACATAATACCTACAAATACATCTGAGTCTACTTCTGATATTTTTCATATACTACTACCCCATGATTACAATCTCAATTTAACCAACATTGACATTGCCTTTGTAAATACATCAGCCTTAAACATATATATTACACTAGGTAGTACACTAAATGTCAACTACCAATTGATACTACACAATAGTCTTCACTATTAACCATGTTGCAAGCACACATAGCAGCATTCACATGAGACTATCATGACATGAAAGGTATAGATACTTAACTATGCATGCACAAAATTTTCTATTAATGAAGGCTACAAATCGATAAGGAAGCCTTAGAGAAGAATGAATCTAGTTATGTGTGACATAGTCAAAACATAATTACAGAAGTTGCTAGATGCAGGATTTATTTATCCAATATCTGACAACCAATGGGTCTCTCCATTAGTGATTGTGTTAAAAAGGGGAGTAAATAGGAGGGTATTTTTTATTATAGAGAATTGAATGCAACAACCAAAAGAGACCATTTCCCCCTTTCTTTTATTGATCAAGTGCTAGATTCAGCATCCAAAAAATTCATCGCCAACAATTCATCGAAGGAAAATTCACCATTAGCAATTCATCACCATGGAAAATTCACAAACAAAAAATTCTCCGCCAAGTAAAATTCACTACCAACAATTCACCAATATTATTTAATATATATTTTTAAAACTTGGTGAATTGCTAGTGGTGAATTTTACTTGGTGGTAAATTTTCTATCAGTGAATTTTCCATGGCGGTGAATTGTTGGCGACGAATTTTCCTAGAGTCGCTATATTCATTAGAAGGGAAACAATATTTCTCCTTAGATGGGTTTAGTGGGTATAATTAGATAAAAATATCTCTAAAGGATCAAGAAAAGATAAATTTTACCTACCCATGGGGTATGCATGCCTATTTTGTCTTCCCATTTGGGTTATGTGATGCTCCTACAACATTTTAAAGGGCAGTCATAAGAATACTCTTAGACTTTGCCCATGATTACATGGAAATTTACATGGATGAATTTACCACCTATGGGAATACATATGAAGAAGCATTGACTAATTTGGAGAAATTCCTATAAAGGTGTCAAGATCACAACCTTTCCTTAAGTCATGAAAAATGTTTCATGATGATGACTAAAGGATTGGTCTTGGGACACTTTGTGTCCAATAAGGGGGACCAAGTAGACCCAAACAAGATATAAGTGATCTCCACTCTATTTGTTCCTCAAAAGAAAAAGAATGTCAAAAAATTTCATGGTCATGTTGGTTACTATAAGAGATTTATCTAGGATTTAAGTAAGATAACAACCCCATTATTTGTTCTCCTCTCTAAATATGTGGAAGTTGACTAGACCCCTACATGCCAAAACACTTTTGAAGCCCTCAAAGAAGCACTCGCTAATACCATTGTCTTCAGAGAACCAAACTAGACAATACCCTTTCAAATTCACATAGATGCATTTGATTTTGCAATAGGTGTTATTTTAGGACAGGAAGAAAAAAAATTAGAATGTTCTATCTATTATATAAATAAGAATTTTCAAGGTGTGGAGCTTAATTATTCAATCACTAAGAAGGAAATATTGGTATTGGACTATACCATTAATAAGTCCATACACTACATCATAGGTTACTTTGTCTTTATTCACATAGAGTATACAACTATACGAATTTTGATGAATAAACCAATGCTTGGAGGAGGAATTATAAGATGATATACAAGTCTTTTTTGGATTCAACTATGTGTTGTTTATTGCATCAATGTTTCAATCACGTTGTGATTCATCATCAGGATGAGAGAGAGCTGTAGGATTTGAAAAATTGATGCAAAAAGAAAAACACAGTTGAATCCAGAAAAGACTCTTATATCATTATGGACTGTGGAAATCTAATGTCTTTAATTATAAGATGGTTATTACTATTGTAATAATTTGATATCACAATTATGGATAAACCAAGGAAGGCTAATGTAGTAGTACACTTCCTCTAAGGATTACCAATAATATCAACAAAATTTATCATTGATGGCTCCTTTCCTAATGAAGACCTATTTTCCCTCTCTATGCATACACCTTGGTATTCCAATATAGCTAATTATCTAGTCATAGGGAAGACACCACAACATCTCTCACCAAGATAAAAGAGACATTTAGTTGAGAGAAGTTTTCCTTATTCATGGGTAGCTAGTTATCTCTTTTATATAGGGCTTGATAACATAATGAGAAGATGCATCAAGGAGGATGAAGTATATGATATTCTTAAGGCATGTCATAATGAGCCTTATGGAGGTAACTTTACAACTAAAAGGACAACTCAAAAAATTGAATACTGGTTATTATTGGCCTACACTTCACAAGGATGTAGTCAAGTATACAAAAAGGTGTGATAGATGCCAAAGGATGGGAAGTTACCTACCAAGAGTGATGAAATGCTACTCCAACCCCAATTAGTCATTGTACCATTTGATAAGTGGGGATTAGCTTTTATTGATACCATAGCCCCATCATCCAATTAAAAAGAATATATATTCGTCTACATAGATAATATCACAAAATGGATAGAGGTAAAAGAATTACAATTTTCTAGATATGGAAATATTGTATAATTTCTTCATAAAAATATCTTCACAAGATATGGTGTTCCTAGAGAAATAGTAACAAACCAAGGGTCGTAATTCACTTTTGATCTAATGAAAAAATTAGTGGAGTCAATACATTGTCCTCATAACCGGAATAACCATCACTTAGGTTAGAACTTCCAACTCCTATCAAAGCCAATATCATCACCACAAGGATCAACATATCAAAATTACACATCTTAGATTATGATTGCTTGAGGGAAAGCAATATTGGGCAGGGTGGACTGTCATGTCCCCCAAAATTGTGATATGAAACATTAAAATACGAATAACAAAATCCCATAAATATCAAAATGTAAATATAAATCAATAATAAAAGCATTGAAATACACATAAATAAATAAAATAAAATAACAATATAAATATTTAAAATATTAATATAATATTAACAATATTATTATAATTATAATCATTATATAAGACTATAAAAACATATAAATAAAGTAAATATAAAAAATAAATATATTTACCATAAATTTATATTAAATATATGTGACAATACATTTATATAATAAGAGGCCAACGATTCATTTAGAACAATAAACAAAAGTCTTTTAAAGGCTATATTAAATACAGTAATCTTAGCGATTGGTAATGAAAGGAAACGATTGAATATTTGGAAGGTAACGATTAAAGAAAGCAATGGTAATTTTTGAAAGAAGTAGTGATTCACCCAATTAGTATAAGGATAAGGCAATGATTAAATTTAATATATCTAAAAGTAGTGATTGATATGTTAGGGAGGTTGGTTAATCAATGGTCAAAGATGGTGTCTATTCTAAGGTACACCTCCCTTCAAGTAAAAGAATATATATATATGTATATATAGATTTAAAGGAATATCATGGGGGAAAGGAATAAAGAACAAAAAAGCATTTTCATTCAAGCACAGTCTGCAATCCTCATCAAGGAACAACCATAAGAAATACATATTGGATATCAAAGCAATTAATATTCCAGAACATGAATAAGGTATATATATTTTCAGTTTGAAGGAAATAACCTAACAAAAGAATTTATATATGACTAAAGAGTAGATATCAAGAAGAGAAAGGGATGAATAAGAAGATAGTGTAATGAGAGATATATGAATACATAGGATGAGATCATAATAAGGGAAGTAAGATTAATGCAATTATATATTTATATGCATTTATTGGTTAGCATAGATCTAGTCTTATGTGGAATTACTATTATTTCATAAGCTTGTTCTATATCCACTAACAGTGCTACTTCATGCATCAATATGATACGTTAAGCAATACTATCTGTCAATTTAGGCATAGTCTTAAATAATGTCTTTTGCACAAATTATAACAAGCATAGATACTAATGCATGATAATGTCTAGAGATAACTCTAAGTGTTTCAAACTATTTGAAAACCTGCTCAGAAGGAAGGGCCTGAGAAAGTGATGCCTAAAGACCCTACTTAAGATCCACCTATTCCCAATGCAAGGAGGGGCCATGGATGAGTGAAGAGTCCACTTAAGATCTTCCCTTTCCAAAGGTAGGGATAGGCCATGGATGGGTGGAGGTCCCACTCAAGTTCGCCTGGACCAAAGAAAGGAAGGGCCATGGAGGGGTGGTAGGCCTAGACCACTATAAGATCCACTGGCTTCCTCCAGTAGGAAAAGTATTTTCTTAGTACATAATAGTTACATTTTTTATGTATAGTTTCTATTACATTTTTATGGATAGAGATAAATTGTGTGTTTGAAAACTTGCTTAGGAGGAAATGCCTAGGAAAGTGGTGCCTAGAGACCTTGCTTAAGATTTTCCTATTCCTAATGCAAGGAGGGGCCATGGATGAATGGAGAGTCTACTTAAAATCCATGTTGTTCGAAGGTAGGGATAGGCCATGGATGGGTGGAGGTCCCACTCAAGTCTACCTGGACCAAAGAAGGGAAGGGCCATGGAGGGGTGGTAGGCCTAGACCACTATAAGCTCCACTAGCTTCCTCTAGTAGGTGAAGTATTTTCTTAGTACATAATAGTTACATTTGTGATCAATCAATGAATATGATGCCATGATGATAATGCTAACAGTATGTGTGTGTATGTTGGATTGTTGTTCATATGGTGAATGCAGGTTCCCATCCATAATCACTTCATTAGAGAAGACATTTATTTGAGAAGATGAAACCCTAAACAATAAGCGAAGTCTAGGGAAAATTAGGATAGGGGACATTTTAGTGGTATTAGAGCATGTTCCTGCTATCTTACGGGACATGCCCACTTTAACTTCCATTCAATTAGACTTAACTATTCAAAGTAATCCAATAACGCATGTGTAGGCCTTCCATACATGTATACTTTGTCACTGTTTTTAGAATATTCTAGCACAGATGTAAAGTTGCTTAAGCTAGTTGGTTCTTTGCTTGAGCTACTTGGTTGCAAGTTTGAGCTACTTGGTTGTGTTCTTGAGTTGGTTTCCTACTTACTTGAGTTGGTTCCTTGCATGCTTTAACTACTTGCTTGTCTAATTGAGTTGGTTGCTTGCGTGCTTGAGCTACCTGCTTGTCTACTTGAGCTGGTTTCCTACTTACTTGAGTTGGTTTCTTGCATGCTTCAGCTACTTGCTTGTCTACTTGATTTGGTCACTTGTGTGCTTGAGCTATCTACCTATGTGCTTGAGCTAGTTGCTTGCTTGCTTGAGCTACTTACCTATGTGATTGAGCTACTTGCCTGTGTGCTTGAGATAGTTGCTTGCTTGCTTGAGCTACTTGCCTGCTTGGTTGAGCTACCTGGTTGTTTTCTTTAATTTCTGATTCAAGTGGTTTTAAGTTATACTAATTCACAAATTCCAACTTGTGGGTTTTGAGAGTAAGGAGAAATAGTAGAACTTATGAATTTTAGTCAATACATTGTCCTCATAACCATAATAACCATCACTTGGGTTAGAACTTTCAACTCTTATCAAAGCTAATATTATCACCACAAGGAGCAACATCTCAAAATTACACATCTTAGATTATGATTGCTTGAGGGAAAGCAATCTTGGGCGGGGTGGACTATCATGTCCCATGAAATTGTGATATGAAATATTAAAATACGAATAAAAAAATCCCATAAATATCAAAATGTAAATATAAATCAATAATAAAAGCATTGAAATACACATAAATAAATAAAATAAAATAACAATAGTAATATTTAAAATATGAATATAATATTAACAATATTATTATAATTATAATCATTATATAAGACTATAAAAACATACACACACACACACACACACACACATATATATATATATACCATAAATTTATATTAAATATGTGACAATACAATTATATAATAAGAGGCCAATGATTCATTTAGAACAATAAACAAAAGTATTTTAAAGGCTGCATCAATGATTGGTAATGAAAGGCAAGGATTGAATATTTGGAAGGTAACGATTAAAGAAAGCAATGGTAAGTTTTGAAAGAAGCAACGATTCACCCAATTAGTATAAGGATAAGGCAGTGATTAAATTTAATATATCTAAAAGCAGTGATTGATATGTTAGGGAAGTTGGTTAATCAATGATCAAAGATGGTGTCTATTCTAAGGGACACCTCCCTTCAAGTAAAAGAAAAGATATATATGTAGATTTAAAGGAATATCATGAGGGAAAGGAAGAAAGGACAAAAAATCATTTTTTAATCAAACATAGTTTGCAATCCTCATCAAGGAGCCAACATAAGAAATACATATTAGATATCAAAGCAATTAATATTCCAGAACATGAATAAGGTATATATATTTTGAGTTTGAAGGTAGCAGCCTAACAGAAGGATTTATATATGATCAAAGAGAAGATATCAAGAAGAGAAAGGGATGAATAAGAAGATAGTGCAATGAGAGATATATGAAGACACAGGATGAGATCATAACAAGGCAAGTAATATTAATGTAATTGCATATTTATATGCATTTATTGGTTAGCATAGATCTAGTCTTATGTCAATAAGCTTGTTCTAATATTCACTAGCAGTGCTACGTCATGCATCAATATGATACATTAAGCAATACTATCTGTCAATTTGGCATAGTCTTAAATACCGTCTTTTGCACAAATCATATCAAGCATATATACTAATGCATAATAAAGTATAGAGATAACTCTAAGTGTTTGAAACTGTTTGAAATCCTGCTCAGGTGGAAGGGCCTAAGAAAGAGGTTCCTAGAGACTCTGCTTAAGATCCCCCTATTCCCAATGCAAGGAGGGTCCATGGATGAGTGGAGAGTCCACTTAAGATCCACCCTGTCTAAAGGTAGGGATAGGCCATGGATGGGTGGAGGTCCCAGTCAAGTCTGCTCAGACCAAAGAAGGGAAGGGCCATGGAGGGGTGGTAGGCCTAGACCACTATAAGCTTTGTTGGTTTCCTCTAGTAGGCAAAGTGTTTTCTTAGTACATAATAGCTATATTGTAATGCCCCGTCTTGTAACCTAAGGAATGTTGCATTGTCTACGAAAGTGTAATAATTTTTTTTTTAAAGTATTAATATTAACTTTATTAGTTGCATACATTCTCTAAGTCACACGATGACACACTACTTGAGAATCCCATAGACGACTTTAGTATTTAGCATTTCATGTATTTAGTTAACATAAACATAAAAGTAAACATTGCATAACATTTGAATTCAATTCATGAAAGTATAAAGTACAAATAAGATTCTTACATTGCATTTGAAATGACATTACAATACTCATTCTTCAGATGAGGTAGATCAAATAATAGTTTACAATTACATATTACAAATGTTCACCTCATAAAAAATTGAGGAATGTTACAAATACAAGATTTCCAATGATACAATTAAGGAAGTACACATATATCCAAATATGAGCTCTCAATCCATGAAGCTCTCATTGCCATGATCAAGAACTGGGGACCCAGCGGAGTAAGGTGCACGTTCCACCCAACCATGTGGTACCCGTAGGTCCACCCCCATGCTAGGAGACAGTAATAAGGTTCCCTAGACATAATCTACAAACCCTAGACACAAGTAAAAACTTAAGAAAATCCATACAAGTACACACTTAACTTTTGGTTACATTGCTTCCAAAATCAGGATAATCAATATACAAAGTTCACAAGGTAAACTGTTATTTTAGGTGGAGTGTCATCACAATGTTACAAAGGTTACCCTAGTGTTTCTTCCTAGATTTTGGCCCCCAACTTGGGTTACCCTAGTAACCTCTTACGAAACCCGGCCCCACATGCAAACTGTTGCGGAATCGAATATCTTTTAAAGTAACAAGATATCAATTTTCCATTCCAAGCCTTCTCAACTTATACACAAGACTGAACTAGTTCTTGAGTCTATAAGCGAGGCATATTAATCTAATTAAAGATTTTAAACTAACTAATGTGTTGTTTAGTTTTCACTGGCTTACTAACTCTTCGTAAGTTACCCTGGCACCACTTTGTGTGTCGGCCCTCACACAGAGCCACTCCCCTAAACATAACATAAGGAATCTAAGTTCCCTAACTAAGGTATACAAGGTGCACAACAATTCAACATATATTTCTACACATTTCATAATGGACATCAAGTCTATGTTCATAATACCAGGTGTCTAAACACCATGCAAAACCATGTACACTACCTTAGTCAACACAAGGATTGTATTTAAACAATAACAACTCCCACATTATACAAATTATCTGGAAGACTTGTACTTCTAATACATTCCCAATTTGCCCAATAAAAAGGAACACAATTTAAAGCAAATCAAAACATTAAGAATCTACATTAGGATTTACTAAATTTAGTCAATCAAAGCATGAAGTACAAGATTAATCTTTTAGGATTTAATTCAACTTCCATTCAATACAAAAATCAAACCTATAATTTACTCAATTTCATAACCACATATTATAATGAAATCAAAATAAGCTTAAGAATATCAATTTAATTTAAGTACAAATAACTTTGTCATAGTAAATTAATTATTAAATATCTATATCTAAATATTTAATAAACTATTTTTTAAATATACCATTTATAACATAAATATATTTCCAAAATTTCTTAACATTAAATAAATATATAATTATAAGTATTATATATATATTTTATATATAATATATATTGTATTATTAATATATATTACATATAGCATATATATATAATAATTATGCAATATATAAATATTAATGCTAAATATTTTAAAATAAAACATATATTTAAAATTCGCATAATTGTTAAGAATAAAAGTTAGGGCTTAAAGCCCTAACCGTCCACAGGCCGCACTGTGGGTAGGGCTGCCTTTGCAGCCCGCCCCATAGGGCTCGGTCATGGAGGCAGAGCTGAGCGCTGCCTATGAGGGCAACACTGGGCTCGGCCGTCACTGCCAACTCCCCTGCGGGGTCGGCCGTGGGTAGCCCCCCCCCCAAGTGCTTCGGCTCCACTGTATAATTGTATTTTCAAAAAAATAAAATAAAAATAATTTAAATACGAACAGTGATTTCTTTGAAATTCGTCTGTCAAAACTTTCTTTGATAATTTTATATAAAAATTTCGCCTATACGACGTTTATCTTCAAAAGAAAATTTACATAATCCAATTTATATATGAAGGTAAATATCTATAAATATATATATATATATATATATATATTCACAATAAAATAAAAGTTAAAATACTTCAATCAGGCAATAAATTTCTATAGGGTTTTCAAAGGGAAATTGAGAATTTTAACAGTACACACAATATTTCCCTCAACAAGTACTAATTTTGAACACAGAGGCTTTCTATTTCATTTTCCAAACAAATGATTTCCTTCACAATTATTCACTCAAATCATTTTCTAGAGGAAGCTTTTAACAAAAATTGTTACAGGGTTCCCTATTCCTCAATTTATCTACAGAGTTTTCTTCTAAGACTTTTCATTTGCTTTAACCAAAATTTACAGAGTTGCTCTCTAATCTCACCATAAAAACCTTGCTTTGTAAAGACACACAAAGAGATAACAAATTCTCTACAGATTAAATTGTCGAGAAGAACAAAGATTTAAATCACAAACAATTTCCTCAAACAAACACGTTTTTAATAATTTTAACAAAACCTCACAATACTGATCCTTTTCATAGACAAACTTTTTAACAGAAATAAATTAAATAAATAACCAGTGAGGAACCTGTTTCCTGTAGCTTGAAAATTGTTTGTAGAAGAGAGGCTTTTCTTGTTGGGTGCAACTTCCAGAGCTTTTCAACCACCACTTTCCAAAAGAACACAGATACTGAACAAAATTTCTATTCGTAATCCTCTTCCAGAAAATTATGCCAAAATCCCAAACAAAAATTCACGAACAATTCCAATTCCAAAATTTTTAAAGCCAAAGTCTGTTCTTTTCATTTCCCATGAAGTAATATTCTATTTTCGACAAATCCATAAAAATCTTCCGAGAGAATCCTCAACAAGAAACAATTAATTTAACTACCACACATGTCGAGAAGAAAATATCTTCTAACAAACTCATGACAATCTCTTCTTGCTTCCATATCAAAAATTGATTGCATTTCAAGAATTAAAGAATTCAAATTTTAAAAATGCAATTTCCCTTTTCCCTTATTTAATTTATTTATTTAACAATTAAAATACCATTCCAACAAAGAAATTTAATTTAAATTTAATCTAATCTTACAAATAAAGCAACTTTAATTTAATTAATTTATTTATTTAATTAAATAAATTTAATCTTAATGATTAAATTACTTAACCAAATAAATAAATAAATTAATTAATTAAATAAAATGTAAAGCTTTATTCTATTTAAAATTTGATTTTAAATAAACATTAAATTAAAAGAACATTGATCTATCATTAAATTAACAAAATTTGTCTTTCATAATAAATAAACCAATCAAACGCAAACAAAACCACCAAAGACACCAGACTTAGACTGACGATATACTATGACTGGGTTTAAGACTAGACTAGGATGAACCTTGTTACTACCTCCCAATCAACATTTTTGTTGAGTCTTGACACACTCAGACCTGAGTAACTAGGTGGAGTCGGTGTCATGTACCTGCAATCCTGCAATCAAACAAATAACATACATATATATATATATATATAATCCATTATACAAACACACCGTGCGGAGAAAATCACGGAAATCACAGGGCACTTGCAAGTGAGTGATGCAACTCTTTTCTCCACACCAATACACATCACATCAAACTGACAAATTAAATAACAGTTAATCTACCATAAACATATATATAGCAATAACATCTGAAGGAAACATCTACGCTAATACAAAGCATGTCAAAAAATAATTATCACCATACAATGTTTCACCATATCACCAAATAAATCCACCATCACTCTAATGTCAGCGATCAAAATATTCAAAACAAAGTACCAAAGTCTATCAAAGTAAAAGCATGCTAACAGAAAACATAAGCAAAGTGGAGGGGTACTACATCCTCCCCCCCTAGGATTAGGCTTGCTCCTGAAAGCCTGCAAACAAATAGGGATAAAGTTCCCTCATACATGTCACATCCTCCCAAGTAGCAGAAGCCTCATAGCTAGGATCCCATTGGACCCTCACCTGATCAACGTCTCGACCCCCTAGACCGAGCGTCTGACGCTGTAGAATGGCCACGGGCTCCAAAGCGAGTTGCCCTTCCTCTACCTGTAACACATTCCAATCAAGTACATGAGAAATGTCGAGATGATATGGTCTAAGAATTGATACATGGAAAACATCATGAATACATGACAAACTGGGTGGTAAGGCGAGTCGATACGCTACAGGACCAATCCTCTCTAGGATCTCAAATGGCCCAACAAAATGAGGTGCAAGCTTAGAGCCTTTTCCATAACGGATTGGACTCTTTCATGGTCGCACTTGAAGAAACACTCTATCACCAATAGTAAACTGTCGATCTATTCTATGTGCATCAGCATACTTCTTTTGCCTATCCTGTGCTGCTATCAAATGTTCTCTAATACGGTCAACCTATTGCTCCATGTCACGAAGCATCTCAGGACCAAGTAACACTCTATCCTCTAGTCGATCCCAACTCAATGGAGTTCGACAAGGTCATCTGTATAATGCCTGAAATGGTGGCATACCTATAGAACTCTGATATCTGTTATTGTAAGCAAATTCTACTAAGTATAGATAATCCTCCCAACATGATTGTTGGTCCATTATGTACATTCTAAGCATATCCTCCAATATTTGATTAACTCTCTCCATTTTTCCATTTGTTTGAGGATGATACGCTGAACTGAAGTTCAACTGTGTACCTAAAGCATGTTGTAATGAAGTCCATAGGGCTGATGTAAATACAGGATCTCTATCAAAAATAATCCTACGAGGAATCCCATGCAATCTAACTATGTCCTCCATGAATATCCTAGCTACCAAAGAATCATTATAAGATGATCATACTGGCGAAAAATGAGCTACCTTAGTCAATCTATCAACAGTTACCATAATGGCATCATGTCGACGTGATGATGTAGGTAACCCAACAATAAAATCAATAGATATAATATCCCATTTCCATTCAGGAATGAGATGTGGCTGTAATAGTCCAGCGAGATGTTGATGCTCAGCTTTGACTCGCTGGCACTCAAGACATCTCGATACATAATCAACAATATCACGTTTCATACCAGGCCAAAAATATAATTGTCGAAGATCCGCATGCATTTTCTTAACACCTGATGAGCTGAGTATGGAGCTCGATGTGCTTCAATCATAATTAATATACGAAGACCCTCAAAATGTGGTACATAGATACAATCTAAATGTCATAATAAACCATCTAGTTCAAGGATATACCCTACAAATCGACCTTCTAAAGGTCTACCAGAATCAATCTTTGACTTCACTTCCTGATACAATCTATCAGTAGGGAGTGCTGCTAAAATTTGACCCCTCAAATCCACTTTGAGAGTAATAGCATTGATCTCATGTCAACGACGACTAAGAGCGTTAGCCACAACGTTCTCTTTTCCTTGAACAAATTTCACTTCAAAATCGTATTCACACAAGAACTCCATCCACCGTCTCTGTCTAGCATTCAAGTTAGGTTGCATAAATATGTATTGTAGACTACGGTGATTAGTGTGAAGTTCAAAATAGTGACCCAATAAGAAATGCCTCCATCGAACTAATGCATGCACAACTGCAGCAAGTTCCAAATCATGAGTGGGATAGTTTAATTTGTGATCCTGTAGTTTGTGAGACTCATAAGCAATCACACACCCTTCTTGCATCAGAACTGCTCCCAAACCCTATAAGGATGCATCAGTGCAAACTACGAAATCCTTACTAGGATCGGGAACAATCAATATAGGCGCATTAGTCAACTTTTCTTTAAGTGTCTCAAAAGCTAACTGACACTACTCTGTCCAAACAAATTTCTTCCCTTTTCTCTGAAGAGATGTAATAGGATGCCCAATTCTAGAAAACCCCTGAACAAACCGTCTATAATAACCAGCTAGACCCATAAAACTACAAACTTCACCTACATTAGTAGGCACAGGCCAATCAATAATAGCTTGTATCTTTGAAGGATCCACAACAATACCTTTTCCAGAAATCACATGTCCAAGGTATTTCACCTCAGTTTGAAAGAAGTCACACTTCTTCAGGTTCGCATACAACTGATTTTCCCTTAAGCATTGCAATACCTATCTCAAGTGTTCTTCATGCTCCTTCATGTTTCTCGAATAGATCAAAATATCATCGAGAAACACAAGGACAAAGCGATCAAGGTATGTACGAAAGACACCATTCATTAAACTCATGAATATTGATGGTGCGTTCGTTAACCCAAACGATACTACTATGAATTCGTAGTGCCCATAACGAGTTCAGAATGTAGTTTTATGAATGTCTGCTTCTGCAATATGCAATTGATGGTAACCAGATTTCAAATCAATTTTAGAGAACACATTAACTCCCTTGATCTGATCGAAAAGATCATCGATTCTAGGCAATGGATAATGATTCTTAATTGTAACCTTGTTCAATTGACGATAGTCAATACACAATCTAAGTGATCCGTCCTTCTTCTTTACGAAGATGACAGGTGCTCCCCAAGGAGAAACACTCAGACGAATAAATCCTTTTTCTAATAGTTCCTCTAACTGGATACAAAGCTCCTCTAATTCCTAAGTCGTCATTCTATATGGAGCTCGAGAAATAGGCTCAACTCTAGGAACTAGGTCAACTCTAAAATCAATATCTCTTTTCGGTTGCATTCCAGGTATATCATCAGGAAACACGTTAGTGAATTCCCTAAGGATAGGGTGATCATTAAGTGATATCTCTCGACTCTCACCTTCTTCCAAATCAGTAACTGTTGTTGCAAACAGTTGAGAACCCTGACGAAGACATCTCTTTAATTGCATAGTAGATATCATCCACAAAGAGATAGGTCTTTGAACACCTATGATTTCCACTTTCACACCTAAATCATTAATGCAACTAACTATCTTAAGTCAACAGTCAATCACAGCATGTTGAGATTCTAACCAATCCATACCTAAAACTATGTCATACGATCCTAAAGGTGTAACATGAAGATCCACCAAGGTAGATAATGTACCAATCTTAAGTTCACAATTATGTATAAGGTTCTCTACCACTACTTTCACCCCAGAGGTGAATTCTACCTACCACTTACCACCTTGCTTTACTGCCACAAGACCACATCGTTCAACGATAGTAGGTGAAAAAAAGGAGTCGGTAGCTCTGGAATCAAAAAGAATGGAAACACTAACACCTTGTAACTTACTTGAAGTCTCGACCACCATGTTCTGGTGATCGGCTTGGCGGTCATTAACCGCAGCATAAAATAAATGAGATCGTCCTGCATCACCAACTGTAGGCTCAGAAGCTGTAGATCGTGGCCCAAAACCTGAAGAACATCTCATAGGACACTGCCTAGCAATGTGTCCCTATTGACCACACGAGTAACAACTAGTGCCTCTACCAAATCCTCTACCACCCGAAGGTGCATTAGACTATTGAAAGCTACCTCGACTGACAGTAGACTGCGCACTCTGAGCAGGCTGATCCTGTCTATTGTGCTTGTTGCTCCACCAGTTGTGGTTCTTTCCTGACTGCGGGCTATTACCTTGCTGTGGTTGTGGATTATTATTCTTTTGAGGTGTACGTTGTTGTTGTTGCTGCCCACCCTTAGAGGGTGTATGTTGGTTCCTAGAGGAACCCCCTATCTGTGCCTATCCACCTCATGGACCAGTACCTGCTATAGGAGCACTGCCAATCTGGACACATGTATGTCCACCCAATGCTAAAATCAGATTCTCTTCCACTATGCGCGCTTTCTCCACTGCAACTTCCACAGTCTTCGGTTTGAAGACTCTTACTCCTCCACTAATGCGGGCATTTAAACCCCTAATGATGTGTTGTACCAGCATCGCCTCATCATCTCCAACTCTTGCATATTGCTTGAGTTCATAAAATCTACATTCATATTGCTCCACAGATAGAGCCATCTGACGTAAATCATGAAACTTGTCAGCCCGTCGTTGCCTCCAATGTTCAGATAAGAACCGTGCTCTAAACCTCTCCAGGAACATCTCCCAAGACACTGACCCAATCACTAAATGGAGCTTCTGCTCCTCCAAGTTCCACCAAGTAGAGGTGAATCCTCTCAGATGCATGATAGCGCATCTAGCTCGGGTATTGCTACCATAAGGGTGCATAGCAAAACATCTACCCAAGTCCAATAACTAGGTCTCTGCCTCTAGACCACCTCCTATGCCATCAAAATTAGGAGGGTGTGCCCTCAACAAATCCCTCATATGCCCTGCCACTATAGCATCCTGCTCTGTAGCACTAATAATCCTCCTAGGAGATCTATCACGCTCCCTAACTACCTCCTGATCAACTTGCTGTCTAGGTCCAAGTCGAGCTAGGACCTCCTCTAGTAAAGGGCATAATTGTGATCCCTCCACTCCTGACTGTTCTGAAATCTGTCCCTCATTCCTTTGATCTAGCTGCGGACCAAATTGTTTTGCCTGAACACTCTAATGAGGGCTCGGAGGGGGAGTAACTTGAGGGATTGGCCCTCGGCCTCCACCTCGACCTCTACCACAACCTCTACCACGTCGCCTATGCATGATCCTACACATAAAACAATAACGATCTCAGATACTAATCAAACAAGGCTAACAGATAGCGATACTACATACTAGGTCAACCTAATGGGCTCGCAATTACCCAGAGCGTCCAGTGTTAGAACCTTGGCTCTGATACCAATCTGTAATGCCCCATCTTGTAACCTAAGGAATGTTGCATTGTCTACGAAAGTGTAATAAAATTTTTTTTAAAGTATTAATATTAACTTTATTAGTTGCATACATTCTCTAAGTCACGCGACGACACACTACTTGAGAATCCCATAGATGACTTTAGTATTTAGCATTGCATGTATTTAGTTAACATAAACATAAAAGTAAACATTGCATAACATTTGAATTCAATTCATGAAAGTATAAAGTACAAATAAGATTCTTACATTGCATTTGAAATGACATTACAATACTCATTCTTTAGATGAGGTAGATCAAATAATCGTTTACAATTACATATTACAAATGTTCACCTCATAAACAATTGAGGAATGTTACAAATACAAGATTTCCAATGATACAATTAAGGAAGTACACATATATCCAAATACGAGCTCTCCATCCATGAAGCTCTCGTTGCCACGATCAAGAACTGGGGACCCAACAAAGTAAGGTGCATGTTCCACCCAACCATGTGGTACCCATAGGTCCACCCCCCATGCTAGGAGACAGTAATAAGGTTCCCTAGACATAATCTACAAACCCTAGACACAAGTAAAAACTTAAGAAAATCCATACAAGTACACACTTTACTTTTGGTTACATTGCTTCTAGAATCGGGATAATCAATATACAAAGTTCACAAGGTAAACTATTATTTTAGGTGGAGTGTCATCACAATGTTGCAAAGGTTACCCTCATGTTTCTTCCTAGGTTTCGGCCCCCAACTTGGGTTACCCTGATAACCTCTTACGAAACCTGGCCCCACATGCAAACTGTTGCGGAATCGAATATCTTTTAAAGTAACAAGATATCAATTTTCCATTCCAGGCCTTCTCAACTTATACAAAAGACTGAACTAGCTCTTGAGTCTATAAGCGAGGCATATTAATTTAATTAAAGATTTTAAACTAACTAATGTGTTGTTTAGTTTTCACTGGCTTACTAACTCTTCGTAAGTTACCCTGGCACCACTTTGTGTGTTGGCCCTCACACAGAGCCACTCCCCTAAACATAACATAAGGAATCTAAGTTCCCTAACTAAGGTATACAAGGTGCACAACAATTCAACATATATTTCTACACATTTCATAACGGACATCAAGTCTATGTTCATAATACCAGGTGTCTAAACACCATGCAAAACCATGTACACTACCTTAGTCAACACAAGGATTGTATTTAAACAATAACAACTCCCACATTATACAACTTATCTGGAAGACTTGTACTTCTAATACATTTCCAATTTGCCCAATAAAAAGGAACACAATTTAAAGCAAATTGAAACATTAGGAATCTACATTAGGATTTACTAAATCTAGTCAATCAAAGCATGAAGTACAAGATTAATCTTTTAGGATTTAATTCAACTTCCATTCAATACGAAAATCAAACCTATAATTTGCTCAATTTCATAACCACATATTATAATGAAATCAAAATAAGCTCAAGAATATCAATTTAATTTAAGTACAAATAACTTTGTCATAGTAAATTAATTATTAAATAACTATATCTAAATATTTAATAAACTATTTTTTAAATATACCATTTATAACATAAATATATTTCCAAATTTTCTTAACATTAAATAAATATATAATTATAAGTATTATATATATATTATATATTATTAATACATATTACATATAGCATATATATAATAATTATGCAATATATAAATATTAATGCTAAATATTTTAAAATAAAACATATATTTAAAATTCGCATAATTGTTAACAATAAAAGTTAGGGCTTAAAGCCCTAATCGTCTGCAGGTCATGTTGTGGGTAGGCAGCCCGCCCCACAGGGCTCGGCCGTGGAGGCAGAGCTGAGCGTTGCCTGTGAGGGCAGCGCTGGGCTCGACCCTCACTGCCGACTCCCCTGCGGGGTCAGCCGTGGGTAGCCCCCCCCCCTCAGCGCTTCGGCTCCACTGTATAATTGTATTTTCACAAAAATAAATAAAAATAAATAAAATACGAATGGCTATTTCTTCGAAATTCATCCGTCAAAACTTTCTTTCATAATTTTATATAAAAATTTCGCCTGTACGACGTTTATCTTCAAAAGAAAATTTACATAATCCATATATATGTATATATATATGTATATTCACAATAAAATAAAAGTTAAAATACTTCAGTCAGGCAATAAATTTCTATAGGGTTTTCAAAGGGAAATTGAGAATTTTAACAGTACACGCAATATTTCCCTCAACAAGTACTGATTTTGAACACAGAGGTTTTTTATTTCATTTTCCAAACAAATGATTTCCTTCACAATTATTTGCTCAAATTATTTTCTAGAGGAAGCTTTTAACAAAAATTGTTACAGGGTTCCCTATTCCTCAATTTATCTACAGAGTTTTCTTCTAAGACTTTTCATTTGCTTTAACCAAAATTTACAGAGTTGCTCTCTAATTTCACCATAAAAACCTTGCTTTGTAAAGACACACAAAGAGATAACAAATTCTCTACAGATTAAATTGCCGAGAAGAACAGAGATTTAAATCACAAACAATTTCCTCAAACAAACACGTTTTTAACAATTTTAACAAAACCTCACAATACTAATCCTTTTCACAGACAAAATTTTCAAAAGAAACAAATTAAATAAATAACCAGTGAGGAACCTGTTTCGTGTAGCTTGAAAATTGTTTGTAGAAGAGAGGCTTTTCTTGTTGGGTGCAACTTCCAGAGCTTTTCAACCACCACTTTCCAAAAGAACATAGATACTGAACAAAATTTCTATTTGTAATCCTCTTCCAGAAAATTATGCCAAAATCCCAAACAAAAATTCACGAACAATTCCAATTCCAAAAATTTTAAAGCCAAAGTCTGTTCTTTTCATTTCCCGTGAAGTAATCTTCTATTTTCCCCAAATCCATAAAAATCTTCCGAGAGAATCCTCAACAAGAAACAATTAATTTAACTACCACACATGTCGAGAAGAAAATATCTTCTAACAAACTCATGACAATCTATTCTTTCTTCCTTATCAAAAATTGATTGCATTTCAAGAATTAAAGAATTCAAATTTTAAAAATGCAATTTCCCTTTTCCCTTATTTAATTTATTTATTTAACAATTAAAATACCATTTCCAACAAAGCAATTTAATTTAAATTTAATCTAATCTTACAAATAAAGCAACTTTAATTTAATTAATTAATTTATTTAATTAAATAAATTTAATCTTAATGATTAAATTACTTAACCAAATAAAATAATTAATTAATTAATTAAATAAAATGTAAAGCTTTATTCTCAACATTTAAAATTTGATTTTAAATAAACATTAAATTAAAAGAACATTGATCTATCATTAAATTAACAAAATTTGTCTTTCATAATAAATAAACCAATCAAACACAAACGAAACCACCAAAGACACTAGACTTAGACTGACAATATACTGTGACTGGGTTTAAGACTAGACTAGGATGAACCTTGTTACTACCTCCCAATCAACATTTTCGTTGAGTCTTGACACGCTCAGACCTGAGTAACCAGGTGGAGTCAGTGTCATGTACTTGCAATCCTACAATCAAACAAATAACATACATATATATATATATAATCCATTATACAAACACACCGTGCAGAGAAAATCACAGAAATCACAGGGCACTCGCAAGCGAGTAATGCAACTCCGTTCTCCACACCAATACACATCACATCAAACTGACAAATTAAATAACAGTTAATCTACCATAAACATATATATAGCAATAACATCTGAAGGAAACATCTATGCTAATACAAAGCATGTCAGAAAATAATTATCACCATACAATGTTTCACCATATCACCAAATAAATCCACCATCACTCTAATGTCAGTGATCAAAATATTCAAAACAAAGTACCAAAGTCTATCAAAGTAAAAGCATGCTAACAGAAAACATAAGCAAAGTGGAGGGGTACTACATATATTTGTTATGTATAGTTGCTATTGCATTTTTTATGGCTAGAGATAAATTATGTTTGAAACCCTACTCAAGAGGAAGGGTTTGAGAAAGTGGTGCCTAGAGACCCTGCTTAAGATCCGCTTATTCCCAATGCAAGGAGGGGCCATGGATGAGTGGAGAGTCCACTTAAGATCCTCCCTATCTGAAGGTAAGGATAGGCCATGGATGGGTGGAGGTCCCACTCAAGTCTGCCCAGACCAAAGAAGGGAAGGGCCATAGAGGGGTGGTAGGTCTAGACCACTATAAGCTTCGTTGGCTTCCTATAGTAAGCGAAGTGTTTTCTTAGTACATAATAGTTACATTTGTAATCAACTAATGAATATGATGCCATAATGTTACTGCTAATGGTATATGTGTTGTATGTTGGATTGTTGTTCATATGGTGAATGCAGGTTCAGATCCAAAATCAGTTCATTAGAGAAGAAATTTATTTGAGAAGGGGACACCCTAAACAATAAACAAAGTCTAGGTAAAATTAGGACAAGGGACATTTCATACTTCTCCTCTCTTCCAAAGGTTCGTACCTATACCTGCATCTAGCTTAGTACATCATAATAGTAGTTAGCCATTCACATGAAATCCACTCTCATCATAAATCATTTACATCATCCAAGCATTAAATTAATCATATTGCAATTCATATTCATTCATCATATTTTCCATCACTATAAAACATTATAATTCCTTCAAAAGCAAAACATCATAATGTATATTCAGTATTTCATTCTCCTAGTAAACATATCAAAGTCCTGATAAAAATTTATCACCATATTTACTTACAAGGTAAAAGTAACCCAGTAACTAAGAAATGGGGTGTAACAGATGTACCTCTCAAAATCCCTTTTACCCACTTTCACATAGTGGAGGACGTTTGTACACCTTCTACCCAACCTTATATGTATTGGAGGATAACCCAGGTCAATTACACACAACAAATCATCATATCTCATCAAACCCTATCTCTCTCAAATCTGAAATCCTTCTCTCCACACACATTCTAGTATCATACCTACTTTGATACGAATTGATGCGGTCAAAATTGGGGGGTCTTATAAAACTACCCAATCTTACAACCTTATCATGTCATCCAAACCACATTAACATAATAATGGAGAACTAATTTGAAACATATCTTTATTTCAACGTTCATACACATCCATACATGAAAATTCCTCAAGAACAATTACATATAGTGAGGATTTCAACAAGAAATTAAATTCAAAATTTTTACAAGGGTTTCTAGGAAATTCATGCCTTCAAATCTTCAAGGTCTGTTACCTTCAAATTCCTTGGATTCACTCCTCTTTTTAAATCTGATCTATTCCCTTCATCCTACAAATTTCATGGCCACCTTGAACACCTACAAAATTCTTTTTCTCTTCTTCTATTTCACTTCTCTTCACAAGCTAACTTTTTTGCACTCCTTGTGCTACTCTCATGAGCAACAGGTGCAAGTTATTTCTCCAACATTCTTATTGTTGATTTCTGCCTCTTAACACCATTAAAGGTTGCATTTAAAAAGGGTTTTAACTATGTGAAAACCCAAAAAAGTGGTTTCTAAATTTACTCTTTATTAACCCTTAAAATTCCTATAAAAAATAAAATAAAACATAGTTTGTTGCTCCCAAAAGTGTCATTAAGAGTTTTTGAACCACATCCAATTTCTTTCTATTTTATATTCCTTTTGAAAATGGATAAAATCAATAACAAGTCATGCTCATTCACCTCAAATTGGAAATTGAAGAGTCATTTATTTGTGTTCCAAAAATTACCATTTTTTCTCCATTTTAGGAACCAAAACTGAAAGAATAAGACCAAAATAGAATGCCAAGAGTCACTTATCTTATGCACACTTTCTTAGTCATCCAAGTTGAGAAAATTAATTAATTTTAATTAATCTTCCTTCAAAATCTCATTTGACGATGGTAAATTGAAAATTTCAATCCCTAGAACCTTGAAATTGTGTAATTTTACAAATCACGTTAAACACCTTGCTTGACCTTGATGTATGAAATGGAAATAAATTTCACAAATAAAAACTTCACAATATTCTCTTAAAGCTCAAGCCCACACCAAAAATGCAAAATATTGAACATGAAAGGATTTTATTTTTTGGTGATGCAGGATTGCTTGTGAGCCCAAATGCTCCTGCATCATCTTTGTTCTTATTTGACATAAGACCACTTAGTTATGAAATTGTATCAAAGAGGGAAAAAATATAGATACCTAAATATTTCTCTAGTGTACCTAGTCCTAATTGACCAAACACATCACCTAGACAAGTCTCCTTCACCTAAACTATCTCACTTAATTAATAATCCTATAATTTAATTATCTCCCTTCCATCTCACCTCACAATAAAATAAATAAATAAATATTGTTTACACCTATTTTCCACCTCACACATGGCTAAAATAATTAAATAAAATTATTATTTAATTATAGCTATATTGCCCAACCAAATTTCTAGGAATAAAGGATACCTAAGAACACTTGTCCTTATGACTCCAATATTTTCTCCAATAAACCTAAGAATAAATGGCTCCTAAGTGCATATGTCCCCTATATCCCTCATGGTTATGTAACTACTTACCAAATTTAGTAAGTCAGTCCTAGTCCTTATGTCTCCAATATTTTCTCCACTAAACCTAAGAATAAATGGCTTCTAAGTGCATATGTCCCTTATATCCCTCATGGTTATGTAACTGCTTACCAAATTTAGTAAGTTAGTCCTAGCCCTTCACATTCCAAAAAACTCCATGTAAACCCTCCATTATCTCCTTGATCTTAGGGAAATAATCTTCGATATCCGTCATCATTGATCTCACCATCAAATCTCAATCCCATTGCCTCCTCCAAAATTATATAAATTTAGGCACTCTCTTATCCATTTCATATCCATCAACTTTGAGCTAAGTATATGTTATCGAAATTGGTACCTTCAACAAAATAGCATCCACATATCAACTAATCATAGGAGAAAATCATTCAACAATTGATTTTGTGGTAACAATTGATGTGGTTTTTGATGTTATTGTGTTGTTCTGAACTCTTTTGTTGAGTTCTATCTAGATGTTTTTTTGGTTTGAATAGGAAACTTACATGCTTGTTTCCTTCCATTTTCATTTTCAAATCATTAGCTATTTATGACAAACCTTAAGAGGATATAAGTATGGATATGGTATTGGGTTTGTTTGGAATATAGGACACATAATTTTATATTGATGGTAAGGATATATTTTCTAATATGGTATATTTCATTCTATGTAAAAGGAATAATGATGAGATATATGTAATCGATCTATTTTTTAGAGAAGTTTTAAGATCAAATGGTTTGCAAATATTACAATTTTAGATGTGGATATTAATTTTTTGATAAGATAAAAGGGGTTAAATGCATGCCCCTATCCATACAAGTCCCAACAGTGAGAGTTTAAAGAAAAAGAGAAACAAAAAAAAAGCAAGAAAATCAAAATCAAAATCTCTAACAACTCAAAACAAAAATTTATTGAGTGGGGGATCTAGACAAATCTCTAAGTCCATAAGTAGAATTTATTTCTTTCAAATCTTGTGAAGCTTAAATTTAAGAGATGTCAAACCTTCCCCATTGTCCTCCTTGATATCTTTCCCTTTTTTAATTTTTCTCCTATTCCTATAGAAGGATTTTAAAGCTACGTGTTGTAAAGTTAAGGATTTTCTTATTGAGATTAATGATCTTATTCATATACATTTTTTAATTCCTAGAATTTCTTTTTTAAGCCCATCTATAGTGTTAGAATTGTGAAACAAGCACAAAACCATGAGCCACAGGATCAAACAACAAACAAATACACCTTCCACGCAAGAGATTTGCAAACAAGAATTGCAATATTCTTCAACAAGAAAAAGCTACATATGCAAGAGACTTTCAAGAAGATATGAAAAATCCAGATATTCTTAGAGAGTACTTACAATGAGGCTTGAATGCTTATAAGAGCAAAGCCCTAAATGAGAAAGGGATCAGATCATGAAAAGTTTCAACATCACATGAGATGTGACATAATGATCTAATATTAGCTCAACTAATAAAGCATAAAACACTCCTAAGTTTAGCTTAAGTGCATGAGAATAAATTAGACTAATAATGAATTAAAGATTAATTAAGTATTAGCTAATTCATGATTAATCTAACACCCCCCCTTAAGATGAACTTAGGGAGTAGCTAAAAACCCTAAAAATAATGCAATATGGGTCCTGAAAAACAAAGTCACGAAGGTACCCATGTACAAACAGAAGATCTCTATAATGTGGAGAAATAGATAAAACCTCATGGGAAAAACTCTACTCCAAAAAGAGATGTAAGCCAAGTGAAGGACTAAAGAAGCCTCCAAACAAGGCAAGGTTGTCCCAAAAGATAGGAACAAAGGAAGAACAAAAAGAACACCTTTGAAGCATGAAGAAGCTGCAAACACTGTCAAAGAATGACTGTTGAAATATTGAAAACAGGAATGCAAGAGTGTCCATATGTTAAGTGCTCCATCTCACCGAAATGCATGGGTAACTAGTTGTTGCATTTACCTAGTACATAGGAACAAATATTGTATGCATAGCTCACTCCAACGCGAAACCAAAGAAGCATTGACACCAACAATAGAAACACCCCCATAATGCTAAAAAGGGAGAGGTGTGACAGGTACACTGAAATTGAATGCCAAAAAGAAGTGCATGAAGAAGAATCGGGAACATATATACATGCAAACATGAAAGTACTCACATATCAAGGGTATGACAATAAAAGTCACACATGCATGAGGCTGTTGTTGTGGAAGGAACACTCACTTGACAAAGGTATGATAAAAAACAAAGGAAAAACATCAAACTCCCTCATGGCACTTTATAACATAGTGTGAGTACAATAAGGCACAAAGTGATGTGATCCCATAAAAGATACACCTACTATGGTATTATTTCAGTGCATTTACATAATGAAAAATTCATACAATGGGAGCCCATAATGTCCAAAAAAGGACTACATGTTGAAAATATAATTCTCTAATAGAAAAAAAGGAAACTAATAGCACCATGACGAAGTACACAAAAAAACATGCACTTTAAAAAAAAAGGCACCCAAAAGTGTGTTTGGATGCAAACGATATGGACCATCGAAGTCTCCAAAATGAGAACTGAACAACTATAGTACTGAGAAAACATAATTTTGGAAAAAACCAAAAGTAAAACTAGAAAATACCTACACCACTACAAAGAGTGTGAAATTTTACCCCATTTCAAAAAAAATTGCACTGAAAAATCCCATTGTATGGCCGAGATATGGCCTTTGGAAGTTGAAGTGCAAAACTGAAAAGCCTAATAGAAAGGGGCTGAGTAGGGAAAAAAATGATCTCCACCAAATTTTTCAAAAAACCACCAAAAATAGGGGTTTGCCAATTTTAGAGGTGCTCGATCCACGTACTAGGAAGGCCATACGCCCTTCCTGGCAATTTTTTTATCCTCAGATGCCAACTTCACCAAATTTGATGATTTGACAAGTGATCTTAAGGTTTTTAGGCCTTATGAGCGCGATGGTGATGCTTGTTTCACACCAAAATGCACCAAAAATACAACTACCCTTCAGATCCAGAAAAAGAGCAAGCGCTTCAAAACCTCATAGATCCAACAGTGAGGTCCTTTTCACACAAAAATGTACCAAAAAATTCCCACCTCCAAAATTTGCAAAGAAAGCAAAGGGGATTCATATATGAAGCCTACAACCCTCGTTGAAGAAAAAAACCTCATAAATCAAGAAGGCATTTGTTGAATCCATACTCTGATACCATGTTAGAATTGTGAAACAAACACAAAACTATGAGCCATAGGATCAAACAACAAACAAATAAACCTTCCACGCAAGATATTTTCAAACAAGAATTGCAATATTCTTCAACAAGAAAAAGCTACAAATGCAAGAGACTTTCAAGAAGATATGAAAGCTCCAGATATTCTCAGAGAGTAATTACAATGAGGGTTGATTGCTTATAAGAGCAAAGCCCTAAATGAGAAAGGGATCAGATCATGAAAAGTTTCAACATCACATGGGATGTGACATAGTGATCTAATATTAGTTTAACTAATAAAGCATTAAACACTCCTAAGCTTAGCTTAAGTGCATGAGAATAAATTAGACTAATAATCAATTAAAGATTAATTAATTATTAGCTAATGCATGATTACTCTAACATATAGTAGATCCATTTTGATCCTATTTATATGACATATGGAACAAGAAGACCCATAGTTGTTATTTATGACCATGGTATCCTTACCCCCTAGTGCAGGAGCACCTTTGCAATCATATAAATTCTTGAAAAATGATCAATTTGGTGTCTTGACCTTGTAATAAGGTTAAATAAGTTATTTTTTACACTCTTAGGTCATTGTAAAGGTCACTTGGTGTTTATTTGGTCCAAAAAGTGCAACAAATTGTAAAAGATGTAAAGTTGTCGACATAAATTGCAAAATTGTAAAAGTTGCACAAAATGCAACATTAGGAATATAAAAGGTCACATTGGTTTTTGGTGTTGGTGGGTAGTTAGAGAGTAGTTAGAAGTTCAAAGGTAATTTGTATTCCTTTAAAAAGGCTCTTTGTACATTTAGAAGCTTGAGGATGATTGCTCAATTGAATTTGAAGGAATAAAGGCATTGTTTATGCATTTTTTCTACAAAAAATTATTGTTTCAGGCCTTGGTACGGCCATGAACGGGTGTCTAAATGATTTTAAGTGTTATATTATTCAATCACCTTCCATTTTCACTTTGTTTCATGTAAATTGGTGGAATTTTGTGAGAGATATTGAGTTTTTTTCCCAAAAACAGTGAAACCTTGATTTAGGGTAACAAGGAGCCTTTAAATTCGTGTTTCTCTTATATTTATCAATGAAAGTGATTGGTATTTGTAAGGATATTGCTTTTTGGATGTACTTCCTTGTTCTAAATGGTTTAGAATTGAAGATTAAGAATAAAGTGAGTAAGATTGAAGTTTCTATCTAAAAATTGTGTCTCAGTCCAAAAACAAGGCAGTAAAGGGAGTAAAGCCTTAGGTTTATAGAAATACATTTGTAAATGGAATTTTGGAATTTTAGAAAGCATGTACAGGTCTAATTTAACGTGCTCCAAGCATTGGTTAAGAATATTTGATGGTGTGGATAGCATAATTAATAAGCCCTATTTGTTGTAGACCTAATTGGCCTCTTGGGTAACGTGAACAGTCATGTATTATATATGTTTTTCAAAATATCTTGTGTTGGATTATAGATATGTTTTAGAAAATTTAAATAGCTATAAGCCTAAAAAAGAGATCCCAAGCATTAAAATAGTCATTGGTATTTTGGTAAGCAAAGTTGAGGATTGAGGCTTGTAAATACCATGGTAGCACAATGAGGACAGTCATAACAAGATGATGTAATATGAAAGAGCAGATGTTGTAATTGATTGTTTTTTATTAAGTTAAAGATGACCAAGGTGTCTTGAAGGCTTTGTAAGGACTTGATATTGTTAATTTGACTCATGTGAGGTTGTTTCATGCATTGGATTGAATGGTTGTGCTTTAAACTCAAGTTTATGTTTTGTGTAGCAAAAGTGCCATGAAAGTGTATTGAGGAAATTTTTTCATAAGTTGATGTCTTATGAAATTTAATTGATGGCTATCAGTCATTTTTAAGACTTCTAAGATGTTTGAAGGTTATAGAAAGTATTGGAACTCCACATTGTATGTTGAATGTCAGAATTCAAGAGGTTTTTTGAGAAGAAAATGAAATTGTGGTGAGTAAATAGATTAAAATGTTTGAGTCTGATTGAATGAGATTTAGTAAGTTGGTTTCTTCTTCTTTGTTCTACATCACCCCCATTGGCTTTTTCATATTCTTTAATTTTCTATTGTTCCTTAGTTATTTCCTCTTGGGATTCTTTTCCTTTCTTCTTACCTTCAAGGTTTTTAGTATCATTTCCTCCCTCCCTATGTAGATTGGAATGTATATTAATTGAGATTTTATTGGGCTTATTAGGGTTTCCAATTTGATAGTAGGGATGGTTTTCTATTCTTTACTTTTTTATTAATAGATTTTATTATGGAATTAGAGCTAGAGTTCAATCTAAGATTCATGTCGTAATGGGTTTCATGTAAATCACTATCATTAGAATTCATATCATCATCCATAATTTTAGGTTCTTCATTTCGACTAGAACTAACCTCATTTATAATCTCATTTATGGGAGTCTTCTTCAACTTAGACTTTTGAGAGGAGATCCTAGCAAACCATCTCTTACTCTTAGGTCTTTGGTGGGTTTTTGCCTTACCCTTAGAGTTGGAAGAAACAACATTTTTTACTTTCACAAGTAAAGGTTTCTTAGCTATCATAATCTCCTTCGGATCTTTAACTATAGCAACCAAGATTTTTCTTTCAAAGTCTCATGCAGATGATTGGGACAACAAAAAAGGGGGATATTAGGGTTAAGAGTAGGATTTTTAAACTATATGGGATTAATCACAAGGTGGTAGATAGAAGTGGTGATACAAATAGAAGATTAACCCTCAGTGTAGGAGAATGTGTAATTCCCTAAATTTAATCAAAGGGAAAGAATATAAGTAACATTTTTTTTACACATATATGTAAATATGATATAAATTGCTCTACCATGCTCAACATGGTAACACTACTACACACATCAGATGTCATTGCTTGTGAAATGTTAACATCAACACTTTTTGCCTAAGAGTGGGGGATGGGGAGGTAAGAGTAGAAGGGTGCACAAAGTCCCTCGTGTGCACCCTAGATGAAGGGTGACCCTAGTGACCTAGGTTAGAATTGAGCATGTTTATTTAGCATCCAATGGGAGAACTTTAGAAAGGAGTTTCGTTCAAAAATGATATTGCCCTAAGGAGTAATTATTAAATTGTTATTTTATTACATTTGCCTGCCTATACCTAAAACACCATCAATTAACCATACCTCATTTCTTCAATGATTTAATAGAAATTAAATATTGGTAAGATGACACTCTTAATATTAGCATTAACATTCATACCCATATTAGTTATAAAATCTCTATCAATAACCACCTTGATAATAATATTTAATCTCTGCATTAATATTAATAATCTTATTAACTCTTCATGAAATTAATTCTTGCACTCATTTATTAATATTAATATCATTATTAACCCTAATGATATTAATATTGATTCAATTTAGCATTAACATGATTACTATGAATCCTACTAGGTTAATAATACTAATTTTCACTTCCAATTTCATATTAATATCATGTGATAAAAATAATTAGGTCAATGTGATAATTGATATTGACCTAGAGATAATAATAAATTGATTATTATATTAAAATCACTTAGTATTAATGTTAATATTACTCATAATATTAATATTATATTATAATTATTAATATCACTCTTTAATATTAATAGTAATATTATTATTGATATTAAAATTTCTTTTAATATTAATATTATTATTATTATTAATATTACTCTTAATATTATTATTGACATTTAATATTATTATCATTATTAATGATACTAACATTAATATCGTCCCTCGTTTTTTCTTGTTAGTAGCACTAATATTACTTTGGACCTTCTCTATGATACTACGCTAAACAATTTCAATTTTGTATATTAAAACTATACATATATATAATTTTAATTCAAGAACAATAACTATATATAACACACATCATGTAAGAGGTTTTCTTAACACTTATTTTGTATCCTTTATTGCTTATAACTAATTATATATACGTCTTATTTATTTATATATATTATTTTGTGTTTTTATACCACTAGTTTATATAAATACATATATGGTCAAGCATAAGCAATTTATAGTATTATTCTTGGGTTGGCACTTCCACTGATGTCTCACTATGATAGTTATGCTTGTGTTGTTACACTATGATAGCTTATGTTTTATTGTGAAAATTTCATCTATCTCCTAGTAGTGTACATCAAATAGAAATGCTTAATTTTTATGGGCATACATTAAAAGTTAATTAATAAAGGGTAATATTTTGGATTTTTTTCTTATAGCTATTACATGACATCATCAAGTTGTGCACAACTATTAACATATGAGGAATGGGTTCTAACTAAAAAATTAATTTAAAATCAATATGATTGTGATGTCATAGATATTTTTTTGTCAACACATAGACAATTTTATGGTTTTTGATTAGTGATAAACAAGTTTTGAGGGGTCCTTGAAATCCTATACAAAAAGAAAAGGTAGCAAAGATAAAGCAAGTTGGTTGCCCCACCAACACAAAAACCAGGTTGATTACACAACAATCAGCACACCATCAACAAACAACAACCAAAGACACAAAAAACTAGACAAAAGAGAATAGAAAAAGTAACATCTAAAGAAGTTCCTTTATAATTTTGGATGCTTCCAGATCCTTAGATATCACCTTGTCGTGCATTTCCATGATCTCTTCATCATCTTGCCTCAGCACCACTTTGTTCTTTTTGGTTTTTCTCTAAGTGTGAACACTCGGCCCTGTGCCCAAGTCAGCAACCTACGTACTCTTCTTAGCATCCTCCCCCTCATCCTGGTTCACCAGCTCATTAAACAATGATCTCCCCATCCATTCCCTAGCTTTTTCATTCAACAACACCAAACCTTTGACAGAGGATTCAAGCTTCTCCTTGTTAAGATTAATCATTACATTTAGGTATTTACGCAACTATAGGGAGTTCCTCTCCACTATGGACATCCTAGGACCATGATCTTTTTTCAAATTTCCCACATCCTCCACCATAAGACCAAGGTTGTAATTCAATGATTTCACCATAATAAAGATATAATCCTTCTTTTTCAAGCTTCTAAGGGTAGAGATATTGCATCGAACAATCGTTTCATACTTGTTATGGAGGTCCTGAACCTCCTAAACCAACCACATAAGAAAATTAAAAGAGATATCAACCCCTTCCTTGACCAGCCCAGATGCTTGCGTAAAGTCCATCACACCCCAATACATAGTAGGAAACCCTCATGGGCAGGTCATCTTCTTGGAAACCCTCGAGAGAATCAACCTTATCCTTACCTTTGTCTTTAAATGCCGACATAGTAGGAGAATCCTCCAATTCCACCACACTATTCACCTTCCCCTCAACTAGGCCCCCTACCACCACCACAATCCAGGTCATCATTCACCAAATCTGCCACCTCTCTGACCTTATTGACCCCAATTCCTTCCTGCAACTTATCCACTTGTTCTTGGGAACACATTGGCCCTTATTTTGAAGTCTTCCTTTCACTGGCTTTACCATCCACAACCTCCTCATCATAGGTTGCCTGAATTTTATGTTTCATATGCGATGAGGAAGGTTTTACCTTTTTGGTAGAGCTTTTATTTCCCCTAGACGAAGGAGTATAATCTAAGTATGTGTGGTAACCATCCGACCATGCATCAAATTCCTCAATTTCCATCCCAACACTGCCCTCCACCTCCTCAATCTAGAAATTCTCACTCCCCTTTGCCCTCTTCTTTGACTTATCAGACTTAACAAGAACAAGAGACTCAATAACAAGATTAGCTTTTATGTGTTCAAAAATTAAGAACATTAATCCATCATTTAAGAAGGGATTCCTAGGATTCCTTCTAAAGTTTGCAATCCCAACTTCCAAAGAAAGTAGAAGATAGAAAGGGAAAGAAATAAGCTTACTGTGATGGAAGTGGTTAAGCATCATGAAATGGTGCACATACAGAGCAGTATACCTCCCATCCAAAGTAAAATAGTGCATCAACATCATGGCCACCTCACCCCAGATAGGCTTGATTTTGGAGTGGTCATAACCCCCATAGTTGAGTCTCACCATATTAGCCTTCTCCCTGTCTCGCAGAAAGTTCATTCTAACTGCCCTAGACATGGCTTTCTCCCTATATAATTTTCTTCCTTCGGTAGACATCCTCGTAACTTTTGCAATAAACTCCTCATTGATAGTGATGTCCCTACCAAACATACTCAACACCCTACCATGCCAAGCATCAACAAACTCCTAGGAGACATTCGACTTAAACCCATGTAATCTCTCCATAAACAGGGTAACCTGTCATTTCTATAAAATTTCCTAGACATCAACATTTGCTTTGATCTCATCACATGAAAGAGGTTTAGTCCTACACCTATCCCCACCCATCTTCAATGGTGACCAGATCACAAAATCAAGACCCCACAAAAACCAAATGTAAATAAACAACAAGGCCAAGGGTAAAATTGCACCCAAAAAGCGTGCAAACCTTCCTTTCGAGGTATAAAAGAAAATAATGGTTAGGAGCCTCTTGCACATACAACTCGAATTTCCAAAAATTCCAATGAACATCACTGGCGTCAAGTGTTGTATCATCTTGAAATGATTATAGTTACCACACCAACCATTAAGAACAACTGAAGAGACCACCTCCTCCAAAGAATTAGGAGCTATCATTATTAAGCAAAGCAATTAACTAAATCGACAGGTTATCATTAACCTCCCAGGATCTAGCTAATGTTAGGTGCCCAAGATTAGCCAACAAATCTGCCACCCCATTTGCCTCATGCAAGGCATGGGAAATACAAATCTCATCAAAATCATTCAACATGGAAAGGGTGTCCACAATGAATCTTTTGACCCAAATTTTAGAAATCTCCTTCTCCCTAGCTAGCTTGATGCCATGATAGGATTCTAGGTTATGGTTAATTCTTATTTATGTATAGATATAGATTTCAATTTTATTTTTAAGTGGTATTAAATCATAGAAACTTCAATAAAATTTAGAAAATGCTAGTAGAGTGTGTACAAATTTAACATTATATGGATGTTTAAATGAAATTTCATCTATTATATGTTTGTTTTTTTTAATTGTTTCTTGTTTGAAATTTTGTGATTGATCACAAACTTGGGAGTGTTGTTTTGTGAATACATTAAGCTCTCCAAGAACATTTAGTTTCTTGGGATTAATTTTTTAATAAAAATATTAATTGCTATGTATTTCAGTACAAAGCTTAGTGAATTGTTACTAATTTTTTATTTCTCCTTATGCTTATATTATACTCCATTATTTCTAAAGATTTTTTAATCTATTATTTAAATTATTTTTAAATATATGCCACCATAAATCCATACAAAGGAAACTTTCACTATAATGTAGGTGCAAATCATTTTAAAATCATTCTTATTGGATCTATTATCAATCTAATAGAGATGGTTTGGGTATGTGTTATATAGGTTTATCATTTCATTACTACAAGGAAAATTATACCACTAGATATATGAGGTGTATTGTAAATCATTACATCGATTTCAAAGGAGGAACAAAATTGACTATATGCCAGATTTTTAGGGCATCCATTACTTATTTGGAAACATGTAACATGTTTCATCTTTTAATTTTTCTATTTAAATTTGTTACTTAATTTGATTCTTTTTTTAAAGAAACAACTCAAGTCCCTACTCACTTATGTTACTATATTATTTTAAACTTTAGTAAATGTTGGTATATTTAATATTTCCCTTGTCCAACACAATATCTAGTTAGTTCTATGAGTGTTTTATATTTTAGCTAAATTGTTACATATTTTAATTCTTAAATGACAATTCTAAATGATCTCATGTTTATAGATGTGTTTAAAGGGGAATTGAATAAAATGGTGATTCCTTTTACATGTAGGGGGTTTTAAACTTGATACAATTTGGCCACTCTCCTTATGGGATGTATAGACTTTAGGATTGTTTGACTATATAATTCACATTATTACTAGGAAAAAGTACTATTATATGTTCAATACTTTGTTGGTAGATTCTTGGTAACTTATAAAATTAGCAAGAGGCACACCCAAAACACCCCTAGGAACCACAGGGGGATTAGAAACAATCAATACCCCATTACAATCAAGAGTTGACTAGATTCAACAATAATAGGACCTACTTAGAATCCTTTGAATCAATGTCATCCTCTACAAGCTTCATAGTAAGGTGTTCTTGATGAGAATTCTTGCACCACGAGGAGGAACATGAAACCTTCAAGTGAGGATAACATAATGCCAAGTGACTAGTAGAAAATCATTGTAGACACGAAAAAGGATTCCTTTATAATTCAAAGATTGGATCTAAGAGCTATCCCCAATCTATAAAACAACCTCCATCATGAGAGTTGAATACAAGACCAATTATGTAAGGATACAAGTGTAGGTGGTGTGAGATAACATGGTAGTGACATTATCCACCATAATACAATGCCCCAAGGAGTTACCATTGCCCATATAACATGAATTACACCAAAAATGGAGTGGGAGATTCAAGAGGAAAATGTGTGCTAGTTGTACTTATAAATCTAAATGGTTTTTCTTCATTTCTTTAAAACATTATTTTAAAAAGATTCAGACAAAATGCATGTTTTTATAAGTTTCAATTAGGGGTTCTATTATGCCACTAAGAACTTAATCTATAGGAGAATAGTGTTGTGTTTGAAAGGTTAGTTATAATTTGATATAAATGTTAATTTAAACTTTATTTATTTTTATTTGCTAATAACATAAGTAAATATGCTCACATTTTATTTGTTTCTTTTTTTAAATTGACATATGAATATTTGACAATTTTATTTATTGAATGAGTAGGAGTACAATATGATGATGCTTTTGACTTTTTAATATTAACTCCAATTTTAAATTATTGTCTAAACTCATTTACATATAGCTAAAAAATATATACAATTATTTTGCTATACTTTCAACACATTAATGTGTAATTTTCATGTTATATAGATTTAATGTAATTTATACACTATACAAATAAGAATATATAAAAGTTAAATAGTGACAACTAAGAAAACTAGGTTGTGAATGGAACAAAATCCCAAAAGTGAGTGAATCATTGGAGAGGTTAACTTCTAGCACCTTCCTTGAAGGCCAAATGCCCCTACACAAAGTTCCTCCCACACATTCAAGGTTTAAAATTGACGTTTATTTACATGTTTTTTGTTTTTTGTTTTTATAATATATATATATATATATAATAAAATTAATAGTATAATTTTTAGAAAGTTTACAATAAAAATTGATTGGTTAATATTTAAAATCATATATTTACAAAAGTTTATTATATCATAAATAAGAAAATTATTTAAACACAAGTCTTAATATTAGGTGAAAGCATGGGGGATTATCCATCCACCTGTTGGGACTGTAAATTTCTGAATATTTTCACATGTTTTCATACCCCTGAGTTTCTATTTGAGTCCTCATCATAAACACAAGGGTTTTTTTTCATGTCATTTTGCTCACATTTTTTCCATATTTGTCCCACAAAATCCATCAGGTCTTGCATAATTCACATCATGTTCCATATTGGCATGAGAATGCTAGGGTTTCCCCATCCATTTTTCTGAGAAACGTTTGTGTTGCCTATCGGCAAGACGTTTTTGATGTCATGGCGATTTGATTTTCATTTACAGGCACCGTTCGATAGGACTTCTCCGTGGTCTTAGAGACAGAGGATGATACACATTTCGGCAAGAGTTTGATCTTCGATATTTTGTTTCACCGAGTGCTTTATGTCTCACTGACCGGCTTGAATGAGGATACATCAGCAAGAGTTGCGACGTCGATATAAGGTCATAGCGAACTCTTGTGGTCTCACTGACAAGCACATTAAGGATTCACTTCGGCCAAAGAAATTATTTTTGGTGTGAAGTCATAACAAATTCACATTGTCACACCGAACGGTGGCAGAAGGATGTGTATATCGGTAAGAGTTAAAGTTTTTGGAGTAAGGTCTTGGTGAGTATGGTTGGTCTCGCCAATAGAACAAGTGATCATGTGGACTTCTAGAGAGACATAATTTTCTCTACAAGACATCTCCCCGATAGCGATAAGTCATAGAGATAGGTTTCCATCGTGTGGATCTTCGGTAACACATGGGTTGCTCTGTGAGATGTCTCTCCAATACGAGAAGGATTTAGCGATAGTGAATGAAACAAAGGGGCATCTCGGTGAGAAACTTGCTGGTGTCTAAGCGAATGAATAACACATTAAGAGATACGAGGGCTCTTGATGAAACATAATGTACTCTACAGGAGGTCTCCCCGATATCAGAGTGTTACGACGATACATGCAGAACGAAGAATGACATCTCGGGGAAACTTAATGTGATCGGTATAATTTTTTCCCAAATATAGTTAAGTCACGGCGAAACAAAAGTGAACCACGAGATGATTGACAATTTAATTGCCTTCGGCATAGCTACGATATGTATTGGCGACTGTTCCAGTGTTGATTAGTAAAATTCAAATACTGTTGCCGACATGTGGGTGTTCAAATACCATTGTAGGCCGACATGAAATGAGCCCGAATTCAGCGGTAGGCCGACATGGGATCTCAATATGATATATTTTTCTGATGCTGGTGTATAAATAGGCATTTTGTAATTGTAAAATAGGAATCAACTATTAGATATTCAATACATAGCAAGAAGATATAGTAGAATAAACTTCTCAGATCAGAGACTATGATGCATGTTTTCAAAATGGAGGTATTTATGAAAATCAGTTGATGTTGTTGCATTTTTCTAGTGTCAATTATCTGTTGGATTCAATGAAAATACTGCTAAGTTATCTCCAAGAGTGATTCTTTCTGGTTGTTTAAATTGACATAACAAGTTTATGTTTAGTTTATCAATGCACATTTGTTGTATTTGTGTGATTAATCAATTGGTTCTTTCAAGCAAAGATTAAATCCTTTTAGTTGATCACAGTAATCAAAGAGATTCATCTAGATTATTAAAGTAGAGCTTAGTAGTTACAGTATTGCATGTTTATAAAAGTTGTAAACATAATGTATGCCAGATAATTTGAGTTTTCTCCAGAGAGTGCTACTAATCTTGATTTCATTTGACTCTGCATACCCAATACGGCACTGGTCTTTGTAGTTTTATCATTAAGATTCATTTATTCTCTTTATATCTGTTAATTGAGCATTTTAGGATTTAGATTAAAAGACCGATATTGCTAGTTACACCAAGTTCGAATTCATTTGTTCACTTCCATCTGCCTTTGTGGAAAAATCATTGCAAGAAGGATAACCATAAGTCAAGTCTGCTTCATTTAGAAAGGTACACCCACCTAGATTCAACAACACCTAAAGAGTAGAAGGTTGAGTTTTCTTGACCTTGTCTGTTACCCTAAAGCGTATCAAGAGATTGGCAGCCTCTTGAGGCATTCCGCCTGCATTTTTGAGAGCTAACAAATTGGCGACTCTACTGGGGATACATTTAGAATCAAGGCCTTAATCATAGAGTCGGGAACTTTATACAGACTCCATAGGGAATAAGAAACATCAAGTATTTTCTCACTTTTGACAAAAGTGAGTGGTGACTCTGATAGAAATTTTGCAGCTGTTCAAACATGAATGGAAGATCTCAATACAGGGGAGGTCATACTGGAGCTCCTGCTGGCAACAGTAAGTGGACACACAAAGATTACAAGGTTGATAAGGGAAAAGGGATAATTGAGGATATGTGCCTAACAGATAAAGACAAAGCATCAAGAGCACATTGTGAAATGTATGATCGTTATGATACATGGAGACACAATTCAAGTGTAGAACCTTGTACTCCAGAGGATCAAAGAAATCCTTTTTCTTTTCTCAATCCTTAGAAATAGGTTGAGTTTAGAGCCAAACTGGAGGATGAACGAATTAGAATTAAGCATGAATATGATTAAAAGATGGAGTATAACCAAAATGATGTTATTGATCATGAGCTTCCTGAGGAAGTAAAGGCATAGTTTGAATCACAGAGGAAGGAGATAGAGGAACTAAGGGTTGCATTACTGAAAGCCCAAATTACTTCTCAGACAGCTAATTTCCCTCCAAAGTATGTACCACCTCATAAGCAGGGTAATCATAGTGTAGGGCCTTCCGATCCACTAGTGTCTCCTCACCATCAGACAGGAAATCACTACAGATAGCCAAATCATCCCCCTCATATTCCCATACAACATACCAATATACATCCACCTCCTGGTTAGCATCATGTGCCATATCATAACACACAATTCAATAACCCAATGTACCAATATCAATATCCACCCAACCCTCCTCACCAGTATACAACAATGATCAGACATTTTGATTTGGCAAGGTTTCAATTATATCCTTACCCTATGGATGGCAGCTGAAGAGGTCTGGTACCTAAGTTTACAGGGAGTAATGCAATTACTGTTGAAGAACATTTAAAGAATTTCAATGTATTCATCCAAGACATAGGTGTGCCATATGAAGATTTACATATGAGGCTATTTATGATGTCACTTCTTGAAGATGCTAGGGATTGGTTCAATAGCTTGCTAGCACTCTCAATTAACTCTCTCCAAATATTCCAGGACAGATTCCTAGAGCAATATGGGAATCTAAATGCACTAGATGTAGCTCTTCATGAATTGATGCGAATTCAGAAAAATCAGAATGATTCAATTTATGATTTCAACCAAAGATTCAACAAGTTGCAGACTAAAGTACCTCTTGGATCAAGGTTGCCAGATTCTATAGAATTGAGTGTTTATTTAAATGCATTTGATCCTAAAACAAGGTATGAACTGAGAAATAGATCTCCAAGAGATCTAGCTGAAGCTTAGAAGATAGCACTGAAAATTGAAAACAACAGAAAGGTTGCAGGTATAATCAATAAAAGAGATAACCCTAGGGCTCCTTAGCAAAACAACAATTATCAATACAGACAGGAAAGCACATACATAAATGAAAGGCCGAGGTTGCATGACATGCCATATAATATAGACTGGAAGGATGGAAAACCTATAACAGCTAGGCCAAGAAACAAAGAGACTCCCGATTCATTGAGCAAGAAGGGAACCTATATGGTAAGTGACAATTACTTTTGTGAAGCTTGTGATAAGCCACATTCCCCAGACTATTGTGTTGTAGCTCAAAGGATGAAAGAAGAGGGAATGTTGATGGAAAATAATGGAGAAGATCACATAGTGTATTTGACTTCAAATACCTTTCATCATGTTTAGGAGAGGTACTCATCTTCAGAAGATGAATGCTATGAGTATGATGTTTCAAATCAGAGATACAATGTCCATATGGCTGAACAACAGGTTCTTTATGATTCTGAAGAAGATTATACATAGCCACATTCGGTTGAGGTGCCTGCTCAATGCAGTATCAGGAGACTCACCAAAGATGAAATAGAGAGACTAATTGTTGCTGCTGTTGAGGAGGCAAAGAGTAAATACTGGTTGAGAAATAGAAAAGTGAATGAGATGGAAGGTGTTCCTAAGGGAATCTTTATGAAAGATCAGAAGGTGACTCAAGGACCTATGAAGAAATCAGAAAATAAACAGCATGATAAAAGTGAACAGAAGCCTGTCCAAAAGGAGGAAGTGGAGGAATTACACAAAGAGATACAAAAGCTTGATCAGCCTAGTAAAAGAGAGAAGGAAGAAAACAAAGGAGAAACATTGGATTAGAAGAAGATTGTTAAGGTGGAGGGCTCTTCTTTTGACTTCACTCAGGGGTTATCTCAGGTAAAAATGTTCGTTTCGCTGTTTGAAATGATGAAAATTAAGGAGTACAAAGATAGTGTTGTTCAATTGATAACAAATGGAAATGAAAAACATGTGAATTCTAAAAATAGAGTAGCTATTAAAGAAGTCAATAGGCAAGAGAAAGTAAATATCCTAGAAGTCTGATTGAGTGATGTATTAACAACTCCCCCTCAAGTTGATCTTTTTTTCACCACATTACTCATAAATAACAAATTGTTGAGGAATTGCATGATAGACTCTGGTGTTGCTATAAATATCATGTCGGTAGGAGTTATGAAGCAGCTTGGCATGTGGGTAGATACATATGATGGTAAATGCTATGTAATGGATAACTGACCTCTTCCTATGGTAGGCATTATGAGAGGTGTCGAAGTCAAACTGGCTACTTATCCACAAGTGGCTTATAATATAGATATAACAGTGATTGATACTCCTCAGTTTGGGATGCTTCTATCAAGACAATGGACAGCAGCAGTTGGAGGAAATGTTCAATTTGATGTCTTATGCTACAATTCTAGTGAATGGTCAGGAAGTGAAATTGTATAGAGAACCAAGAATGAACCAGCTTGTTGATTGTGTACCACAAGATCAAATCAATTATTTTTGTGATGTTGATCTTGGAAGTTTTAGATTGAATCAGCCCAACCAAAATTGACCAATAGTGATCCAATTGAAAAGCATGTAGCACAAAGCTGCAATGAAGTGTGGAAGATGTATTTTGATGGAGCATGCACCCAAGAAGGTAATGGAGTTGGTGTTGTATTTGTTTCACCTGAAGGTATCACATTTAAATATTCTTTCTTGTTAACATTTGAGTGTACCAACATTGTGGCGGAATATGAAGCTTTATTGACAGGTCTGAACATAGTTGTGAAACATAAGATTAAGTTGTTGGCTGTTTTGGGTGATTTTGAGTTGGTTGTTTCACAAATCAAGTTGAAATATGCAGCAAAACACAAAAGATTGAAATAGTATAAAAATGTTGTATGGGACACAATTGAATTATTTGATGCCTTCTCAATTGAGTGGATTGATAGATCAAAGAACATAATCGCTGATTTTTTAGCAAATGTGGCGCTAAAAAGAGATGATATCACATTGGCTAGGGTATCACAGATTGAGTTCAAGGCAAGGCCTGATGTGCCTGATAACATTTACAGTTGGCAGGTCTTCAATGATGATACTGACCTTTTGAAATTCCTCAATTGCATAGATCAATATGAAGCCCAAGAAATTGACTTCAATGCTTTTGTTGAGGGAGTGGATGGGAAGCAAACAATGTTTGGCAAGGAGATCTTACAACTCAAAACAAATAAGCTTCCTAAGGGCTTGGTGGCATTTGTGAGGTTGTATGATGGAAATGATCGGTCCCTCATGCAGCAAACACTAGTCAGAAGAGAAGATGCTAAAGAAGTTAAATTGGGGACTAAGATTGCACCAAGAAAGGTGTACATAGGAAAGAAGATAAGACCTTCAATTAGAAGAATGTTGATAGAGTTGCTGAGAAGGTATAAACACATCTTTGTTTGGTCTTATGAAGATCTAAAAGCATATAGGGAAGATTTGTTTTAGCATGAAATACCATTGAAGCTAGATGCTAAGCCATTCAGACAAAAGCAAAGACCCATAAATCCAACACTGGAGCCTAAAATGCAAGAAGAGTTGACAAAGCTCAGAGATGGGGGAATCATCAAACCAATCAGGCACTCAACATGGGTCTCAAATTTGGTCCCTGTGAGGAAGAAAAATGGAGACATCAGATTATGTGTGGACTTCAATAATTTGAATATGGCTTCTCTCAAGGACAATTATCCTCTACCCAATATGGAGGCCATATTGCATAAGGTAATAGGGTGTGAACTGCTATCCATGATGGATGGGTTTTTAGGATACAACCAGGTCAAGGTTAAAGAATTTGAGCAATATAAGAACATTCACAACTCCTTGGGGAACGTATGTATATATAAGAATGCCATTTAGTCTCACTAATGCAGGAGCGACCTTCCAAAGAGCTATGGATATGGCATTTGCAGATTTGATCAATGCTATCATGGTGGTGTACTAGGATGACTTGACTACTTATTCAAAGAAGGTTGAAGATCATGTACAGCATTTGGAGAAGGTATTTATTAAAGCCCTAGAATACGGTATTAGCCTAAACCCAAAGAAGTGTCATTTTGAAGTCACAGAAGGTAAGCTCTTAGGACATATTGTTTCAAGGGAAGGGATTAGGATAGACCCTAAGAGGGTTGAAGCTATTGACAAAATTCTTGTTCCTAAAACTGTTAAGGCTATACAATCATTCTTTGGATAGATCAATTTTGTTAGGAGATTTGTTTCTAACTTTGCTGAGATCATTAAGCCCATATCAAAAATGTTGAAGAAAGGACAGAAAATGGAATGGACTGCAAAAGCCTTGGAAGCTTTTATATCTATCAAAAGGGCCATCAAGGAGGCTCCTGTCCTTAAATCTCCAGCTTTTGAAAAGCCTTTTTAGATATTTTCATTTGCTTCAATGCACACAATTGTTGTTGTTATGTTACAGAAGAATGAAGAAGGTCATGAACAACCTGTGTCTTTCTTCAGTAAGCCATTACAAGGGTCTGAATTGAAGTATGATATAATGGAAAAATAGGCTTTTGCATTAGTGAAAGCTACAAAGGCTTTCAGGCCATATCTTGTTGGAGCAAAGGTGATTGCTTACGTCCCCCATGTAGCTGTAGAGGTCAAGGTTTGGCTAGGTTGATGGCAGAATCAAATATTGAAGCTAATCAGGTTTGTAATGTAGATGAAGGGACTGCAGTTGCAAGCATTGAGCACACTCCTTGGTATACTGATATAATGCATTACCTTAAGTACATGAAATGTCCAGAGGAATTGAATGACAGCCAGAAAAGAACTCTAAAGTTGCAGGCATCTAAATATGTTTTCATGGATGGAGATTTGTTTTGGAAGAACAGGGATGGTATACTGTTGTTGTGTTTGGATGAGTCTTAGGCCAGGCATGTTTTGAGTGAAATGCATGAAGGAGTTTGTGGAGGACATTATTCAGCAAAAACAACTGGACACAAAATTTTTTAGGGTAGGTTACTACTGGCCTAGGGTTTTTAATGATTCTTTCACACATGTAAGAAAATGTGAAGCCTACCAGAAGTTCTCTGGAAAACTGAAGTATCAAGGAGCTTTGCCACTTCGACCCTTTCAGGCTGATGCCCCTTTTCATCAATGGGGAATTAATTTCATTGGAGAAATACAAGAAAAATCAAGTGGGGGATACAAGTGGATATTGGTTGCCACTGATTGATTTACCAAGTGGGTGGAGGCAATCCCAACTAAACAGGCTACAAGCAAAGTGGTGACAAATTTCTTGATGGACAGCATTATCACCAGATTTGGTGCACCACTGAGGTTAATCACAGACAATGGGATGTGTTTCAGGTCAAATGAATTCAAAAGCTTCTATGACACATATGGAATTACTATTTCTTATGCAACTCCTTACCATCCACAAGCTAATGGTCAAGCATATTCTAGCAATCAGAGTCTTTTGAAGATTATAAGGAGGATGTTAGGACAGAACAAGAAAGCTTGGGATTCAAAATTAAAACTGGTTGTGTGGGCTGACAGGATTACTGTTAAAAAAACAATTGGAAAATCCCCATTTGAATTGGTGTATGGAGCACAAGCCAGGATGCCTTTGCAGAATTTGTTGCCAGTCTACAGGTTTGTCCTTGAGGAGGATTTGGATGTTCCTGAACCTATGGAGGAAAGAATGGAGCAACTAGCTGAACTTGATGAAATAAGGAGAGTTGCCCAAAATCAAAACATGAATTTGCAGACACAGATGAAGTATCTATTTGACAAGAAGGCAAAGGATAGAAAATTTGAAGAAAATGACTTGGTGTTGATGTGGAACACAAGGTGTTAGGAGAAAGGCAAGCATGGTAAATTTGAAGCTTTGTGGCTGGGACCTTTTGTTGTTGTTGGAAAGAAGGGTGAAGATTCATACTATCTACAAAATATGGCTAGTGAAGATCAGGAATTGCCTATTCATGAGAAATTCTTGAAACAGTTTTTCTCTTGAAGCAACACAGAGGACTAAGGGTTGCCAGTGCATGGACAACTCTTGATGGTCCTCTTTAAAATTTCTTTTCCATGCACAGTAGTTTAGGGTTTTGTTCATCTCCATTTTGCATTCACTTTCCTTTCATTCCATCATGCTGCATATCATTTTCCATTCTACTCACTGGTTCATCATTTTGTGTCTGGTCTGCTCACCCAAAGCTCTGGATCCTTGCAATGATCTCACTATCATTCATCCCTAGATGGAGCCACTGTTGGGACTGTAAATTTTTGAATATTTTCACATGTTTTCATACCCCTGAGTTTCTAGTTGAGTCCTCATCATAAACACAAGGGTTCATTTCATGTCATTCTGCTCACATTTTGTCCATATTTGTCCCACAAAATCCATCGGGTCTTGCATAATTCACATCATGTTCCATATCGGCATGAGAATGCCAGGGTTTCCCTGATCCATTTTTCTGAGAAACGTCTGTGTTTCCTATGGGCAAGACGTTTATGATGTCATGGCGATTTGATTTTCACTTATAGGCACCATTCGATAGGACTTCTCTGTGGTCTCGGTGACAGAGGATGATATACATTTCGGCAGGAGTTTGATCTTCGGTATTTTGTTTCACCGAGTTCTTTATGTCTCATTGACTGGCTTGAATGAGGATACATCGGCAAGAGTTGCGACGTTGATATAAGGTCATATCGAACTCTTGTGGTCTCACCGACAAACACATTAAGGATTCACTTTGGCCAAACAAATTGTTTTCGGTGTGAAGTCATAACGAATTCACATTGTCACACCGACTAGTGGTGGAAGGATGCGTATATCAGTAAGAGTTAAAGTTTTCGGAGTAAGGTCTTGGCAAGTACAGTGGGTCTCACTGATAGAACAGGTGATCACATGGACTTTCAGAGAGACATAATTTGTTCTACAAGATGTCTCCCCGATAGCGATAAGTCACAGCGACAAGTTTCTATTGTGTGGATCTTCGGTAACACATGGGTTGCTCTGTGAGATGTCTCTCCAATACCAGAAGGCTATAGCGATAGTGAATGAAACAAAGGGGCATCTCGGTGAGAAACTTGTTGGTGTCTCAGTGAATGAATAATACATTAAGAGATACAGGGGCTCTCGATGAAACATAATGTAATCTACAGGAGGTCTCCCCGATATCAGAGTGTTACGATGATACATGCAGAACGAAGAATGATGTCTTAGGGAAACTTAATGTGATCGGTATAATTTTTTCCCGACTGTGGATAAGTCACGATGAAACAAAAGCAAACCACGGGACGATTGACGATTTAATTTCCTTCGGCATAACTACGATATGTCTTGGCGACTGTTCCAATGTTGATTAATAAAATTCAAATACTGTGGCCGACATGTGGGTGTTCAAATACCGTTGTAGGCCGACATGAAATGAGCCCGAATTCAGTGGTAGGCCGACATGGGATCTCAATATGATATATTTTTCTGATGCTGGTGTATAAATAGGCATTTTGTAATTGTAAAATAAGAATTAGCTATTAGATATTCGATACACAACAAGTAGATACAGTAGAATAAACTTCTCAGATCAGAGACTATGATGCATGTTTTCAAAATGGAAGTATTTATGAAAATCAGTTGATGTTGCTTCATTTTTCTAGTGTCAATTGTATGTTGGATTCAATGAAAATACTGCTAAGTTGTCTCCAAGAGTGATGCTTTCTGGTTGTTTAAATTGACATAACAAGTTTATGTTCAATTTATCAATGCACATTTGTTGTATTTGTGTGATTAATCAATTGGTTCTTCAAGAAAAGATTAAATCCTTTTAGTTGATCACAGTAATCAGAGAGATTCATCTGGATTATTAAAGTAGAGCTTAGTAGTTACAGTATTGCATGTTTATACAAGTTGTAAACAGAATGTATGCCAGATAATGAGTTTTCTCTAGAGAGTGCTGCTCGTCTTGATTTCATTTGACTCTACATACCCAAAAGGCACTGGTCTTTGTAGATTTATCATTAAGATTCATTTATTCTCTTTATATCTGTTAATTGAGCATTTTAGGATTTAGATTAAAAGATTGATATTGCTAGTTACACCAAGTTCGAATTCATTTGTTCAGTTTCATCTACCTTTGTGGACAAATCATTGCAAGAAGGATAACCATAAGTCAAGTTTGCTTAATTCAGAAAGGTACACCCACCTAGATTTAGTAGCACCTGAAGAGTAGAAGGTTGAGTTCTCTTGACCTTGTTTGTTACCTTAAAGCATATCAAGAGATTGGCAGCCTCTTGAGGCATTCCTCCTGCGTTTTTGAGAGCTAACACCACCAAACCAATCAATAGGTTTGTTCATCTTACATTGGTGAGGATGCCCATTCTTCTTGTGAGGTAAGCTAATCTCGCATAGTGAGGGGACCATAACACCCTAGCCTAGTAGCAAATTAAGCATCATCTAGGGAAAAACCAAAGAAAGAGGATAATTCATAGCCTTAACAGAAGGCGAATTAATAACCACAACTTGTCAAAAAATCAATGCCTTCTCATGAAACGGTCATCTTTGTTATGTCAAAAAAGGAAAGAAGTGGCCAAAAGTATGTTTGGGATTCCTAGGAAATGCAGTGTGTGTTAGTACCATTTGGTGGCACCCAACTCATAGAGTACAAAGTACTCCCCTAGTGATTGATCAACTCCTATAAATGTTAGAATTCTAGCTTGTTCTCTTCTCTACTTGTGCTTGAATCAAGAAGTAAACATAAGAAACCACATCCACCTTTTTAGCTAATGAAACTTTGTAATCAAAAGCTTTATGAGAAAAAATAACATGGTTTTTAATCTTCCATAAATTAAAAAGAACAATAGGTCACAAAAATTGCAAAGACAAGCAATATAAGGAAGCCATTGTATCCCCAAAAATTTCAATCCTCCATGAGAAATATTCAAGGTGGAAGTGGAAAAAAACATCATGAATTCACCGCCATGCCAATTGAGCATGATAGTAATACTCTAATGTGTGTTTAAATGATTTAATCTAGTGAAAAGTTGAACATTTGGTTTGAGAAAGGCCTAGATGAAGAAGTCATGGACCAAGGGGAAAACCTTGGTAATATAAGCACCATTAGAAAATTGCAATCTTAGACTCAAGCCTAGTCTACCAAAAAACTTTGGCCTAAAATCCAAGTGCAGGGAGAAGAGTCAAGTCCCTTGTGTAAAGTGAGATTTAAAAGAGTTGGAGAGAGCATACTAATAATCTAATAAATAAACCCCAATGTATAGTTCTTAAAGGTTGTATCATGATTCTAGAGCCAATATTTTCACCAAGAACTACAAGGATGCAACCCCAACTTATATAGTTTAATATTAAGGGTGAGATCCTAAATCCATTGAATATTAGTAAGATCAACTAGTGTAAGTTAATAACATTTTTGCAATGTGAACCAAGGATCCAATCTTTCAAAATATGATATCATGAATGGTGTGAATACCTTTCCAATTAAATTGTAGAACTTTGATCCTAGGGGTCTTTGCAAGTGTAAAATTAGAGGAATTCATAATGAAGACCACTAGAGATTATGATAGTTGAAGGAAAAACTAGCTTGGAAGTCATCCCTAGCCCATTTAAGAAACAACAATGTATTTAATATATTTCCAAATGATTGAGAAACAAATGATTCCTTGAATTTGAAAGTAGTGGTGATTAGAAGGGTATGGAGAACAATCCCCTTATAGTATTATTTTTCATAAGGTGAGCCTTCTTAGATTTAGTGCTAAAGAATAATTTTATAGTCCTATTTGTGTCAATATCTTGAGTAATCCAATTCACATAGAGGGCTTGGCTTAGTTGATAGATATCGACAACCCCATGTTACCCTTACCCTCAGGTAAACATTAGATGTCCCAAGGGCAATGATGGAAACCATGATAATGTAGGTAATTGGCCATAGTAAATCTCTAAGAAGCTTAGTGACTCAATCATAGGTAGGCCTAACAAGAATAATAATAAACATGAGTTGCCACAATGACTTTAGTGTAAATTTGACATTTTCCAGCCAAAGAAAGAGGCTTGAATATCTAAAAGGATATTTTATTTCCAACCTACTAAATAACATACTACTAAAGGGTGGTAGGAGAGATTTTAAAAGTGAAGGAGCTTCCAAAAAAACTTAAACACTTATCCTTTATAAATCCAGGTCAATTGAAATTCCTTCAACTAGTTTGGTAAGGGGAAAAGGATTTTCTTATAAATTTGAGTTTTGTGTCATTGTAAGTTGGCACCAAAAACCACATAAAAGGTATTAAGAAAAGTGATGGCTTCAACCTAACATGCTTAGTTTTTTTCTATTGTTAGAAACGATTCATCAACAAAATTTCCATAAATAAGGTGTTTGTTGTAGGAGAGAAGAAAAATACCCTTGACCAAATTGAGTGATGCTTTATGAGCTAAGTAGTTAAAGGATTTTATTGTAACAACATATAGAGTTGGAGTTAAATGGAAAGCTTTCCAAATAGAGTAGAAGAGACCAAAGTTATCTAAGACACTCCCTTTTATTGATAACAAGACAAAACATCTATAAATAAGGTGATGATGTCTTGAAGGAAAAAAATTCCAAATCTAAGAACTTTTAACATTGCAAGGATAAAATCCCATTTAATGCAGTCATAGGCTTTCTTAAATTTAAACTTTTGAAAAATGATAGGCTAGTGAGAAGTTCATGCTCATTTCATACCCTCTATATAGTAAGAATGCAACAACTATGAATAAAATTAGTTTATTCAAGAGGAATAATAAAAAGCAAACATATTTTAAACATGCATAGCAAAGGAATTAACAAGTATTTTTGTAGGAAATAATAAGCAAAGTGATGGGGCATCAACTATAAATACATTTATGATGTGGATTTTATCTAGACATGTGATGTTGTGTGTAGGAGGGAGTATGGTGTAGGCCACAACTGGTAAGTTACAGCCTACACGATAGTAGGTCACCTTGTATATGCACGGTGTCTCCAAATTGAAGCTTTTATGTGGTTTTTCTTCCAAGGGGGTCCTTTTGAGATCGGGGGGTTGATTTAAGTGGTTTTTCTCATTTCCTTCTCATTTTTTATGTTATCCTCTTGCGTTTGGTCTAAGATAAGGAAGTTTTTCCTTTGTTTTTGTTTGTTATGGATCCAAGGGAAGTGACAAGGTCCATGTCATCTATCGATTTCCATGCATCTTTAGGCTCAAAGTCTCCATCTTCATAAATTCAGGCTATCAAGAGTAACCTTTTGTCGAAAGATTCGGGGGTGGGAGAGTTTGCTCCATCTGGAGGCCCTCAGATCCTAAAAATCAATGAATGTATGGAAAGAAGCCAAGAGAGGCCTGTCTTGGTGATTCAGCCGGATACAATAGTAAAGGATGTTGATTATTTTTAAAATCATGCTTTAATCTACAAATTCATGGGAATGCGAGTCTTGCTTCCATTTTTGGAGTTGTGGGCTAGGCAGACTTGGAATTTGGAGGGTGAAATGGAGCTACTACTATTGGCCAACAATTATTTCATGGTTGTTTTTAATTGTATGGGGGATCGCAATAGGGTTTTTGAAGGAGGACCTTATTTTCATAATCAGATTAGTCTTTTTATCAAGCCCTAGCACATGGGTTTTAACCCTTTAGAGGAGCTCCCAAATCATGTTCCTATGTGGGTGCACCTTCCTTGGTTTCCTACTGAGTTTTGGCAGAATGAAATTTTGTATTCATAGCCCTGTTACTAGGGAAACTAGTGGGCCCTTCTCAAAAACTATAGAATAGGAATGTATTGAATTTTACTCGCATGTGTGTTGAAATAGATTCAAGAGTAACCCTCTTCCACACTCTTTAGAAATTTATGTGAGTTCATTTTCTTGGATGTGACAACTTGATTATGAGACTCTTCCTTTTCGATGTTGGTTGTGCCATGAATATGAGTGTTTGCAGAGAATATGTCCTAAGTCCAGATCTTTAGTTTCCTTTCCAACTTAGCCTCCTCACAATCATCTTAAGGTAGATAAGGGTAAGGCTCCCATTCCTATTGTTGTTGTAGATAATGATGGTTTTACTCCTATTATGCCCCATAATAAGAACCATGGACAGAAGAGAACTTTTAAGGAGAGGCAGGAAGGGGATACTTTTAATTTATTTGATGTGTTAGATGATGTTAGTCAGTAGGAGGTGAATCTGGGAATGTTGGCTCTAGATCAAGGTGTTTTGGAGGTGGTTCAGGAGGGTAATGCTTATGTCAATCTTCAAAATACTATGGAGACTGGTTTAATTCAAATGGATACAAATCTTGGTTTAGTTGATTCAATTGTTCTTGAGTCCCCTATCGCTATGGAAAAGATTGAGGTGGAAAACTCTTTTTTGGTAGAGAAGGTGGTTTCAGACTTAGAAAAAGGAAACAAGGCTTCTCCTTCTTTGGGGCTTCAACAAAAAAAATCTTAAGAAAGGGGCTCCTGAGAGGCCCTCCAAGACCAAAAGAAAGAAAGACTTGGATAAAAATTAAGATGATGGGGGAGACGTTGGTGGAATTAGGATCCTTTAAGACTCTTGACTCTCACTTTTCCAACCCTCAAAAATGATTATCCTCTCATGGAATGTAAGGGGCTTGAACAATGGCCCTCGACAAAAAGTTGTTTGTGACTTGGTAAGAAATGATTCTCCTGATGTGCTTTTTATAGAGGAAACTAAGCTATCTATAGAGAACATGAGTGGTTTGGTCTCTAAACTTTGGGAGTGGGGTCAATGCCAATGGTAATGCAGGGGGTTTGGCTTGTTTATGGAATTTATTAAATATTTTCCCTTTTGGTGGATGTCCTGTAAGTCTTCTATTTTAGTGGTTGCTTTGAGTCTAGAAATAGGAAAAATTGTTCTTCTTTCCAATATCTATGCTCCTATTGACTTGCTTGGTAAGTGGTAAGCATCGTATATGGTCTCACATTTGGTTTATTTGGAGTTCTGGTCCTCTTTATCCTTAGATTATTGCTAGTGAATTTAATGTTATTATTGATCTAGAAGAAAAGAGGGGAGGTATGTTGAGGTTGGAGCCTTCTTCTTTCCTTCTTCGTGATGATCTCCTTGCCTTGAACCTTGTTTATATTAAGCCTAGTAATGGCTAGTTTACTTGGAACAATAGGAGAATTGGGGAGGACTGTATTGTTGAGAGGCTTGAAAGTTTCCTAGTTTCTTGTTTCTGGATTGGTGGACCTTGGTCTATTTGTTTTGAGATTCTAGACTGGAGCATTTCATATCACTAGCCTATTAAGTTATATGTCACTTCAACTCGTGTTTCTTGTTCTCCCTCTTTCAAGTTTCAACTTATGCGGCTACGAGATCCCTCTCTATAGGATTATGTTGTTGAGTCGTGGCATTTGGATAGGCCTACTTTTGGCACCGTGATGTATTCTTTTGCCAAGAAGCTAGAGTATGTGAAGTACCAACTCAAAAGGTGGAAAAAATAGTGTTTCGACAACATCTTCCATGCTAAGGTTGTTGCTCAGGCTGATTTGGATGCTATCACCCACGAGATTAGGGAGTTTGGCCTTTCTGAGGATTCTCTTAAGGAGGGGTGAGGGATTTGAAGGTTCTAGAGGAGTGTGAGTTGCATGAGGAGATTTACTGGAAACAAAAGGCTCAGATTGAATGGCTATAAGAGGGGGACAAAAATAATGCCTTCTTCAACTCTATCAAGGCCAAGAGACATGTCAATTTGATCCCTTTTCTTGTGAATGATAGGGGTGTTCATTTGACCTCTTTGGGAGATATTTCTAGAGAAGATTCACAGTACTTTGCATCTTTTTTTTAGGGAGGACTTTCCAGATATGTTGGTGGAAGAAAACCATGTTTTCTCATGTATCCCTTCTTTGGTTTCTGTGGAAATGAATGAGCACCTCTTGGGTTACATTTCCTTAGAGGAATTTGAGACCATTGTCTTTCAGATAAAGAAAGGGAAAGCCCCTGGTCTTAATGAATTTCTAATTGAATTCTTCAAAGAGTTTTGAGACATTAAAAATATGGACTTATTAGAGGTGGTTTGTGAATCTCAAAGGAACAAGTAGATGATGAAGGCTCTGAATTCCACTTTTCTTGCTCTTATCCCTAAATGTGATGGGGTAGATAGGCTAAGTTTTTTTTGGCCCATTTCTCTTTGCAATGTGGTCTATAAAATTATTTCCAAGTTAATTACAGAGAGGTTGAAATTTTGGATTTGCAGGCTTATTTCAAAGGAACAGGGAGGCTTTATGGAAAATAGGAAAATATTGGATGGTGTGTTCATTGTCATTGAAACTATTCATTCAGTGGAAAACTCTAAAGAAAAAGATATATTCATCAAGCTAGATATGGAAAAGTCTTATGATAGAGTTAAGTGGTCCTTTTTGCATAAAGTGCTTATTGCTTTTGGTTTTGATGAGGAGTGGGTTATGTGGGTTATGAGTTGTGTCACAACCACTTCTTTTTCAGTATTGATTAATAGGGAATCGTCTTCCTTATTTAGGGCCTCCAAAGGAATTTGAAAAGGGGATTCTTTTTCCCCTTATTCATTCTTTTGGATGAAGGTTTGGGGAGATTTATTAAGAGCAATATGGCACAGGGTCTTATCCAAGGTTGGGTTTGGGGAAATGGTTTACCTCCTCAATCTCACTTGCAATTTGTTGATGATACTTCTTTGATGGGCATGGTCAAGGCCAGAGAGGCCACCAATTTATGCAAGGCTTTGGATATTTATCTTGCTACTTCTGGGAAAATGATTAATGAGGGTAAATCTTCTATATTTTCTTCTTTAACACCTCAAGGCTCATTCAACAATGGATTGCTCGTATTTTGAGATTTTAGATTGGTTCTTTTCCATTGAATTATCTCGACATTCCTATCTCTTCTGGTAATCTCCCTAGGGGCTCTTGGAAAATCATTTTGGACAAGTTTTTTGTGAAGGTGAACCATTGGACTTACCAATAGCTTTCTTTTGTCAGGTTCAGATTCTTAAGTTAGTGGTGCAGGCTCTTCCCAATTATAGGTGTATACTCTACGTGGCTCCCATTGGATTTGTTAAGGATTTGGACTCTCTACCTAGGAAATTTTTATGGGTTGGTAGTTTGACATCATCTATTTGGAGCCTTGTGAAGTGGGATATTGTTTGTAGTTTGAAGCAGTTTGGTGGCCTCGGGTTGCAACATTCCACTTTGAATGGTTCAATGTTGTTTTCCAAGCTTTATTGGAGATGGTGTTTGGAACAAGATCGTGTCTTGGAAAGGATTATTTCTCAAAAATATCTAAGCGAGGTATTGAAGGAGGAGGTTCCTTAGTATCTGCTTGTGGGGAAATGCTTAAAAAAGGTGCTAAGTTGATCAAAGAGGGTTTGTTTTGGATATGCAATAGGAGATCTGAGGCTGTCTTCTAGTTTGAATCTTGGGATGGGTTCCCCCTATCATGTGCATGTATCCTAATTTGCAAGATCTTTGTCAGTGCTTCTTGGAGGCGGGTTGGTCTTGGGTGGTGGATTTTAAAACTTCTTACCTCTATGGGCATGTGGAGGTGTCTATATGGGAGGTACCTAGTGAGTGGCCTATGGCTAGTTTGGAGGAGGATTGTGCTAAGCTTCAAAATATTATGGAAAGTATACAGTGTAGCTCTCTTAGGGATAGGGATATTTTGGCCTAGAGTTCGGATCCTAAGGGGGTCTTCACAGTCGTTAGTGGGTACTAGGATCTAATTGCTCTTAAGTATGGCTGGGTGGAAGTTTGATGGTGGAAAAATGTTTGGAATAAGTTCTCCTAGCCCAAGTGTAATTGTTTCCTGTGGACCTTAGCTTGGAACAGATGTTTGACTTGGGAAAATCTATGAAAGCAGGGATTCATGGATTAATCTTGCTTACCTTTGGGTGCATTTATGGACCTTGATTTCTTTGTATTGGTGATTTCCTATTATTAATAATTTTTTACCCTCTTTTTCCAAAAAAAACTAGAAATACATTTAGGATCTTTAGATTTAGGTATAAACATGTATCGGTGTAATGTTTTATTCACCTTTGATATTTTATATCATCAAAGTGATATTGCACATATTTATTAATTTTACTTATGTAATTATTTTTTAATTATTTGGGTAGGATAGGATAATGAGTTCACAAATATTCTCCTTCTTTTATGGGATTTTAATTTTTTCTTATCCTCTTAGATTTGAAAGTTTAGATGGAAAATCCATCTTATTTGGTTTTCTATCTATTCCTCAACCTCATTAGATTTGAAAACTATAAGGCTATTTATTGTAACTTTTTCCTTTCATTCATAACATATTGATTAATGTACTTATGAGCTTTTCTTTATGCTATTTTTCTTATTACATATTTGTGTTTCTTGGGCATTTGTAGTTCTCTCATAACTAACTTTATGATGTTATTTTGATCTTTGATAATTTGCATTTACAATTTTGTTGTATATATCCTTGCCCTAGATTATGGGTTAATATGTTTTATGTGAATCATAGCATGCTATTAGAGCTTTTAGTGTAGGGTTAGAACAATGTTAGTTTCTTTATTTGAGAGATTCAAGGGGGCTAACCATTTTGAATGTAGGTTTTTTTGAAAGCCCAATATGCTCTTCTCTTGCATCTTTGGATGATCTAGAGAATTAAAAAAATGATGATTTTTTTAATCTATGAGGTTTGTACTTGTATTTTATAAAATCTAGGTGATTTCAGCTCTTCAATAATCCTAGGAACATTTTTAGCTATTTCAGAGTATCCAAAATGCTTGAGAAAGGCAATATTGGCTTTTATTTCATCAAAACTATAAATTGAAAAGCTTATTTATAAATGAGATTTTGATCATTGCACTAGGAATACTAATTAAATATAGGGAATTCCCAAGCCAAACAAACCCTACCATTTTATTCAAAATACCCAAAAACCCTTATTTTCAAATAAATTTTGCCTAGTTTTGGTGTTAGGAAAATTTGTGGTATTTTTTATACTTTGGTCATATCGTATTGTATTGCATTTTTATTTTTTTAAATAAAATAAAATAAAATTTTAAATAATCCCATAAGTATTGTTCAAATTGCTAATGACTAGTAGGTTGATTAAGCCCTAGCTATTCAATGACCATCACTCTACCAATTAGCTAGATAACAATCATATGACCACCACTACCAATGGTGCTTCCAATATGGTGAAACTTTACAACCAACACACTACTCAAGTGTTTCTCAACCTCAACAACACCAATCAACCAGGACAATTCCATCCATACCATTCTAATTCACCACCACCAATGACACCTCCCATCTATCACCCAAGTGGTGCCACCATTTCCCTAATAAACCACCATTGGTTCATCAATTTATTACTACCCATGCTTGGCCACAACATTTTTTCCATTATTGGCATTGCTTATCCACTATTTAAGCACCATTATCTACCCGCTTATGCCTCCATCCATCTACATTGTATTTTTTAGTAAAGGAGTGATTTTTCAAATGGTCTTTTCTTAGCCATGTGGAAGCCTTTTTTGTATATTTTTTAATTTGGGGTAGAATTATATGCTCTTCATCTCGTTATATTTATTTTTTAATTCAATGCTATAGTTTTCCATATATTGAGTTTTCTTACATGTTTTATTACACAATTCTCATTTTGAGACCTTTCAAGGACCATAGCTTGTGCAAATAGACTCTTTTTTGGGTCCTATTTTTTACAGTGCATAATTTTATGTATACTCTACATAATTTCTCTCTATTTCCTCTCATATTAGATTTGAGCTATAGTTTTAATATTTTGGCTACTTTGGGCCATGTAAACCTTAATTAATATGGTATATTGTATTGTAATAATGTTAAGAAAGTAAAAAATGTTGTAAGTAACTTAAAGAGTGTCAAATTAAGTAATTTAGGGGTTATTGATGCACATGTACTCAAATTATGAAGTGTCAACATCATGTACTAGTCTTGGGGGGCTTATACATAAGAATTTTGTAATCAGAATTGAGATAAAGTTCCATTATAGGGGGTTTCATCATGATTTTGAGTACTAAATTATATTAAATTGTTAGGATACAGTTAGAGAACTATTTGCCTTGGAAACAAGGGATAAAATGTCACTACATTTTATATGATGTAATTGGACTCATTCATGAAATAAATGATTATATTTTGTCAAGCTAAATTTAGGGTCATGAGCTATATTGTCAAATTATCATTGGATTGCCATATCATCTTGTATAATTTTAGGCACTTATAGGGTCAAAGAAAGTATGTGAACTTAATGTTTGAGAGGTTTAATGTGACATCTTGTAGACCATTGTGTGTTTTTTCAATGGACACTAAGTTACCAATAGAGTAGCATCTAACTTCTCACCGTGAGATGGAGGATATGGCCTGAGTACCTTATGTTAGTATCATAGTTAGCTTAATGTATGTTATGGTATGCATTAGACTAGACATCACATAAGTAATGGGAGTTTTGAGTTTATTCATGGGTAATCCTAAACATGTTTATTGGGATGTAGTAAAAAAGATTTTTTAAATATTTATGGGGCAACTTTGAGTACTCAATATGTTATCATGGTGATTCTACAAGGAACCAACACTTGGAACTATTCATGGATACATGGATTCAAATTGGTATGGGGATGTTGATGGTGGGAGATCCATTAGTGTATATTTTTTAACTATGTTTAATGATGCAATCAATTGGATGAGTAAGTGGGCAGTTGTGGTCACTTTTTCCACTACAAAAGTAGATTATATGGTAGCTACTCATTCTTGTAAGGATTCCATTTTTCTTAAACATTTGTGTTTAGGTGCAAAGTTAACTCTAAAATCTATTACAGTTCTATGTGACAGTCACAGCATCATATATTTAGCAAGGAACCTGACCTTCCATGTGAGGATGAAGCATATACTGTCTAGTATCATCATTTTCATGAAATTTTAGAGGATGGGAGATTGATGTTGGAGAAATTTGACACTTTGGATAATGGAGCAAATACATTATTGAAGACAATGAGCACATAAAATTTTAGATGGTGCTACAATTTTATGGACTTCTTTTCCCCTAGCAATTAGTTGGTAGTGTTAGTACTCACTTTTCTCTTGAAATATATTCAAAAAGTGAGGAAATGATGGGAAAGGTGTCTCAACCTTGATCCAAATATTAAGATTACAAACAAAATGATTTTTAGGTTATAAAATAGAAAAAAAAATTGGGCTAAAGAGATTTTTTTTCCAAAATAAATATTATGATTTGTTCAATATTGCTTCCCTAATTCTCAATACATAGATATATTTGATATCTACAAAATAAAGATGGGGGGCCCAAATGACCTCTCAAATAAAAAATATTCCTTCCAAAAGTTGAGCCTCCCACATTGGAAATATAAAAACATCTGAACACATAAAATCTATTTTGAAGAGGAAGTTACACTTGTTGACCAACTTATGACACAAGTTATGCCATGTCATAATGCATTTTTAGTCTGATAATGCAACCAAAGGGGAGCGCCCAATTTGGTGAGTGGATTATGATGAACTTATCTCATGGTTTCTAAATAACCATTTGATTATTTCATGTATTATACCTCCTATTTATTGGGTTCTTGAGATGGAGGTTTTAATAGTGAGTTTTGTATATATTATTATGTTGCTAGATTACTTCAGATCTCTTGTTGGTGATACTCCTATAAATAAAATCTTAGTCTCTACAAGTGTATTGGAACCTTTGATTTCTAAATACCACATTAAATTACTTTAGATTGTGGTATTTTTCTCCTAATTTTTTCTCCACATAAATCATTGTGTTATGGTATTATTGATTTTATGTTTATTCCCTCATAATTTTAAAGATTTAATTTATTTGTAAATGCCTTTTCTCATAGATTACTATAGGAAGCATATTATACACCTCTACTTCCTTTCAAATGTAACATGAAAAATGATGAATAAAGGGTTGATTTGACATTAAATGCTAAGATATGCATTATTTAGATGTATAACATGCTATTATTTGTTTATATACAAATCATGTATTGAGGATAGTCATCAAAACACTAGCTATAACTTTCCAATTAAAAGGATTTTTTTTTTTTTTTAACTTGGTGTCACTAGGTCAACCTATTATAAGTAACTATTTTTTCTTTCAGCAATGTGGTTAATTTGCATAGATTTTTTTCCCATGTTTTTGTTGTAGGTTTTTACTCTTGGAAGCTAAATTAAGGCCATGTTATTGTGGTGAGCTCATGTAATACTTAGTCGCAACCTTTCACATTCTTTTGGGGTTTGTGGAATTTGACCTACCTTTGCATGAACTAGTTTTATTTGATGAATATTTTCCTAGTGTCATTCCTTTAGCCATAAGGTTTTTAATCTTCTAACCTCACCACTTGAATTGATGTTGGATCTTTACACTTGCTATCTCGGTGATTGCATGACATGGTGCTTCCTTTCTAATTGCTTGAGATCTAGAGGGAAATTTACTTATAGTGGGGTTGTGTGTGGATTATCTATAGGTTGGTGATAAGATCTGTAAAGGAAGGCTAAAGGTTTCTTAGCTATGACAATTACTAGGAGATGGGTTGATAAAATAATAGTAAAGGAAAAGAAGAGCTAGCATGACACAGACAAAGAGAATAGCAAAGTGAAGAAAATGAAAACAAAATATTAGAGAAAACAAATATATAAAAAAGAAATGTATAAATTTTGATACACAAAGGAATACTATGATAAATAATTCATGATATGTATATGCTCCATAAAACACTGTATAATTGGGTTCATCCCATAGTGTGGCATTGTTGTGGTGGCCGCCAGGATTCAAGTCTCTTCTAGGCTATTGTGATTGAGGCTTGACCCGTAGTCCCCTATTTGTGGCCTCTCTGATTCATAGCTTCAATCTAAAAAAATGCTTACGAAAAAAAAACATTGTACCAAAGTATAAAAATATAATAATATATATACATATATACAATAATGGTAGAGGAGTATAAAGCTCTATTTGCACAAAATATCCTTTGAATGTTACATTTTGCATACCTCAATTCAAACCAAGACAATGAAGTAGCTAAACTTGATGACAACTAACAAAAAAAATATTTTTACTTATGTGTCTAGCCATCATGTTGGTTTGTGTAAGTTTTCATGTGAGACCAAAGGCCGTGAATGGTCACTCAATTCACACATACATTGTATAAAATAAATTTCCCAACTTTTTAGTGTCATCATGGACTAATCGATTCAACTTGGACAATATGATTTGTCCCCTAAATCACAAGATCCAAAATAACATTTATATATTAGTAAAACATCAATGAAAATTACAAAGCAAAACACAACACCATAAACAATCAAAATCATATGGGTGGTATTGTGCACTTAGATAGACAAATCTACCCTTCTAAGATGTTTCTCATTTACATTAATTTAGACATTTTGTAAGGTTGAGATTACAAAATATTTTTAATTTTTTTTAAATATTTGGTTTATTTTACTAATAGGTAAATTTAAAAAATCTAAATTTTTGCTTGTAAAACTTTGAATCTCGAAAGCATTAAGAATCAATTTTCATTTACTTCATACATACTTTCTAGTAAAATTAGGGTTTGCATAGCCATTAGTTCCCATCATGTAATATGTTCACAAATTTATTGACTTTTCTAAGTTGTGTTAAGGTAGTTGTTATAATATATCTCAAAATTAGTTATCTATAAATTTAGAATATCAATGTCTTTAAATACAATAACATAACACACAAATCAAGACAAGCATGTGTTATATTAACTTATAATAACTAGAATGAAAAGACTAGAAAAGTGTAAATTTAAATTTTAAATCTTAAAAGTTTAAGTTTATTTCATTAGTAATATTCTAATAAAAAACAAACCTAAAAAATAAGCACAAGAGCATGTAGCTAATCAATTTTGATGATTGCAATTTTTGACAAAAACAATCAAATATTAACAATTATATATGTAATAAGACAAATCAACTAAAACTTAAGGTTTGGTCATGCATCACTATTATTGTTTTCATTGCTATCAAGTTTCAATAAGAATACAAAAGTCAAAGAGAGTCTAATTATGCACCGTTTAATACATGTGCAAGAATTAATTTACCAACCCTATTCTTCAAATCACTCAATGTGAAAAATAATTCCATTTTTCATACTATAGTGGTATGGGATCAAGATTTAAATCCATTAAAGTCAAGTAGATATAATGGTTTAGAAAAACAGTGAAAATCAAACAACCAAGGCTTAAATGGTGGCAATAAATATGTGGGGTCCTCATTTAGTCATTTTGTCATGAAAGAATAAGAGTGCCTTTGGTTTCCCTCTATTTGTATTATTTCACATTGATTCAATAAAAAAAAGAATTGGATGTGTGGTCTACATTTAAACTATCATGGATTTACAAAAAACCATGACATGACTAACTCAAGCATAAACTGCAAGGGCCTTATTTAACCACAACCAAATAATATTGTGACACATTACCTCTAAACTCTAGTGTGTACCAATCCTTGAGCACTCAATTGAATGAGTGGAACATGCCTACCAAATTAAATGAACAAGTGTACATGCTACACTATCAAATTAAATTAATAAAATATAATTAACACTTAAAACTTTTGTGCATGCAATCACCTATGCACTTACCCTATGACCAATGATATTCAAACACCTAAGCTCCATGTCACATCAAAACTTTGAATTGAACAACCAATTCCTCTCATGTTTCTTAATTCATGAATATATCAAATGGTTATGAATTATCAAGCTCAAGATCAAAGAACTTGGATCATTGAAAGAGTGTTGAGGTGATTATTAATGGTCCAACTTATGAGTTGTAACTAATAAAAATTGACCATGTCACTTATTACATTCAATGCTCAGTGGAGTATAGTGTACGAATATGATGGTAAAATCTTCACTTAGCCAACATAATTGAGCCACCCATAGCCATTGATATGGTCACACACAAAACTTGTCATTTGAGATTGATGATAGTGAGGAAACATTAGGGAAATGTGGATCAAAACAAAAGATTGATTCAGGGGTCAATGTTAGTTGTTAGGTGACTATAACAAAAAAATAAATTGTTTTATATTTACTTGCTTGATGCTCTAATTATGGTAAAATGTATTTGAGCTATTAATTTTGGAGATAATTTGATATGCATCATTATATCAATACACACTATAGAACCCAATCCTAAACCTGCACAAACACAATATTAGATCAAATGCAAGTGAGAACCAAGATTCCCCATGAAATTCATCTACAATGCTCAAAAAGGAAAGAAATTGAAGAACAAAGCAAAAAAAGCAATTGAAATCTTATTTGAACAAGCAAACCCTCAATCCCATGGGGGAATTGGTGCCAATTTGATGTGAAAATTGGCCCTTTCCCAACTCCTATGCAAGCTTGATGAAGATTTGATGATGATTGAAGCTCCTTGATGAAATTTTGGCATAACCTTGCTATGAAACCATGAAAATGATGAACACTTGATATGAATGGATAAAATTAACTCTCAATGTGAAGAGAGTAACTTTGCTTTGAGTTGTGGATCCAAAATACAAAGGAAATCCTTCCATTTATAGATGAAAATGTTGAAGAATGAGGAAAAATGGAGCACTGTGGGATCATTCAACATCCAATGGGAAAGTGCCACTTGTCAAGATCTGAATGGAGGAAGCTTGAGCACATTTTGGCCAATGTTCCAATAAATGATATTAGGTGGAATTTCAAATTCATGAAATGACTTGTTGGAGAGGGGAAAAAATGACTTAAATGCCACTTGGCTCAATGCACAAGGACATGTAAGAGGAGATAAATGCTTTGTTGGAAGGACCAACCACTTGGAGGAATATTCCCCTAAATATGCCATGTTGAAAGAAAATAGGGATTTAATAAATCAATTAAATGTATTTTCATGTGCAAGTGGCAAAATCTAGAGGATTTAGGTGATTAAGATTAAATTAATTTAATGAGGGATTAAATGATGTGACAATTTGAATTATATTTTTGGATTGATTTAAATCAAAGTTGAGGAGAATATGATTTAGATTTAATTAAATAAAATATTTTGATTTATTTAATTAAAGAGGGATGATTGTTAGATTAAATTAAACAAGGTTTTAATTTATTTAATTTAATAGGATGACTTTAGAGATTTAATCAAATAAAATGAATTATTTAATTAAATAGAGACCATAGGGTTAATTAAATAACTTTGATTTATTTAATTAACAAGAGGGAATGACTTAATCAGATAAATAATGATATATTTAATTAAGGGATGAAATATGATGATAAGCTAAGAAGATGATTTAGGTCAAAACAATGTTAGTAATGAGGATCAAGTGTGTCGGTATATTTTCCATGTCTACATTTTACCCCTCTTTGAAGCAAAGTACTTGCTACGTTGGTTCAAAGAATAAACTATCTCAATCAAAGTTCATTTTTTTTCCAATTTTCAAAATTACCCCACTGCTACCCTGGTGAGACGAAACATGTTGATATACTGCCCCCTCCAGAGATTAGATGAAAATTTGGATTTTAGGGTGATCTCGCGAAAAAAAAATGGCAAGGTGCCCGACGAGTCCAAAAAGGCTTTGGGATGCTGCAAAATGTGATAAATCATGAAAAAATTATGCAAAATGACACTCGGTTGGGCGAAAAATGAGATCGGGGGTCCAAAACCCTAGCTGGATAGCTAAACGGGGTCAAAAAACCATAATTTTTAGGCTTAAATAGGCCTTGAGGGGCCACTTCCAATTCATTTGCACACATAGCTTTTTGAGATTTTGCACCTTTGAGCTCTGACCCTTTCGAGAGATGGCACAACGACAACTTCCCTGACACATTTCGGATCAAGTACATACACACCAGAGGCTGCCTAACACTAGACCACCAGTGAGTAAACTTGAATTGACCTTGTTTTTTGATTTGCGCGCGCATTTATTAGCTTAGGAGTTATATTTTTTACTAGTGACCCAATATTGCGCTGCTTTAAACTCTTTTTTGGCGTTGCGCGCCCTCAAACTGTACCGCAATCAGAAATAGCGACGTGGCACAGTTTGGAGTTTAGATTCAAACTCCAAATTGAACCACATGTGAAAAGTGCACCACAATGGGCCATCTTGAAAGTTTAGGTTTAGGGTTGTGCTTCAAACTATGTTGCAGCAATGGAGTTTGGGAGATTAGGGGTTCTAGCAGTGTAGTTTGAAACTTTCAAACTACGCTACACCCGCAAATAGTGACGCATATGTTGTTTCGGGTACGTCGAGGTAAATCAAGATCACAATCTTTTATGTAATTTAATGTGGTGGCTTTCTTGATGCATGAGGAGGTTGAGATACTTCATTCATGTGAGTGCAGATTCTCCATCCTCAGTAGATTAGTCGGGATGCATGAGTGGCTAAAAGAGCACTTGGGGACGACTGGCCTTTGGTACATTATGTATGCACTACTAGTGAGGACCCACCTAGGCATGATGACAGTGCTCACTGAGCGATGGCACAATGAGACACCCTCCTTCCACCTTCTGACAGGCGAGGCCATAGTCACACTGGAGGACGTGTGGTAGATACTTAGATTTCCCATTCACAGAGAACGCGTGATATGCGATATGGATGCTAGGAGGGAGGCCTGCTATGACGTGATGGGCCTCGATGAGATTATCTTTTGCGAGGGCCAGATTGAGCTAGAGCATTACAGGCTCACTGCGTCTCCTTTCTACTTGGTTGTAGCAGCCATTATTTCAGGTCTCATTGCCCTAGATCAGCGGGGTTGATATTTCAGTCCTGGATGGAGGCTCGCTTGGGAGCTGATGGTTCGGCAATGGGTATGCTTTGCGTGGGGGCTAGTACTATTGGCCTCATTATATCAAGATTTACATGAGTTTGGATATGGCAAGGGCAGAGCCATCGAGGCTGGCATGACACTCCTCTATATCTGGGCCTGGGAGCACATCGCGATGCTTCATCAGAGAGTTATTGTCGTTGACATGGAGCCAAACGATCCAGTTATTTGGAAATATAGAGGAGGTGTCTTATTTACACACACAGGAAAACATGGGATTCCCCACTGGAGGAGAGTTCTAGATGATATGTGAGCCTTCACATGGTGGCCATATCTTGGATGGCCTGCATGGTACGATGATGCACAACAACTCATTTTCGCTCGGTAGGAAAAAATTATGCAAGTCAGGGAGCACATGATGATAGAGAAATACCTATTGGGCAGAGTATGGAGGCAGTTTGGGGAGCCCTAGGATTAGCCTAATGACCAGTATGTGGTGATATTTGCATGTACTATGAGGGAGTCCTCTTGGGGCCATTGCATTCCTGCACAAGAGGTGATTGATTCTTTCAGATAGCTAGTAGCCAGGTCATGGCCATATGATTAGGGTTAGGATGACGTAGGTACTACTCAGGCCTACAAAGATTGGTTTTGGCTACCTCTCAGATTGACAGTGCCAGGGACACCATCGACATGACGTAGGGCCAGAGGCAAAGGAGCAGGATGAGGTCAAGGCCAGGGAGGATGAGGCGACAGAGACAGAGACGGGGACAGGGGACAGGGAGGAGGTGGGCCACCTCATCAGCCAGATCAAGGTAGAGGTCCACAAGATCAGTAGCCAGATGCCCTGAGACAAGACAAGGATTAGGGGTGGCAAGATCAGGATCCGAGGTGGTAGGATCAGGATGGACAAGACAAAAAACCACCACAGAGAGACCAGGGACCTCTATCATTGTCTAGAAAGGGAGACACAAAGATATAGTAGCTACAGGCTTAGGTTGTAGGGCTACAGGGATAGGTTGTTGCCTTGACGACAGAGAGAGACCAGTTGTGACAAGAGAGAGATCAGGCTGTCCAGCAGAGGCAGGTTGCAGAGCTTAGGGCAGCTCGGGAGATGGGTCACAAACAACAACTTGAGAGCATGTATGCCTCTTCCTCCTAGAGTTCAGTGTCGCTACGAGCATATAGGGAGGCAGTCAGAGCGGCCAACTACTATAGGGTTCATTATCATCAGGCCATACCATGGGCGTCCTGAGTCCCTGACTTTTCACAACAGATAGGATACAAAGCCCCTGAGGACCACAGAGAGAGACAACCTAATGAGGGAAAGGGAAACCAGTAGGGTTAGAGAATTTTTTGATTAGATACACGATTATTTTTCACCCCATGGGCTCATTTTTGATAGCCCCATCGGCATTTGTACTTTATGTATTTGATACACTTGATCTAGATTTTGTACCATGATAGTATATTATTTTGATGATATATATGAGATGTGATGATTCGATGATGGTGTCCTATTCTATTTTGTGTATTATGGATGGATTTTATTTCTATATGTGATGTCATGATTCTATCTTATGTATGCTAAGATGATTCTATATGGTACCTATGTGATGATGATGCTATGTGATGTATGGCTTTATGATGATGTGATACGATGATCTAATGGATGCATTTTTCTTTTTCAATATCTTTTCTTATGCACCTTTTATGATGATGTATGGATAATGTTATGATATGCAAATGCTTAGACTAAAAAATCTATATTATGCACCTAATGGATGATAAAATGTATGAGATGCAATATTTTTCTTTTCAGTGTTTTTCACATGTATGATATGGCGATGCACTTATGATGTTATGATGATGATGTGATGTAGTGATATATTTAATTATAAATGGAATGAAGTATGATGCCTATGTTATGATAATGCAAATGGATGATATGTATGCATATGATGTGATGGATGTTAATGATTCCTATGTATGTGATGTACATGATATGCCCTTTATGATTATGCAATGGATGTTTTATGAGGTATGTGACATGATTTTAATAATGCATATGGGATGGTTTATAAGATGTTTAGAATAACCAATCTATATTATGCAATGATGCAAGTGATATGATAAATGCTTTCTATATGATATGGTATGCGTTATGTAGTATGCTGACAGTTTCTTGATGCAGGATGAATCCATTGGCGATAATGATTTGTGATTAACTATCATGGTACCATGTTAGCACAAAAAGAAGATAGAAGAAAGAAAGAGACTCCAACAAGTCACGAGATGATGATGATGATGATGATGATGATGATGATGATTTTCTTATCGAGGAGTTGGGATTTTAAAAGGGCCAATTACCTTATGTTTGATAACACACATATGTACGATGCATCAAGGTATAAAGAACCAGGATGGTGTTGCACCTAGTGTGATGGACTTTGACTCAACAATCAGATAGAAGTACTCCTGTTCAAACCTGGCATATGAAACCTTATTTAAAATGCAGTTTAGATATTCCAAACATCTCAGACCAAAACATAGAAAGACAAGACTTCCTATGTGGTCAACAAGATATCTAAAACACCCTCCCTACAAATCAAGCAAAGCATGCATGACCAAGTTATATTACAAGAATATCCAACAAGTACAACAGATAAGAAGATAATTATCATTGCCCCATTTCTTTCTCTTTAAATCTATTTGTTTGGGACATCATTGAGAGGTCATCGAAATGAGCACAAAAAGATCAGTCAAAAGACAAAGATAAAGTAAACAAACAAGCTAATGTTCTTCAATACTGTTAGCCAAGACTAAACTACGGTAATGCCTGATGTTGACATCCATTGTAGGAAGGATGAATCCTAGGACATGATGTTATCATATGATTGATTTGGGATTGATTAGATGATAGGCTATTGACACAAAGAGTTGACCGACTTGTTCACTTACTAACCTCGACTTGAGACTTTGACGCTTGAGTTTTCACTTTTAACCTGCTAGACTTGCTTCTGAATGTTTAACCAAAGGTTGAGGGTGATGATTAATTTATTTGTGAGTGATGTTTATTGTGGTTGAAAGCAAGATGAGATAGATGGATTTTTCAAATATTTGGATTTTTTTATGTTTTTGAAATATTTTGAGGTTGGTTTTGGTATTTTCAAGATTTTACAAATGTTTTGATTTTCAATTTTCCAATGTTTTGGGATTTTCCGAGATTTTGACCAAGAGACTAACCTAAAGACCTATCTTAGGGGCCTCAGGGGTTGATCAATAGATGAGCCTTTCCTACCTTATACACACAGATACTACGTAGTTCGATTGACACATACTCGATTATTGATGAGATATGAACAGATGGACTACTAGTTTATTATGAAGGACTCCTAAAGGATTGACCTAAGTGTCTCAGGGGATGATAAAAGATCAACCTTGCCTACATTCAAATCACAGAGATGACATAGTTCGACAAGATGACTCTGTTTTTTACTTTTTGACTTTTTGACCTATTTTTGGATTTTGATATGTTTTGAATGTTTTTGGATTTTTGTGATTTTCTGATGTTTTTGGGTTTTTGGGTTTTTTGATGTTTTGGATTTTCCGATTTTGGGATTTGAAGAACATACATGAATCTGATCTAATGAGAACATGCCCCCAGCGTGAAGCAATAGACTACTCTGGTAAAAGCAGGACAAACTGACCTTGAGAATGGGTCGAGTAGTACTAGGAGGGAACATGATATGAACGAAGGACCAAGCAATGATGCAAACCAGATGGGTGGCAGATGGAGATATGGAAGCGTAATGGATAGATGATGCAGAACAAGTCATGGAGATCCTAGTGGATGGAAAGTGCTTATTTACACAAGGAACCTATTTGCCAAGTTTTCACCAAGGTACTTGCCCAAAGCGCCACTGAAGTGGTTTTCACTAGAGAATGATTTTTCTCTTTACTGTTTTTTATCCTTTTTCTAATTTTTTTGGTTTTTTTTTACTTTTTTTTATTTTTTTGTTATCACCAAGACACCTATTTTCTAGGTTTTTTAATCAGGGTGACCATTTTTAAAAGAAAATTTCTAATTTTTTTTGTATTTTTGGTTCTATACCTTGAAATATTTTAGGCATAAAACTTTTTGAGATGGGAGCTATTCATGGGCTCCTATAGAGGCTCGCCTTCTGGTGTTGATGACTGATATGCCCCTAACTTGTAACTGGTTGTGATGACAAATGATCCCAACTAGTTGGGTTCAAATTTATTTTTTCCATTTGGGTTTGGGACATTCTTTTAGTTCTCCTTTAGCACAAGTTCTCCGACCTAGAAGGTCCTGCTCCTGATCTTGTTATAGTTCTATTTGAGGTGGTTTTGGTATACCTTTAGATGGTTCAAGGCCTCCATTGATTGTTCGTCTAGTAGTTCCAGCTCATTCAGTCTTGACTCCCGATATTCCTCATCCACGATGAGATTTTGTAGCGATATTCTTAGTGACAGGAGCTTGATCTCGATGGGGAGTATGGCTTATGATTTGTAGACTAGGGAAAAGGGGGTGGCACCTATGGGTGTGCATATGCTAGTTCGATAAGCCCAGAGGGTGGGATTTAGTTGGAGATTCCAATCACGACCAACTTCATTGACCGTTTTCTTGAGGATTTTCAAAATGGTCTTTTTTGTAGCCTTAGCTTGGTCATTTCCTTGGGGATAATACAGGGTGGAAAAGTGATGTTGGATTTTGAATTTGTCTCATAGGTCACAAACATCCTAATTTTTGAATGGTGTCCCATTATCTGAGATAATGGCTTGTGGGACACCATAGTGGCATATTAGGTAGTTCAAAATGAACTTAGATATATGGTTTCTGATTATGTAAGTCATAGGAATGGCTTCCACCCACTTTGTGAAGTACTCAGTGGTGGTAATGATAAAATTGTGGCCACTGGATGAGGTGGGGTGATTTTTCCAACGAGATCGAGCCCCCACTACGAAAAGGGCCATGGTGTAACAATAGGGTGTAGCCCTTGAGTTGGTGCATGGATGAGGTCCCCATGCTACTGACATTGTAGACAGCTTCTAACATAGTCATGTGCTTCTCTTTCCATAGTAGGCCAATAATATCCCGTCCTCAGCAATTTCTTGTCCAAGGTCATACCACTCGAGTGTGAACCACATATGTCATTATGTACCTCAACTAAGGCAGTCAATGCCTCCTCAACATTCAAACATCATAACAAGGTTCCTTCTGTGCTCCTACGGTAAAGGGTTTCTCCTAGGATGACAAACTGGGATGCTTTCTTGACAAAGGTTTTCTTAAGGTTTGAAGTTATGTCAACTGGGAGGACTCCTATTCTTAGATACGTGTATATATCATGGTACCAAGGATCACCAGGACCAACGATTTCACACACAATTCTGACTCCAGTACCTCAAATGTAGGCACGAGAAGCTGCTCTACCAGGAATTCATGCTTTGGGAAATTGCAAGGGATATCCAATAGGGATCCAATTGTCACCATGGCGTTTGTCGCTCTATTGTTTTCTCTAGGTATCTACTCGAATGTAATCTGAAGGACTCCTTAAGACTTTCCACCAATTTCTTGTATGGAGTTAGCTTTTCATCTTTAGTCTGATACTCATCATTCACTTGATTAATTGTGAGTTGTGAATCTCCATATACCTTGAGGGCCATGATATGCCACTGCATTGCTATTATGAGTCCTATGGTTAAAGCCTCATATTCTATGATATTGTTTGTGCAAGGAAATGCCAATATGCAAGATCTTGTTATGTAGTCTCCTTGTGGAGTGATGAAAAATACCCCAGCTCCCAATCCATGTTGTGTGTAGGATCCATCAAAGTACAACTTCCAATGGTCTGCTATGTTCAAGTTGAAGATGGATTCATTAGGGAATTGTGAAATTAGCGGATTCTCTAAGTACATTGGTGCTTCTGCCAGTTGGTATTCAATAGCTTGTCCTTTGATGGCCTTACGTTCCACGTACTCAATGTCGTATTCTGATAGAATCATGACCCACTTGGCCATCCTTCCTGTGAGCATTGCTTTGGAAATTAGATACTTGAGTGGGTCGATCTTGGCAATGAGTTTTATTTTGTGTGTTAACATGTAGTGTCTGAACTTTTGTGAGTCAAACACCATTGCTAGACAAGATTTTTTGATGAAGGAATAATTTAACTTATGCCCTACCATGGTCCAACTGATGTAGTAGATAGCCCTCTCTATTCTATTTTCATTGTGTTGAGCTAGGAAAGCATCGCGAGTTGTTGTTGATATGTAGAGGATTAGAGGCTTTCCTGGGCTTGGTGGAATAAGCACTGGAGGTGTGAGAAAATACTCTTTGATTTTGTTAAAGGCTCAATTGTAGTTGTCATCCCATTTGTACACTACCCCCTTGTGGAGTAGGTGAGAATATGGGATTGACTTGTCTGCTAGTTGAGCTATGAATCGACGGATTGAATGGAGCCTACCTTGTAAGCCTCTCAATTGTTTCAATGCCTTAGGTGCCTCCATCTCGAGGATTTCCTTTACCTTAGTAGGATCTATTTCAATTCATCTCATAGACACAATGTATCCCAATAGCTTCCCTGACTATAAACTGAAGACGCACTTCTTTGGATTAAGGCAGACCTTGTATTCCTCAAGTCTATCAAAGATGGCACTTAGTGCTACTATGTGGTCTCACCTCTTTCTATATTTTCCCAATATGTCATCGACATAATCTTCCACAACCTTATGGATCATGTCATGAAATATTAAGGTCAAGGCCCTCTGATATTTTGCTCTAGCGTTCTTTAGGCCAAACGACATCATGTTCCAACAATATGTCTCCCATGGACAAGTAAAAGTTGTCTTGTGTTGATCTTCTTTGGCTATCATGATTTGGTTATACCTGGAGAATCCTTCCATCAATGAAATCATCTCATGTCCTGCGGTCATATCTACAATCATATCAATGTTGTGAAGCGAGAAGTCATCTTTGGCACATGCCTTGTTCAGGTCTCTAAAATCTATGCCTATACGGATGCCCCCGTTGGGCTTTGAAATAGGAACCAAATTTGATACCCACTCTAGATAGTTGATTGGTCGTATGAACCCTACATCAAGTAGCTTCTTGAATTCCATTTTGACTAACAAGGCAATTTGGCGATGCATTTTTTTGAGTTTTTGTCTGACGGGCTTTGCCTCGGGGTAAACTGCTAGATGGTGGACCACAATCTCCAAATCAAGCCCAGGAATATCAACATAGCTCCATGCAAAGTTGACCTTTCTCTCCCTTAAGAAAGCAACTAGGATCTCATGTGCTTCTGTCATCAATGATTCAGCATAAAATGTAATATGCGGAGTTTCCTTTATTCCCAAGTTGACTAGGTTACACTTCTCGACTAACATTGTTGACCTTTCCTAATGTAGAGCACTAAGAGGAAGATTGAATCCTTCATCTTTGGGTGCCTCAAAGAGGTTTTCACCATTGGATATGTCCTTTGTTTTTACTATTTTAGGGTTAGAGAGTGCCACAATGTGGTTTCACTCAAAGACCTTGAGATTATTCTCAAATTTTCACTTTTGCAACTAAAGGATTCAATTATCTCCCCGTAGTAGGCTTGTGTGTCCAAAATGATATCAAACCCAGCCCTATGATCTTTGTATGGTACCGTATTCCGCAGTCCCATGAATTCCGAGAGCGCCTCATCATTTTTTAAAGTGTCCAGAATTGGCAGTCCTAGTTGGTTGTAATTGATGAGCTAGGGGTAGACTAGGTTGATTTCATGGGTTTGACTGGTTGACTCAAATGACACGGTACTAATCATGAGGAGAGAGGAATTCTTGAAAAGCATAGGTAAGTTAGTTATGGCATCCTCCTCATCATCACTACTACTACAAACATCGATTATCTCAAAGGTGAAGTTGTCCAAAGGAAAACCTGTGGATATGGGTAATTGGAGGATGGTTACAGATTGCTGAGCAGTTTTGACCTTCTTAACTGGGGAATTTTGACCACGTATGGTTATAATCGGAGGGTTATATCTGAGGCCAAGATTTCTCATTCGCGTATCAGGAATGATGGGTACTAGGAGTCTGTTGTCATTTTGTCCAATCCTCTGATTCTATCATAGCCCATGGTGAGCATCATTTGTAATCCTTTACTACTATCATCCATAGGTAGATCAACTGTCGGTCTATTTCCTTGGTATAGGAGGTTTGATGGGTCCTGGGTAAAAGCACAAACCTGTGTCACACTTTATAAAGGAATCAGCCAACAGCAAAAAAAATTCTGAACTTTTAGCACATAAAAGTGGTCTTTATGTTTTGAATTTCAAAATAGAGTAAACTAATGAAATATAGAACTTTTGATGAATTTTATTGTTGTAATTTTTAAAATTAAAAAAAAAAAATGTTTTCATTATGTTTTTATCAATTTAAGGTCAGATTTTGGAATGCTGAAAAATTTCAAAAAAAGAGTGACTTCAGGTAATGTTTAAGAAAAAAATTGAAAACAATTGATTTCTCCCTAATTTTTTTCTCCAAATAGGTAACTTCAATATATCTTGTGCATGGAAAAAAAATCAAATTTTGATTTATATTTTTCTCTCAGAATAACGCTTTTTAAAGTCAACATCAAATTTGATACTTTCATGGGTCAATAACTATTTTCAATTTTTAATCATTTTCAAAAAAAAAAATTATACCCTTTTGAAGAAGACTCCTTCCTCTTTTGCACCATATAAGATTTAAATTTTTTTAATAAGTTTTACTATCTTTTTTTAAATTTGTAATCAACCTATTTTTTCATTTTAAAAACTTACTTGCATTATTTTAAAAATAAAATATATTTAAACTAATAAAATTATTTAAAAAATTATATATTTGGATTCCTGCACTCTAAGCTCTACAAAAGGTTTTTTTTTTTTTTTTGCAAAAAAATCATTCTGACTAAAGAAATTCTTAGCTAAAGTTGAAAGTTTCAGAAAATTTTGAAAAAAGCTGAGTTGGCTGCCAACTAAGATGCCACATAGATAGTTTCGGTAGAAATAGTTTCTACCGAAACCCTTTCTACAGACACCTTGCACATTAAAAAATGCAATTTCAAAGCGAATTTCAAAGCGGGAAAAGAAAAATATTGATTTTTTTGGATTCGACCAAAACTTATTCGGCTGAAACCTATCTGCCATGTAATAGGCCATGTGGTTTCGGTCGAAACCTAGTCGGTCAAAACCTTTCCGGCCGAAAATATTTCGCTCAGAACTATTTATTTGGCCGAAAGTGTGACATAGTTTTGTGCTTTTACCCTCCTCTTCTATTACTTCCTTCCTTAGGTCTCCCCAACTTATGAAGTTGGAGGAGCCTGCTATGAAGGTTTGGGATGAGGAAGCATCATTTGACTATGGTTGTCCTCGTGACTAGGGAGATTGTGGTAACTCTCCTACCACAAAATAATTTTTTGGAATTGTATAATGTCCACACCCATTTTCCTAAATAATGACATTGATATCAGAGATGGAAAGGATGATGGGTGTCTCTGTGGCAAAAGTGGAGGCAAGAGTAGTTGGATCAATGTATGGATTTGAGGGGCCCTCATCATTCTTAGACACTTGGGGGTTTTGTAATATTTTGCTTCTAACCTCTTGTAGTAAGAAAATGGTTTGGGATCCCCATGGATAGTGACCTCTTGGCCTTGGTATGTGAACTTGACACATTGGTGGAAATTTGATGCCATTGCTTGCATCACATGGATCCACGGACGCCCCAGGAGAATGTTGTAAGGTAAATTGAGGTCAAGGACCTGATAGGTAGCTTCCATAATTGTTGGCCCTACTTGAATAGGGAGTTGGATAGTTCCCTGAGACACTCTTTCTTGATCATCATAAGAACTAATTGTGATGCCTTTTCCTTTTTCAATGGAATCCTCTGAGATTCCTAGATTCTTTATGAGCTTGAGGGAACAAATGTTTAAACCTGCACCTCCATCCACCAAGACTCTCTTGACTTTGTTCTTATGCACTAGGACCTCCAAATGGAGTGCATGATTATGAGATGGTTGGGTGGGAAAGTCTTGATTATAGAATGTAAGAATATTTGGGGTGATGAGGTTTCTGAATATAGCTTGGAATTGTTCAGCATCAAGATTCGTAGAGACAATGGATGAAGCCAATGCTTCCTTAAGGATCGTTTTGTGGGTTGATGAAATCTTCAGCAACTCCATGATGGAGATCTAAGCTGGGGTTCTTTTCAACTGGTCAAGGACATTATAGCCACTAGGAATGGATCTCGGGTTGGAAGTGGGTGCCCTAGGAGGCTGAGATGACCTTGCGATGGTGATTTTTCCACCTCTTATGGTGACTCCACAATCAGCTTGGGCTCCTTTGATGGTGATGGCAATGCAATACTCATCTAGGGATGTGACGACATGGTTGTATACATGATTCACTATTTTGAAGGTACCCTTTCCTTTATCATTGTTATTGTTCCCTTTGTTGTTATGATTGGGCATCAAATTCGTGTAGATCTTGAGATTTTGATTTCCTGTTGGTTGTTCCACATTTATGATTTTATCATTAATGAGGTCTTGGATCAATTTTTTCAACCTCATGCAACTAGCAGTTGTGTGTCCCTTGATTTTGTGAAAATCACAAAGGTGATTTTTATTGTACCATGGTAGTTTTACCAAGGGTTCTTGATAGTTGTCATAGGTGGGGATTGTGATGAGTTTTTCCTCCACCAATCTCTTCATGATGGATTCAACTGATTCCCCAAGGGTTGTGTACTTTCACTTGGGGGAGTTTTTGTTTCACTGGGGTGGTCCCCTTTGATCGCTCACATTGTTGACTATTTGATTGTTTCACTGTTGAGTCATAGTGTTAGCTTAACGATTGTTCTGATTATTATTTTGGGGATGTTGTTGGGGTGTTGGTGTGTTTTGTCAAGGAGCACTAATGACAACTTTGGTGTCGACAACGCCATCATTGGTAATGTTTTTTTTTCACCCATGTGCGAGGTTTGTCGTTATAGCTGGTAGATGGGTGGGTTTCTTGATAAGAAGGAGTTCCCCTTGTGAGATGAGGGATCATTCGATATTGAGCGCTTTGGAGATTAATCGGTCATAAGTAGTGATACCTTGCACCCTAAGATGAAATTCCAAGGTTCCCTCTAGATTGGAGATGATGGTGCAAACTTGTTGTTCTTCAGGCATGGCCCATTTGTTCCTATTGGCCTTGGATCAACATCATTGTAGAAAGGAAGTGAATGATTTTCCCTTAGCTTGTTTAAGAGCGGATAGTTCCTTTAGACTGACATCCATATCGATATTGAAGGCATAATTTTTTATGAATGTGTCTACTATCTCTTGGAACTTCTCGATGCCTGGAGGGAGGCGAGAGAACCAATCCATGGCTTGACTAGCCAAACTTCTAGGAAATAGCCGCATCAGATATGTATCAAGATATGCGACTTCCATGCAATGTACTTGGAATTCCATGATGTGATCTTCAGGGTTTCCCGTCCCACGGTATTTATCAAATTTGGGGATCTCAAATCCCTTTGGGAATGGTTTCATTGCAAGACTCTTGTCAAATGGATAGGGACACAAGTTGTTGGGTGTCTTTGTGGTTTTCCCTGATTGAAGATCAAGCACTTGTTGTGAGAGCAACTTGATTTGAGTTGTTACGTCATCTTGCAAATTAGGGGGTGGAACGAAAGTGTTTTGCAGTGGTTCAATTGTTGGAGGAATGGGTGGATTGGTTGGAGTGTTGGTGGTTGGTGTTTGTATGTTTTGTTGTGCCAAATATGCTTGTAACTGTTGTTGTATGAGAAATGGTTGTTTTTAATCTTGTTGTTTTTCCAATAATAATGCTTGTTTTTGAGCTTGTTGTTTTTGTTGCCCCAACAATGTTTATTGTTGGTCTGGCTATTGTTGTTGCACCAACAACACTTGTTTTTGGGCTTGATTTTGTCGCTCCTGGTATTGCTTCAATGCTTGTTGGTATGCTTGTTGTTGGGCTGCTTGTTGTTGTGCGAGCTAATGTGCTTACACATATGCCTATGCTTGAACTCGTGCTTAGGCTTGTGCAACCTGGGCAGCTTGTGTGACCTGTGCAACCTGTGTGGCTTGTTGTGCTTGTTGTGCAACTAATTGTGTTTGTGCTTGTTGATTGGCTAGTTGTGCAACTTTTTAATTTTGGATTTGTTGGAGTGTCTTTTGATAGGCAGCTTGTTGAGCGGATTGTAACATGATGCTATCTTAGTTTGATGTGTTTGAGTTTGGTGGTGGTGGTGGTGGTAGATTCAGAATGGTGTTTGTTGTTGTGATGAGAGGCATCGTTGTATTGATAATGGCGATTTATGTAGTGGATGGTGCAATCAATATGCTTGGTCCTTGAGAGACCATGTTTTGAGGTATTTGGGGGATGGTTGTTGATGTGGTGGTTTCTTGTGTTACTGGGATGGTTTGTTGAATCTCAGTTGTGTTTACAGTTTGTCCTTGATGACTCATTTTGTTCTCATTGATAATCTGTCTCAAGATGGCACATCACAGGTTTTGGATGTTTCTCTTTCGGGATTACTCATATCAGTGTGAGAATGGCAGTGTCTCCCCGATACACTTTGAAATGTCTGAGTTGCCTATTGGCAAGACATTTCAGATGTCATGGCGATTGAATTTATCATACAGGCTGCTTTCGGCATGACATTCCTGTTGTCTTGGCGACCGACACAAGAAAGGTTATTTCGGCAAGACTTGTCTTTGGTTTCGGCGACATAAAAGTGTTATCTATCGGCAACCGAAATCATCTTTGGTGCAATGTTTCATCGAACATGCAATGTCACACTGACCCACTTCAGAACAAGCATATCGGCATGTGTTTGGCCATTAGGTTGAGGTCTTAGTGAAGACATATTGTCTCCCCGACAAGTGCATGTGGAAGTATATCGACGAGAGTTGTGGCATCATCATATGGTCTTAGCGAACTCTTCTGGTCTCACCGACAGGTGCATTAAAAGATTCACTTCGGCCAGACTTGGAGTATTCGGTTTAATATCTCAGCGAATTCAAGTGTGTCTCACCGACTGTATGCATATGGAAACTTATCGGTAAAACTAATGGCTATCGATATAATTTCTTGATGAATTCAATTTGTTACACCAACCGAAAACATAAAGGTAGTCTCTTCAGTAAGAGCTAGGGTTTTCGGCGAGAGGTCTCGGCGAGTGACCTTCGGTCTCACTGATGGAACATAAAAGAACTCTATCGGCATAGGATCTATCCTGTCTTAGCGACTCTGAGTAAATGAAGGTTTTTCGGTTTGACATGAAGATTTCTAAGAGAGGTCTCCCCGATATTGGTATGTTATAGTGACCCTCATAACACAGAAGGGTGCATCGGTGAAAGAACTATTATGTTACAGCGACATCACACAAGGGGTTTTCTATCAAAGGCTCATCGGTGAGAGATATTTTCTTCCAAGTATGGTATAAACGAATACCTTGTGTCTCGCCGATAGAACAAAGATCTCCATCGACGTGAGATTGATATTGTCTTGGCGAACTAGGGTGAGCTTGGGATGTTTCGGCAAAACAAGGGGCAGTCTATATAGTGTCTCCCCGACTTCGTATTGTCTCAGCGACTCTGGGTGAAAAGTGACTCTTGGAAAAAAAATTTGAAGTCTACAAGAGGTCTCTCTAATATCATTTGGTCACAGTGATAGTGAATGAAAGGATTTCGGTGAAAGGATGGTAAAGTCTTAGCGACTTAGAGTGGATAAAGTCTTTCGGTGAAACTTAATGTATTCTATGAAATGTCTTCCCAAAAGTTGAAGGTTACAACAACTCTCAAGAGTAAAAAGGGCTTTCGGTGTGACTTAGTGTGCTCTACAAGAGGTCTCCCTAAGAGTGATAAGTCACGGTGATTGTGAACGAAACAAAAGAACATTGATGAGAGATATCCTTGTGTCTCAACGAAAGCTCGTAAAGATAAACATTTTGATATAACAGTGTATAGTCTACAAGATGTCTCACTGACTTCACAGAGTCTTAGTGATATCTATGGGGATGACTGACTGCGTTATAAATTGCCTTCGACAGAACTATCTACTTGTCTCAACGAATTGTTACAAAGACTCAAAACTCAGTGGTCATCTTCGTGGATTGGCATCAAATCTCAGAATGGTTACATAATAGAATATACATTGAGTTTCTTTTTGAGCTGTTGCATTTTTTGGATGATTTGCAACTCTCTGGATAAGTGTTACTATTGATTTTTAATCATCATCGACATTTTGTCAGTATTTAGCTTTATATTCAAAAATCAGCAAGAGAATCTAAAGATCTGGTGAAAAACATTTTTGAAGATTTCTTCACAACCGACATACTTGAAATGTAAATAAATACCTGTGTTAAAAACTGTAAGCGTTGTTGATTGTAATTATGAGAGTATCATTCCTTGTCTGTATGGAAATGTATGAATGAACTCTATAGAAAGATATGTGCTCAATTGAAAATAGAGAAATCCTCTGAGTCATTATTATTGTTCAAAACATAATTTGAGGGGTTGGTACTCCTTGAGATGGGTGTCTCAAAATGAGGGGCTAGTGCTCCTTGAGTGGGTGCTCAAAAATCAGCCTATAAGTCATTTTGAACTTTTGTTTAAAAGATCAAGCCTGGAAGGCATTTAGGGAGTGGTTTTTATACCCCAAGAGGGTTTTCCACTTGGTAAAATCTTGAGTCTTCTTGTTCTTCTGAGTTCCCTTTGCTTTACTGTGTTGTTGATTATTTCAGTTCACTGTTTGGTTATTATCTTTCTCAATTCTGTTTATGAATGATTACATTCAACTCATGAATGCATTAATCAGAGTATATTGAGATTAAATCTGAGCTATGATTTTTGAATTTGATGAAAATTGGTCAAATCTGATAAGACACTGATTCACCGCCCCCTCTTAGTGTCATTTTAACTCCAACAATTGGTATCAGAGCCTAGGGTCCTCTAATAGGTTTTAATCACCTTGGATTGATCTTGGTCTTGGAGTTTGTTTTTATTGGCACATTCTCAAGACGGTGCCTTTGTATCCAGAGCTCCATTATTTGATGGAACTGATTATGTGTTCTGGAAAATCATAATGGAAGCTTTTCTTGTTTCTTTTGATGTTGATGTTTGGTGCATTGTTTTAGAAGATTACAATGTACTAGCCACTATTCCCACTAATGTTGCTAAAAAGAAGAAGTATGAAACAAATGCCAAAGCTAAGCATGCCCTCTTGTGTGGGTTAACTAAAGATGTGTTCATTAAAGACATGCATTACAAATCTGCTCATGGAATCTGCGAAAAACTTGAAACTATATATCAAGGGAATGAGAAAGTCAAACTGTCAAAAATCATTACACTCAAACATCAGTTTGAGGAGTTGAAAATGAAGGATGATGAAAAGGTGGCTGAATATTTCCCAAGAGTAGATGAAGTTGTTAATTCAATGAAAATTCTAGGTCAAGAGGTTAATGAATTTGATGTGGTCACAAAGGTTGTTAGAAGCTTACCATCCAAATTTGAATCTAAGGTTTCAGCCCTAGAAGAAAAGAAACACTTTGACAAGCTTACCTTAGACAGCCTACAAGGAATACTTACTACCTATGAAATGAGAACTAGCAAAAACAATTCAACAGGTAAAGAAACTACCTTTAACATTGAAAAGAAAGAAAAAGTTGAAGTCAGTGAATCAGAGTTGTCTGATTCTAAAGAATCCCATTTTGTTAGAAGATTTAAAAAGGGATCAGGAAAATATAAGGGAAAACTTCCCTTTAAATGTTTTAACTGTGGAAAAATAGGACACTTTGCTGCAAAGTGTCCCTATGATGATCAAATATGTGACAACGAGACAACTGAAAAACAACCTATGAAGAAGGCCTTCAAACCTAAACAAAACTTCAATTTCAAAAAGAAGAAAAGTCTATTTAGTAAGGATGAATTTGATATTGAGTCTGAAGATTCATCAACTGAAGAAGATGAAACTTTGTTCATGGCTGAAACTACTCAGCAAAATGATTCTAACACCTTTGACGCTGAAGAAGGTGTTGTAGATCTTGAAAGTGAGCTGAAATGTGCTTTACAAGAGGTCAGAAAACTCAAAAAACAAGTCCTTGCTCAAGAACACAAACCAGATCAAGAAATGATCTCTCTGAAAACTCAGCTTGAAGAAGCTAAAAGAGTTGAAGACTATCTTCGAGAGACTGTAAGCTGCAAAGATCAAGAAATTCAAAAACTAGAACAAGAAGCAGTCTGTCTTCGGAAGGAAATTGAAAAATATGAAAGCACTCTAAAACTGAATGAGATGCTCAGCAAGCAGAAGATGTACAAAGATAAAACTGGTGTTGGTTTTGAAAAGGGTGAATGCTCATTCGACCATGCAAAACAAAACCCCTCTTCTGAAGTCAAAGGTTCCGGTTCAAATCACTCAGAATTTCTTAAGGATCATGTTTAGTCTTTAAGAGGTAATAGATCTTCATACAGAGTCAATCCTTTCTTCTATGGTTATTGTTTTTTCTGCAACAAATTTGGCCATAAGGTGAGCACTTGCAGACTTATCAATCCTAGAATACCCAGGTTTGGTCTTAGGCAACACTATGGTTTTGTTAGACAAATCAGATGTTTTAAATACAATGCTTTGGGACACTCTGTCAAACAGTGTAGAACTGATCTGAAATCTAAACAGCAAAAATTTAAAAAGGTTTGGAAACCTAAGACTGTCAACAACATTGAGCAAACTATGTTGGTTCAAACAGCTTTTCATTCCAAGAAAAAGGACTTATGGGTCCTGGACAGTGGATGTTCTAACCATATGACTGGCGACAAGGATAAGTTTGTAAATCTTGAAGATTATGTAGGTGGATATGTTAAGTTTGGTGATAACTCTGGTATTCAAATTAAAGGTAGAGGTTCACTTCTTTTGAATGAAGACACTCCTATCTATAATGTGTACTATGTGGAAGGTCTCAAACACAATCTTCTAAGTGTTAGTCAAATCTGTGATAGTGGTTATCATGTTCTTTTCACTTCGCAGGGATGTGAGATTAAAAACAAGCTTGGAAAGACTATTGCAGCTGGAAGGAGGACAAAAGGAAATATGTACAATCTTCTCGACACATCAAGCAATGACAATAATCAAGGTATGTGTTTAATGAGCCAAATTGAAGAAAGATGGTTATGGCATTAAAGATTAGGACACATAAACTTTGAAAATTTGGTTAGAATAAGTAAGAATCAGAATGTTAGAGGTTTACCAATACTTAACAAGCCAGAAAATTTTGTGTGCAAAGAATGTCTAAGTGGTAAACAAACTAAAATTAGCTTCAAAACAAAAGAACATTCTTCTTCAAAACCTTTACAACTTGTGCACACTGATTTATGTGGACCAACCAGAACAAGGTCTATTAATGGTGAAAGGTACTTTATGTTATTTGTGGATGATTATACTAGAATGGTTTGGGTCACATTTCTTAAGCACAAATCAAAAGCATTTAAAAGGTTTAAAATCTTTCGTAAATTGGTTGAGAAGGAATCTGATTTGAAACTTAAATGTCTGCAATCTGACAAAGGAGGTGAGTTCACTTCTCAAGAGTTTATTGATTACTGTGAACAGCACGGCATTAAAAGACAGTATCCTGCAACAAAAACACCTCAATAAAATGGGGTTGTTGAACGTAAAAACATAACTTTAAAAGAAATGGCTAGAACAATGTTAGATGAAGCTAAGTTGTTTGATATGTACTGGAAAGAAGTTGTTCATACAACTGTATACATTTTGAATAGAGTGCAGATTAGAGTGAAATCTAAACACACTCCTTATGAACTGTGGTGTGGAAGAACTGCTTATGTCAAATACTTTAAAATTTTTGAAAGTAAGTGTTTTATCAAAAAGGATGATGATAACCTTGGGAGTTTTCAATCAAAGAGTGATGAGGGTATCTTTTTGGGATACTCAACTCACATCAAAGCTTATAAATGCCTTAACAAAAGGCTTAACAAGATTGTTGAAGTTGTTAATGTAAAATTTGATGAGAGATCACATTTGTATGTTGAATCTTTGCAGGATAATGAGGAAGAAGAACTTGAACTAGAAATAATTTCAGAAGGAACTGAGTCAGCAAGCCCTAGAAATGAAACAACAAGTCCTAAAAAGGTTGCATCAAAAGCTCTAACTAAATATCACCCCAAAGATCAGATTATTGGGGATAAAAATGCAGGAGTTCAAACTAGAAGAAAGGCTGCAGAATCTGATGAAAAGGCACAAATAGGTTTTTGTCTAGTTACTCAGTTTGAGCCTAAATTTTTTAATGAAGCTCTCATAGACTCATGTTGGCTTCATGCTATGCAGGAAGAAATTGATCAAATTGAGAAAAATTAGACTTAGGAGTTAGTCCCAAGACCAGATGACAAAAATGTCATTGGAGACAAATGGATATATAGAAACAAACTTGATGAAAATGGTAATGTCATTCGCAACAAAGCAAGATTTGTCTGCAAAGGCTATGCTCAACAAGAAGGTATTGATTTTGGTGAAACCTTTGCACCTATTGCTAGATTAGAATTTATCAGAATATTCTTGGCTTATTCTGTTTATAAAGACTTTACTGTTTATCAAATGGATGTCAAAACTGCTTTTTTAAATGGCTATTTAGATGAATAGGTCTATGTTGAACAGCCTAAAGGATTTATGTGCAAAGATAAGCCTGATCATGTTTACAGATTGAAAAAGTCCCTCTATGGTTTAAAACAAGCACCTAGAGCTTGGTACTCTAGGATTGACAATCATTTTCTTTCAAATGGTTTTGTTAGAGGAGGTGTAGATAGAAATCTTTATGTTCAAACTAAAGGTTCTGATATTCTGGTTGTTGAAATATACGTTGATGACACTATCTTTGGCTACAACAATGTTACATTGAGTAAAAAATTCTCTCAGCTAATGGAATCTGAATTTGAAATGTCATTATTAGGAGAATTAAATTTCTTCTTGGGTCTTCAAATCTCTCAACATGAAAATGGAATATTTCTTTATCAAACCAAATATGCTAGAGAGATGCTTAAGAAATTTCAGATGGATGAATGCCATCCAGTTAGCACTCCAATGATTACTGGATGCAAACTTACTAAGGTTGATGATTCCCCTGATACAAATCAAACTGAATATAGATCAATGATTGGCAATCTGTTATATTTAACTGCTTCTAGACCTGACATTATGCAGGAAGTTTGCATTGTTGCACAGTTTTAGGCATCACCTAAAGATGTCACTGCTGTTAAAAGGATTTTTAAATATATTTAGGGTACTCTTAATTATGGCCTTTGGTATCCTAGAAGCACTGATTTTTTATTGATTGCATATACTAATGCTGACTAGGCTGGTTGTTTGGATGATAGGAAAAGCACCAATGGTGTTGCATTCTTTCTTGGTGATCGTTTAGTGGCATGGCACAACAAGAAACAAGAATCTGTTTCTCTCTCTACTGTAGAAGCAGAATACATTACTGCCACTTCATGTTGTACTCAAGTTCTTTGGATGAGTCAAACTCTATTTGATATGGGTATTGAAGTTCCTAAACCTGTTTCTATTCTCTGTGACAACACAAGTGCAATAAACATCTCAAAAAATCCTGTTATGCACTCTCAAACTAAACATATTGCTATCAAGTTTCATTTTCTTCGAAAACAGGTTTTGGCTAATGAAGTCTACTTACAGTTTGTTGGATCTCAAGATCAGGTGGCTAATATTTTTACTAAGCCCTTAGCTAAAGAGTTATTTGAAAGGTTGAGACTTCGATTGGGAGTTATCTCTCAATCTTTACTTCTCTGATTTTACTAGCATTGGCATAGGGGGAGCATGTTATATATTTTAATTCACTTACAGCTCTCCTACATTCTTGGTTGCTGCATTGTTATTTTTTTGCAGCTATTTCTCATGGTATTTTTGATTGGCTTCTTAGTTGTGTTCATCTATTCTTTGCCTTGAGGCAAAAAGGGGGAGAGTCTTTGGTGTTTTTCCATCAAGGACAAAGGGGGTGTTTGTTGAATCTCGGTTGTGTTTATAGTTTGTCCTTGATGACAAAATCTCTTTCAGTTTGTTCTCATTGATAATCTGTCTCAGGATGGTTCTCCTTGCACATCACAGGTTTTGAATGTTTCTCTTTCAGGCTTACTCATATCGGTGTGAGAATGGCAGTGTCTCCCCAATCCACTTTGAAATGTCTAAGTTGCCTATCGGCAAGACATTTCAGATGTCATGGCGATTGAATTTATCATACAGGCTACTTTCGGCGTGACATTCCCGTTATCTTGGCGATCGACACAAGAAAGGTTATTTCGGCAAGACTTGTCTTTGGTTTCGGCGATAGAAAAGTGTTATCTATCAGCAAAGGAAATCGTCTTTGGTGCAATGTTTCATCGAACATGCAATGTCACACCGACCCGCTTCATAACAAGCATATCGGCATGTGTTTGGCCATCGGGCTGAGGTCTTAGCGAAGACATATTGTCTCCCCGACTAGTGCATGTGGAAGTCTATCGACGAGAGTTGTGGCATCGTCATATGGTCTTAGCGAACTCTTCTAGTCTCACCGACGGGCGCATTAAAAGATTCACTTTGGCTAGACTTGGAGTATTTGGTTTAATATCTCAGCGAATTCAAGTGTGTCTCACCGATCGTATGCATATGGAAACTTATTGGTAAAACTAATGGCTATCGATATAATGTCTTGGTGAATTTGATTTTTTACACTGACCGAAAACATAAAGGTAGTCTCTTCGGTAAGAGCTAGGGTTTTTCGGCAAGAGGTCTCGATGAGTGACCTTCGGTCTCGCCGATGGAACATAAAAGAACTTTATCGGCATAGGATCTATCCTGTCTCAGCGACTTCGAGTAAATGAAGGTTTTTTGGTTTGACATAAAGCTTTCTAAGAAAGGTCTCCCTGATATTGGTATCTTATAGCAACCCTCATAAGACAAAAGGGTGCATCGGCGAAAGAACTATGATGTTATAGCGACATCACACAAGGGGTTTTCTTTCAAAGGCTCGTCAGTGAGAGATACTTTCTTCAGAGTTTGGTCTTAACAAATACCTTGTGTCTCGCCAATAGAAAAAAGATCTCCATTGGTGTGAGATTGATACTGTCTTGGCGAACTAGGGTGAGCTCGGGATGTTTCAGCAAAACAAGGGGCAGTCTATATAGCGTCTCCCCGACTTCGTGTTGTCTCAGCGACTTGGGGTGAAAAGTGACTCTCGGCAAAACATTTTGAAGTCTACAAGAGGTCTCTCCGATATCGTTTGGTCATAGCGATAGTGAATGAAAGGCTTTCGGCAAAAGGATGGTAAAGTCTTAGCAACTTAGAGTGGATAAAGTCTTTCGGTGAAACTTAATGTATTCTATGAAACGTCTTCCAGAAAGTTGAAGGTTACAGCAACTCTCAAGAGTAAAAAGGGCTTTCGGTGTGACTTAGTGTGCTCTACGAGAGGTCTCCCCGAGAGTGATAAGTCACGGTGACTGTGAACAAAACAAAAGAACATCAATGAGAGATATCCTTGTGTCTCAACGAAAGCTCGTAAAGATAAACATTTTGATATAACAGTTTATAGTCTGCAAGATGTCTCACCGACTTCACAGAGTCTTAGCAATATCTATGGGGATGAATGACTATGTTATAAATTTCCTTCGATAGAACTATCTGCTTGTCTCAACAAATTGTTACGAAGACTCAAAACTCAGTGGTCGTCTTCGTGGATTAGAATCAAATCTCAGAACAGTTACATAACAGAATATACATTGAGTTTCTTTTTGAGCTGTTGCATTTTTTGGATGATTTGCAGCTCTCTGGATAAGCGTTACTATTGATTTTTAATCATCATCGATAGTATGTCAGTATTCAGCTTTATATTCAAAAATCAGCAAGAGAATCTAAAGATTTGGTGAAAAACATTTTTGAAGATTTCTTCACAACCGACATACTTGAAATGTAAATAAATACCTATGTTAAAAACTGTAAGCGTTGTTGATTGTAATTATAAGAGTATCAGTCCTTGTCTGTATGGAAATGTATGAATGAACTCTACAGAAAGATATGTGCTTAACTGAAAACAGAGAAATCCTCTGAGTCATTATTATTGTTCAAAACATAAATTGAGGGGTTTGTACTCCTTGAGATGGGTGTCTCAAAATGAGGGGCTAGTACTCCTTGAGTGGGTGCTCAAAAATCAGCCTATAAGGCATTGTGAACTTTTGTTTAAAAGATCAAGCCTAGAAGGCATTTAGGGAGTGGTTTTTATACCCCAGGAGGGTTTTCCACTCGGTAAAATCTTGAGTATTCTTGTTCTTCTGAGTTCCCTTTGCTTTACTATGTTGTTGATTATTTCAGTTCACTGTTTGGTTATTATCTTTCTCAATTCTGTTTATGAATGATTACATTCAACTCATGAATGCATTAATCAGAGTATATTGAGATTAAATCTGAGTTATGATTTTTGAATTTGATGAAAATTGGTCAAATCTGATAAGACACTGATTCACCCCCCCTCTCAGTGTCATTTTAACTCCAACATGGTTTCCATCTGTTGTTGTGATATCCATGGTAAGATGGGAGGATTCAGTATGATGCTTTGATTGATGATTTGGAGGTTGCTTTGAATGAGTGGCGACAATAGAGGTAACCCCAAACTGAGAGGTGATGTTGATGTTGATAGAAAGGGTGGAAGTGGTGGAAAAGTGAGTGGCATACTTCCTTGGGGAAATGATGAATATGAAGGGTCAATGATGCACCCTGGTCCAAACAAGTCACCTTCTCCTTGCGAGGTCATACGGAGAGAGGTTTGAGGTGTTGTGTGAAATGATGATAATGGGTCATTGGGATAATGAAAGGTGAGGGGGACATATGGATGTAATGGATTTTGGGGTATGAGTTGCCCCGAGATAGTGTTTGCGTCCAAATCTTGATTATTCACAAGGGGGTGTGTTTGTAGTGTATTGAGAAATGTGCTCCCTTTGTTAACAATGGGTTGAGTTGGAGCAATGGATGATGTAATTTGGGATGTTTTTGGTGATGCTTTGGAATGGAGGTGTGGATGAAATCAGGAGCGTGATCCCAAGAGGTTGTTCCACAATGGTTCTCACATCATAATTGGAAGTGAGTTTAGCCCCTTTTTTTGCTAATTCAAGCATATATTGTGAGGGATGGAGCTTCATCATGATATTGACAATCCTATGATTTTTGGGATTTTGGACCATTTCAATGATCTCATCTTGTGTCATCCCAAAGGAATTATTGGTGATATCTTCTACTTGACCTTCCTCTTGAGGATTTTGTGATGATGGAGAAAGATTAGTTAGGGGATTGCTTGATCCAACAAGATTGATTTCAGAATTGGCTTGAGTCAAGTCACTTGAATTTGATGTTTCTTTGTTGGCCTCCATGTTCTTCTTGTGTTGTGGTCTAGTTTGCACCATAAAATAGGGATCAATTTTCAAGAATGTGTGAGATGGACCTCTAATTCTCTAGATTGATCTAACTTTAGGCACGCAAGAGAAGATCTCTAGTATGATTAAGGATCAAAGTGTGATGATGAGATGAAAGATGGATGATATGAATGATTGAACTCTTAGAAGATCTTGAGGGGGATGCTAGACTTTTGGGACTTTCTTGGATTTTGGATTTTGATTTGATTTGATTCTTGATTTTGGATTCTTGGATTTTGATTTTGACCTTGATTTGGTTTTGGTTTGTTTCTATTTTGGATGATGAACAAATAGATCCTAATATGTTGGATGTTATCTATGGGATAGGCTTGCTCATAAGATGATAATTTGACTAAGTGTAGGGAGAAATATGCATCTAGCCATACCTAACCAAACAAGATGATTTGATGATAATTTAACTAAGCATATGGAGAAGGATATATCTACACATACTTAGCCAAACAAAATGTTTTGATGTTTTGATTCAAGGATTCTTATTTCAAGGATTTTGATTCATGGATTTGCCAAAAAGTCTAGCATAAAGGATGGTTTCAAGATTTTCAAGAGTTGTTGGTGAGATGATTTTGATTGATGTTTGAAAGATGGATGAAGGTTGACTTTTGATCCTATGTGTAACTAAAAAAGACTCTTGTTTACAAGACCTCGGTTTTGAAGAACATTCTTTACTCTAAACAAGATGCTTAAATTGCTGAAAAAGAATTGGATTTTGTTGATAAAAGTATTCATAAAAATTGGGATTGTTCCTTGATGCACGTCTGTAAAAGTTGAAAAGCAATCTTTTTCTAAATTCGTAGAGCATTGAGAGACGCTTTTGATGATCTTTTGGACTAAGAGCTTTTGACTTGGGTTTCCAGATTTTGATTTTGCGTGAAATCATTTGAGACATATGTGTGGGGTTCAATTGTTCTTAGCTTTTCTTAGTGAATTCTTTTTACCACAAATAATTATGGATTAGGTTTTCAAAATAAATGTCTAATTTCCTAACTTCTTATCATCCCACAAATTGTATTATGTGGAAATCAAGGAAATCAAGGAAAAATCTTCCTATTGTTCACTTTAGTAAGAAAATTGAGATATAAATTTAAATGCTTAGAAACCTCTAAGGATACAATCCCAAGGGCAAGCAATAGCACTTAAATTTTGTCAAAGATATTTGCTTCCTAAAGGGTTTGAAATTTGATGATAATGTTGAATGTTTGTTTTTCTAATGTTTATGATCAAGCAAAGTGTTTTGTTTCCAAGAACATGTACAACCCTATGGATATGAAAGACTGTATTTGTTTAGTCCCCACTTGGAAAATTCCATCTATGATTACTTTTAGCGAATGGTTAGATGCTTGACCACACAAGCTCCCCCTTACAGTGCACTTGCTTCTCAGGTCAACCAAGCATCAGTACCCATGAATCTCCCATAGCATACTTTCCATTTCTACTAAAAATCATAAAAGTGTGGGGCGGCTTCAAAATGACCATTCTTGCACCAACAAATAGATCGAGGATTTTGGCCTTTTCTAAACAAAGGTTTTAAGGTGGGCATTCCATTTGTGGGGGGCCATCCATGTGGCAAGAGACCATTGCTTCCCTTCTCGTCAAAATAATCCTTGTGATACTTGCCTTCCTCAAGTACTCACACTTATATCCCGGGTGGAAGTTGTTTGGCTTTAGCGTGTTCTTGGTTGGGTTGTTCCCTTCGGTGATTACTTTTTCCCACAAGGAAGGCCCTCTAAGATAAACAAAAGCGAGTAAACATATATGTAGTTCAATCAATCTTTGTTGAGAAACAAAGAGAGAACACACACCATATGTTCCACTCACACTCTCAAGATTTGTTCAATTTGAGAATCCAAATTGAAATGTGGAGGCAATCACTTACACAACTTAATATCACCAAAAGCCTTTTGATTCTCAATATCGTCGTGTGGCACAAGAGAAACACATACATCTTTTTTATGGTATTATTTTGGGTAAGTGATTACAAAAAAAAGATTCACATGTTCATTTTAAATCCTCAAAGCAATGATTTGATTATTTTTAAAGCACCAAAGCAAAAGATGAAAGTTGCTTGTTCAATTGTTAACCTTTAAACAAAATCTAGTAAATTTGCCTAAAGTTCTTTTTAACCTTTTGCCTTGTTCATTTTAAACCCAAATTGAAAATTAGTGAGTCCTAAAAGCTTAAAGAGGTAAAATCCTTAAATTTGGAATTACTTCCAAAAGTGTCTAAAGACACTTGATACAATGGACAAATAACATTATACTTCAAAGTTCCTCTTTGCTCCTTCCTTACTCCACCTACAAAATTGATTAATTCAAGAAAGCAAAGGCAGAAAACAAGTTAGTAACTCCAAATGATCAAAAGCAAAAAAGCACATGTCAAAAAAAATTGAAATTTGACTTTTTACTTCACCCCAGCAATGCAATCCACATATGCGGCTCTATTTGAAGAAATCAGTGGCACTGTATAGCGCCACTAGGTCTAGAAGTGGCACTCTACATTAGAATAGAGAGTGCAATGGCGGCGCAGTTTTGCTTAGCGGCACAGTTTGAAGTTTGAAAATCCTAGCGTCAAAAAACCATACCAATGTCGCAGTTTGAAATTTTGAATTTCTGGGCGAGAAGGTTGCAACATTGAAGTTTGGAGTTTGTAGCGTCACTGTATGGCATCATTGGGCTGATAGCGACGTTGTATGGTGTTGTTGGACTGATAGCAGTGCAGTTTCCTATAGACACACAAAAACATAAAAAAGCACGAAATTTTGTCAAAAAACATGTTAAGAACTTGAGATTTTCCCTCCTAGTGCCAAATGTAGAACCCCCACCCTAAACTTGCACAAACACAATATTAGATCAAATGCAAGTGATAACTAAGATTCCCCATGAAATTCATCTACAATGCTCAAAAAGGAAAGAAATTGAAGAACAAAGCAAAGAAAGCAATTGAAATCCTATTTGAACAAGCAAACCCCCAATCCCATGGGGGAATTGGTGCCAATTTGATGTGAAAATTGGCCCTTTCAACTCCTATGCAAGCTTGATGATGATTGAAGCTCCTTGATGAAATTTTGGCATAACCTTGCTATGAAACCATGAAAATGATGAACACTTGATATGAAATGGATAAAATTAGCTCTCAATGTGAAGAGAGTAACTTTTCTCTAAGTTGTGGATCCAAAATACAAAGGAAAACCTTCCATTTATAGATGAGAATGTTGAAGAATGAGGCAAAGTGGAGCAATGTGGGATCATTCAACATCCAATGGGCAAGTGCCACTTGTCAAGATGTGAATGGAGGAAGCTTGAGCACATTTTGGCCAATGTGCCAATAAATGATATTAGGTGGAATTTAAAATTCATGAAATGACTTAAATACCACTTGGCTCAATGCACAAGGACATGTAATAGGAGATAAATGCTTTGTTGGAAGGACCAACCACTTGGAGAGATTTTCAACCTTGGAGGAATATTCCCCTAAATATGCCATGTTGAAAGGAAATAGGGATTTAATAAATCAATTAAATGTGTTTTCATGTGCAAGTGGCAAAATCTAGAGGATTTAGGTGATTAAGATTAAATTAATTAGGATTTAATTAATTTAATGAGGGATTAAATGATGTGACAATTTGATTTAGGATTTAGGATTGATTTAAATCAAAGTTGAGAAGAATATGATTTAGATTTAATTAAATAAAATATTTTGATTTATTTAATTAAAGAGGGATGATTGTTAGATTAAATTAAACAAGGTTTTAATTTATTTAATTTAATAGGATGACTTTAGAGATTTAATCAAATAAAATGAATTATTTAATTAAATAGAGACCATAGAGTTAATTAAATAACTTTGATTTATTTAATTAAGGGATGAAATATGATGATAAGCTAAGAAGATGATTTAGACTGAAACGGTGTTAGTAATCAGGATCAAGTGTGTCGGTATATTTTCCATGTCTACACACTCAGTAGAATAAAACCCTAGCAATAAAACATGAGAATTTGTTGCAATATGTTGAATCATAAGATATTGGCATATTAATAAATATGAAACTATGACTATTAACCATTATGGTGAAGTCAATTTTTTTGAAGTGGAGTCACTTGCATTATTGATCACTACAACAATTTAGTGAATAGAGAAAAAGGTGAATTTGAACTATTCTATTAATAAAGTGAATATTTGAATGAGGTAATCAAATGATTAATGTTAAATAAGTAGTAAAATCCATGATCATTGGTCATCAAGGAATTAAAGAGCCATACACCTAGGTACATAAATGATACATCAAGGCTATACATTCAAACCTAAAGGAACCTTTAGCATTGACCATTGTAGGATTTAACAATTAAAGAAAAATGTTAACGAAAGGTTTTTATAAATAAGTTATTACATGGTTAGTCATATGCCATTGATTGAATTTTATTAACTCTCACTCTTTTAAGAATTGTAAAGAAATTATTAGATCCAAGACTCTCATGAACTGTTGAATTAATAATAATTAATTATTTCCAATAAACAAGGAATGCCACTTAGTTTTGCTTTCCATAGAGTCATCCATAATAGTATGACACAGATTTAGATGTGTATAATTTTGACAACTAGTATCCTAAGTAAAAATATCCTATAACTCAAAATTTAATAACATCTTCTCCTTGTATCATTAAAATATGAACACAATCTAAATGAAGAACTTGACCATATTGAGGGTTAAAATACAAAATAAAACCAATGACAATGATTGTGAAAATGAATATGAAGCTAGACTATAACATGATTATAGATATAACATTGGCCAATAAAAAAAATTCTTATAGTAATCTATACAATAATATTTGAATCAAAGGGATATTTGGAATACTAAAATAGGGACAATTTTGAAAGAGAAAAATTTGGTCTTTTTGACTAAATCAAAGAGAAATAACCAATATAATTGATTAAAATAGTTTTCTCTCATATGATTATTGATCAAATTAAATGTGGATATGCACATGTTGGATCTAATCACTAAATTATATAAATCATCATGAACCAAAATTAAATGACTTATCATCATGAACCAAAATTAAATGACTTCATGATAATTCTTTAGAATTCATGAATGATACTTTTTCTCTTTATCCAAGGGTGTTATTACATGATTAGACCAATTGGAGCCATTATGAGATGGATGATGCATATCTTGGACATATATGGTTTGTGTGTTGATTATATTAAGCACCTTTAAGTCCATGTGACAAGGCCATTAGAGTCTTGAAGAATTGTTATACTTTAATAAAGATATATTTGGACTATTGATTATGGAGATGATGCTTAGAATTAGACCAAAAGAATGATCTCATGGATTCTTGTGAAAACAACAAGCAAAGTGAACTAATTTATATGTTTTTTCCAAAAGGTGCAAACAAATAAGATGAAATAATATGCTCATAATGTTCATAGTGGGGCACCAAGTGAGTAGAAAAAGAATATTTAAACGGTTGCCTACTAAATTATTTAACGAGTCTTGAAATTGTCCTCATTTCCTTGTTTTAAGTTTCATATTTCTCATGAATTTTTTTATAGTTTTAAGACATTATCCATTTTTTCTATTTATCCTAAGTATTAAAGCATTAAGGATGGTATGTATTATATTGTTAAATGATTACGTGTATTTTTCAATGTCTAAGAAATGTGATATAGTTTTATGTTAGTTATGATTATTAATGATGATGACATGATTTTGAGGGAAACTAACCCCTATGCAGCAAAGGAACAACCACCCACAACAAAGGATTTCTGCCAACACATAACCAAAGGAATGATCACCCACAACACATAATCTCTCACAATAGATGGAGGCAGTGATCGAATATTGTGGAAATGGCTTATCTATAAATCATTCTATTTTTATTGATGTTGTCACCAGAAATAACGATAATCATGGAGATAATAATATATTTGTGATAACGATAGATTATGGTTCATAAATAGTTATGCCATGTTCTACATGTTTTAATTTATAATCGTATTCTTTATGATGTAGAGTCTTAATGAGATTATGACACTTGTATCTTTGCATGATTAGTTTCCCATTTTGTTTAGGATAGGAATAAGTCCTCTCCCTATGTTTTGGGTGAGTTGATATTTGTTTACAAGTTGTTTTGAGTCCAGAATAATAAAACTCTCAAGATCCTGTATATATAGTAGATCATGTGTGAAGTTGAGGATCTAGTGGTAGTAGATTTGGTTATCAACACTTTTTTCAATCAATACTCTATTATCAATTTATGTTATTTTTAAAAAATGCAATATACAAATGGATTTAGTCAATCATATAGAATTCTGAGTGAAGATATAATAGAGATATTATGGGATTGCAACTACTCAAGCAAAGGCCACTTGAGGTAACTACAATACTCCTCATAAGTTTATATTGTTGTTAATATTATAATAAATTATTAAATTAAGTTGTATTTTTTATTTGAATTAATTCTATTAGATACATAGTAATCAATTGTTATCAAGAGTTGTTTAAAAATAAGTTGTATACAAATAGTTACAATATAGTTGAGTTGTTTAGTCACTTACTTTACATAAGTATCTACCTGTAGAAATTATTATACAGTTAATTTTATTTCTAGATGAGTATATTTTCAATTAAGTTTGTTTCCAGATGTTTTAGTATATTTTCATTTCCTTCACCTCCATTGTTTTCTTGTTCTCCTTCAACATTATCCTTTTCACCTTCATTGTTATCCTTTAATTCTTCAACATTATCTTTTTCACCTTCAACATGCTTTGAAGGGTCAGCATCATGTTTCTCTGGCTCAACTTCTCCCTCATTTTGTTTCTCCATCTCCAAAGGATCATTTGCAACACTTGTAGCCTGAGGGATGTCTGCATCATTTATTTCCAAAGGAATACCTGTATCACCTGTACCAAAAGGAATATCTTCCTCAACTTCTTCTACAGAAACTTCTTCACTTGACTTGGGTGCAGAACCGGATGGTAGTGCACCAAGCATGCCATATTTCTCAATCGTATCTTTGATTACTTTTGTAGTTTCCTTCCTTATTTTCTTTATTTGCTTCTTGTTCTTTGTCATTAAAGTGTTCACATTTGATTCTCAAGTTTACTTCATCTGGAGAGAATGCTAAAGTGGTGTATATAGAAAGTTTTATAAATTTTGGCACATGTTGCCATCAATGAAAAAGAGGGAGATTGTTGGAAGAATGAAGAAGAACATCTCATTTTGCTGATTTTGTTTTGTCATTGATGTCACCATGTTATATGAGTTGCAACTGCAAGTTCAAGTTCCATCTTGTTCCGATATTTTGGACCGGTATCTGAACTAGTATGTGGTTATCATCCTCTTGTATTTTGGTCTGCAATCCTATGTGGTTGATTTTTGTTGCTTGTGGTTTTGGGAAATGGTTTATGGATGTTGGAAGCATGTATGTTTAGGGATATATAGTGCTCAATATTGGTGGTAGGAGAAAACAAACAAAGTAAGTTGTGTGACTTTTATTTTTCCATTTTTTAAACCACCAAACCTCCTCATTAATCATGCACTTGTCTAATGGCTTGGGATAGGAAATAAAGATTAAATAATGTATGGTTAATGCATGAGGAAAGTCTCCTACTATTTAATAAAAGCACTTGAACCTATAAGTGACACATGTCCTTAAGATATGACGAGTCTCAAATAACACTTAAGACCTCCTTACTACCAAACAAAATCCAACCTTATTTAGCTATCAATACACATGGGAGTTGGTTATTTTTCTAGCAGAACCATGAATTTCTCTAAAGGGTAGCCAACCCTTATGGTTAAGAAAATTCAAGGTTAGAGGCCAACACAACGAGTAAAGGATTTTGAGGTCTTTACTCCTACTCTTCAGGCTTTGTGAGACCTAGGAGGGTATTCCCTATTGTGTTCAAATTAGGTATATCACATTGATAACACAATTATACACAGATATAGTCCTACACATTGCAAATAATTCACTTCACTAAAGGTTTGGAAGACCTTTAAGCATATGATTACCTATTTGCTAGGAGACAGGGGTAGTTCAAACCCATACATCACAATCAAAAATATTTTTAAATGAATATTGTTCTAATTTTAAAATCTACAGTTTGAGATGCTAGAAGCTCATTTTATGCAAGGTTATCTAACAAATAGATCAGTGCTTCATCAATTGGGACAATAGAGTCAAATATGTAAGAACCAGTAGTATATAAGCCACTTGATTTAGGAATTTATGGACTATTCTCATAATACTTTGCAGTATGAAAACTCACAATGCCTAAAACAATAACTTCTTATCAAATCCTGTGTAATTCCCTACAAATCTATAACCCTCTTCAATCATTTAATTAACTCTTTGAGTTAAAGCTAAAACTGAATCATACATACAATGGAACAATTGAAGACAAATGAGAATACCATTAATATTTTCATTTATAACTTGTAAGAAATATACATAGGAGAGTATATGTTCCCAAACTAAGATTTGTTTCTATATCTATAGCCTCTATAAAACCAATTTAAGACTATTACATACATGACTTACACCCAAGACAATCTACTTTTCTATTCATCCATATTCTTTTACAAAATGCCTTTTTTGAACTTAGCTTTTCACCTAGACCCTATTTAGACCTAAAAATTTGACCCATGTAATGAGCCTTGAAATCCCTTTTATAGAATAAGGCGGCAATAAGCATCAGGCCCAATTACATTTACATTTATTTCATTTGAAGATCATTTTCACCAGAATTTGAGACGCTCCTTAGTTAGTTATATGTAATCATTGGGGAAAATGGAAGAGTAAAAGACCAAACTCCACATTTCTTGAATGAAGACATGTCAGCTCCGGGTGATCCCACAATAGTGGTTTATAAATTTTGGCCAAACTGGACATTGAAATGATTTTTTCTAACTAAATCTTCACTTTCAGGCACCTATAGCGGCTAAACTGTGAGCAATTTGAAGATGATGCAAACTAGATTTTTGTGGAATTTTGTCTGTAGATTCTAAATATATATTTTTTCAAAAAAATTGGAATCATATTGCAGCTCTTTTTCCATCTCCCTCAAAAACTAGTTTTTTTCAGAAAACAACATTTTTAAGGAGTGACGATCACCGTATAATGCATAACTTTTTTTCCATGAAGGATAAAATTCTAATTCTTTCGAATTTAGATTTGTAACTCTAATATCTAGTGCTTCCACTTGGTTAGATAGTTTTTATTGAATATTTTTTCTTTAATCAAGTTTTGAAGTCAAACCAACACTTCAGACATAGGCGACCGTATAACTTGTAGTTTTTTTTGTATGTATCAAAATTCAAAATATTTTTGTTGGATCAAGGACTTCAATATCTGGTGCACTCATATTTTTCAAAAAAAAAATGATAATCTGCTATTTTTCCACGTGTAGAACAGAGAGTTTGATTTCTGATGAAAAACCTATGTTTAATAAAACTAAAAAAACAAATACATAATAAAACCAAAAAATATTGAAATTATAGTCATTGGATAGCTTGTTCCAAGGACTACCTAGTTCCAGTTGGGTTTGTGAACTCTCCTCCATTTTCATCCTCAACCCAAGCTTCGAACACAAAATTCTTGATTTTTTTGATGCTAGAGGATGACAAGGTGGGAATTAAGGGATTCGAGCGAACCCCCTCTCAAAAAGTATTTTTCTTTATTTTTTTTGTGAGAATGGGGTCCACCTTGCATTTAACTGGTTCACATGAACTAGGGTTCATTCGTACCCTTTTTTGGTTCGCTCGAACCAAAGGGTTCATTGGAACCCCAAAAACCAATTTTTTTGTATGGGGTAATTTTTTGCCACTTTTCCTTCCTCACTCAAATTGTAAACCACTTTTGTGAGTTTACCCCTCCCCAAAAGGTAAATTTTGTTGCAGCAGCATCAAATCCTCATCTTTGTTGACCAAAGAATATTCTCCACTCACAGTCTGAGCAAAAATTTGTATACCATGAAGAAAAAGCATGCATGCCAACATAGTTAGGAAGTCTAGCACTTCTCCAACATACCTACAGCCTAAAAAATTTCCACATCAACACTAGAAATAAGAAATCACATGAATGTTGAATAGGACAATCCTGACAAGGTGGAAATGGTATCATCAAAAACAAAAATGGGGTTGATTCATCAACCTCAGAGGATACTCGCCCATGTCTTGTTCGTGGTAGAACTGGAGGAACCGTCACCTTTTCCTTGTCAAATTCTTTAGAAGGTACCAGGGAGAGGGGATAATAATCACCCTCTGAATCAAGATCACCTCTACTACCTGAAGGGCTATTAGAAACCTCAACGGGAGAATTATTTTTCCCTAGATAGGCCTTACGGTATTTGCATTTTTTCTTTTCCTTCTTTTCATATTCAACCAGCTTCTTCTCTCTAAATTTGACTAGTTCTTCTAAAATGGTTCAGCTTCTTAGATGATAATTGCTCCTTATACCATATTTCTTGAATTTCATGTGTGCCCTTCTACCCTTTGGTGCTTTAGGAGCTCCCTTTGTCTCAATTTCTTACTTAGGAGCATTTTCCTCAAACTCCAACAAACTTAATCTCCTAGACCTCTGCATTGGCTTACCTGACTCACCTGACTTGCTCATCTTCTCAAGAACTAGAATGAAGAAAACTTAGAAAACTCTCACCAATTCTACTCTTGGACTAGAACTTAATTATCTGCCTCTGAATGCAAATTTTGAATGAAAAATATGACCATCAGTCCCTATTATATTAATCCATGCAAGCATGCCAACCATTAATACTCAACGAATTCTTATGTGTGTAGACTGACAACAATTTGCTTTGATTTTTTAAAATCTCAACCGTTGATCATGTTTTAAAACAAAAATCAATGAACAAATATCACTAGTGTAACCAGTTGTGATAAAGCTTAAATATATGCTATTAATGCCTTTTCCTAATTAGAAAGCTCAAAGTAGATACACATCCACTCTACACACATATTTCAACCACATACTTTGCATCAATTTAAAATTAGTTGTGCCATGGTTAGCCACTCACCCGTGGGAATTAATACACTTGTCTTTCTTCATAGAAAAACAATAGAGATTGATCTTGATTTGATCATAAAATATCAGTTTGTACCCTGCCTTGCTTAATTATCACCTTTCCACATGTGCCAATAACTATCAGAATTGATGGCTGAAATCCCAAACATGTGCTCAAAAGAATAATCACAGAAATAATGCCATTTTCATCATAGTTCCAACTCATCCAAATTTAGCAGCATTCTAACTCCATTAGAGTCCATCAAAACCTTTTAGAATGTCCACGTGGAATTTTCCTTCTTTCCCATTACAAAATATGGGACACAAGCGGGGCTCTCATGGAATGGCGAGGAGTGGTTAGGATTGAACCACATCACCCACCATCGACCATCAATCTTCCTCCCTTATGAAGCAATTTCCATCCTTAAAATATGGCGGGTCCCATGACAAAAGTGACAGATGTCACCCTGCCTGCTAGCCCATGTGACAATCTTCCCTTAATGCATAGGACAGACAAGCACATGAGGAATGGTTCTGATGAAGACACATGTTATGGTGTCCATCGTTGATCTTTGTTGAAGCTATGTCTGTAAGCCTTTTAGAAATATTGGTCCCACCGTCAGACAGAACACATGGCCATCGCCCGCTATCCCATGTGTTTAAAATAATGTGAAATGAACCAACACAGGTGTGCGGGGAGTAGTCAAGATGTAGCCATGTCACTTGATAACTGTCGTTGATCTTCTTCAAATGGTGCCAGCTATCTTTACCAAGGAGACGAGACCCACCAAAGTACCAAATGTGTGGCAGAAGCCTGCCAACCCATGAGAATAAAATAATAAGGAATAAATCAACACGAGGGCACGAGGAATGGTGGTGTTCAACCCTCGACAATTAGATGACCAATGTGAAATCCTAATTCTGCACATGCCGCAAAAGTTAATTTAAAAAGAGGTCACCTCTAGGCTCACAGGAACTTGACCCTTTGGAAATGGGGATTTAAGACTAAAATCACTAAAAGGAAAATCAAGCCTGACCATAACAAAATAAAATGATCAAAGTGACCGACAATCCTAAACTCTAGGGGTCGGTGAACACAATGACTTGAATGGCATAAGTGATAACTTAAATGACTGGACACTAGGAACATCAAGTCAATGTGAAAGTAGAACGACCAAGGGTTTTCTTGGATTCATAGGTTAATTGTGAGGGATTTAGGCAACACAAAACCCTAAAACAGTGATAAGGAACAACCCTAAGTCAAAATGAGAGTCCAAGCCAAATGATGCAAAAATTTTAAAATGGAACAAAGAATTTTTTGAGGGGTTCCATCAGGGAGCACTTACTGGACCCCTTGTGGCATATCTCCACATTATATTCATACCTTACCACCCCCCCTACTAAACATTGGAATTCAAACATACATGATTTTCTCTCATTTCAATAAAGACCAAGGTAAATGCACAATATAAATTAAAGGGGACATGAAATTTCCTTTAAGTACCCCATTAACTTATGCCATAAACCAATAACTTAGAAGAATCATCCCTCAATGGTCTAGCCAAATTTGTATGCCATTGTATTTAGCCATTTTTATCAAGCATTAACATGTATCCCTCTTAAGTCACGAGTCTTATATAGTGCTTAGTATTTGAAAGAACTAGGTCCCACCACTTACAATTATTAAACATGGAGCCCTACCACAATTTCCCTCAACCAATAAATCTAAGAGATGCAAGCCTCCATGCATGAATCAATTAATAAATTTAGGCTAATTCAGTGATCCTTTGTAGTGATCAATAACATCCATTATTTTGCTTTGAAATCCATAGTTACAATACAATGGGATTGCACCAAATTATCTAAAAATAGTTTGGTTTATTTGCCAAGACCAACAAGAAGTTGATAAATAGTAGGCTATTTTAACACCTCAAGGATAAGGCCATTGGATTATTGGTAGGGATGAGGTATATCAACCAAACTAGTGCCTATGGTGTCGATGAGTGGTAATGAGTCACCTTTTCTGCTATGGAAAATAACTTAATTCCTAGGTAACTAGGCATCATAAGTCAACATTAAAATAGAACATAAAGTGTATGGACCAAAAGTGATTTAAAAATTTAGGAACTCCATGCACATTTGATTCAAATAGCCCAACATGGATGCTTAATAAAACACAACCAAGTGCAAACACATAATATAGGATTTAAACATTAGATTGAACTTTGGGCACATTTCACTTGTAATAACAATTTATGCAAATAAAATGGAACTTAAAGTCAATAATTTTCAATTAGAATATAATTTTAATAGGAGTTAATAAAAATAAAAAATATCCATAAATCAAGTTTGTTCTAAAGATCTTTAACACATATATACCCTTTCAATGTTAGAAGTTAGAAAATAATAAACACATATACAAAATGGATATAAATTAAAAATAATCTTTGCTTTTGTTTAAAGTTTGTTGTTAAATATTTTTCATAGTGGATCAACATTTATTCAAAATATTTGTTGTGATTAAGACATTTTATTTGACAACATGAAGTCATAATGAAATTAGTTGTGCATATGAAAATAGAGAAAAAAATAATTTAATGTAGTTGCAACATTCTTAAAAATTAATAAGTGTTCATAAAAATGAGAATGAAATAGTGAAAATCTTATACCTATTTTTTGTGGATATAATAAATACTTAAAATAAGAACTTCTAATTACATATAAAAATATTAAATAAACAACATTTAAAAAGTAAAACTATGAATCGCTATATTTCTTATAATTCCAAATTCTAAATATTTATAATTTCTATCATAAAAAATAATAAAATATTACAATATTAATAAAGTAAATAATACTTGTTTATTTTAAGATTTCCTTAAGATTTCCTTAATGATATTACCAAGGAAACATGATGGCTAGTTACATCTTCAATCATATCCCAAAATCAAGAAAGATTATTATAATCAATGCATCCAATTAATTGAAAATTATGTCCTAATTAGGTAGTTTCCTTTTGTCTTTCTTCATAGTTTGGATTATACTACTTCCATAATAGACATGTCTATAATTTATTCATTTCAATAGATATTTATACCAACCACACTTTATTGATAACGACTTTCAATGTTTCATTGGTTGGGTTGGTTAACCTTTTAAAGTTTTGCTCAATATAATTTCATATAAAAATAAATATTATATAAAATATAAAGTATTTATTAAAATTAGTGATTTCACATTTATAATATTATTATAAATATTAATAAAGGTAAAGTTATCATAAAAGTGAAATGGAAAATTAAAAAATAATGTCTATATATTGTCTTTTCATATTATGAATAATATTTATAGTAAGAGAAAATATAAGATATTTAATGATGTCTTTTGGGATTAATTTGATTGATGTGGTCATCAATTGTAAATATGTGATTGGGTGGAATCTTTAAATATTATCCAAAATTATTCAAATATTATTGAATCTTTTAATTACCAAAAAAAATAATAATATCATTCAATTTATAAATAATCAAACTATTAATTTAATATAATCTCTAAATCAATTCCAAAGACATCTCCATAATTACTTTATAATTCAATGCAATGTTTTTAATATTATTCAATGTAATATTTTTAATATTAAATATAATATATATTATAAAAAAATAAGATTTGATTATTATGTTGCATTTATATTTTTTAATCAAAATTCAAATGTATAAATTGTTTTTGGTAATTACCTAATTTTTTTCTTCTTAAATTTTTTAGCATGTATAAACAAATGACATTTAGTGGTTAGGTTTTACTTTTAACTACATAATATTGGTGGGAAGATCTTGGATACATGATGGTTTATGTCTTTTCATATAAGAGTGGGTAATTAAATGTATTTAGAGGTTAGGTTTCACGTTTAATTACATAATGTTGGTGGATAGATCTAAAATACTGATGGTTTATGTCTTCTCATATAAGAGTTGATAATTAAATATTGTTTTTCATTAACATTTATTTTGTAGATTTTTTTTTCTTATAATATTGTTGTATTGCCTTCTATTTAATAGAAAGTGAATAATACTTATTTAGATAAAAAATTATCATATATATATAATGTTAGTTGATTTAATTTTCTAAAATTTATTAAAATAATTAATACAAAATACAAAATATAAAAGTAAAATTAAAGACTAATATTTTATTATTTAATATAGTTTGTATGTTTTTAATAAATCGTTTATTTTAAGATATCTTATACGGTTATAAAATTAGATTTTTTTAAAATATGTTTTATTTAAAATGGTTTTAATAATATAAAATAATAATGAAATAACGAGTTAAATGGCTTTACTCTCGAAATGTCTTGCAACTAGGGTTTCAAAAAGCCTATTTGCATGTGTGAGTAATCTAGGCGTTTGTGATGATGGTGTCTCAACCTTAGATTTGGGTCATGGATTCCAATGATAAAAATGTTAGGGAAATTTTCAACCTTCTTTGAAGGCAATGCTTTCAAGTGTGGTTTATGTTGGATCCTAGAAACATAATGATATTAAGGGCTCTTTGATTGTTTTAGGCCTCACAAAGCCTTATCTAAATTCCAGTGACCCAATCAAGGCAAGAAAAAGGACATTTCAGTATGTTACAATGACTACATACATTTCTCCATTTGAATCTTCAAAATCCCATGCACATAAAGGAAAAATCATGGATTTTGGGAGACCCCTATGTACAGGCAAGCCCATTAAGATGAAATTAGGGAACAACGTAAAGGAGGAAATAATAGAAAAAGAAAAATTCTTTGTAGCAATTGGTCTGATTGGTAGATTCTATCATTTTTGGCCTTGCCTCCCTGTGCTTCATCAATGGATCATCAATCAGTGGTAGCCAATTATGAAAGATAAACTTGAAATTTACTCTTGTGCCTATGGGTATTTTTATTATGGTATATAGTAGTGTGGAGGATCGAAACACTATAATCTACAAGCTTTGGGCTCGAGGTTAGCACTTTCTATTGTTAAAACCTTGGCACCTTACATTTAATCTAACCATTGAATCTTTTTCTATTATGTTTGTTTGCATTCGCGCCCCCAACTTCCCACTTCACTCCTAAGTTAAATCATGTTTCAAGCCTATTGGTGATTCATTGGGTTATTTCTTGGCTACAAATAATGACTTCAAATTTCATGTGTATAACCTTTGCATGTATATTGGTGGATTTAGACACTACAATATGCCTCCCAATAAAAATAATTCTAAATGTTGATGACCATTGGTGGTATCAACCCTTAGACTAAAAAGGTTTACCTATTCATTGTCAAAAAATATTTGATATTTCCCACCTTGCTACTATATGCCCCAATTCCAAATCTAAATCCCACCACTTTGCCACATGGTGGAAAGATGTTGCTCCTCACCATTACACTATTGACATTTTTTTGGTGATATGGAGCCTTCCTTTGAGCCTTCTCAAGTGGAACAAATGGGAAATATTCTAGCACAATTGGAATTTTCTCAAGCTAAAGAAAATTTTGAAAATAGGATTTCATCAACACCAAAAAATGGCTTTTAGGCTTCCACAACTTCAAAGTCATCAATTTCCCTCCCTTGTTCCCCTAAGTCGTTGAATGTAGGATCTAATAAAATATGGGATTTGGTGCAAAAGAAAAATAAATTTTCTTGTAAAGGAGATGTTATCCACCTCAAAATGTACCTATGATCTCATACCAAAAATAGTTTTATAATGAAAAATATAATTAGATAGTAAAATATGAGATCCTAACTCTCGAGATCTTATTATGCTTCCATGTTTGTGGTCTGGTGCATTGCTATGAGCCTCTATTTTGGAGCAATGCAAATTATTTAAAATTTTCTTTATTATGGGGTATGACTCCCTAATTCTTAATGTATCAATTAAAAAAATAAAATAATGAAATAATATAATAAATTGGTCTTAAATTTTTTGATTAAAAGCAAAGTAAACAACAGGTAATAGAAAAAATTACATAAGATGAAAAATAAAATATATATTAGAATAAAATTAATTATAACATACAATTTTTTATATTAATATAGTTTGATAATAAGTATATTATACTA
>VDFB02000003.1:129100321-129114786 GCA_007258455.2 Sequoia sempervirens
AATGGGATAACTACAAATAATGTTGTTATGAAATCCTCCTAGATATAGGTGTTACAATGGATTAAAATTAAATCACTAAGACTTGACACACATTTTACCAAGCCAAAGATGTCATGTTTGTTTAGTGAAAAATGAATTAAATACATCTTTCTAGAACCCTACCCTTAAGATAGGGTTCTCTGGCCTTAACCAAGTGGGGATGATGGGCCATTGATCACAACACCAAATCCTTACCAAAGTAATCCATTGCTAATGCTAGGTCAAGAAACCCTACAAAAATGCCTAAAAAACATAAATAAACCAACATATTGACGAAGGGAATGACACTATAAGGCCAAGTACTTGAGGCCATTAATAGAAATTAGCCTAGGTATAAAGACTAAATCCTCATGTGTCAAAGAGAGTTAACTTCAAGCAATTTTCACACCATCACAAGTCAAGTGCATATAAAGAAAGTCACCACTTAGGCCACTAATTGCAAACATAAAATCATCAAGCTAAAAGTTGATCTAAATATTTCTCAACCTTCATAAACACCATAGGACATGTGATAGGAAGGGACCTACTTAAATTTTTTGTAGGGGAATAAAATTAGAATATTTATCAATTCCCTTTCAAACTTTAATTTTATCACTATACATGGCTAAAAAATATGTTTGATCAATGATCATGTCATAAAATAATTTTACTATTGTATTTAGTTCTCTGTGGTAGTGTACAAAAAATATCATATCAAAAGACTTAAACATCCAAGGCTTCCTCTAGAAAATATTGATTCTTCCAAATTGAACAGGATCCCTTACACAACACTTGAATCATCATCGTAGGGTCACCTTCCATCGCTAGATTCTTGCACACCAATGGAGAATCTAAGGAAATTCATGTAGGGAATAGGATGCCATTTAATTGCAATCCTAAACATATTTCATGTATCTCCTAAGTCCTTGGAAAGTGTTCCCCAACACTAGGATTAGAAAGAGATTAAATTTGAATGAAATGAACATGTAAATTGACATTTGTGACTATTCCTAAATGATAGGAAAATGTGGGGATGTCCAAGAAGATCTCCTAAAAAATAGGAGCACATGGGGCACCCGACTTCCTTGCTTCAGTTAACTATTTGAAGGATTGATAACACTTCAGAAATGCATGTTTTGTTCCTAAAAAATAGGGATTGATATTTATATGAGTGGAGTTCAATTCAGTTCAATTATGGTTCAGTTATCTTCAGTTGCATGTAGTTATTTTGAGTTGAATGCTAGTTAACTTTAGTTGACTTGAGTTGCTTGACTAATGACTTGAGTTGCATGATAGATAACAAGTGGATACTTTCAGTTAAGTGGGGACGATCAATCATGCATAGTGTTTGTATGAATTGGTGGAGAGGTATGTTTCAGTTAACTAAGATTAACTTGGGACCAACTTGGGCAAGTTAGCATCTTTCAATTAACACTTTTTGCATGAGAATATATTTATAAGGCTTAGTCAAGTGGGCCCATTCTTGGGCGCCAACTTTGAGGTGAAGCTTGCAAGATATTTTCTTGACCAAAGTTCAGTTCAGTGTTCAGTTTGGGGCACCTAAATTGAGGAAGACTTTGGTTTGACTTCAGATTACATTGTGGAACTCTACTTGCCCAATCTAGGTGTATATTTTTGTGAGGATCTTTATGCTCTTGTATTTTACAACTCTTCTGAGTTTACAGGCTCACTATTGTCTATTAATTGCAGCAAGTGGATGAGAGTTTATTGTAGGTTGTGAAGAAGGATTGTTGAAGGAAAGAAAGCATATCAATCAAGGACTAATATAGTATTATTGTAATCTTGTTCTAAGGTTAAATAATACAAGCACTATTGATTTTGGTGGACTTTTTTCCTGAAAGGGTTTCTCCATGTATATGTTGTGTCACTTTTATCTTCTTATTTCATTCTTCTACAATCTTCTATTTCTTTCTACAATTGGTAAAATTGATCTAAACAAGATTAATCATACACAAAGAATTGTGAGAAAAAACACTTAAATTAAATCTACAGTCTCATAGTTTTACAAGTTTTAAGCTACAATATTACCTTCATTTTCAACATTTGGTATCAGAGCTAATGGTTGGTTAGAGTTTGGGACACCTTTCTCTTAAAAGTTTGAAGGTTTTTGGTTGTAGTGGGCGCTTTTAATATTGTGTTATTGCATATTTGTAAAATAAGTGTGTTACAATGAGTTCCACTTATCGTATAGATATTGAAAGATTCAATGGATCTAATTATGAGATGTGGAAACTAAAAATGGAGTTGTATGTAAAATTTAATACATGTATTTGGGTTGATGGATGTAAGACCTAGTATGGCGTGCTCAATCCTTGAAAGGAAAGGCCTGGTAAGAAAGGATTTCTCCCAGGTAGTAAGGGGGGGATTGTTGGGTTAAACTAGTTCTTGGGTTAGAGTTAGTGGATTAACCTTTAGTGGTCTTTAGCACATGGTTTTGTGCTAGTTGTATTGGTCCATGGTTTTGGAGCTCGTGGTTTTGATCCCATGGTTTTGAATGTATGGAAGTATATACAATGGCTTGGTGACTCCATTACTATTACAATTGGTAGTTTGATATATGCAATAGTCTGTACAAGACTAGATATAGCCAAGCAGTGGGAGTTTTAAGTAGGTTTATGTCTAACCCTGGTAAAGAACATTGGACTTATGTTAAGAGGGTTTTTAGATATTTATGAGGTACTTCTGATTACTATTTGGTTTATCATGGTGCTAATGATATTGATATTATACATAAATCATTGGACATACAGGGTTTTGTTGATTCAGATTGGGTAGGAGACCTGGACAGTTGAAGGTCGACAAGTGGCTATGTGTTTACTTTGTTTGGAGCTGCGGTTAGTTGGATGAGTAAAAGGCAGCCCACAATTGCTTTGTCCACCACAAAAGTAGAGTATATGGATGATACACATGCCTCTAAAGAGGCAGTTTGGTTATAGAGACTTGGGAAAAGTATTGGTTTTAATTGCAAGCAAATTAGACTTGAATGTGATAGTCAAAGTGCTATTTGTTTAGTCAAAATCCTATGTATCATGCTTGTACTAAGCATGTTGATGTTCAGTATCACTTTGTGTGAGAAATGGTTGAGAGTGGGAAGGTATTGATTGAGAAAGTTGACACTTTGATCAATGTTGTAGATTATCTTATGAAACTAGTTCCTACGGATAAGTTCTCTTGGTGTAGGAAGGCCATTGCCCTTGAGTCCTGTACTTGATTTATAATAATGATTCCTTGTTTAGAATAATTGCAATTTATAATGTCAAGTGGGAGAATGTTGGGAATAAGATGTCATTTAATTGCAATCATAAACATATTTCATGTATCTCCTAAGTCCTTGGAAAGTGTTTCCCAACACTAGGATTAGAAAGAGATTAAATTTGAATGAAATGAGCATGTAAATTGATATTTGTGATTATTCCTAAATGATAGGAACATGTGGGTACGTCTAAGAAGAGCTTGTACTATTACCTAATTTTTAGCTTTCAGCTGAAATCAGGTAACTTAATGTTTGATTCTTTTCTTGTTGTTTAAACATTTAAAGATAAACCATAAAACTACTAGTTTCAAGATGCATGAAAGAATGATTGTCAAACAAAGTAGATTATATTTTTTCATTTCAATGTTGCATTACAACAAATGAGAAAGAGAATCATAGATATACAAATGTAGTCTTTTATTGATAATCTTGAAATGAACATGTCCCTCACAAGCCAAGGGACTAACTATCTTATTCAATGAACATATGAAGCAATTCATGCAGGAATAAGTAGAAGAAAGGAAAATGTGCATATAAGAATGGAACCAGTCATTGCCTAAGAATGACTGGTTGTAGGTTGCTAACTACTCTTTGTTGTTGCCCCGAGCTGCTTGTGTCCCTCCCAGCTCTGTAGTACTCCTCACCCTACATCTGAAGAAAGCATGATGTTAGAGCAAAGCTCTAACCAATGAAAGATTCAATCCTTACATACACACCTACCTATGCATGTATAAACTAGTCCATAAGTGCAGTAAACAAGCATGCAAACCTTAGATGTTTCAGAAAACAACAAAGTCATCAAACACATCCAATATATGCATTTATTTTCTAACAGTTTGCTTCATGTACAAATTTAGGACAAGTCTGGTTACTGTTCTGATTCAGATCAAATACATCATGTGGGGTAAATGTGGCTCCCACAAGGGTAGAGCTCAGCATGCTTTGAAAGAAAAGGAAATTGAGCAACTTGATCAAAGATTTATCTATTATCAATGCATTAAATCAATATGGAATCACACTAGTTGATCAACTTTCATTATCAGATTCAAAAGATGCAACATACTACGTTGATATGTCTTTCAATCTTCTTAAGTGGACCCTTGATCCATTTTATAAAAAGAAGTGATTTTGGAGATGCATCAAGTGTCTTCATAGATGCATCAAGTTCAATTATGCATCTTCTAAACAATGAGGAAGCATTTCAAGTTGTTGTCAAGCCCCTCTCACTGTAACCCTATGGGGCAGTCACACATCACTTAGGAAGGTGAGTTGTTAGGCCACCCACATATGTGACATATGGTTTTCTAATAAAGTTAAAATGAGGAGACAGTTGTGTATCACACAGGAGAAAAAGGGAAACTAATGTGATAGAATTAGACAGTAGATCAATGTGGAACAACAAGCATTAAATAGTCTCATGGAAGGACAACAATCATAAATGCATGCCACATGTCAATGTAAGGAAAACATTAGTGAATATTCTCATAACCTTTCATGAAAGGGTTTGGTCATCATGAAGCAATACAAGATGACTCTCCTTTGAAGCCAAGACCATGTGCAAGTGAACATGACAACAACTTCTTATGAGTCTACAAGGGGCAGTCCTTAGAGTGAATAGGAGGACAACAACAATTGTTTCATGAAAGGAGAAGGCAGCAAGAAGGAAACAAACATAGTGGTGAAAGCAAGCTACTATCAAGAGAAATGACAACATACCACATTGAAGATGCCCATCAATGAAAATCAGTCCCTAATCTCTAGGGTCAAGTCTCCAAAGTAATAGCAGTCCATTACATAAGAGAGTATGGTGCATTCTCTTGCTATGATAAAGAAATCACCACTTACACAATCCTATGATTAGTATCGATTATACTAACTCTCCCATATGACAATAAAGATGCCCTAAGAAGATTGCATGAGGGGGTACAATTAGATTAATGTGAGGACAATACAAAGAATGTTGTCTTGGCATTAAGGATAGTCTAGAAGGCCTGTGCACAATCATATAAAATGACTGAGCATCACAAAGTAAGGAGGGTTTCTAGTAGACCAAAGTTTCAAGATGATTTTTTGATGGAGTATAATGATACACTTTTTATGAATTACTTAGCCATGATCACAAACTATTCCAGTACTTTTAAAGAGGAGCAACCACTTAAAGGTAGGACAGTCATGACCAAACATGGATAGTGACCTTCCAACTTTGAAGCATCGTTGAAGGACAGTGACATTGTACCAACAAAATGCTCTTTATGTGATCTCATCCAAGCTATGGGATAGTCCTAAGGGGGTAAACAACAACAACAATGCATGTTGATCATCATTAAATGAAAACAACAAGCAAACCCATCATAATGCAAAAGGACAATCACAATCATCATGAAGCTTATAATATAGCCTAGAGAATAAGCAAGAGGCACCGTGAAAGTAATAGTGATGGGTGAGGATTGGTGGTCATCTATGTCCAAGTTTCAAACTTTGTATTGTCATAAGCAGCATCATTAGATGCATCCATTCTAGGGAAATGGTGAGTTTCATAGGAATTTATTCTTCCTTCCCTCCTTCTGGAGACATAGATATTGGAGCTTTGATGGTGGAACACCAATCTTTGGTCTATCATCTTCCTGATTCAGTCTTTGTTGAAACTATTTTTCATGGTTCAAATGGAACTCAGTATCTTTTAGCTAAAGCTTTTGGATCAGACTTGTGTAATCAACAAGAGAAAGCATTGTCAATCAGTGAGGTGTAAAGGACAGATTGACAAGACCTTGCAAAGATGGAGGGGGGAGATATCAATGGATAGTCACAAACAAGAGGAAATCGACAGAAGCAACACAAGGGAGTTTCCTCATTATGATACAAAAAAGAAGCGATCATTTTGTGCTTTTTTCTTAAGAAAGAGACAAAAAAGGATTGTTATTGTACTTTTCATGGTGCCTATATGCCACTGAATCAGTATATCCCTATGGAATTCAAGTTTTCAATAGAATGTGAGGTTTTGAGTGAAATGCAAGTTATTCATAGTGACCAAACGCATTTTGGGTTTTTGTTCTTAAAAAAAATTCTATAGAAGTGAAATGCATTACAGAAAATCCAGTTAAATGCCCACTAAAAGAAACATTTTGTTACAAATTGGGGCTTTCACTTTACCCATAATGTGCAATGACATTTCCTCTTTTTTTTGCACAAGATCTGAAAGTTGCTTTTAAATTGAAAGCATAACCATCTGGGTGCATTACCAAATATGTGAAAAGGAAATGGAAGTTTGGATAACCTCTATAGGAATCCAAAAATTGAAAATCCATTCATGTGTCATGACAGGCCATGGTAGGAAGTTGGCCTTTTCCTACAAATGTAGAAAACCCACTTGGGGTTTCAACAGATGGTGCAACATTGCTATTTTTTACAAGAAAATGAAATGAACTTGCAAAAATTATCTGTATTCTGCTAAAAATTTGAGCTCTATAAGAAAATCCAATAACCCACATGGGTTCTTACAACAAATTGCAAATTTGTGGAAAATACATGCTATAGGAAACCCAAGCAGGGGTTTTTTCTCAAAATGCAAAAATAAGATAGAAAACCACGAATGTAGGAAGACCAAGTTTGCATAATGAAGGTCGGGCCACATTTGGTTCTCTCTTTTCCTATATTCCAAAAACCCATCTGGGTTATCTACATTTATCAATATTTGTGAAGAACAAGAAGGAAATCAAGAAAATACATAAGGGTTTTGCAAAACAATGTATATGACACCTTTTTCCTGTTCATAGTCGTGACTAGTGAGCTGTTATGGTCATAAAACAACATAAAATACACCAAATTTACAATAATGAAGCATTTCTAAATGATATTACGAAGGTGGAAAGCAAAATGAGGGATTTTTAAATCTTCCATTCAAGCTTTTCTTGCTCACACAAAAGAAAAAAACAGTGAATGAAGGTCGGTTGGGAGCTTACCTGAGCTCGAATACCAGAATGCACAGATTTTTGTCATTGAAAAAACTTCTTCAAAAGCTTCATTAACTTCCCATGGTGGTTGTTGACAATGACACAACAAACAAGGAGAACGAATGGCAATATGGTCAGGAAAAAAGCCCAAAAAATGCTATAGGTCGTGGCCTGTGAGCCCAAAAATGGCCTCCAAGTAAAAATTTTGCAGGGTTTGTGCCAAGTAAAATAATTACCTGAGTTTCCACGGTGCTTTTATGCAAAAAATGTCAAAAAATTGACTAAGAAACAATGAAATCACCATTTTATGTGTTCTTCCCAAACCCTCATGGCGACAGATCAAGTTTTCCAGATTCTTCGAAGACCAAATCATGATGTTTTTCATCATTTTGGTATTTTATCATTAGGGTTTGACTTCTACCTTTTTGAAATTTTGATGGGATTTTATCCCTTTCTTTTTAAAAATCAAACTCATGTGAAATATGTGGGGAGGTCGAAACCTTTACTTTCCCTTAGGAATTCGATGCCTTTGTTGCTTTCCTTGTTTTTTTTGAAACTTTGCTAAGTCTCCACATTACATCATATGTTAGCGCTTGGGAATTTTATGCCTTAGGGTTGTTCCCCTTGCTTCTAATCATTGCTAGGTGTTTTTCAACATACAACAAGGGAGTGTACAACAATGTATTTGCCATGTGACCCTTATGTAATGCTTTGTGATTGTCCAATGCCATGCAAAGTGGAATATGCTTTCCAAGAGACTTGGAGGTCGACCATATTGGCCAAGTGCTATTGATGACTATATGCCTTTGCAAACCAATGCATATGACATGTGTGGGAAAAATGCAGAATATGGTGAGTTGGTGGTCAATGCCTTGGAGACTTTTTGTAAACTTTTAGCATATCATTATATGTTTGCATTGGTTTTCAATATTTGAAATATCATGTAAGTGATTTAAAATCACTTTTAGTTGCCGCAAATACAAATGTAATGCCTTTTAATGGCAGGGCCCTTTAATTTGAGCTTAACTGTAAAGTGATTTGTTAAGTGATGTTTTATGAATCACTTAACAAAATCACTATCTTTAATGCTTTAAAAGGCCATGTGTTTTCAAAAGCACACATATTGCATGATGGGGAATGTGGTCAAACATGGTAATAGGACCAATGATGATTTTCAAAAGTGTGGGAAGTGTGAGATACTGTTTGGACTGAGTTTGTGAAGGGGAGGCCAACTAGAGGCATTTTTTGTCACATTTTTGGGGTGACTATTGACTTGGCATACTTTTCCTTCATGTGGAAGGAATTTTAGAGAGTTCTAGAAGGTTCTTTTGGGGCCTTTTCTATTTTATCTTAGTAGAATCTTCTAGAAACACTTGTGTGGGCTTTTGGTTTCAATTTTGCTTAAGTATCTTCATACTTGAGTTTTTGGGGAGTTCTTTCTTTTCAGCAGAAGAATAGCTTGCTTTCTTGGAGTTGTTTTTCATGGAGCTGTATTCTAACTCAAACAGACCTATTATAGAGTAAGCACTTTGAATTAATAGATTGGAGCATTTTTACCTTTTCTCTTCATGTTTTGTGGTGTGTCATTAATGGTTGATCAGTCTATTTTGTGAAAAGTTATTTTCCTTACAAACTTGTCCCATGTTTCATGCATCCATTTGACAAAAATGTATGTTTATAGGTTATAAACTGTGTTATTTAGTGGTGTTATTGATTGTGAAATCTATTTTTTTCCTTTTGAAAACACTATTACATACCTTTTTATAAATTATTGACGTGAACTGCATTGGAAAGGGATTTGTGTGAGTTAGCTTTGAGATATTAATTTGAATGTGTGAAGATATTAAGCAATTCTAGGTTGTTTTGGTGTATCACCTTAGCTTTCTTTCCAACATTAGGTTTATTTTATGCAAACTCTTACCCTTATCTCAAAAATTCAGTAGTTAGGTGACATCAAACGGGGAAGCCAACCCATAACCCAGAGGTTTGCTTTCAAACAGGTTACCCACAACCTGAAAGTAGTCCCATGTTAGTCCAAATCTGCTAAGTTCACTCAAGGCTTAGCAAACAGGGTACAAATTTGGGGAATTAACACCTACAAAATAGGAGTACATGGGACACCCACATGGAAGGTGGAACCCACCTTGCTTCAGTTAACTATTTGGAGGATTGATAACACTTTAGTAATGCATGTTTTGTTCCTACAAATTAGGGATTGATATTTACATGAGTGGAGTTCAGCTCAGTATTAGTTCAGTTCAGTTTAGTTCAATTCAATTCAGTTCATGAGTTAAGTTAAGTTAAGTTATGGTTCAATTATCTTTAGTTGCATGTGGTTATTTTGAGTTGAATGCTAGTTGAATTTAATTGACTTGAGTTGCATGACAGATAATAGGTGGATACTTTCAGTTAAGTGGGGACGATCAATCATGCATAGTGTTTGCATGAATTAGTGGAGAGATATGTTTCAATTAACTAAGATTGACTTGGGACCACCTTGCACACCCAAGTTAGCATCTTTCAATTAACACCTTTTGCATGAGAAGATATTTACAAGGCTCAGTCAAGTGGGCCCATTCTTGGGTGCCAACTTTGAGGTGAAGCTTGCAAGATATTTTCTTGACCAAAGTTCAGTTAAGTGTTGAGTTTGGGGTGCATAAATTGAGGAAGACTTTGGTTTGACTTCAGATTACATTGTGGAACTCTACTTGCCCAATCTAGGCGTAGATTTTTGTGAGGAGCTTTATGCTCTTGTGTTGTACAACTCTTGTGAGTTTACAAGCTCATTATTGCCTATTAATTGCAGCAAGTGGATGAGATTTTATTGTAGGTTGTGAAGAAGGATTGTTGAAGGCAAGGAAGCATATCAATCAACGATTGATACAATATTATTGTAATCTTGTTCTAAGGTTAAATAATACAAGCACTATTGATTCTGGTGGAGTTTTTCCCCAAAAGGGTTTCTCCACGTATATGTTGTGTCACTTCTATCTTCTTGTCTCATTCTTCTACAATCTTCTGTCTCTTTCTACAATTGGTAAAATTGATCTTTCTACAATTGGTAAAATTGATTAATCATACACAAAGAATTGTGAGAAAGAACACTTAAATTAAATCTACAATCTCATAGTTTTACAAGTTTTAAGCTACAATATTACCTTCATTTTCAACAATTCCATCCACAAAAATTTTCTACTCTACCTTATTTTTCAACTTACATACAATCTAAAGACATAGCCCTAAATAATGCAATCATTCACATCTCTTAATTCTACATCAAATATAGTTAAACCTAGTTTACCTCTAATTGTTCCATCAAAATTAAAATTTAAAATCCAATCGAAGGTTTATTTCAAGAAGATTTTTTTCTCATAGATTAATTATCATTTATCCCGTTAATTTTTTAATTCTAAATAAGCATTCAATTTTTTATTAATCTAATTTACGTTGTTTTTTCTAGTTAATACAATTTGTTGATTTTTTGGATGTAATTTTTATTTTAATATATGTTACAATGTTGACATACTAAAACCTTTCACATACATTCCTAATTTTCAAATTTTAAGTATAGTATAAAAATTGCATCACTGAATTTCTTGTAATTGATTAGTTAACTCCAATAGTATATTATAAATATTGTAGTCTCATTTTAAAAAATATATGAATATTTTTGTTTCATATTTTATTATTTTATTATTGATTGATATAATTTATTGACATAATACATGGTTCTATTAATGACCTGGCTCTCCCATGGAATAAACCTACACACTATCAACATCTACAAACTAATATAACAACCTATCATAAAGATAGAACATAAGACTATCTATAAAAACATTGCACCCATAACCAAAATAGTAATAGAATACCAACAAGAGCTAGTAGCTAATAGAAAGATATCAACACATAACATAGACCACCAAACACCACAAATAAACCAACCAATAAAGCCTAGAGTGGAGGAGTAGTCACCCACCACACCATGCCATGAGTTGGGGGATTTATCACCCAACAATCATGCGCTCAATTTTAAACACCATTTCCAAGGATAGACACCATATCAACCAATAAAATAATTAATCCTATTGTCATCTCTAAACTAAAGAAATTAAAACCACAAATAAGATCCACCCTCCACATTGCACACACCAACATATCATTATCTAAGAGAAACATGGTATATTCAATTGATAAATCCATAATACCTCCATTTTAATTCATCAACATGTGTTTCATATCTTGGCATAGGTCTTAACAAAACATCTCCAACTTTTATATTTCTAACATTGATTCCTTGATTGTCACATTCATCACACAAATATCCACCTCCATCTTATCCATGTACTTCAAAAAAATGGTGACCTCCCTTGCCTTAGCACTGAGACCCTCCATATCACCACCAAAAGAAACTACTTCCTTTATGAATTCAAACAATAGATCCAAGGTACTTTATCACTTACATTTTCAATAATTATATTTTTTATATTCCTCAAAAATCCTCCATTGTGGGCCACTTGGAATGAGCACATCCATTAGGCTAACAGAACCAAATGTTTCTTTTTATCACCTTCCAATTTTCCTCACTATTATAAATAAAAATAAATTTAAGGAAATGATTTGCCACCTTCCCAAACTTACACAAATATCTAGCATTGCTACATCTCTCCATTAGAATCACTCTAATATAGAAACCAAACACTAATGCTATCACCATCAACTTCACCAATTCTCATCTCATTCCACAACTGAATACCATCATAAAACCAATCAATTGCATCATAATTGCAATATACTCCAAGTGAAACATGAGGCTAGCTTACATGATCATTATTAAAACAATCCAAGTGAATATACCATCTAATCACCACTAATCACCATATTATAAATGAGGCTTAATCTAGAAACTTCCACCTTGATCAAGCTTACTTAGATTCATTCTAAAGGGTTGCTCATTACTAAGCAACCTAGATATGTTCAACCATTGGCTACTATGATTACTCATAATATGATTAATTTCCACAAGTTCAATCCCTCATTGGCCAAAAAATAAGACACTATGTTCTATTCTCTATAACAATGTTCAATCTTCAAAGAAGAAAAATTCACTTTCCACATCAATAGTTCCTTTGACAAGGCCATAAGTTTCCAATTTGGACAAGCCATCCTATTCATTGCATTAATAATAATTATAAACCCCCATTCACCTCAATTTCATTATAACCTTCCTTATAGGCTACTTGAAGGGCCTAGTAAAAGGGCTTCAATCTCTACTTCATTATTTATTTTGATACCTAAGAGTTTATCCCCTCCCAACATAAAGGCTCCACATGAATCCTTGAGCACATATCATGCCCTTGTAACACCCAAGTTACCTTTAACAACCCCATCAAAATTTAGCTTCACCCTAGATTTTAGAGCTAACCATTTATTTTTAAGAATACTTTTATTTTTCCAATTAGCCCATTACTGGGATAGTCACTAACACAATTACTCCTTTATTTAAAGTATTTTAAAATAAATTATATAAAAAATAAAATTTAAATGATTTGTTTTTAGCAATTAAAGAAGCAAAACTTTTATTCTAGTAAATTTGGATATTTTGCTTGATGCCCCATCTCATCTAATTGATCCAACTTAAAAAACTAACTAACTAGTATACGTACCTTGTACCATTTTACATAGGAGAATTATGCATGTTGTTTCTTTTTCACTTATGTGATTTATGTCACTACACATGGATGTCTTTGCTGCATGGTTTTAGAACATAATTTGGTTCTTTTGACATATTCATTAATCTCAATCTTGAAAGATCAACACTTAAATATGCAATATCTCTTAGTACAAAACTTCCCTCTTATGATTCTATCCCTTGGACTAGATCACAAGTGCAGTCTCCTCTCTAGTTTCATAAATTCAAACTCGTGAATTTCAAGGCTAACAATCTTGTGATCTAGGTGTTATCCTTCAATATGGGAACCCAAAATTTTAAATTATGCTTATGGGGTTGCATTTTTAAAGACATCATCTTATGATACTTTCACAAATAATTAAGGCTTCAAACAAGTATTAAAAAACTATTTCTCCTCTCATAGGAATCAATAAACTGGAAATTTGACCTTCAAGGTATAGAGTTAATAGGAAATGATGCAAACAATCACAATAAGCAATCTTAATTTTACTTAATAAGATGCAATCTATTCAATGGAAAACATGCAATAATAAGTAAAACCATATTTCAAGCAAATGACACCTTCACCTTCACTATATTGCCATGGATGACTACTATTGTTCCTTCTTTCTAAACTTTATTCTTAGAAATGGGTATGTTACTCTTTCTCTATGAGCTTCAAGTATATTTGAGGATTGCAATGATGCAAACACCAAAGTTTTAGAGTTCGTGGTTAGCCATTAACGTGCAATGAAGGATTGCTTTTATAGAAAAGCTCGTTTCAAATGAACTATTTGGTTTCAAAGATGAAAGATCAAGATCAACGGTCGAGGTCTGTTGAGAGAAAATAGATTGGAGAGTTAACTGGCTTGATCGATTCAATCAAGGGAATTGATCAGATAATTAGCAAAAACCGATTGATCAATCAATGGGATTGATTGATTAATTAGTGGGATTGAACAATCAATGGGATTAATTTGTTAGTCAATAGATTTGATTGAATAATCAATGGGTTTGATTGATCAGTCAACGTATGAGAGGATAATTAATTAATCTTCGGAGGAACGTGCAAGTGAAGATTGAATTAATAAATAAAAGTTTATTTATTAATATATCATGTTGAGTGAATATTGGAGAATTAAATAATTAATTTAATTATTTAACCCAGAAGTAGGAAAGTGGTTTAATTAAATAATTTGTAACATTTATTTAATATGAGAAGGGTGTTTGATGTCAATTAAATAATTACATGATAACTATTTAATTAAAATAGAAGAATAAGTGAGGTTAGCGAACATAATTAAATAAATAATGTTTATTTAATTAATCAAGAAGAATAATGTTTAATTAGGACATTATTAAATAAATATGATTCATTTAATTAGTCGAGGAGAATAAGGATAATCAGGACATTTATTAAATAAATATGATTTTTTAATTAGTTGAAATGATGAATTTGAATGAATTAATTAAATAATGTAAAATCACTTAATTAATAGCAAAATATGAAAAATCGATAATAATTAAATAATAAGGTATTATTTAATCATTT